>OX451736.1:13289651-14500751 GCA_948472305.1 Vicia faba | reverse complement strand
AGTTTATATATATTAAATATTTTATTTCAAAATATATTATATATTATATATTTTATTATATTAAAACAATTTATATTTTTAATTATATTAAATACTTTATATATTATATATTATATATCATAAAAATAGTTTATATAAAAACGTATATTTAATTTATATAAAAAATACTAAAATTTATATAAAAAATATCAAATATTTAGTTAATCTAAATAATAATATTTTTAGTTTATAAAAACAAAACAGTATATTTAATTTATATTTAATTTAATTATTTAGTATATTTAATAAATATTTAGTTTAAATAAAACATAATATATTTAATTTATATAAAAAAACAGTTTATTTAGATTATAAATAGTATACTTAGTTATTTTAGAAAACATTATATTGAGTTTATATAAAAAATATATATTTAGTTTATATAAAATATAATAAATATTTAGGTAATCTAAATAATAGTATATTTAGTTTATATAAAAAAATAGTATATTTAATTTAAATATTTAGTATATTTAGTAAATATTTAGTTTAAATAAAACATAATATATTTAATTTATATAAAAAACAGTTTATTTAGATTATAAATAGTATATTTAGTTATTTTGAAAAACATTATATATTTAGTTTATATTAAAAAAGTATATTTAGTTTATATAAAATATAATAAATATTTAGTTAATCTAAATAATAGTATATTTAATTTATAGATAAAACAGAGTATATTTTATTTATATCTAATTTAAAATATTTAGTATATTTTAGTTTAAATAAAACATAATATATTTAATTTATATAAAAAAATAGTATATTTAATTTATATAAAAAAATAAACTTTGGTTTTTAGCTTGGGGTAAACTCCTTAGCTAATGTCGCCTGTACTATGCATATTCCCTGCATGCTTCCTGCACACTCCCTGCGTTTACTGAGCACCTGCATCAAAAGAAACATGGTATTTAACTAGGGGTAAAGCCTCTAGTCAATGGACAATCAAATTTTGCCTTTAGCAAGGGGTTTAGCCCCAAGCTAATTGGCTAGGTGCTTAGCCCTTCACTCCTTGTCTGCGACCAGTGGTTTAGCTAGGGGACTTAACCCCTCGCAAATGTTGATTTTGTGAAGTGTTTTTTGGTTTAGTGAGGAGTGTTAACCCCCTAGCTAAAGGGCTTTTTTTCTTGTAGTGACAGGTTATTGTCTGGATGAGAGATTTGAGCAAGTGTTGAGGTGTAAGTTTTATGATTTGTTATTTTTGGTGGATGAGAGGATAAGGTTGAAGGAATCAAGAGATGCTGATGGTCAGTTATGGGTGATAATGAGAGTCACGGTTTTGGTACGGAGAAAGAAAATTAGAAGGCTGCAGATTAGGGGTCTTGGTTCAGAAAAAAGGGCACGGTTTAGGTTGAAGTTTTGTGGATATTTGTTTTGTTGTTGGAGGTTCGTGACAATGGTGAAGTTTGTATGTATAGGTTTTGTTTGTAATTAGATGGATGAGTTTGTGTCAAGTAGACTATGTTTGGTTTGGATCCGTTTGAATGAAGGAGTTTCATGACTTGTGTTGGGATGAGTTTTCTATATAGGTTTTGGATTTGGAATTAAGGTTGTTTACAAGTTTGACATGCTTTTGGTTTATGAAGATGATTATTCTAGAAAAAAGAACAAGAATAATGTATCCGTGGTGTGGTATGTAGAAGAGTGTGCGTATGTATCATGTGTGCTACAGATGAAAAATATATACTGGGTGGTGAAATTGGCCTCAAGTGTGTGGATACTCTGTGATATTTATACTAACAAAATTAGGTCACCTAGTAAAGAAGAAAATAATTTGAAATCAAAAATTAATGTCAAGATTGAAATTTGTTTTAAATAGAAGGAATCAAATCAAATAGTTCAAAAAAGTTGACTTAGACACAAAGTTAAAATAAAAAAACTACCTTTTATATTTTTAGGACTTTTTTTTATTCTTTTTGGACTAAAAATGCATGAAATAAAAAAAATTATTTAAAAAATTATTTAATTAATTAAAAAAATGAAAATGAAAAATAAAATGCTAATTTTTTTTTTGTGATTTAATGAATAAAATAAGATTGTAAATAAAATTAGAAAATAAAAGGGGAAAAGTCAAAAGTGGGAAGGTAGGATTTGAACTCAGGGACCCCACACTAGTAACTCTATAAATATGCTCTTTTGTCAATTGTGCCATTTCATTTATTCGAAATAAATCTGACACAAAAAATATATAACGGTAAAGTGTCCGGACAAAATTGGGGTATGACAGCTGCCCCAATTTCATTACCATTCGACTCTAGAGTGCAGAAGACAAAGTCTTCACACCTTTGTGGCGGAGGATGATTAAATATCGAAAGACCCCAATTTTGTTCCTTAAGAGAAAATATGTATGAAATGCTAACTTCTCTGAGGATATGTGAGTAAGTACCCATCCACAGTTTGACGTTGTACCTTCGAGTCTTGATTTTGCTGTTAGGACTTGGAATGTAATAGGCCATCTACTTGGATGCAACATGGCTGCCAAAGAGAACTGGATCAACGAGTTATCATTGAAATGTTCTGGACGAGACCAGAGAGTGGAAAACATCTGGATTGGGGCAGGATAATGGAAGACCTCCGGGCTGGGCCAGGATAATAGAAGACATATAGATTGGGCCAGGATAATGGAAGACATCTGGACAAGGCCAGGATAATGGAATACATCTAGACTGGGCCTGGATAATAGAAGACATCTGGACCGGGGCTCCAGGATAATTAGAGACATATGGACAAGGCTCTAGGATAATTAGAGACATCTGAATAAGGATCAAGGATAATTATAGACATCTTGATAGGGCCCTAGGATAATTAAAGACATACGGACAGAGCTCCAGAAAAATTAAAGACATCTGGACAAAGCTCCAAGAAAATTAAAGACATATGGATAGAGCTCTGGGAAAATTAAAGACATTTTAGACAGAGCTCCAAGAAAATTATATACATCTGGACAGAGCTCTAGGAAAATTAAATACATCTTAACATAGCTCCAGTAAAATTAAAGACATTTGGACAGAGCTCTAGGAAAATTAAGGAAATATGGACAAAGCTCCAGGGAAATTAAAGACATCTAGACATAGCTCTAGGATAATTAAAGACATCTGGACAGAGCTCCAAAAAAAATTAAAGACATCTGGACAGAGCTCCAAGAAAATTAAAGACATCTGGACAGAGCTCCAGGAAAATTAAGGATATCTGGACAGAGCTCCAGGGAAATTAAAGACATCCAGACATAGCTCCAGATAATTAAAGACATCTGGACAGAGATCTAGGATAATTAAGGTACTTACCAACACGAGGGTTGGAGTGAGAAATAACTGACACGTGGATCAAAGGCTAAGATTGTTACTAACACGGGGATTAGTACGCAGGTAATTGATTTGCTGGGGATTGTGAGATGTTTATTTTGACGAACCTACTAGGATGAATAGTTGGGGATAAGCCTAGTCAGAAGGCTGTTACCGACTTAGCTAGGGATATGTAAGGTTTCTTACGGTTGAGTTAGTGTTGGTCTTTAGAATGATCCTATGTCAGGGAAGGTTCTAGAGGAATTACTCGGGGGAAGGATTGTTGAGGGACATGCTGTACATGAGACTTTGTGAGGAAGTCACTGGGGAAAGTTGATAGATCTACTTACTGAAATAGGCTTGCTTGGGGATTATGATAAGTATAGCCGAGGAATGTCCATAAGACAAACTTGCTAGGATGAATAGTAGCAAAGAGACAAACTTAGTCAGAGGGTTGTCACTGACTTAGCAGGGGATTGACTTATTTTGAGAGTTATCAGTGACCGCCCTCTTGGGGATTGATTTTGGAATTTTACAAGAGTCCTGAGTCTTGGTCTATGATATACCATGTATGCATGCTTCATGCAGGTGCAAGTGTTAATGCATGGTATGTTTTTGGTCAATGCATTTGTCGATGCATGAAATGTAATGATTGATTAACACATGTCATGAGTAACTGGGTATGTATCAATGGATACTGGACTTTGAAGGCTGAATGGAATAGTGCTTACGGCAGTCGGCCTTCAAAAATGAAGGAGAGTGTCTCACATGACTTATTATGTATGATAGTTGAATGAAATGTTGTCTTTTTCAATGCATGGAGTGCGATGATTGATGCATGCAAGGCGTTGATCTTAGGTTTTTCCACTGAAGATTGGGCCTTGGATGTGCGGGTATTGGATTCCAAACAAGGTTGGGCATTTTGAGAATCATATTTTCTTTTTGAATTCCAAGTGAGGTCGGGCTTTGAAGTGGTAGATGCCAAGTGAGATTGGGCTTTTGTAGAGGTTAGATATTTATGGGAATATGCAAGATGCATGCATAGTTTGATGCTAGAGTGAAGTAATATGATTAATGCATGATGATTATTTATGAAATGACTTGAATGCATCAACAAAGGGTTCCCCTATGAAGGTTCGTGGATGGTTAAGGCTTGGAGAGGTTTCTTATGTAACAAGGTTGCTTGTCAAAGGTGGTAGGGTGTTATGCCAACAAGATTTCCTGATACGCGTTTTGTACTCGAATGATTGTTGATATATGAGAGGGCTTGCTCGAGCATTTTGAAAGTATGAAGAGAGCTTACCCCTCTGTGGCCTGTCCTACCCTAGTTTGCTAGGTCTTTTTAGAGATTCACCCTTATATGGGTTTGGAAGTAGTTTGGCCATAATATGCACTTAAAATGGCTAGCCCCACTATTTTGAACTTTGAAACCTCTATTGACTCTTGAAATGGTTGGAGCACTGTGTTCTGGAGGAGTTCTTCCCTAGGATGAGGCTCAAAGAGACTTGTCTTTAATTAATTGGCTTTTGAAATGATTTTCCCCTGATGAACCATTTTTAAACCAGTTCCTTTTGATCGAGTATCGCAGTGGTCTGCCCTAAAATTTGATTCTTGAAAGGTATGCCCCGATCTTTAGGGTTTGAAGCAGTGTACTAAGAAGGAACTTGGATCTCACCATTATGTGATATGAACTCGATATGGACTGCCCCAACATTCGAGTCTTGAAAGGTCTGACCTTGATTATTACGATCTGGAGGAGAGTCCTTGGAATGCTCCAAGATCTCACCATGTTGTGATATGACCTTGATATGGACTGCCCCTAGTATTTGAATCTTGAAAGGCATGCCCTTGATTAACTCGTGCTTGGAAAGGTGACTATGGGTTACCAAATCTTAGAATGATTACCCCTAGTCAATAGGATCTTCATGTGATCAGTTGGATTTGTTCCTTTAAAGTGGTGAGATCCCTAGGTTCTTTGCCCCTAGTTAGGAGCTTCTTTGAAATGGATCGCCTTTGATCATAACATTCACAAGATTTCCTTGATACTAAGTATTGATTCACACATTGAATTGTGCCTTTTGAAAAGTCATTCTAACGCGATGCACATGCAGATTTTTGAAATCCAAAATCGTTATGAAAAATACATATGGTGTACAATGGATGAGTACGGATGAAGATGTGAAAAAGCTATATGGTTAGTGATGATTTAACAAACATTCGGAGTCAGTTTAACAAAAATTCTGTTGAGTATGCTTTCAGAGTGAATTTAGCTTCAATTAGGACTTTTGAAGGTTGTAACGTGGCATGGTTCACAGTTTAGGAAACAAAAGGATATAAGACTCGAAGTTTGATTTAAACCTTCCTCATTCTTCTTGATAGTTATGTATGCAAGAGAACTTTGACAGTCATGGCGATGAAAGAGATATAATGGTTTAAGCAACTAATGAGACCTTTGATGTAGGAGTCTTTCATTTGTAAGCTTGTTTCCATTTTTTCGCTTTTTAATCCCTATTTTTGATTCTTTTGATATTTGTGGTCCATCGGGGTGCCCTAAATTTTACCTAAGTCAACTTTTTTCAGTTTTTTTAATATTTCTTTCGACTTAGAGGGATCTTTTTTTGGAAACAAATCTTGAGTTTTTGCTTTTGGTTTAGAGCGGTTATGAATGCCATGTTGACTTTTGCAAACTTTATCTTCATTGCTTCCTCGATGGTGAATGATGTGAGGAAGAAGATGCGGTTAGTCTTATCTTCATTTCTCCCACGACTTTGGATGATGTAACTGAGGAAGAGGATGTGCTTAAACCTCTTGCTTAGATAGACTGATTCTCTTGAGATTAAAATGCATTGTTGGATTAATTAAAATTTACCCTGCCATGGTTAAGATTAAAAGGTTGTTTAGAAAATAGAAAGAACTCCAACTTCTGGATCGAGGGGGTTGACTACGGAACAACTCCTTATTTCTCAAATGTTTAGGGAGAGAAATAATGCCTTACATCATCAACTAAGTCTTACTATTAAAAAGCACACATCCTCTAAATTCAATTATTTTTATTTACTTCATTCTCCCTCAAGTTTGTTAATGGTCAAAGAATGAAATGGAAAAGCATTGTTTTTTATGGAAAATGATGGCATAGGAAATAGTGAATACAAATGGATTGACTTCAAAAAACACGCATGCTCATTTTATTTGAATTAATAATCAAAAAGTAAAATTTATAGCATATAACACTTAGATACAAAGAAATTACAAGTTGAAATGATAAAAGCCTACTGTTCCTAAGGACGGGCTTCTTTGTTGATCCATTGTCTTTAAGATATATTCTTTGTAGATCTAATGACTTTAAGAGAGCTTCTTGATGTTTTTGCACTAGTCAAAGCAAGGGGTGACCTTAATCCTTTCTTCTGTTGGATGTAATACGGTGGGAGAACTGGTTTTTTTAGTTTTATCCAAATGTGCGGATAGCAAGAGTCGCCACCGACTTTTCTTTTATCCAATATTTAGGAAAGGTTAAAAAAACAGGAAAGACCTTGATAGATTTTGAGTTCGAGGGGTAAGTTATGAAAAGGGAAGGTGTTAGCACCCTTTTCATCCGTAGTTATCTACGGACTCTTAATTGCTTAGCTCACTTTTGAAAACTTGCTTTGTGTGTGTGGATTTATTTGAAAATATTTTGAAAGTCTAACTTTGTAATGATTCTTGTATCTGTCCTCAAGAACGCGTACAAAGTGTTTGAAAATATTTGTTTTGAAAAGGTGATGTGTATAATGTTTATTTTTTAGAAAAGAGTTATGAGCAAGTGATTAAAAGTTCTTTAACCACTCAAGATCGTTCTTATTCTTTTGCTATACATACTAGCAGTTAAATATATACAAAAAATAAAGTGCGGAAAGTAAAGACCTAAGCTATTACAAGGCTTTGAGACAGTTACATAAGAAAATGCGGGAAGGTAAAGTGCAGTAAAAATGCGAGAATGTAAACCTACAATATTACAAGAAAAAGGTTGTGCGACCTATACAATTTCTCTAAGAAAAATAAATAGAAAAAGAAAAGAAAATATGAGAAAAGGGTTTATGAAAAAGAAGAGAAATATTTTAGTGTTTTAGATAATAATAGTAATTAATAAAAATAATTAATAAGACCTAAAATCTCTAATTGATTTTAATAAAAAATTTAATTAATTTAATTAATTAGTAAAAATACAAGTCAAAATTTTATAATTAAAATAAAAATCCTAATTCTAGTTTATTAACAATTAAAAAAATAATTAGGTTAATTGGTTGTATAAAAAAATAATTAGGATTAGTAATTAGAAAAAGAAAAGGAAAATTAGGGTAACTAAAATAAGGTGGAAAGAGATGTACGGGGTGGGTGTTGAACCCACGCCCATGGGGTAGTAGCCTGCACTCCTTGCCACTGCGCCCAACGCTCGTTGTTGTTAGGAAATAGAATGTGCCTATTATATTGATAACCTGCACATTAAATCTGGAAAAAAAACGCAAGACGCAGGGAATCGAACCCACGCCCCTTCGTTCATCATGTGCGTCTTCCACCAACTGAGTCATGTTTCCAATCTGTTAACATAGTTAAACAAAAACAATAAAACAAAATCAATGCACAGGAGAAGCGTCGGAGCCTAGCTCCGGTCGTCTTCTCCGGCTAGGCATTTCATGGTCCTGCAAAAACAACACGTGTTAGGAAGAAAAGAGGATCCTATCCCTCTAAATCCATGGCTTCAAATTCATTGGTAGTCTTATTTTGGCCTGAAAGTGCCTATAAAAGGAGATACGATGAATCCGGAGCTCCACACCCTAACAATGTCGTTTTCTTATCCCTGCATCATGTTGCACCCCAAAATTTGCCCTTTTTGTTTTAACTTTGATTGGCTTATACTTTGTTTGCATATACACATGCATGTATATCATTGGTTCCGTGTTCATGGGGTCAATGTATTTGATCAACACGACAAAGCTCTCGTAATTTTTCAATGCAGTTTGAGTTGTGGAAGATTTGGGTGTTTTCGGTGAATTTAAAACAATGCGAATTAGAAACAAGGTTTTGACTGATCTGAGTTTGAAAATTCGGATTTCCAGCTTGGAATGATGTTTTGGATTGATTCTTAAGGTTTTGAAACTATCTCGATGTTCTATTCAATTTTTGTGTTCGGACCAAAAGCTAATTCTCAAAGGAAAGTCTCTAAATACGCAGTTCTTTTGGAAGTCGTGTGGTGAAAAATACAAAGAAAAAGGTGCTGAAAGTGCTGTTTTGACGCGCTAGGAAATTCATAACTCAAAGACCGTTCATCGTTTTGAGCCCGTTCCAGTAGATAAAATTCCATCTTGATATCATTTACATTTCATATCTCATGGCCGGAAGCCAGTTCTGAAGTAGTGAAAAACACAAGAATGGGGGGGGGGGGGGGTTGAATTGGAATCTTAAAATCAAATGCAAATGACACGATGATTTTTATCCTGGTTCGTTTGATCTCAAACTACTCCAGTCCACCCGCCGAGGTGATTTCGCCTCTCTCCAACGAGGTCTTAATTCACTAATCAAACTGATTACAAATCTACTTTGACAATTGCCAAAGTCTTCTTGAGTACAACCACAACCCGATTTACCTCAAGGAATTTCACTAACAAAAGTAAGAATTAATCTGTGTACATGATGTCTTTCGTTACAAAAACAGTATCACAAACTTGTGATGTATTACACAATTTTAGAGAATAGAATGAATATGCAGTTGCAATGTTGAGAGATTGTATGATAGTAGTGATATAAATCGTGAACGATTTAACCTTGTTGCTTGTTTTTATAGGCGCAACAATCTGTGCAAATGGAAACTTGATAATTGGCAGTTAATGCACTTTCCATAATATGAAGATCCTTGTCTGTTTGTAGTCGTTGCAATTGATACAACTTTGATGGAATAGTAACGCTTCAGAACATAAGGAATCTGCTTGCTGCTTTGCTTCAGAACTTGGGAGGTCAGAATCATAAGGTCCTGTTTGCAGCGTTAGACTTCCGTTCAGAGTTAAGATGTCTTTCTCTTAGTGCAAGTTCTGATCTTCATTCATCAGAACATTCTGAGATCAGTCTACGTACACAGTATGAACACCTTTGTAGCTTAACTTCTGGTCCACTTCTGTCAGAACTTCTGTACAAAATAGAACATAATTTTAGAGTGCATATTTGTTCTTTGTGTTTGTTATCATCAAAACTATTACGTGGGTTGTAGAATCAAACTATATTCTAACAAGTTCTACTCAGAGAGTCTTCGAATATATGAATTTATCAAATTTGTTCGCACAAGAAATTTGTGATAAATGTTCACCCGTTTCATCTTCGGAAAATCATAACTCGGTCGATTATTATTGTATCGAGCTGGTTCTGGTGGCATTGGTTCACAAATTGAGTTGGTTAAATGCTTCTTTCAGCTTTCCAATTCGAATGGTATCCTGAAGGCCTTCGTTTTTGGTCTAAAACGTGCGCAGCGCATTTGAAAATTCTGAACCGAGAAATATTTTCATTTGAGACGAAACTTCAAAAAATCATAACTAAATCACCGTTTATCCGATTGAGCCCATCTTCGGACACAATTTTGTTCTCGATGTTGGCTGCATTTTAGTTTCATATTTCAACTTCGAAAGTTTCACCGAGGGACCTTAGAATTTGACCTTAAGGTGTCATACTCTGATGAACTAAAAATTTGCATATTTGCTCGTGTTTATTGGAGGCTCATTCATTCAAAAAAAGGGCACACTATATATTCTAATTCCCTCCAATTTTTAAAAAAAAGACTCTCATAATTGACCAATTTTCAAAAACACTCAAAAACTTTCACTCATCTTGCTCAAGGATTAAATAGCAACTTTCTTTCATTTTCATCAAGAACACCAACAACTTTTCCAACAACTTTTTCAAAATCCAAAAGTCAAAGAAGCTCAATTCTTCTCTGAACTCAAATCCGATTGTTGAAATCTCTATACCTAAGCTTCTGCTTTAATTCTACGGTAAGATTTTCTTAATTTAAGCACTTTTCCAATAAGTGATTCTTAAATAAGCACTTTTGTGGATCAATAAATTGAACTTTGATCTAATTTGAATTGTGGAAGTGATTTCGATTATGAAAATGTGAATTGATCTTGAATCATGATGTGCAAATCCGAAATTGGATGATTAAATAAGTGCTTATTCAATTAATTGATCTTCAGGAAAGTGCTTATTTGAGAAAACAAAATGTTGAAATTGTTTCAAGCTTAATTGATGATTCTTAATTGATTATGTGTGGTATAATTTGAATCTCTAATTGTGCAAAAATCATGAGTTGAATTTCAGAGATTATGTGTTTGACAATGCTTGAGCCATTGTGCCTTGATCTTACCGCGTGATTCAATTGATTTTTGGTTGCGTATAAATTTCCTTGTGCTATGGTCATAGCACAATTGATGTGAATTTGGTTTTTGATTCGATAAAAATATGTCGAAACTCATGAAATTGGATCATGAATTCACATGTCGATCGTGATAAGATCGGGGAATTTGTTATATAATTTTTGTTGTTTTGGTTTCTGTTTCATGCTGTGGATATTCTATGATTTTCAAGCTTTCCAACGATTCGAACCATGCGCGAAACGGACACTCGATGCAAAAGTTATGTTGCTTCATAGTTTCAATTGAACAAGACTACAGTTGAGTTGACGCATAGCCTGTTGCGGTCAACGCAAACATTCTGGTCACCTGTGGGATGTGTTGTACTGACCCACCGGTTGATGCAAACTGAAAAAATTTCAGTCATGAGTCGACTCATTCCCTGTTGCGGTCGACGCATCTTTTCTAAATTGTTGCTTTTTGCTTCTTTGGCTTTGCTTTGGCTATAGTTTGCTCCAAATATCTTCCTAGACTTGAATTAGCACGTGCTGCTCACGACATATTATTTATGCTCTCTTGAGCTTGTTGGCTTGCTTTCTTGATTTCGTCTTTGTGTATATGTTTTGAGATGATATACCCTCGACATGTTCCCTTAGAAGCTCTCGTTTTAACTATAGATGATGATTCGAGATAGACATAGTTTTAGGTGATATACCCTTGCCATGCTCCTTTAGGACTTCTTGATTCATCTATAGATGATGATTTGAGATAGACATTAGTATTTTTATCCAGGCATGTCAACATAGGTTAGAGTTTACCCTTCAAAACTCAACTTTAGGGTCAATCATTTGTGTGATAACATTAAGGATAGATTTAGGTTAGTCTCCCTTAAATGTTTTCTTTTGCATCCTTTGCATAATAAAACCAAAAACATTTCTTTTCTTTTTCTTTACAAATCATAAAACACTTAAAACTTTCAAATCCTTTCTCAAGGTAAAAAAGACAAACCAACACCTTTCTTTTTGCCAATTGGCATTTCTTTTCTAATAACATGTTAGTTCCCTTCCGCTACTGGTCGTGAGTCTCCAAAGGTCGAGCCGCAGTGGATTGATCTGAACCTAATATTGCTCAATTAAAAAACGCAAAACAAACCGAAACATGTGAGCCGAACTATAGCTACTATGATTCCTTAAAAGGGATACATAGGCTTTGGGGTAGGGCCCTAACGAGCACAACTTTTATTTTCCCTACATTATTTTCTCTTTTATTTTGCATGCATTCCCCTTTTTCATTTTCTTTTAGCTATTAAGTTTAGATTTGAAATACACACATATGATAGACAACAAGAGTGGATACCGTAGAGTACTACAGGCGTGTGGGGTGATAATACCTTCCCCTCGCGTAACAGACTCCCTTACCAGATCTCTCGGTCGCAAGACTATGATTTCACTCCTTCAGGTTTTCTTGATGTCTACCTTTCCCTTCCTATTGGGATAAAAATGTTCGTTTGCAACTTCATTGATTTTATTATCAGTTGATTGTTCAACCAGTTGTTTCAGCTGGCAACTTCACTGGGGAAAGATTAACCTATTGCTGGTCCATCCCGGAGTCGATACTAGCTCTTGTTTGCTTACTTCTTTGGGTGTTTATTTATTTCCAATTATTTATAGCTTTATATACAGTGCTTGCATATGTTTTTGCATGCATTTTATTGCTTTCTGTTGTACCCCAAAATTTGCCCTCCCATATTCATCAAGATTTGTCAAGTCAAGGTCACAAAATTCCCCAAGGGTTGTGCAGCTCAACTGTCTCCTAGACAGTCAAAACTAGGGTTTGAGTTCTGGTCAAGGAAATGAACTTTTCAAAGGCCCAATCAAGTCTCATATGCCTACAAATATGGTCAAGTATCCTCATATCAAGTTTCAAGGCATTCAGCTCAAAATTGCACAATCAAAACCCTAAATTGCACTACAGTCAACTGTAGGGGCAAAATGGTCATTTGACAGTCAAAAGTTCAAATTTTTGGTCAACATATCATTTTGAAGCCACAAACATCATTTGATCAATGCTTGATCATGATTCTCAAAATTTGGCTCAGAAATCATCAAAGATGCAAAAGTTACTATATTTGGACAGCTGAAAAAGTCAACTGAAATTGACCAGGGCATAACTTTCACATGGATTATCAGAAAAATTCCATCCAAAGCTCATTTTGAAGAGAAAGACATTTCCTAAAACTCATCTTCATATTCCAAGTCCAAGAAATGCTCTCACAAAAAGTTATCAATTTCAACATTATAGGTCATTTTCAAAAGTCAACAAAAAGTGACTTTAAGTCAAAGGCCATAACTTGAGATTGGTAAATCAAAATGACATGGGACCAAAGGCATTGGTTAAAGGACTCAAAGACCTTTCCAAAATGTCCAAGAACATGTGAAAAGCTTAAAAATTGAGCAAGTTATGCCTTGTGGAAGTTGGGAAATTTTTGGGAATTTTGAAAAGTCAACAATGGTTCAAATGATCCAAAAATGCAAATGGGCCCATTTTTCTTCCAAGTTTCTTCATGCCAAGCCTATGCACGACCATTAGGCCCAAAGGGAAATATTTTCTCATTTTTTAATTATTTATTTGAATTTATATCAATATTAATTCATTTAAATTAATTAAATACATGAAAAATATCAAACTTAACCTAAAAAAATCTTTTCATGCATGTTTATTCTTAATATTTCGTGCATATCTTAAATAGGCAAGTTTTGGTGTGATTTGAGCTGATTGAACACAAAATGCACATGGAGAAGATTTGGAAAAGATTTCATGAAATCAAATATTGGAAACAATGAATTCAAAGGATTTTGTGCAATGTTTTTAACCTAATAGCCTCTATACATACTCAGAATCATAACCCTAATGGCCTTAGACTGCAAGCTGCGCCCCAAGAAGCCATTGCATATTGAAATTTTTCACAAAAAACTCAAACACTGAAAACCAGTTTCAAGCTCGATTCAAACCCCAATTCTTGCCCTATCATCATCCTGAGACATCACTGAACGATTCTTAATCAATATCAACCATCAAAACGCCCTGAATTGGTATCAAGAATCCGGACTGTACCTTGAAATTTTTGAAATCGCACAGCATGATTCCATCATCTTTTTGCATTTTTCTTTGTTGATTCATGTTCATATTGATGTTTCTGAGCTAACCACTACGTTTAATTACATTATTTCGCTATATATAAGATTCCACCATTAACAGATTCTAGGGTTCCAAGGTTTCAAAATTGGGGCTTTGTGCAAGGTGTAAAATTAGATCCCCAAACTGGTACAGGCTAATTTGTCATGTCAAGACGAAACAAACCCAGGCCTCGCGATCAATTTATATGCACCATAGCCCTATTCGCTATTTTCCCATAGCATGCTTAAAGCAACGCGTTAAAACCGTTGCTATTGTGTTTTATATTTTCAGGTACGTGAAGAAGAAGAAGTCGTGGCAGCCAGTGATACGTCCGTTTGAAGTTTCGCGCGTTTTAACCATCACGCATTGGTTTTGATTTTTGTTGTTATTTAACCATAATATATTAAATGAAACGCGCTTGGCTCAGTGGTAACACGTTGTGCATATAACCTCAAAGACCTGGGTTCAAGTCCCAGGTCTGGCAAACTTCAATACTATTTTTCAATATGAGATCCTATGCTTTGCTAACATCCAGGTACATCATGTTCTCTCATCATCAAGCTACACACGTGTCCCAGACGACCAAATCAAAGGCATGGATCCCAGGAGCGCAATAAACTCCAGTCAACGCACCATATGGAATCTTGAAAAGTCAACGAATTCAAGGCTTAATGGGCCAAAATTCCAGGACTGAACCTCCCATTTGGGGCAACACCCCACCCTGGTTTGCCAATTTTGATTATTTTTCTTATCCTTTTTTTTAATTATTATTTTAGTTGTTGTGTTTATTTTAATTATTGTCTATTTAATTTTTAATCAAAATACAAAAACATCATAAAAATAAAAAAATGCCCAAATAAAAATATAATTTTTATTTTAATTATTTTTCTAAATAAATGCTTGTAATTACTTAGTTTTATTAGGTTACAAATTTAATTCTTTTTAATAATAAAAATCCAAAAATAGAGTTTAGGTTTAATAACTTTTTATTTTATTTTCAATTTTTCCTTTTTTTCAGAATAATAATATTATTTATTTATTTTCATAAATTAAAAAATGTACATAAATTAATTTAGAATTAAATTAGGTTAAAAGTCAATATTTTCATAATAAACTTAAAAAACAATAGAATTAGGTCTAATATTTAATTTAATTTCAATTAACTCCTTTTTCTTGTTAAATCCTAAAAAACATAAAATTCCCAAAAACATTTAATTTTAATTTCCTATTGTAATTTAATTTTTGCAAACGGGTCCAACGCCCATTGTTTAATCATTTAATTTCGCATGATTTATTTTTATCGTTTATTATAATTTTGTATCTCTCCCAAAGCATTGTGATTTAAATTTCTCGCACTTTTATTTATCGCTTTATTTATTTTCCGCTAAATCGGGTCCGGTTTAATTTTGGCGATGTGGACCCGCGCCATTTGTAATAGCCTTAGATTTATTTTTCGCAAACTTTATAACTGTTAAATATGCATGCAAGAATGAATGGACAAATTAAAATCAAGCGTAGAACACGACAAACATGACAAGACAAATAACTAAAACGACACACGAATCGCACACACCACCCCTAGGGTACGCCTCACTGTTGCCTTGCCTCGAAAGGTGATCGTCGAGTAGAGGATGTCTTAGTAAGTCCTCATGATCCGGGAACCTGGCATGAGGGTAGCTTTTAAGGTGTCTTCCCATGGCTCTGGTGATCACCATGTCCCGAACCTCGAATTGACCCGAACACCTCCAACGGTGGTGCTACCTACCTCTCAATGGTGGGATGGCACTACTTTAAGGGACGTTTACACAGACGAATTCCTTAGGGTAGGTAGGTTCTCAAGGATACTTGCTCTAATCTCAAAACAAAACAAAGAGACTTTTCACACCAACACATTTTCAAAAGCTTTCAAAGCAAATTTTTCAAACACTCTGACGTATGAGTCGAACTGAAATTTTTCAAAGAAACTTTTTAAACCCACATTGAAAAGCAAACAAACCATTTTTGAAAACACAAATGAGCAAGTATCTAAGAGCCCATGGATAACCATGGATAGAAAGGGTGCTAACACCTTCCCTTTCTATAACCTACCTCCCGAACCGAGAGCAATCTCTTTAAGGAATTTTTCTGTGCTTTTGTCCTTTCCATTTGGAGAAAATAAAAGACGGTGGCGACTCTTGCTTCCGCGACATTTCGCGAACCAGCGTTAAACAGTCAGTTCCAGATCCACCGATCACAGAACTGGCGACTCTGCTGGGGATTACTTTAAAGTGAGGTGTACCTTAGGGCTAGGTCATAACTGTGTTTTCACTTGTATTGTTTTGCTTGCTTTACTATTGTGGGTTGCATCGGAGATACATAGATCCTAACCCGGATCTGGGGATACCCTGTTTAGGTAGCATAAGCTGTGAGGGACCTGTCCGGCGTAGACCGACACAGGTGAAGCAGTGGCTACGTTGGTGTGGCACCTTAGTCTGTACCGATATCCCTTGAGTCGCAACGAGGAGAATATGGGTCTTCTAAGGAGTCATTAAGCACCAACAACCTTAGAACCTTAATTGACACAACTTGGCCTTTAGAATTGTAGCAGTATGCTACGCCCATTGAGGCTAAACTCTCGTGATGGTTCTGGCCGCAAGAAAAGATTGCGATGCTGGAGTTATGACCGATTGAGGGTAGTCAATGATATTGGGATCCTCTAAGAACCCGGTTACTTTTGATTAGGACAGGTATGAACCAACAAACTGAAAGAGGGTAGTACCTAGACCTCATGCTGGCCTAAACTTTAGGGGCTTGCCTTGTGTGACTTGTGTGCCTTACTATGTTTGCCTTTGTATCTGTATGTGGTGTGCTTTATCATAACATCATAGCATCATGAGCATTGCATGCATCCTGCATAAGAACTGACCATTTCAAAGACAAGAAGGTTTCATCTTTGCTCTGTTTTGTAGGACATTATGATGCCTGTGCGAAGGAATACTATCCGGTTCAACTTTGTTCGTTCACCTGAGTTGATTGATGAGTTGGTTAGCAGAATTCCAAACACCACTTCCTTCATTCAGAGGCATGGTTCTCTTCTCAGTTTAGTCACTGCAAAGCGGGATCAATAGTTGATGAGTGTTCTGACCCAATTCTATGACCCTCAGTACCAGTGCTTCACCTTTCAAGACTTCCAGCTGGTCCCTACCCTGGAAGAGTTCTCTAATCTGCTTGGTATCCCTATCTTGGATCAGCCTCCCTTTACTGGTTGGGAAAAGACCCTCAGGCTTGAGGACATTGCTGCAGCTCTTCCTTTGACCCATCAAGAGGTAACAGACAACTGGGTAACTAGAAGCGGAGTTAAGGGTTTCTTGGCCAAGTTTCTGATTGGTAAAGCTAACAGCTTCTGGAATGACTTGGACTTTAGGGCATATGAAGACATCTTGGCTCTCCTAATCTATGGGTTAGTCCTGTTTCCTAATCCTGACAACTTCATCAATGTCACTTCCATTAGGATCTTTATGTCTCAGAACCCTGTGCCCACTCTCTTGGGTGACATCTTGCAACAACTTCATGCCCGTACTACCCGAAGACGAGGAACCCTATGGTGTTGTATCCCTTTGTTGGTGAGGTGGTTTATTTCGCACCTCCCTAAGTTCGTACTGAAGAACCAAGAAGGAAGAGGTTGGGCTCACAGGTTAATGTCTCTCACCGATAAAGACATCATTTGGACTTGCAGAGGTTTGGATGAGATAACTATTATTGATCGATGCGGGGAGTATCCTAATGTTCCTCTGATTGGTACTCAAGGAGGGATCTCGTACAATCCATGTCTAGCACTCCGTCAGTTTGGAAGAGCAAGAAGAGCAGGCCCCCATGAGATGTTGGTGCCTCACATCAGTTTCGAGTTTCAGGTGGATAGTGACGAGCTGCGTCGTAGGTTCATCAAGGCTTGGGACAAGGTTCATAAAGCTGACCCACAAGAGCTAGGGCCAAAGACTTCTTTACCTATGGAAGCCTACTACAAATGGGTCCGCATCCGTGCTCAGAAGTTAGGTATGCCGTACGAAGCTGTCAGACCCGTCATTCTTGAGTGTCCTGATAAAGATGGTGTTCCTCCAACTGTCCTTCCTCCTCAGATACCTACTGATTATGAGACATTGAAGAGATCTTGGTCGCAACTGCAAGAAGAACGGGATTCTTACCGGGAAAAGTTCAACGAACAGGAATCAAAGATCCAGAAGCTGACAAAGCAGTTGGAGAATGAGAGAGCCCTGAATGCCTACCTCCGTACTGAGAAGAGGAGACCATGGGATCAATGAAGAATTCTGAATGTGCCTTTACAGTTTTTATTTCCTTTCCAGTTGTTTCATTTCATGTAAACGCCTAAGGGCAACTTGTTGAATAATTTCAGTTGCAAAGTTGAATCTAATAAAATGTGTTCCTTTTTTGTTTACAAAGTTGATTCCCGATTGTCTTTGAAAACATAATTCATACGCATTTCATACATCATGTGCATAGCAGGTTTTTCCCCTTTTCAGGTTGCTTACAGTTCTTCGCTGTTTATTTCAGCATCATGAATCCCGGATCTGAATCAACCGAGACCTCAATCAAGGCTCTCCAGGCGCAGAATGCGCAGTTTCAAGAATTAATCATGGGTCTAGCTAAAGGCCAAGAAGAACTAAAGACTATGCTCCTGAAGAAGGAGAAGAAGAAGAAAAGAAGAACTGTTCTATTCAACTCGGGCCGAAGGTTGGGTAATACTCTGCACCATGAAGAGGCTGGTTCTTCTGTTGGTAGGAGTCCTTCTCAGGCAGAAGTAAAGGTTCCTACTCCAGTGGTCTCCGACAACGAGACAGATTTTGATGAAGAGCAGTACCCTCCTGAAGACAACAGATACAAACAACTGGAGGACAGGCTGAAAGCTATGGAGGTGCAACAGGCACCTGGGCTGGATTTCGGAGATCTGGGTTTGTCGACTGGTGTAATTATCCCACATAAATTCAAGGCACCAACTTTCTCCAAATATGACGGGGCATCCTGTCCCAAGCTGCATTTGAGGTCCTATGTTCGAAAAATTCAGCCGTACTCCGCGGACAAGAATCTATGGATCCACTTCTTCCAGGAGAGTCTTTCAGGGACTCATCTCGAATGGTTCTATCAGCTGGATGGGACCAAAGTTCGTAACTGGGAGGAGCTGGCTACTGCTTTCTACAAGCAGTATCAGTATAATGCCGACCTTGCCCCCACGCGTACCCAACTCCAGGGTATGTCGTTAGGCGTAAGCGAAGGTTTTAAGGAGTACGCTCAGAAGTGGAGAGACCTGGCTGGCAGGGTGCAGCCACCATTGACTGATCGGGAGTTGGTTGACATGTTCTTGGGGACCCTATCCGGGCCATTCTTTAACCATCTCATTGGGAATTCTTCTGCTGGTTTCACTGATTTGATCTTAACTGGAGAGAGAATTGAAGCTGGATTAAAGTCTGGGAAGATTGCAAAGGGTACATCCTCATCTAGTTCGGAAAAGAAACCATTCAAGAAGGAGTCTAGTGCCGTGTATGGTTCCAGAAGATCAGAAAGACATGAGCACCGCCAATCTGTCAGTGCGGTCATGATTGCTAAGCCTGCTGCCGCTCCCCGGCCAAACAATGCTCAGAAGGTTGAAAGACCCAGGAGGGAGTTCACCCGTTTAAACATGACTTTGTCGCAAATCCTGCCACAGTTGCTCGCAACTAATTTAGTGACTGTCAGGGAGGCGCCAAAGTTCCCCAATACTGCATCCCCCAAGTACAACCCGAATGCTCGTTGTGCTTACCACTCAGAAAGCCCGGGGCACTCTACTGATGACTGTTGGGCACTAAAGAACAAGCTGCAAGACCTCATTGATGCTAAGGAGGTACAGTTTGAGGCATCTGACAAGCCTAATGTGGTAACAGCTCCCCTGCCTGCTCATGGAGTTAATGCTATTGGCGATGAAGAGGAAGTTGATGAAGCTGAGTTTGATAGCTGGATCTACCCGGCTGCTGACGGTGGACTCAACAATTGGAGCGCAAAGGACAATCTCCCTGTTTCTTTGGTTACTAAGTAATAAACTTCTTTGTTTCGTTATTTTTTGTAATAAACAATGATAAACTCTATGGCCCGGTGTCTTACCCGAGGCACCGTGGTTCTATTTGTGAGGGCATACAAACTGTCATTTTATACATCATGAATGAAAATCTTGGACGTTTTTCGCATTGCAAATATTGTGTTCCTTTTCTGTCTTTCTTTTCCTTTACATAATTTTCAAAACAGCTGTATTTACACACACACTCACTCATACAGGTTCCAATCCACTCTGGATCTCACTGATAACAGCCCTGCTAATGCCAATTATGACTTCGAAAATCCGATCAACTTAGCCGAAGACGAAGGTGAAGATGATTGCGAAGTGCCTGGCGAGCTTGCAAGACTGTTACTTCAGGAAGAGAGGGCAATTCAACCCCATGAAGAGCCAGTGGAAACCATAAACCTGGGTACTGAGGCAGATAGAAAAGAAGTAAAGATTGGTGCCAACCTAGAGCTCAGCATGAAGCAACGGTTGACCAAGATGTTGCATGACTATATGGAGATCTTTGCCTGGTCCTACGAAGACATGCCAGGGTTGGATACCGATATTGTCGTTCATCACTTGCCGACTAGGGAAGACTGCCCTCCAGTTAAACAAAAGGTTCGTCGGATGCGTCCAGAGATGTCCGAGAAGATTAAAGCCGAAGTCATGAAACAGTTTGATGCCGGGTTTCTCGCAGTGACTTCTTACCCTCAGTGGGTTGCTAACGTGGTGCCGGTACCTAAAAAGGACGGTAAGGTCAGAATGTGTGTCGATTATAGGGATCTGAACAGGGCCAGCCCCAAGGATGACTTCCCCTTACCTCACATTGATGTCCTCGTTGATAATACTGCTCAGCACAAAGTGTTCTCTTTCATGGATGGCTTTTCAGGCTACAATCAGATCAAGATGGCACCTGAAGACATAGAAAAGACTACATTTGTTACTCAGTGGGGCACCTTCTGCTACAAGGTCATGCCGTTCGGACTAAAGAATGCTGGGGCAACCTACCAACGTGCCATGGTAGCCTTATTTCATGATATGATCCATCATGAGATCGAAGTGTATGTGGACGACATGATCGCTAGGTCCCAGACTGAAGAAGAGCACCTGGATCATCTGCAGAAGTTGTTCGACCGGTTGAAACTGTACAAGCTGAGATTGAACCCGAACAAGTGCACCTTCGGGGTAAGATCTGGGAAGTTGCTAGGCTTCGTGGTCAGTGATAAGGGTATTCAAGTGGACCCTGCTAAGGTCAAAGCCATTCAAGAGATGCCAGTTCCTAAGACAGAGAAGGAAGTCAGAGGCTTTTTAGGACGCCTGAACTACATCGCTCGATTCATCTCTCATCTGACTGCTACCTGTGAGCCAATCTTCAAGCTACTGAAGAAAGATCAGGTAGTACGTTGGAACGATGAATGTCAGGCTGCCTTCGACAAAATCAAAGAGTATCTCCAAGAACCACCTATCCTTATGCCACCGGTTGAAGGGAGACCTCTGATACTATATCTGACAGTGCTAGACAACTCAATGGGGTGTGTGCTGGGGCAGCATGACGAGTCTGGCCGAAAAGAGCACGCCATTTATTACCTTAGAAAAAAGTTTACCGACTGTGAGACCCGATACTCACTGCTTGAGAAAACTTGCTGCGCTTTGGTATGGGCTGCTCGCCGGCTGAGACAGTATATGCTGACTCATACCACCTTGTTGATCTCAAAAATGGATCCTATAAAGTACATATTCGAAAAGCCTGCTCTGTCTGGGAGAATTGCAAGATGGCAAATGATCTTGACGGAATACGACATTCAGTATACAACCCAGAAAGCCATCAAGGGGAGTGTATTGGCAGACCACTTAGCTCATCAAGCTGTAGATGACTATCAATCAATGAACTTCGAGTTTCCGGATGAAAGCATTATGATAGTAACTGATTGTGAAGTACCTGGACCGGATGAAGGACCTGAACCAGGATCCCGATGGTCTATGCACTTTGACGGAGCCTCCAATGCTTTGGGAAATGGTATCGGTGCCATCATCATATCTCCACAAGGTACTCATACTCCACTCACTGCCCGGCTGTGTTTCAACTGTACCAACAACATGGCGGAGTATGAGGCGTGTATCATGGGTCTTCAAGCTGCGATCGACCTAAGGATCAAACTTCTAAGTGTTTTCGGAGATTCCGCCCTTGTGATCAATCTGATCAACGGAGAGTGGGATACGAAACATCCAAACTTGATTCCTTACAAAGAATGTGTGTTGACCCTGATTCCCCACTTCACAGAGATAACCTTTGAGCACTTTCCAAGAGAAGAGAATCAGTTAGCGGACGCGTTAGCTACAATGTCTTCAATGTTCAAGGTTAAATGGGATAATGAAGCTCCCCGGATCATCATCTGGAAACTGGACGAACCGGCATACTGTTGTGATCTCGAAACTGAATTGGTAACTGAGAAGCCTTGGTACCACGAAGTGAAGAGATATCTGGAAGCTCAGGAATACCCTGAAGGTGCCTCTATCAATGATAAGAAATTCCTGAGGAGGTTCGCAGCCAAGTTCTTCCTTAGCAACGGCATCTTGTACAAGAGAAACCATGATTCAACTTTACTGCGATGTGTGGATAAGACTGAAGCGGAAAGAATCATGGAAGAGCTACATGACGGGACTTTTGGTACGCATTCCAGTGGACATACTATGGCTAAAAAGATCCTACGGGCAGGATATTACTGGTCCACAATGGAAGCTGATTGCTACCAACACTCCAGGACATGCCACAAGTGCCAGATCTATGCAGATAAGATGCATGTTCCTCCGGTTCCCCTGAATGTTCTGACTGCGCCTTGGCCGTTTGCAATGTGGGGCATAGACATGATCGGCGAGATAAAACCTACGGCATCCAATGGACATCGCTTCATCCTAGTGGCGATCGACTATTTTACGAAGTGGGTTGAGGCAGCATCCTATGCTACGGTAACCAAGACTGTTGTGGCACGGTTTATTCGGCACAATCTGATTTGTCGATACGGCGTCCCTGAGCGGATTATTACAGACAACGGTACCAATCTGAACAATAAGATGATTGCTGAGCTTTGCGAACAATTCAAGATACGGCACCACAATTCTTCTCCTTACAGACCGAAGATGAATGGGGCTGTAGAAGCAGCTAACAAGAACATCAAGAAGATCGTGCAGAAAATGACAGTAACTTACAAAGATTGGCACGAGATGTTACCATTCGCTCTGCATGGGTACCGTACCTCATCAAGGACGTCAACCGGGGCAACTCCTTTCTCTCTGGTTTATGGCATGGAGGCAGTCTTGCCGATCGAAGTGCAGATTCCCTCTCTCCGGATAATGAAGGATGCAAATCTGAACGAAGATGATTGGATCCAGACACGACTTGACCAACTCAACCTCATTGATGAAAAGAGACTTGCTGCTATCTGTCATGGTCAGACGTATCAGAAACGAATGATCAGGGCATTTAACAAAAAGGTCAGACCACAGGAATATCAAGTTGGGGATCTGGTTATCAAGAGAATCATCCTTCCTCAGAGTGATCCAAGGGGCAAATGGACCCCTACATACGAAGGGCCATTTGTGGTTAAGCATGTGTTCTCAGGAGGAGCAATGATATTAACCAACATGGATGGTGACGACCTTCCTCACCCCGCCAATGCAGACATAGTTAAAAAATACTACGCATGAAAAAAGACCCGCTAGGCTGACATGCCTAGGCAAAAATTAGGGCTTCCCGTCGAACCAAAAGGGTTCGGGCAAAATGAAGGGATGAAACTGAAAAATCTGTACACCCGGCAAGTCGAAAACCTGAAAAGGCGGCTTGGGCAAAAATGGGTATCCCGGTGGACTGAAAACCCGAAAGGGCGGTCCAGGCAAAAATTAGGGATAAAGCGTAAAACTATGTCTCATTGATCACTTTGCATTCAGAATCCGGTATCTGCATCAAGCTCAAACGGCATCGATCAGTCAGCTTCACCCTCAACCAAGGTCATCAAGTGATGAGACGCTCGGAGTTATAAAGACAATAGCAGAGTTGAAACCCAGTGGGATCATTCATATTTCACACAGCTGTTTTATTTTCTTTTGTACAAACTTGTATAAACTCTTGTGATCGGCGACGTACCTCTTACTAGGGCGTCAGCCTCTTGTATACAAAACGCCTATTCATGGGCCATTCAAAATCAATACAAATATGTTTTTCAGTTAAATGTGCCAAACGTTTTCTTTTTCTGTTTTGTTTTGCGAAGAACGTCCAAGGTTCAATTTGTGATGTATGCATTGACCATAATTTGCTAACTCATAAATATTTGCTTACGAAATAAAGGAATTAATTGCAGGTGACACTAGAAACAGGGGCAATAAAGAGTTGTCTGAGCAGTCTAATTGTTCTATCCTCTAAGGTACCAAAGTAGGTTCAGCTAAAGAATACGGCCAAGTGTATCTTAATTCCCCAGAGAGTAGTTCAGTAAAACAATACATTCTTCTCCAAGCAAATCATCAAATATCAAGGAAATTGAGTATCCTCCAGCCGATCTCAAACATTCCCCAGCAGCAATACATATATTCTTAACAAGCATCCCCGGCAGTCTTGGTCTAAAGATTGTTCCCCAGCGGCATACCAACATTCAAAGGAATCACTTCCCCACAGTCCAAAACTTCCCCAAAGAGTCCAGTCCAACCCAGTTTCCCCAGGAAAGTTGGAATTCATCTCCCCAAGCAGTAAGCTTATCCCCAGTAGATTCTGGAAGCTTATCCCCTCGCAGAGCACGAACGCGTCGTCCGGCTTTATTTAAAGAGTTATTTCCTTAACAGGATATAACTGGGTTATCCTCAGCCAAAAGCCATGGAAAGAACGTCGTCGACAAAATCTTCCTATCCCCAGCGAAGTCCATTAATACTTCCGATAACAAGGACATCCTCAGCAAGTTACTATCAACATTCAGCAAAGCATCTCTTCCCACAGAGTATTGCTTCCCAGCATGGTTGTTAGAGTATCTTTTTCTCCCCGCAGAATCCTTCATTCGCCAAGTTTATTCCTCAACAGAGTTATCCTCTCCTACTGGTATTCTTGCAATCATCATCCCCAGCGGAAGCAAAATCTATTCTTCAACGTCAGCCCAGGATACAACTTCCCGGCACCCGTCAAGGACTTACTTTCCTAGACGAAAACATACATAAAACTTCACATACATCATTATAGCATGCATAACGTATTGCATCATACAAGTCTCATTTATATCGAGAACATCATTGCTTGACCCATATCATGCATTGCATATGACTGACCTTTACTTTTCAGGAAAGATGCAGTTGAAATCCTCAATCACGTCTCAAGACCTAGACCGGTTCAGTTAAATCGACCCTAAGATTTTCCTGATGCTTATCCAGTCAAAGGCCTTCTCTTGGTTCAGTCAGATCGACCCTAAGATCTCCCTGATGCTTATCCAGTTGAAGATATTCCAAGACCTAGACCGGTTCAGTTAAATCATCCCAAGATTTTCCTGATGCTTATCCAGTCAAAGGCCTTCTCTTGGTTCAGTCAGATCGACCCTAAGATCTCCCTGATGCTTATCCAGTTGAAGATATTCCAAGACCTTGTCCGGTTCAGTTAAATCGACCCTAAGATTTTCCTGATGCTTATCCAGTCAAAGGCCTTCTTTTGGTTCAGTCAGATCGACCCTAAGATCTCCCTGATACTTATCCAGTTGAAGATGTTTCAAGACCTAGACCGGTTCAGTTAAATCGACCCTAAGATTTTCCTGATTCTTACCCAGTCAAAGGCCTCTCTGGTTCAGTCAGATCGACCCTAAGATCTCCCTGATTCTTACTCCAGTAGAAGACACCCAAGATTTTTCTCAACGAGCGTTGTTGAAGTTAAAATCACCCAAGGTTCTCTTACCATTCATGCTAAGGTAGTAACCATCCCTGGTTCATTCATCAGCGTTTGAAGCTCCAGACTCAGCTCCTGTAACCAGTCAGGACACATCTATACCCAACATCTAAAATCAGCTCCTGCAACGTGTCAGGTACTCATGTTTTCTTTTGCAGGTATGCAGGTTCTAGCTAAGGAATCTCCTACGCGACCAACATCCCGATGGCATCTATAAGCCCATCATCCTATCCAGCAATCTCCAAATGGCATCTATAAGCCCATTCCACTACCACGCTACTATGTGAGCACAAATTTCTGGGCACTTTAGTGTTCAATCATCTTCCACCCTCGGATTACGAAAGGCACGTCAGCCAATCTGCATCCTCAGGTCTAAGAAGATTGAACAGGGGCAACTGTTGTACCCCAAAATTTGCCCTCCCATATTCATCAAGATTTGTCAAGTCAAGGTCACAAAATTCCCCAAGGGTTGTGCAGCTCAACTGTCTCCTAGACAGTCAAAACTAGGGTTTGAGTTCTGGTCAAGCAAATGAACTTTTCAAAGGCCCAATCAAGTCTCATATGCCTACAAAGATGGTCAAGTATCCTCATATCAAGTTTCAAGGCATTCAGCTCAAAATTGCACAGTCAAAACCCTAAATTGCACTACAGTCAACTGTAGGGGCAAAATGGTCATTTGACAGTCAAAAGTTCAAATTTTTGGTCAACATATCATTTTGAAGCCACAAACATCATTTGATCAATGCTTGATCATGATTCTCAAAATTTGGCTCAGAAATCATCAAAGATGCAAAAGTTACTATATTTGGACAGCTGAAAAAGTCAACTGAAATTGACCAGGGCATAACTTTCACATGGATTATCAGAAAAATTCCATCCAAAGCTCATTTTGAAGAGAAAGACATTTCCTACAACTCATCTTCATATTCCAAGTCCAAGAAATGCTCTCACAAAAAGTTATCAATTTCAACATTATAGGTCATTTTCAAAAGTCAACAAAAAGTGACTTTAAGTCAAAGGCCATAACTTGAGATTGGTAAATCAAAATGACATGGGACCAAAGGCATTGGTTAAAGGACTCAAAGACCTTTCCAAAATGTCAAAGAACATGTGAAAAGCTTAAAAATTGAGCAAGTTATGCCTTGTGGAAGTTGGGAAAGTTTTGGGAATTTTGAAAAGTCAACAATGGTTCAAATGATCCAAAAATGCAAATGGGCCCATTTTTCTTCCAAGTTTCTTCATGCCAAGCCTATGCACGACCATTAGGCCCAAAGGGAAATATTTTCTCATTTTTTAATTATTTATTTGAATTTATATCAATATTAATTCATTTAAATTAATTAAATACATGAAAAATATCAAACTTAACCTAAAAAAATCTTTTCATGCATGTTTATTCTTAATATTTCGTGCATATCTTAAATAGGCAAGTTTTGGTGTGATTTGAGCTGATTGAACACAAAATGCACATGGAGAAGATTTGGAAAAGATTTCATGAAATCAAATATTGGAAACAATGAATTCAAAGGATTTTGTGCAATGTTTTTAACCTAATAGCCTCTATACATACTCAGAATCATAACCCTAATGGCCTTAGACTGCAAGCTGCGCCCCAAGAAGCCATTGCATATTGAAATTTTTCACAAAAAACTCAAACACTGAAAACCAGTTTCAAGCTCGATTCAAACCCCAATTCTTGCCCTATCATCATCCTGAGACATCACTGAACGATTCTTAATCAATATCAACCATCAAAACGCCCTGAATTGGTATCAAGAATCCGGACTGTACCTTGAAATTTTTGAAATCGCACAGCATGATTCCATCATCTTTTTGCATTTTTCTTTGTTGATTCATGTTCATATTGATGTTTCTGAGCTAACCACTACGTTTAATTACATTATTTCGCTATATATAAGATTCCACCATTAACAGATTCTAGGGTTCCAAGGTTTCAAAATTGGGGCTTTGTGCAAGGTGTAAAATTAGATCCCCAAACTGGTACAGGCTAATTTGTCATGTCAAGACGAAACAAACCCAGGCCTCGCGATCAATTTATATGCACCATAGCCCTATTCGCTATTTTCCCATAGCATGCTTAAAGCAACGCGTTAAAACCGTTGCTATTGTGTTTTATATTTTCAGGTACGTGAAGAAGAAGAAGTCGTGGCAGCCAGTGATACGTCCGTTTGAAGTTTCGCGCGTTTTAACCATCACGCATTGGTTTTGATTTTTGTTGTTATTTAACCATAATATATTAAATGAAACGCGCTTGGCTCAGTGGTAACACGTTGTGCATATAACCTCAAAGACCTGGGTTCAAGTCCCAGGTCTGGCAAACTTCAATACTATTTTTCAATATGAGATCCTATGCTTTGCTAACATCCAGGTACATCATGTTCTCTCATCATCAAGCCACACACGTGTCCCAGACGACCAAATCAAAGGCATGGATCCCAGGAGCGCAATAAACTCCAGTCAACGCACCATATGGAATCTTGAAAAGTCAACGAATTCAAGGCTTAATGGGCCAAAATTCCAGGCCTGAACCTCCCATTTGGGGCAACACCCCACCCTGGTTTGCCAATTTTGATTATTTTTCTTATCCTTTTTTTTAATTATTATTTTAGTTGTTGTGTTTATTTTAATTATTGTCTATTTAATTTTTAATCAAAATACAAAAACATCATAAAAATAAAAAAATGCCCAAATAAAAATATAATTTTCATTTTAATTATTTTTCTAAATAAATGCTTGTAATTACTTAGTTTTATTAGGTTACAAATTTAATTCTTTTTAATAATAAAAATCCAAAAATAGAGTTTAGGTTTAATAAATTTTTATTTTATTTTCAATTTTTCCTTTTTTTCAGAATAATAATATTATTTATTTATTTTCATAAATTAAAAAATGTACATAAATTAATTTAGAATTAAATTAGGTTAAAAGTCAATATTTTCATAATAAACTTAAAAAACAATAGAATTAGGTCTAATATTTAATTTAATTTCAATTAACTCCTTTTTCTTGTTAAATCCTAAAAAACATAAAATTCCCAAAAACATTTAATTTTAATTTCCTATTGTAATTTAATTTTTGCAAACGGGTCCAACGCCCATTGTTTAATCATTTAATTTCGCATGATTTATTTTTATCGTTTATTATAATTTTGTATCTCTCCCAAAGCATTGTGATTTAAATTTCTCGCACTTTTATTTATCGCTTTATTTATTTTCCGCTAAATCGGGTCCGGTTTAATTTTGGCGATGTGGACCCGCGCCATTTGTAATAGCCTTAGATTTATTTTTCGCAAACTTTATAACTGTTAAATATGCATGCAAGAATGAATGGACAAATTAAAATCAAGCGTAGAACACGACAAACATGACAAGACAAATAACTAAAACGACACACGAATCGCACACACCACCCCTAGGGTACGCCTCACTATTGCCTTGCCTCGAAAGGTGATCGTCGAGTAGAGGATGTCTTAGTAAGTCCTCATGATCCGGGAACCTGGCATGAGGGTAGCTTCTAAGGTGTCTTCCCATGGCTCTGGTGATCACCATGTCCCGAACCTCGAATTGACCCGAACACCTCCAACGGTGGTGCTACCTACCTCTCAATGGTGGGATGGCACTACTTTAAGGGACGTTTACACAGACGAATTCCTTAGGGTAGGTAGGTTCTCAAGGATACTTGCTCTAATCTCAAAACAAAACAAAGAGACTTTTCACACCAACACATTTTCAAAAGCTTTCAAAGCAAATTTTTCAAACACTCTGACGTATGAGTCGAACTGAAATTTTTCAAAGAAACTTTTTAAACCCACATTGAAAAGCAAACAAACCATTTTTGAAAACACAAATGAGCAAGTATCTAAGAGCCCATGGATAACCATGGATAGAAAGGGTGCTAACACCTTCCCTTTCTATAACCTACCTCCCGAACCGAGAGCAATCTCTTTAAGGAATTTTTCTGTGCTTTTGTCCTTTCCATTTGGAGAAAATAAAAGACGGTGGCGACTCTTGCTTCCGCGACATTTCGCGAACCAGCGTTAAACAGTCAGTTCCAGATCCACCGATCACACTTTCCATATTGGTTATCTATTGTGCTGGATTTGTTTCCATGTTGGGTGGGTGTTACAAGAGGTAAAAGGCCTAATACCCAAGCCAAGTGACAACCATAGGAACCCTAGGAATAGTGTGAAACATGAACGGCTAGTTGACTTAGGTTTCACTATTGCCGTCATTTCATTCACGCTCAGACGAGGTACAAATGAGGGGCTATCATTTTCACGTAGGTGATATGACAATAGTTTTTCAGGAGTACCCTCGATTCTGGGTTAGCCGACCTTACCCTGACCTAGTTTTCACCCGTGAGAGGGGAGGGACTTGATTATCATAGGTACAGTTGGTGACTATGTTTCGATGGTGACTATGTTCTGTGAATGACGGTGTTGTTCTAATGGTTCTCAGATTTATTTTCTGAGTTTCTGATCCGTCGACCAAGAGGTTTATTTTGGTTCATGATATCGGGCTTTTGATCCTAATGCACCTAACATGATCAGAAAAAGCACAATAATTAATTAGCATTATGTAAACTTTGATCTTATGTTTATTGCACTTGCATCATGGCATATTTATTTTATAAAAGAAACGCAAAATAAATATATATGTCTATCTTGCGTTGTGCATTTGCTCTTTACAAATGGCAATAAGTTTCCATATTGTCCTCTGAAAACTTCTTCATTCGGTCCTCTCACAAGAGCTCCTACCTCTCGCAACTGACCACCAAAGAACGGAAACTGATAAGCAACAATGTTTCTAAGAGGCTCGGTGCTTGTCTCCGTGTTGTTATCCATCCTTAATTCTAATGACAAACCTTAGAACAATCTTGGATCATGCGTTGTGCATTTTCTCTTTACAGGTTCATCTTCTAGGAAGTCTATACCAGGAGGGCCGAATTTTGTGTCCTTGGCATGTTTCAAGAATGTCAAGGCGGAGAATTCAAACTCCAAGATAAGCAGAAAGAAATAAACACAAATCTCTCTTTTGCATTGTAAGATAAAAAGAGACTTATGAAGGAAGTCAGAGTGAAGAATCAACTGCTAGAAATATATGGTTTGATTGAGCAGTCAAAAAGGATCAAGGTCGGGGTTTCTGGTACAACTAGTCGACAAGCTGAAGAGTTACGGGATATTCATCAGGAGATAGAAAAGCTTCAGTTGGCTAAAAAGGAATTGGAAGCTAAGCACTGCGAGAAGGTTAAGACTTTAAAGAAAAATCTGCAAGAGAAAGATGTTCGCTTGAATGAAGTTGTGAAAGAGTTGACAATAATCAAAGCCCAGGTAGCAAACAGAGACAAGGTTCCAGCAGAAGAAACCGAGGCGGGAGATTTGGATCCCAAAGATTGGGAGCTCAAGTACCATTGTTTGATGGCTTTGATGAAGAAGAAAGGCTTCATAACTGAAGATCCATTTTCAAAGGATGATTAGTAAATCATTCTCTAATCAGGCTGTTTGAAGGAGTTTTTTAGCACTTTCTTTTCAGTTTTACTTGTTGATAAGATAACCGCCAGTCTTGTTGGACAGGATCTTTAGGATGATTGACTTTGTTTTGTGTTAAGAATGTTTTGTATGAATGTTTGTTTTATATGAGCAGTCTCTATTCAAATGCTTACTTCCGGTTGCTTTATCTTGTTATTTATCCTATTGCTTATTGAGGTTCGATGAAGGATCTGAGATTTTCCTGGAAATGATAAAACATTTCATGCATAACCATTCATTCATGCATATAATATCATGACAAGTGATTATCGCAGGTTTTCTTATCTTGGATCCAGGTTTCTTTTCAGAAATTGCTACCATTAATTATCATCGTTATAATACTCAAAGCACTTCCAAGAGACAGATGGAACAGATTCACGCAGATGTTGTGGCTATGGGTACCAGGATGGATACTCGGGTTGACCAGTTGATGGAGATCATTCAGAATATGACTCGTCAGTAAGAGGAAATGAGAGCCATGATTATGAGGCCTACTGAAACTTTGAATAATGGTGGTGAAACTTTGAATGCAAATCCTCCATGGGTCGTCATCAACAATCCTAATGGTGCTCTGGGTGCTCAGAATATGGTGGAGAATCCGGGAGGTACTTGGGATGTGAATCTGGATTCAAATGTCGGTATGAATATTCAGAATGGTCATTCTTCGAATCTCGGCAATCCTGCTAGAAACCAAGGTATCCCTGTGATCCAAGTTGTGGGGAATCCTCCTCCACATACTCCTCTTTATTAAAGTATTGAATAACCTGTTGTACCACTATGGCCTATTCGCATTCCTACTAGGCCTGTGGAGGAAGATAATTGGGAAGTTTGGATGTCTAATATGGATGAACCAACAAAATTTGACAAGAAATTACGTATACTGGAAGAACCGATGCGCAGGTTTGAAAGTCAAGGTGCAATAGGCTTTGACATGTCCGATTTGGGCTTAGTGCCTGGGGTGAGGATTCCCCCGAAATTCAAGGTGCCTGATTTCGTAAAATACAAAGACACTTTGTGATACGGTGGCAGAATCGACTATTATACTGGTTTGCATTTTGTATTTGCAAATGTCGCGGTAAACAAGAGTAGCCACCGACTTTTATTTCATCCAACAAAGGAAAAGGAAAAAGAACAGAAAAAACCTTTTTCGAGATGTTTTTGAGTACGGGGGGTAGATTATAGAAAGGGAAGGTGTTAGCACCCTTTCTATCCATGGTTTTCCATGGGTTCTTAAGTATTTTTCTCAATTTTAAAATTGCTTGTGTGTGCTTGTTTTGAAAAAAGTTTTACTTCGTGATAACCCTTGTATCGGTCCTCAAGAGTGTGACGAAGTTGTTTCGAAACTGTTTTGAAAAGTGTTTGTGTGAAATTTTTTATTTGTTTGAGCAAGTACATAGGAGCTAACCTACCTACTCGAAAAAAGTGTTCGTTTTCCTTTAGACGTCGCTATCCTATTATTAAGGAATAGGTAGCACCATCGTTGGAGTTTTAAGGGACGTTCGAAGGGACAAGTACGATCACAAAAGCAATGTTAGGAAATTTTAGTAATCATCCTAAAGCCTTAAAGATCTTTTTCCGATGCAACATCCGAATGGGTCATTTAAATCTTTTGGGACTAGAGGACGACCACTAACATTCCCTATACTTCATGACCGTTTACCGAAGGCAACCGGAGTGGAGTAAACCCTAGGAGTGAGCATGTGGAAGTGTTTTTTTTTAGTTTATTTATCTTTGCACATTTAGGGTTTTCTACTGTATTAATTGCAATTTGTCTTTCCATACAATCCTATTAACATACATCTAACAACTTATAGTTTGTGGAAATTAAAATGCGAGAAACTAAAGTCCTAGCTATGACAAGGCTTTCGCAGATACATAATTATTTTGACTGTAAATAAAGATGCGGAAATTTAAAACCCTAATTACTATTACAAACTCGGAGAAGTTACAATAATAGAAAAAAGGAAAACTAAAGGCGCGCGCGGCGAATTAAATGCGAGAAATAATTGGAAAACCTAAAAATCTAATTGATTAAATATTTAGGTTATTTTTTGAGAAAAATTAGGTTATGTACAACATTAAACCCTAATTCTAGTTGATTTTAATTATACAAAAAAATAATTAAATTGCCTTAATTTAATTAAACTAATTAATTAATAAAAATATTTTTATAAAAAAAAATGACTTTTGATGTTTTTATGATTTTTTTGATTAAATAAAAAAAAGCATGATTTTTGGTGTTATTTGAAAAAAAGAAATAATTAATAAATAATAAAAAGGAATTAGAATAAAAAAAGAAAAGAATTGGGTCTGTTTGATGAGCAATTAGGGGGGTGCATGCAGAATTTGTGCCAAGCCCATGAAGGTTGAGCCCATTCCTACGCCTGATTCTGTGCAGCCACGTTTGGAGAATGCACCATGGTCTTTCCTTGGTTTGAGCGTTGGATCTGTGTTGGTAATGATCCAGTGGCTGGATGTTGAGACTACATGGTAAGCGCTTGGAATGTGTATACATAGGATTTGCAAATGAGTGTTAAGAAGATAAAGAAAACACAGGGACCTGGGATCGAACCCAGGTCCTCTCCACTATCCAACGCGCGCTTCACCACAGGGCTATATTATTCAGTTGTCATTATAATAAAACCAAATTATAATATATAAAGCAAAGTGGATAAACTGAAAAAGCGCGCGTGATTCAAACAAGCCAATGGTGTTGTGCCAAATCATCATCTTCTTCTCCTGTCCGTCGTCTTAGGCCAATACCTTTTACCTACGGACAAAACTCCATAGCCATAGCCCTGACAACTTCAAAAATCCATAAATCGCATGATAAATTAAAGGTGAGTACATGGATCAATTCGTCTTGATCCCACGAGCATCATGGTATCTTTTTCTTTTCCTAATTTTACCTGTACAGAGAAGCCCTAAAACGACTTCTTAAACCTTTAGCCATGGCAATCATCAATATATGCGTCAAAACATCAATTAAGTCATTCAAGCATGTTGCAAATATTTCAATAATCACAAATACATTATTAGAATATGTTTATGATGCAAGAATTGTTGTATTCAATTTTGAAACAAATAGAAAACCGTGTGAAGGCTATGGGGCGATTCTGGACTTGGGAATTCTTGCAATTGATCGTGTTAGCTTCAGGAGATATCCACGAATCGTTTAGAAGCTTTGGAATGTTTTGAATCACCCTCTATGTGAGAAAACAATCTACCACTTTTTTGCCAAAATTTGAGTTTTGTTATTCAGCTCTCACGACTGCAATCCTTGGTTTTTTTGTATTGGGAATTGTTATGTATATGTATTAGACTGAATTAGGTTAACAAAAGCATCCATATCTTTTTGAATTATGGAAATTGAATGTCATTTGTTTTCTATATGATATCTTTCAAAAACCCTTCTAATCATGCTATTTTTGTCTCAATTTTGTTTGATTCGATTTGATCTGATTAGGCAAACTTGATTAGATTTGATTCTAACAAAAATCACATCAAAAAGTCAATCTTTTATATTTTTTGTCATTTATTTGATTTAATTTGACTTTTAAATAATAAAAATCAAAATAAAATAAATAAATAGAGCAAATAATATATGGATGTTGATTTGGGTCGTGGACCATGTCTTCAACAAGATACAATCATGAAAAGCTAGGCCCATTTGACAAAAAAAATGCACTTTTGAGCATATTTGACTTTTGGCAATTTTCCAAAAAGGGCCAACTTTGACAATGCATATCTCTTCCAATTTTAACCCTAGAGAGGTGTTCTTGAACTTCTTAGAAATCTTAGGATGTCCCATAAACAATCCTTTTGGTTTCATCTCAATTGGGTCTTCCATGTTCATGTAAGAAGCTTTGACCCAAAAGGTGTTTTTGTTGACTTTTCAAAAGGACCTATAATGTAGAAATTCATATCTTTTCATGGGTGCATTTTTTAAACTTGAGGGATGAATATGAGTTGTAGGAAATTGGACTCTATTAAAAATGAGCCTTGGATGAGAAATTTCTGATAAAGTATGAGAAAGTTATGCTTGGTCAAAGTTTGGGTGACTTTTCTTGAGAAACCCTAATTTAGCAACTTTTGAGTTTTGATGAATTAGGAGCATTCCTTGAGGAATCATGATAAAGCCTTGATCAAATGATGGGTATCACGTCAAAATGTTGATGTTGACCAAAAATCTTGAAGTTTGACTGTATGTGGGCCACAATTGACTTTTGACCTAATATAGTTGATTTTCAAGCATCTGAGTAGTTGATTAAGCAAACTTCTTGTGTAAGGCATGCAACTTGACATGGATGATCTTGAGAACATATTAGGACCATGGAAAAGATTTGAGGCCTTTGGAACTCACCTATCTTGATGAAAAGGGAAACCCCAGTTGGAGGTTCCTTGCTTTAGGAGAGGGTTTGTCTGGTCAACTCTTGGGTATCCTTGAGCAAGTTGAGGATCTCCATGAACATATGTTGAGTAAAATGGGAGGGAAACTTTTGGGGTACAACAGCTGCCCCTGTTCAACCTTCTTAAACCTGAGGATGTAGATTGGTTGGTCTGCCCTTCGTGATCTGAAGGTGGAAGATGATTGAACACTAGAGTGCCCAGAAATTTGCAGTCGCATGGAGTAATACTGATTGGTGATATCGGGAATGGGCTTGCAGATTCCATTTGGAAGTTGACAGAGAATTGTTGGATATGGGCTTAAAGATGCCATCCAAAAAAGATATCGATCGCATAAAAAGATTCCTTTGTGAGAATTCCTGTACCTGTCGCTAAGGAGGACTTCACTGAGGAAAGTCGATTTATGTCTTGGGAAATAGAGTCTAGGAACTTCGGTTGTACATTACTCTACTGAGGAATTAATTCTTGATTGAGGAGGTGGAAGTGAATTGCATATCTGGTCAGGGTCCAGGCTGCACAGTGACTTACTGGGGAAAGGTGAACTCGACCGTAATTGGTCGGGTCCCGATCTTACGGTGTTGTAAACTGTTATCTGGAGATAAGAAAGAAGGAACCTGGATAGTAGGGTTGCTTCGAGGTGAAAGCCTAGATAATAGGGCTATGAGAAGGAACCTGGATAATAGGGTTACTTCAGGATGAAAGCCTGGATAGTAGGACTTATGAGAAGGAACCTGGGTCAAAGGGTTACTTCGGGATTAAAGCCTGGATAGTAGGGCTATGAGAAGGAACCTGGGTTGTAGGGTTACTTCGGGATGAAAGCATGGATAGTAGGGCTTATGAGAAGGAACTTGGGTCGTAGGGTTACTTCGGGATGAAAGCCTAGATAATAGGTCTATGAGAAGGAACCTGGGTCGTAGGGTTACTTTGAAATGAAAGCCTGGATAGTAGGGCTATGAGAAGGAACTTGGGTCGTAGGGTTACTTCGAAATGAAATCTTGGATAGTAGGGATATGAGAAGGAACCTGGGTCGTAGGGTTACTTCGAAATGAAAGCCTAGATAGTAGGGCTATGAAAAGGAACCTGGGTCGTAGGGTTACTTCGATATGAAAGTCGAGATGGTAGGTCTATGAGAAGGAACCTGGATAGTAGGGTTAATTCGTGGGGAGTTTAGGTAAAACTGTATCTGAGCCGAGAAGGAACCTAGGTAAGGTTGCTTCGTGAGGAGTTTAGGAAAAACTGCATGTGAACCGAGAAGGAACCTATGTAAGGTTTCTCCGTGAGGAGTTTGGTTAAAACTACATCTGAGCTGAGAAAGAATCTAGGTAAGGTTTCTTTGTGAGGAGTTTAGGTAAAACTGCATCTGAACCGAGAAGGAACCTAGGTAAGTTTGCTTCGTGAGGAGTTTGGGTAAAACTGCATCGGAACCGAGAAGGAACCTAGGTAAGGTTGCTTCGTGAGGAGTTTAGGTAAAACTGAATTGGAACTGAGAAGGAACCTAGGTAAGGTTGCTTCGTGAGACATTTGGGTAAAACTGCATCGGAACCGAGAAGGAACCTAGGTAAGGTTGCTTTGTGAGGAGTTTGGGTAAAACTACATCGGAACCGATAGGGAACCTAGGTAAGGTTATTTTGTGATGAGTTTGGGTAAAGATGCAGTTGGTCGTGCAGATAACTACTCTGTTTAGTTTTAGGAGCTAATCTTGGACCTGTCAGAAATTATTGATGATAACCATCTTTCTTGAAAAGATAGAGGGTTAATTCTATGTGATGCATGAAATTCATTGTATGACGATGTTCTTAAAATAAATGAGATTATGTTGTATGCAATATGTGTGTGTATGTCATGGTGTATGAACATGAGATGCTATTGTGCCATATTCGAGTTCGGGAAAATAAATCCCTGACTGCTGTCGGAGAGTACTGGAAATTGAATTCCTGACCGTCGTAGAAAAAGTGGTTCTTCTACTTCTGCTAGGGATGGTGAACGGAGATGACTATGCCGTGGATTTACTCCTGTTTGCAAATAGTCTTCCGGGGAGAGACTCTGTTTGAGAATAACTCTACGGGGAAATAACTCTGTTGGAAGATGAACTTTTGTAGCTAAAGTAATAAGCTTTGTTGGGGATTGAGCTTCTGTATTCAGAGAAATAAACTCTTCCTGGGAGAAAACTTTATGACCCGCTTGTGATTATGAAATTCGGCTGGGGAATATAGATGTCAGTTTTCTGAAGGGACCCGGATAGGGAGAGTAACTCATGTTTGGGGAAGCCGATGTCAAAGCTTTAGTTGTCTATACTCTATGGGGAATGTAGATGTCATTGGGATGCATGTTGAGGATACGACAATGACTTTGCATCAGGACTTTTCTGCCCCTGTACCTACTGGAGAAAGTACCCGCGGAGGCTTTGTGGATGGCTTGAGTGTTATCCCAACTCTTGGATTCCTTGGTGAATGCAGATCATGGTAATAAACCTTCTACTAATTAGACAAGTGACGAGATGACGGGACATATTCATACGCTTTAATCCCTAACTTTTTCCTGGACTGTCTTTTTAGATTTTCAGTCCATCGGGATACCCTTTTTTGCCCAAGCCGCCTTTTCAGGTTTTCGACTTGCCGGGTGTACATTTTTTTTCATATGTATATCCCTAACTTTTGCCCGAACCTTTTTTTGATTCGCCGAGATGCCCTTATTTTTATCCAGGCCAGTCGACCTAGCGGGTCTTTTTCATGCATGGTCTTTTCCGACTATGTCCATGTTCTCAAGATGTAGGGAGTTATCACTGTCTATAGTGTTGTATTGTAGTACCGTCAAAAATGTTTTCTTGATGGCACATGATTCATTGCTAGAATGCATGCGTAATGCCCCAAGTGATCCAAATAGAGACCTTCCCCTAGTTACTTGGCATTCTTGGAGAGACTGCCCCAAGTGTGTTGGACATCATGTTATGCCCCTTGCTTATGAAAGACCTATTATTGGAAGTGTCCTTCCTACTGAGGTGATTCTGTCCATTGAGAGGATGTGTGTTCATTTAATATCCATTGTGCGTATTTCTTTGCTGTCAAACCATTAGTCATATGCAAACAATGTCATTTAAAGAATGCAAACTCATGTCTGTCTTGAGGATTTTTTGAAAATGTTTTTTGTGCAGTAAAACAAAATTTGCAAGAATGTGATATCAACTCAGGATTCGTAACAAGTCCTACAGGAGTCAGGATACCTTTGTAACAGTATGCTCTCAAACTAAGCCATGCTTCAGCTAGGACTTTTAAGGGTTATAACGTGGCCTGGTTCACGGTTTAAGAAACAAAGGATAAAGGCTCAAAATTTGTTTGCACCCACCCATTCTTCGTGATGTACTTCAGTCCTATGCTCAGCTAATTACGCATTTAGAATCCCAGTTGGGTCCTGAAGTACTATCCCTGATGTTCCAGTAATGGTTCGGATACTGAAAGTTTGTTTTGCATAGGCAGTCATTTTTGTAATATTTTTTATCGAGGATTTGTAGGACCTCTTTCTTTTTGATTTTATTATCCCTGTCTTTTGCTTGAACTATTTCTTTTTGTGATTACAGTCAACGGGATGCCCCCGTTTTTTTCTTAAGTCTCCTTCATAGTTTTGACTTAATGGGCTTTTATTTCGAGAGATAATGACTGCCTGTCTTGATGATTATGCGGAACTATCACCATCTTTTGTTTTGGAAGGACGTCTTCGATGCCATTCATTGTGTATGAAGCGGAAGATCACGACTCAATGCACTCCTGAATTAACTGAGAAAACTACCCTTCCCCAGGTTATGATTAAGGGTTTTAATTTGTGTGAAAGAAAAACTCCTACTTCTTTGGCTCAAAGGGGTTTACTAGGGATTATCTTCATTATAACTCCACTATTTGGGATTTGAAACAATGCTTGTACATCGTCAGCGGGGTCTGTTCAAAAGCATACTGTAAAGATTGTGGTATCATTTTCGTCATCCTCCCTCTAAGGCTTAGAGCTCTTAATCAAGAGTTTAATATCACAAAAAGGAAGTATAAATCAGTTTAAGCATAGCGAAAACAGATTAATTCAATACAAACACGTGTAATGCATTAATAAAATAATAAAGTTTTGACATGACAATAATTGTTCGAATAAGCAAAGAAAATCAACTTGAGAGTTAAATGAACAAAAATGCTTCCAATCCTAGCCATGTTTTGGCAAGGGAGCAGTGATCACGTTGAGAGTCTCAGGAGGGTCGAATTCAATCTCCTTAGCGTCAATCATGTTCTGAATCTTGTATTTCAGCGCCCAACAATCGTTAGTATCGTGCCCCGGGATGTTAGAATGATAAGCACACCATGCATCCGGATTGTAGTTAGGAGAGGAAGTCTCAAGGTTCGGATGAGGGTTTATCACCGTAATTAGATTCATCTTCAACATGTGTTGCAATTATTGTGACAATGGCATGTTGATTTGGGTGAACTTCCTTTGAGGTCTTTCCACCCTTGGCTGATTGTTTCGTTGTTGTGGTTGTTGTACGCGTGCCAAATTAGAGATCAACATTGCCCCTACAGATTGGTGGTAGTCTGCCTTGCTACGCCCCTTATGATCATGCACAACATTGGTTTCCCTCTTGCCACCAAATGATTCTTCTCTGTACTCGAATAGGTATTTTTCTGGATCTTGCCACTCCAAATCTCAGCTTCTACTCTTTCTCCAGTCAAAATCAGCTCGGTGAAACCAGCTGAGGAGCTACCAATCAAGTGATTGAAGAACGGACCAGACAACGTACCAGGGAACATATCCACCAACTCCCTATCAGACAAAGAGGGTTGGGCTCTCCCTGCCAGATCTCTCCACTTCTGCGCGTAGTCCTTAAAACCTTTGCTTGCACCCATGGACATACTCTGGAGTTGAGTACGAGTAGGAGAAAGGTCGACGTTGTATTGATACTGCTTATAAAAAGCAGCGGCCAGATCTTCCCAATTGCGGACATTGGTTCCCTCCAGTTGATAGAACCATTCAAGCTGAGTCCCAGACAGACTGTCCTGAAAGAAATGGACCCAAAAGTTCCTATCAGCGGTGTGAGGCTGAATCCTCCTCACATAGGAACGAAGATGGAGCTTGGGATAAAACACCCCATCATACTTTGCAAAAACTGGAGCCTTAAACTTCTGTGGGATGACCACCCCAGATACCAAACCCAACTCTTCGAAATCCAGCCCTGGCATTCTTTGGATCTTCATTGCGCTCAGACGATCCTCTAACTGTTTGTAGCTATCCTCAGCCGGGGGGTACTGTTCATCATTGTAGTCAGATTCATTCTCAGAAACTCTCGAACTAGGTTCTTCCTCCCTTGTTTTTCCCTCTTGGTTCTCCCTTTCTTTGGATGAAGAGGTCAGATCAACCATTTGCTTCAACGGTCCCCTAAATCTTCTGTCCATATTCAGGACACTGACGGTCTTCTTCTTCTTCTTCCTTTTCTCTTTCAGCATAAGGGCCTTCAAATCTTCCTGCCCTTTTTCCAGATTTATGAGCATCTGTTGGAATTGGGCATTTTGTGCCTGAAGATCTTTGATGCTTTGTTCAGAAGACATTTTTGCTGAAATAAACAGCGAAGAGGATGAGAAGTCTGTAATGGCACATGTTTATGCAATGCTATGTATGGGATGCGTATGCAATGATTTCAAGGATTCTTAAATGCTCAAATTTGATTAACCAAAAGGAACACACGTTAATTGCATTAATAAGTTCGAATTGTTACAAAGAATGCCTTTTAGGCTTACAATAAAACAAAACAAAACTTAAAGCAAAAATAAACTAGGTCTCCCAGGAGCGCATCCTCTTTGGTGCGATGTAGGCGTTTATGTTCCTTTCTTCATGAATTAGCCTAGTGAGCTCCAAAACCTTCTTCTTGCTTGCATAAAAATGAGCTTCAAACGTGTCCCTCTCCTCTTTGAGTTGAACCCAGGACTTCTGTAACTCTTCATGATCAGTTGGCATGTCAAGATGATGACCAAGGGAAGTAGTATCTCCTTTAATAACTGGTTCCACAGTTATTGGTAGGACAACAGGGTAAGGCATCATAAGACTTTGGGCGCGAGCTTATACCCATCGGAGATAAGGCTCAAGAGGAATGGAATTCTTGTGCCCTAGCATCTTACTATCGATTTTATGTACCATGCCCCAAGCTTTTATGAACCTTTTGCGGCATCCCTGAGCATCATTCTCATAGTTGAAGGCGATTACTTGGATAAGTGTATCATGGGGACCATCTCTTCTTGCATAACCAAACTGACGCAGTGCCAAACAAGGGTTATAAGTGATTCCTCCCCTAATGCCTAAGAGGGGGACATTAGGGAATTCACCACAGCGATCGATGATGGTAACATCTTCCGAGAACCGTGAACACCAATGAATGTTTAAATGTGTAAGGGACATCAACCTACGAGACCATTTCAAACCCTGTTCATTCTTCAAAACAGACATGGGTAGGTGCGAAATAAACCACCTAGCCAATAGAGGAGTGCAACACAGGAGATTCCCCCTTCTCTTTAGAGTGCGAGCATGCAGAGAGTATAGAATATCCCCGAGTAATGCAGGCACCAGATTATGTGACAGAAAAACCTTAATAGTACCCACATCTATGAGTTAATCCGCATTAGGGAAACGTACCATCCCATAAACTATAAGTGCCAGCACCTCTTCGAAAGCTTGTAAATCCAGGGTATCCAAAAAATGGTAAGCCTTCTCGAACAGAAACTTAACCGAGATTCCTTGGACACTTCCTCTAGTCTCCCAACTTGTCACTACGTCGGACCGTTGCAAGGACATATCTCTAGAAATCTCTTCAGGCTTTGGATGTTCTTCTGTACCGTTGAAAGGTAACTGGTCAAGAATAGGTACCCCTAACAACTGATAAAATTCCTCCATAGTAGGTACTACCTGGTAGTCCGGGAAGGTGAAACAATGGTGCACATGATCAAAGAACTGAAACAACATTTTTAACAATTCTTCATCAGGTTTTGCAGTGACCAAGTTGAGAAACCGACCATGCTTTTTAGTGAATGGAGAACTTTTAGGAACCCTTAATGCCAGGTCCTTTAGTTGGAAAGGCACTTTCACTAGGTTGATCTGTATAGTTTTCCTACGGGAGGATGCCATGTCCTACAAAACAAAGCAAAAATGAGCCCTAGGAAATCCTTGAAATGGTTAGTTATGATATGCCATGCTTATGATGTCATGATTATGCTATAAAGTCACATGTATAGCAAACAACAAGCAAGTCACACCATGTCCTTAGCTTTAAGGCCTGCATGATTTTTAAGGTCATACCCTCTTGAAGTTAGATTGGTTCAACCTGTCCTATAAATAGTAACTGGGTTTTAAGGGATCTCAATATCACTGATCTTTCCCCAACTTTATTCAATAGGCGATTGACTTGCAACCAAACAAAACTCAAGATTCAAACCTCAATGAGTGTAGAAATGAGTATCTGTCGACCTTGGGAATACACCAAAGTCGGCCATCTCGCTACGTCCTACTGGCTAAGTTGTGCAATTAAAGGTTCTAAGGTCAGTTGATGCTTCACGACACCACGTGGAGGCCCCGTACTCTCCCTGATTGACTTAAGGGTTACTGGTACCAACCAAAGTGCCACGTCAACATATCTACTGCTTTAACCGTGTCGGTATACCCCGCAGAATTCCCTCACAGTTTATTGCTAATTACCTAAAAGGTGTTCCCAGATCCGGGTGTAGGATCTACAATAATATCCAAACAAAACCCTTGAATATAAAGTAGACAAAGCAAAACAATAAAGCAATTTAAAAATGACCTAGATCCTAAGGTATACCCCACTTTATTCATATTCCCCAGCAGATTCTCCAGCTCTGTGATACAGTGGCAGAACCGACTGTTATACTGGTTTGCGTTTTATATTCGCAAATGTCGCGGTAAGCAAGAGTCGCCACCGACTTTTATTTCATCCAACAAAGGAAAAGGAAAAAGAACAGAAAAAACCTTTTTCGAGATGTTTCTGAGTACGGGTAGATTATGGAAAGGGAAGGTGTTAACACCCTTTCTATCCATGGTTTTCCATGGGCTCTTAGGTACTTTACTCATTTTTAAAATTGCTTATGTGTGCTTGTTTTGAAAAAAGTTTTACTTCGTGATAACCCTTGTATCGGTCCTCAAGAGTGTGACGAAGTTGTTTCAAAAACTGTTTTGAAAAGTGTTTGTGTGAAAATTTTTGTTTGTTTGAGCAAGTACCTAGGAGCTAATCTACCTACCCGAAAAAAGTCTGTTTGTTTTCTTTTATACAACGCTATCCTATTATTAAGGAATATGTAGCACCATCGTTGGAGTTTTAAGGGACGTTCGAAGGGACAAGTATGATCACAAAAGAAATGCTAGGAAATTTTAGTAATCATCCTAAAGCCTTAAAGATCTTTTTCCGAGGCAACATCCGAATGGGTCATTTTAGATCTTTTGGGACTAGAGGACGACCACTAACATTTCCTATACTTCATGACCGTTTACTGAAGACAACCGAAATGGAGTAAACCCTAGGAGTGAGCATGTGCAAGTGTTTTTTTTTATAGTTTATTTATCTTTGCACATTTAGGGTTTTCTACTGTATTAATTGCAATTTGTCTTTCCATACAATCCTATTAACATACATATAACAGCTTATAGTTTGCGAAAATTAAATGCGAGAAACTAAAGTCCTAGCTATTACAAGGCTTTCGCAGATACATAATTATTTTGATTGTAAATAAAGATGCAGAAATTTAAAACCCTAATTACTATTACAAACTCGGAGCAGTTACAATTATAGAAAAAAGGAAAATTAAAGGCGCGCGCGGCGAATTAAATGCGAGAAATAATTGGAAAACATAAAAATCTAATTGATTAAATATTTAGGTTATTTTTTGAGAAAAATTAGGTTATGTACAACATTAACCTAATTCTAGTTGATTTTAATTATACAAAAAAAGAATTAAATAGCCTTAATTTAATCAAACTAATTAATTAATAAAAATATTTTTATAAAAAAAATGACTTTTGATGTTTTTATGATTTTTTTGATTAAATAAAAAAAGCATGATTTTTGGTGTTATTTGAAAAAAAGAAATAGTTAATAAATAATAAAAAGGAATTAAAAAAAAAAAGAATTGGGCCTGTTTGATGAGAAATTAGGGGGGTGCATGCTGAATTTGTGCCAAGCCCATGAAGGCTAGGCCCATTCCTACGCCTGATTCTGTGCAGCCACGTTTGAAGAATGCACCATGGTCTTTCCTTGGTTTAAGCGTTTGATCTGTGTTGGTAATGATCCTGTGGCTGGATGTTGAGACTACATGGTAGGCGCTTGGAACGTGTATACATAGGATCTGTAAATGAGTGTTAAGAAAATAAAGAAAACGCAGGGACCTGGGATCGAACCCAGGTCCTCTCCACTATCCAACGCGCACTTCACCACTGGGCTACATTGTTTAGTTGTCATTATAATAAAACCAAATTATAATATATAAAACAAAGTGGATAAACTGAAAAAAAGCGCGTGATTCATACAAGCCAATGGTGTTGTGCCAAATCATCATCTTCTTCTCCTGTCTGTCGTCTTAGGCCAATACCTTTTACCTACGGACAGAACTCCATAGCCATAGCCCTGCAAACTTCAAAAATCCACAAATCGCATGATAAATTAAAGGTGAGTACATGGATCAATTCGTCTTGATCCCACGAGCATCATGGTATCCTTTTCTTGGCCTAATTTTACATGTACAGAGAAGCCCTAAAATAGATTCTCAACCCTAGCCATGACAATCATCAATATATGCATCAAAACGTCAATTAAATCATTCAAGCATGTTGCAAATATGTCAATAATCACAAATACATTATTAGAATATGTTTATGATGCAAGAATTATTGTATTCAATTTTGAAACAAAGAGAAAATCGTGTGAAGGCTATGGGGCTATTCTGGACTTGGGAGTGCTTGCAATTGATCGTGTTAGCTTCAGGAGATATCCAGGAATCATTTAGAAGCTTTGGAATGTTTTGAATCTCCCTGTATGTGAGAAAACGATCTACCACTTTTTTGCCAAAATTTGAGTTTTGTTCTTCAGCTCTCACGACTGCAATCCTTGTTTTTTTGTATTGGGAATTGTTATGTACATGTATTAGACTGAATTAGGTTAACAAAAGCATCCATATATTTTTGAATTATGGAAATTGAATGTGATTTTTTTTCTATATGATATCTTTCCAAAACCATCCTAATCATGCTATTTTTGTCTCAATTTTCTTTGATTCGATTTGATCTGACTAGGCCAGCTTGATTATATTTGATTCTAACAAAAATCAGATCAAAAAATCAATCTTTTATATTTTTTTTGTCATTTATTTGATTTAATTTGACTTTTAAATAATAAAAATCAAAATTAAATAAATAAATAGAGAAAATAATATATGGATGCTGATTTGGGTCATGGACCATGTCTTCAACAAGATACAATCATGAAAAGCTAGGTCCATTTGACAAAAAAATGCACTTTTGAGCACATTTGACTTTTGGCAATTTTCCAAAAATGGCCAACTTTGACAATGCATATCTCTTCCAATTTTAACCCTAGAGAGGTGTTCTTGGACTTTTTAGAAATCTTAGGATGTCCCCTAAACCACCCATTTGATTTCATCTCAATTGGGTCTTCCATGTTCATGTAAGAAGCTTTGACCCAAAAGGTGTTTTTGTTGACTTTTCAAAAGGACCTATAATGTAGAAATTCATATCTTTTCATGGGTGCATTTTTTAAACTTGAGGGATGAAGATGAGTTGTAGGAAATTGGGTTTTATTCAAAATGAGTCTTGGATGAGAAATTTCTGATAAAGTATGAGAAAGTTATGCTTGGTCAAAGTTTGGTTGACTTTTCCTGAAAAACCCTAATTTAACAACTTTTGAGTTTTGATGAATTAGGAGCATTCCTTGGGGAATCATGATCAACCCTTGATCAAATGATGGGTATCACTTCCAAATGTTAATTTTGACAAAAATATTGAAGTTTTATTGTATGTGGGCCACAATTGACTTTTGACCTAGTACGGTTTATTTCCAAGGATCTGAGCAGTTGACTGAGCAAACTTCTTGTGTAAGGCATGCAACTTGACATGGATGATCTTGAGAACATATTAGGACCATGTAAAATATTTTAGGCTTTGGAGCTCACCCATCTTGATGAAAAGAGAAACCCTAGTTCGAGGTTCCTTGCTTTAGGAGAGGGTTTGTCTAGTCAACTCTTGGGTATCCTTGAGCAAGTTGAGGATCTCTATGAACATATGTTGAGTAAAATGGGAGGGAAAATTTTGGGGTACAACACACTTCCTTTCCAAAGACCCATATTAAGTCTTTCTACCGGAAGATGTCTGCATATTCTAATGATTAGAAGCTATTGATACACTTCTTTCAAGACAATTTGACAGGTGGCCCACTCGAATGGTACATGCAATTGAAAAGTAGTCGCATTCGTACGTGGAGAGAATTGGATGCAGCTTTTGTTATGCAATATCAATATAACACCGACATGGCTCCCACAAGAACGCAACTACATAATTTATCCAATAAGCGGTACGAATCTTTTAAAGAGTTCTCCTAGAGGTGGCGAGAGATGGATGCAAAGGTTCAACCGCCCATGTTGGAGCAGGAGATGGTGGAAATGTAAGTTTAAGATTGCGCCTAAGAGGGGGGGGGGTGAATTAGGTGGTGTTCGATTTTTGATTTATTTTACACTTTCTGGTTTTGTTTTAGTGCTATGGAAAACAATAAAGTGCAGAAAGTAAAGAGACACAGAGATTTATCCTTGTTCCTTCCACACCCCGGAAGTACGTCCAGTCCCCTTGCAAACACGCAAGAGATTTCACTATTTTGTTAGAACTTTTACAAGACTCTTCCTAGTCTTATCAACTAAAGACACTAACAAATACCAAGAACACCCTCTTGGATTTCCAATAAGTCACTTGAGAAAAATCCTCTCAAAAGATACCTCTTGTTTCCAACAATGGACAACAAGGTACAAAAGTATTCTAATACTTAATTCCAACAATCCTGGAAATAAGTTACACTTAGTATAATTCTATGAAATATGATTTCTTGAAAGATGTTGATCACATAGAGTGACTTCAATGAAGTTTCTTCTTTCTTCTCTTGTAAGCAATTCAAACTGTAACACAATGGTTAGAAAATGCTCAAAGATTTCTGTTCTTATATGTGTGAAAGTGTAGAAAATCTTTGTTCTTAAAAATTAAGAAATATGAAGTTTGAATATTTTACAAAGTTTAGAATTATTGCATGAGAGAATAGTTGTTTTATAATTTGAAAGATTTGGTATTTAAAGCAATCAAGATACCTTTCCAAATGGATACCACTTTTCTGTTTGTAAAACTTGAGAAGATGCAATGTATGACAATGCAACCATTGGAGAAAAGGTGTGAAGGATATCTTGAATCAAGTTCAGATTTTTCAAAAATTACAACGTGTAAATCGATTAGCATTAGATGTAAATCGATTGCACGGGTTTGTAAAGTTCTTGTTTTCAAATTTTTTGAAGTGTAAATCGATTTACATGATGTGTTAATCGATTTACTAGTGTTAAAAAATTAACTCAATTCAGTAATTAATCGATTTACACTCCATGTAAATCGATTGCTGCCAGGGGCAATCGGATTTTGAAAAAACATGTGTAAATCGATTTACATGATGTGTTAATCGATTTACATTAGTGAAAAACTTAGAATTTGCTTTAAACTTTAAGTGAAGTGTTGTGGTAAGTGTGTATATCATTTTTGAGCATTTCTAATCAATTTAGTTCAAATGAGAATTGATATACTTGTTTGCTTGCCATGATCCTTGAAGCTTTGAGTGAATGATGCTTTAAGCTAATTCCACTTCTTTTCCTTCTTGCCATAGTGCTTGTTTGTCTTTCATCAAAACTAAAGTTGAGTTGAGGCTTGAGATTACATTCTCCCCCTTTTTGATGATGACAAACCATCTTTCTTTATGAGTTGTTCAGAATTGGAGCAAAAGGAGTTTTCTCCCCCTAAGATAGATTTCTCCCCCTATGGAGAAAAAGATTTGAAAACTTGCCATGAAAAGAAAACTGAAACAAACAAACAACCATAAAGTGCTATCACATCCTTCTCCCCCTTTGACATTATCAAAAAGAAGGGAAAGATGTAACATAAGATGATAATTATAAGAATTTGAAACAAATATGAACATAAACTAAAACGCAAATTTCTAAAAATATCGTACGAAGTTCAAATATACATAATACAAAACTAACACTTGAAGCAATTATCAAACAAAAAAACATAATGATAAATAACAGGAATTTAATAATATTGGTCAGGAAAATATTAGAAGGGTCCTTGATATGGAAACTGTTGTTGCAGAGGTGGTTCGGTGTATTGAAGAGGCGGAGGTGCTGGATTGTTTGGATCGTATGGAGGAATATGGAGATGTGAGTAGAGGTATGAAAATTGTTGGTTCACATCATTCTGAAAAGCATTGATGCGAGAGGAGGTAGAATCATTTATCGCGGTCCATTGAGCATTGATGTTAGTGTTGAGAGATGCAAACTGTTGAGTCATATAATCCATAATATCTTGGTTAGTTGGACCAGAAGAGGCAGCAGGAGGAGGAACTTCATTTTCTTCTTCATCCGCATTATTGCCTTCATCACCTACAACATCCTCTCCAATATATGTGATGGTTTTTGCTTCAGAATCGAAATGAACACCCATCCGAGAATCCACATTTTTGATGGAGATCCTATTGCTGATTGGATCCATTTCAACCCTCTCAAACCCAGTAAAATCAATATCAAATTCTTCCAAGATCCTTGTGATGAAGTATGCATATGGCAGCAAAGTAGCCCTTGTGGCAAATCTTAGCATATGCACCACAATCAGTTTAGCCCAGTTTACCGAAATGCCATTTTTTCTAGCATAGAGAATTTGCAATTCTAGATCGGTTACAGTACAGTGATTTCCTGCTCTAGGAAATAAAATATATACCAGAAAATAATGGAACAATCTATCATCAATGTGAAAATTACCAGCACTCCAAGTGTCCCGAGCCGGAATAACACCGCCAAGACTACGGATCCGCTTTGCACGGTATTCTGCTTCTGACAACCGGCCAATGCTGTAGAAGAATTCTCTCTTCCTATAATTTTCCCAATCAGCATCCTCTGGGTCATAGAGAGAACTTCCAGTATATGGGATGTTCAAAATTCTGCCTATTGTTTTTGAATGCAGAGGAATTCTTGTTCCGAGCACATGGGTATAGCATTTGTTGTTATCATAATGCATGTTGCTGTAAAATACTCGAACTAGATCCGGATAATAGTAACCACGTGATGATATTAACGGTTCTAACCCATAAACAATCAAATCCCTTTGAAAAGTGAAGCATTCATCGGGAAAGGTAGATAACATACCGAATTTGGGAGCTGAGATTATTTTCTTTTGAAAGTGCTTGATGAATCTTTCACGTTGTGTATCCGAGAGGTACTCAAGCAATGAGTTTTCAGAGGCTGCAACAGTTTTCTTCTTTCCTTTTTCTGAGGCTGTTGCTTTTCTTTTGGGAGCCATGGCGATGGTTAGGGTTTTGAGTAAGGAAGATAGAGATTTTTTGGTGTTGTTATGAGATAGTGAGTGAGTTTTGGTGTTATGAGATAGTGAGGGAATTTTGGTGAGATTAAATAGTAGAGAAGGGTAAGTGAGGTCTTTATGAGACTTAATTGAGTGGAGTTGGTCAAGATTACATGATTGGTCAAAAAGAAGGAGGGAGTTTGAAAGACAAGGTAAGGTTGACCGATATATTAAAGACTCATAAAAATATCACATGCTGAACAGGTGTAAATCGATTGGTGTGTAGGATCAATCGATTTGCATAGTGAAAAATTAAATAAAAACGCTTCAGTTTCAGTGGTAAATCGATTTACATACTTGGTAAATCGATTTACTAAAAAAGATTTTATTAAAAAAAGAGTTTTGCTTCAGTGGTAAATCGATTTACACACTTGGTAAATCGATTTACTTCTAAACAAATTTTAAAACAATATTTTTAACATTTGAAACATGTTCTAAGCCCATATATATGTACATTTATGTATAGATGAGGATAGAGTGCACCTTATATATCTTGTTCATCTAGGATTCCGAGTTCACGACGAATTTTGAAGAATGCATCCTTTGCAAGTGGTTTTGTGAAAATGTCCGCAAGTTGATTTTGAGTGTCCACAAAAGTAATCTCGACATCTCCTTTGAGTCCGTGATCTCTGATGAAATGGTGTCTGATTTCAATGTGTTATGTCCGGGAATGCATAACTGGATTTTTTGTAATGTTGATCGCGCTTGTGTTATCACATCGAAGTGGAATGCATTCAAGGTTTACTCCATAGTCAAGTAACTGTTGTTTTAGCCAAAGAATTTGAGCGCATCCACTTCCAGCCACAATGTATTCTGCTTCGGCAGTGCTGAGAGCGACACTTGCTTGCTTTTTGCGTGACCATGAAACCAAGGCATTTCCGAGAATGTGACATGTTCCACTTGTACTTTTGCGATCAGTCTTACAACCGAGATTGTCTTTGTCATTGTTAAGGACAAAACATTTGCACTCGAAAATGTGAAAGTGAGAGATATTTGGTTTTCTTCCTTTGTAAATCTCATATGGAGTTTTCTTTAGTATAGGTCTTATGATCACGCGATTGCTTACGTAACATGCCGTGCTTACCGCATCCGCCCAAAAATATTTAGGCAAACTTGAGTCACTTAGCATGGTTCTTGCAAGTTCTATCAAAGACCTATTTTTCCTTTTAACTACTCCATTTTGTTGTGGAGTTCTTGGTGCTGAAAAATTGTGGAAGATCCCATTTTCTTCACAAAAATCTTCAAAAGACTGTTTTGGAACTCTCCACCATGATCACTTCGGATTGATGTTATCTTTAATGACTTCTCATTTTGAACTTGTTTTGCATATCTCTTGAATGCCTTGAATGCGTCATTTTTGTGCACTAAAAACAAAGTCCAAGTAAAACGAGAAAAGTCATCTACAATAACTAAAGCATAAATGTTACCTCCGAAGCTTCTTGTTCTAGATGGACCAAAAATATCCACGTGCAACAATTGAAGTGGTCTTGCTGTTGAAACCACATTCTTTGGTTTGAAAGTTGATTTGGTTTGTTTGCCATTTTGGCATGCACTACATAATTTGTCTTTGATGAATTTCATCTTTGGTAGACCAATAACTAAGTTATGCTTAACTAATTTGTTCAAGTGCTCCATGTGTATGTGAGCAATCCTCTTGTGCCATAACCAAGCGTCATTGTTGTTTACCATGAGACATTGTACCTTCATAGACAAATCATCTAAAGTAATCATAAAAATATTGTTAGATCTTATACCTTTGAGTTTTACCTCATTGGTTGCCTCATCCATAATTAGGCATTCTCTTCTTTGTTGAATTTGATTTTGAACCCTCTATCGCAAAGTTGACTTATGCTAAGAAAGTTGTGCTTTAATCCTTCAACATAGAGAACATCCTCAATTTGAATGGATGGAGGTGTGCCAACTATTCCAACGCAAAGAATCTTTCCTTTGGTGTTGTCTCCATAGGTGACATACCCTTTGTCTTTATGTACTAGATATGAAAATTGGTGTACATCTCCTGTCATATGCTTTGAACATCCACTGTTAAGATACCAAAGGTTTGATGTGGATTTCAAGCATACATACAAAAAGAAATTATTTCTTGTTAGGTACCCAAGTGGCCTTGGGTCCTTCATAGTTAGTTCCCTTTTTCACCCATGCATAGTGTCCACTAGCCATACTGAAATTTCTAATATAGCATGCATTAGGTGTGTGTCCAACAATACCACAGTAAAAACAGTTTGGAACAAATTTGCTCTTGTATCTAGGAATTTGTTTTGTTTTAGATACATTAGGCTTTTTCTTTTGCTGATTATGAACAACTTGTTATTTTCTACTATCTTGGGATTGGAACTATTACTAGCCTTTACAAAAACAGTGGGATTGTTACTTGGTTTCTTAGTATTCACATAACCAAGACCTCTTTTATCATTTGGATAACGTTGTTGCCTTAGTAATCCTTCCAATCCTATTTGTCCTTTTTCATATCATTCAATGAATCTTTTCAATTGAACAATTTGAAAGACATTTGATTCACACTTGGTGCGTGCAAAGTTTTCCTTTTCTTTTATAAAATTCTGTTTTTGAAGATCAAAATCTTTAGTCATGGTGTCAATTTTTTCGTGACAAATTAGAAGTTCTTTTTCTTCGCTTGACACCTTTTTGTATAAACTTTTGCATTCTTTCAAGAGTTCATCAATGGCACCTTGAACATCATCATCAAAAAGATTAAATTCATTACTAACCTCTTCTTCTTCGTCGGAGTGATGCGATGCCATTAAGGCTAAATTTGCACATTCGTCGCTTTCCGATTCTGATGTACTACTCATATCATTATCTTCCCATGCTATGTAGGCTTTCTTGTGTTTTGAGTCCTTTCCCTTGAATCCGTTTTTCTTTGGGAGATTTGGACAGTTTGGCTTGATATGTCCTTGCTTTCCACATTCATAACATGAGACATCTTGTGTTGATATGGAGGCTTCTCTTTTCTTGAAGTGCTTTCTCTTATTTGCATGAGATCCGCCCTTGTCATTTCTGCCAAAAAACTTCCCAAGTCTTTTAACAAGAAGCATGAAATTTTCATCTTCTTCCGGATTGTCTTCTTTTACTACTTCCTTTGAATCAATTTTTAAAGCAATGTTTTTGGATTTCTTTTCTAGATTCTCATGTTTTTCAAGTATACCGAGTTCCGTTTCGTATTCTTGAAGTTTGCCAAAAAATGTAGCGGAAGTCATTGTGGAGAGACTCTTCTTTTCCGAGATTGCCGTTACCTTTGGTTGCCATTCCCTAGTCAATGATCTAAGGACTTTCAAGTTGAGTTCATCATTTGTCAAGGTTTTACCAAGAGCACTTAAGTGATTTGTTAAGTGGATGAATCTCTTTTGTAGGTCAAGAATGGTTTCTCCGGGCCGCATTCAGAATAACTCGTATTCTTGACTTAAAGTATTCAGCCTTGATCTCTTAACTTCAACGGTTCCTTCATGTGTTTGTACCAAGGTGTCCCATATTTCTTTCGCCGATTTACATGCAGATACACGAAAGAACTCATCCATGCATAGTGCACCTTGAAGTAGATTTACGACCTTTTTATCATAGAGGACTTTTTTCTTTTCGTCATCATCCCATGCAGTTTTGGGTTTAGCCGTGCCGACACCGTTGATAACTGTTATAGGAATGAATGGACCATTTTCTACGGCATCCAATATTTCTTTTCCTTGTGATTCTAGATGCGCCCTCATGCGTATTTTCCAAAAATCAAAGTATTCGCCACAAAATAGAGGAGGCTTCTTGTTACTACCACCATCTCTGAAAACGGGTTGTTGATTTGCGGAAGCCATTCTGGATCTCTAGGAGCAGGTTACCTATAACCTGCTCTGATACCAATTGTAAGTTTAAGATTGCGCCTAAGAGTGATTTATTTTACACTTTCTAGTTTTGATTTAGTGCTATGGAAAACGGTAAAGTGCAGAAAGTAAAGAGACACGGAGATTTATCCTGGTTCCTTCCACACCCCGGAAGTACGTCCAGTCCCCTTGCAAACACGCAAGAGATTTCACTATTTTGTTAGAACTTTTACAAGATTCTTCCTAGTCTTATCAACTAAAGACACTAACAAATACCAAGAACACCATCTTGGATTTCCAATAAGTCTCTTGAGAACAATCCTCTCAAAAGATACCTCTTTTTTCCAACAATGGACAACAAGGTACAAAAGTATTCTAATACTTAATTCCAACAATCCTGGAAATAAGTTACACTTAGTATAATTCTATGAAATATGATTTCTTGAAAGATGTTGGTCACATAGAGTGACTTCAATGAAGTTTCTTATTTCTTCTCTTGTAAGCAATTCAAATTTTAACACAATGGTTAGAAAATGCTCAAAGATTTCTGTTCTTATATATGTGAAAGTGCAGAAAATCTCTGTTCTTAAAAATTAAGAAATATGAAGTTTGAATATTTTACAAAGTTCAGAATTATTGCATGAGAGAAGAGTTGTTTTATAATTTAAAAGATTTAGTATTTAAAGCAATCAAGATACCTTTCCAAATGGATACCACTTTTCTGTTTGTAAAACTTGAGAAGATGCAATGTATGACCATGCAACAATTGGAGAAAAGGTGTGAAGGATATCTTGAATCAAGTTCAGATTTTTCAAAAATTACAACGTGTAAATTGATTAGCATTAGATGTAAATCGATTGCACGGGTTTGTAACGTTCTTGTTTTCAAAATTTTTGAGGTGTAAATCGATTTACATGATGTGTTAATCGATTTACTAGTGTTAAAAAATTAACTCAGTTCAGTAATCAATCGATTTACGCTCCATGTAAATCAATTGCTGCCAGGGGCAATCAGATTTTGAAAAAACATGTGTAAATCGACTTACATGATGTGTTAATCGATTTACATTAGTGAAAAACTTAGAATTTGCTTTAAACTTTAAGTGTAGTGTTGTGGTAAGTGTGTATATCATTTTTGAGCATTTCTAATCAATTTAGTTCAAATGAGAATTGATATACTTGTTTGCTTGCCATGATCCTTGAAGCTTTGAGTGAATGATGCTTTAAGCTAATTCCACTTCTTTTCCTTCTTGCCATAGTGCTTGTTTGTCTTTCATCAAAACTAAAGTTGAGTTGAGGCTTGAGATTACATTCTCCCCCTTTTTGATGATGACAAACCATCTTTCTTTATGAGTTGTTCAGAATTGGAGCAAAAGGAGTTTTCTCCCCCTAAGATAGATTTCTCCCCCTATGGAGAAAAAGATTTGAAAACTTGCCATGAAAAGAAAACTGAAACAAACAAACAACCATAAAGTGTTATCACATCCTTCTCCCCCTTTGACATTATCAAAAAGAATGGAAAGATGTAACATAAGATGATACTTATAACAATTTGAAACAGATATGAACATAAACTAAAACGCAAATTTCTAAAAATATCGTACGAAGTTCAAATATACATAATACAAAACTAACACTTGAAGCAATTATCAAACAAAAAAACATAATGATAAATAACAGGAATTTAATAATATTGGTCAGGAAAATATTAGAAGGGTCCTTGATATCGAAATTGTTGTTGTAGAGGTGGTTCGGTGTATTGAGGAGGCGGAGGTACTGGATTGTTTGGATCGTATGGAGGAATATGGAGATGTGAGTAGAGGTATGAAAACTGTTGGTTCACATCGTTCTGAAAAGCATTGATGCGAGAGGAGGTAGAATCATTTATCGCGGTCCATTGAGCATTGATGTTAGTGTTGAGAGATGCAAACTGTTGAGTCATATAATCCATAACATCTTGGTTGGTTGGACCAAAAGAGGCAGCAGGAGGAGGAACTTCATTTTCTTCTTCATCCGGATTATTGCCTTCATCACATACAACATCCTCTCCAATATATCTGATGGTTTTTGCTTCAGAATCGAAATGAACACCCATCCGAGAATCAACATTTTAATGGAGATCCTATTGCTGATTAGATCCATTTCAACCCTCTCAAACCCAGTAAAATCAATATCAAATGCTTCCAAGATCCTTGTGATGAAGTATGCATATGGCAGAAAAGTAGCCCTTGTGGCAAATCTTAGCATATGCACTACAATCAGTTTAGCCCAGTTTACCGAAATGCCATTTTTCCTTGCATAGAGAATTCGCAATTCTAGATCGGTTACAGTACAGTGATTTCCTGCTCTAGGAAATAAAATATATACCAGAAAATAATGGAACAATCTATTATCAATGTGAAAATTACCAGCACTCCAAGTGTCCCGAGCCGGAATAACACCGCCAAGACTACGGATCCGCTTTGCACGGTATTCTGCTTCTGACAACCGGCCAATACTGTAGAAGAAATCTCTCTTCCTATAATTTTCCCAGTCAGCATCCTCTGGGTCATAGAGAGAACTTCCAGTATATGGGATGTTCAAAATTCTGCCTATTGTTTTTGAATGCAGAGGAATTCTTGTTCCGAGCACATGGGTATAACATTTGTTGTTATCATAACGCATGTTGCTGTAAAATACTCGAACTAGATCTAGAAAATAGTAACTACGTGATGATATTAACGGTTCTAACCCATAAGCAATCAAATCCCTTTGAAAAGTGAAGCATTCATCGGGAAAGGTAGATAACATACCGAATTTGGGAGCTGAGATTATTTTCTTTTGAAAGTGCTTGATGAATCTTTCACGTTGTGTATCCGAGAGGTACTCGAGCAATGAGTTTTCAGAGGCTGCAACAGTTTTCTTCTTTCCTTTTTCTGAGGCTGTTGCTTTTCTTTTGGGAGCCATGGCGATGGTTAGGGTTTTGAGTAAGGAAGACAGAGATTTTTTGGTGTTGTTATGAGATAGTGAGTGAGTTTTGGTGTTATGAGATAGTGAGGGAATTTTGGTGAGATTAAATAGTAGAGAAGGGTAAGTGAGGTCTTTATGAGACTTAATTGAGTGGAGTTGGTCAAGATTACATGATTGGTCAAAAAGAAGGTGGGAGGTTGAAAGACAAGGTAAGGTTGACCGATATATTAAAGACTCATAAAAATATCACATGCTGAACAGGTGTAAATCGATTGGTGTGTAGGATCAATCGATTTGCATAGTGAAAAATTAAATAAAAACGCTTCAGTTTCAGTGGTAAATCAATTTACATACTTGGTAAATCGATTTACTCAAAAAGATTTTATTAAAAAAAGAGTTTTGCTTCAGTGGTAAATCGATTTACACACTTGGTAAATCGATTTACTTCTAAAAAAAATTTAAAACAATATTTTTAACATTTGAAACATGTTCTAAGCCCATATATATATGTACATTTATGTATAGATGAGGATAGAGTGCACCTTATATATCTTGTTCATCTAGGATTCCGAGTTCACGATGAATTTTGAAGAATGCATCCTTTGCAAGTGGTTTTGTGAAAATGTACGCGAGTTGATTTTGAGTGTCCACATAAGTAATCTCGACATCTCCTTTGAGTACGTGATCTCTGATGAAATGGTGTCTGATGTCAATGTGTTTTGTCCGAGAATGCATAACTGGATTTTTTGTAATGTTGATCGCGCTTGTGTTATCACATCGAAGTGGAATGCATTCAAGGTTTACTCCATAGTCTAGTAACTGTTGTTTTAGCCAAAGAATTTGAGCGCATCCACTTCCAGCCGCAATGTATTCTGCTTCGGCAGTGCTGAGAGCGACGCTTGCTTGCTTTTTGCATGACCATGAAACTAAGGCATTTACGAGAATGTGACATGTTCCACTTGTACTTTTGCGATCAGTCTTACAACCGAGATTGTCTTTGTCGTTGTTAAGGACAAAACATTTGCACCTGAAAATGTGAAAGTGAGAGATATTTGGTTTTCTTCCTTTGTAAATCTCATATGGAGTTTTCTTTAGTATATGTCTTATGATCACGCGATTGCTTACGTAACATGCCGTGCTTACCGCATCCGCCCAAAAATATTTAGGCAAACTTGAGTCACTTAGCATGGTTCTTGCAAGTTCTATCAAAGACCTATTTTTCCTTTCAACTACTCCATTTTGTTGTGGAGTTCTTGGTGCTGAAAAATTGTGGAAGATCCCATTTTCTTCATAAAAATCTTCAAACAGACTGTTTTGGAACTCTCCACCATGATCAATTCGGATTGATGTTATCTTTAATGACTTCTCATTTTGAACTTGTTTTGCATATCTCTTGAATTCCTTGAATGCGTCATTTTTGTGCACTAAAAACAAAGTCCAAGTAAAACGGGAAAAGTCATCTACAATAACTAAAGCATAAATGTTACCTCTGAAGCTTCTTGTTCTAGATGGACCAAAAAGATCCATGTGCAACAATTGAAGTGGTCTTGCTGTTGAAACCACATTCTTTGGTTTGAAATTTGATTTGGTTTGTTTGCCCTTTTGGCATGCACTACATAATTTATCTTTGATGAATTTCATCTTTGGTAGACCAATAACTAAGTTATGCTTAACTAGGGGTTCCTTCAGTTTGATCGCAAGGTCGTTAAACCTGAACCCGATAGTGATGAAGTGAATATGATAACCATTCTAGTCAAGCCGAAGACTATCCGTGTGTCTATGACGATTCTTGTGCCTATTAAGAAATCTCCACTACTTATCACTGTACTCGATCCAGTGTCGTACTATAGCGGTAGATATGTTCAAGACTAAGCCATTGGATTGACTAGACTTTATAAAAATCAAAATCAAAATCGCCACCGCGCTTTATTATTTCCAAAGGAATGGGAAAAAAGCGAATAACCCAAAAAAAGGGGGAAAGATTCAAGGTAAGGGGGTTGGTTATGCAAAGGGAAGGTATTAGCACCCTAAACATCTACGGTACTCCACAAGAACCTCTTTGTAAAATATGTATATTTTGGCTATAAAAATGTGTTATATATAAAATGGATGGTGGAGGTGAGAGAAGAAATATATTTTTTATGATTTTTGCACCCGCCGCGGTTGCGAACCTTTAGTGCCTACGTACCACCTTTCATGCAATAGGGGATCAGGGTACACGTAGTTCCTCTTTTGAAAATTTGAAACACAAGTGTGTTGGTTAATTTTAAGAGATAAGACATCATCGTTATTGGCCGTGTGGAAAACATACTTACTACCAACAATCATGAGAAAGGAGAATTTGCATCATCTCAAAGTGGAGGATATGGATTGGATTTTAAAATCAATAATGCCTCACTCAACACCCAAGTGGAAAATATCTCACTTCACTATATATTGTAGAAGTATAGTTGCTTGCATCACTACAAGGATTAACAAGAGTCTAATCTTTTGAGAAAAGTTTAAAGATAAAAAAAAGGCCAAAGTGGCAAAATGGTTTGAAATGAGATTGGTTGACTTTTAGTCTTCTCACAAAAATGTCAAGGTACTGTTAAGTTGATTGAAGTTTATTTATGAAAAATATTTTGAAAATACATGGACCTAAGTACAAGTTTATTATGAAAGTGTTTCAAGTTTCAAAACAAGAAGAGTTTTCAAAAGGAGGGAGAAGATTTTTGAAATTAAAGAAGATGGGAGGAGTAGAATAGGCTATCCTAAAGCATAAGGTAAAAGCTAAGGATAAGGACCATATAACCAAACAAGAAGCCAAAACTTAACATTATGAGCCAAGATAGAATTCCCAAGCAAGCAAGCAAACCAAGCAAGCAAAGATACTAGACCTCTTCAAATGTATTAAGTCTTCACAAAAATTGGGCAGAGTAACGGCTGTATGCGGGTGAATTCCAAATTATAAACAAAGGATGCAATCACAAAAACCTGCACACAAAAACAAACAAGCAACCCAATGTATTGAGGTAAACCTCAAGAGCTCCAGACAAAATAATCAGATAAGATCACAATGTCTCCAAGATAGGCCAAGGTTTCTAATCCTAAGTCCAAGGAAAAGTCCCATGCTCCATAATGCCAAGGATAGTAACCAAATAGTCCAAGTACCATTAAGAGTTTTTTAGGGTTTAAGTTGGTTATTAAGTATCTTAGGAAAAGGAAAAAAGAAAAGCTCAAGTGAGCAAAGTAAAAATGACAAGAAAATAAATGCTCAAATGAGCAAAGATGAAAATGACATGAAATGTAAAATGCTAAAAAATAAATAGTACATAAAGCATAAAAGAATAAAAGCATAAAATAAAACAAGTCAATAATTAGTGGTTAGTTGGATGACCATCTTGAAACTTGCATTTGGAACTCATTAGAGGATTGGTAGAACCAAAGCCTCCACACAACAAGTTGCATTTGCTTTTTGTCAAGTATATCATCCATTTGGAATTCTCACAAGTATCATTTAATGATAAACGATGTTTAAGTGATCCGCGTTGGCCAAAGGTGTTGTAGATCCATTAGAGGATTGGTAGAACCAAAGCCTCCACACAATGAATCTCAAGATTATTGGATCAAAGAGATCAAATTAACATACTTGGGCTTACAATCATAAGTTTGGGCCACGAATGATCATTTATTCGAATCGGGACAAAATTTAGCGCTATGTTAAGCAATCGTAAGTGGACTTATATAGAAGTCGCACCTATTTTGAGGCCGGTCAATAGCAATCTATGCACCATTTGTTTTGAGACATGATATAGAGATCATGCTCTAACAACATTTAGTGCAATAAGAAGGGGATGAGATGAAGATGAATTAGGGTAAAAAGAAAAACCACATTTGAATTAATATTTAACCAAAATATTATTAAAATCATTCATCCATTTTTTGTGGAGTTAAACTCAACACCATGGATCCAATGATGTTAGTAAAGCCATGACCAAAAAATCAACCCAAGACAGCCAGAAAATATTCACAAAATAATAATATAACTAATATGTTCATTAAAGGGTTTAAAAATATTTTAAAAAATGGAAAATAATGAAGAAAATGCCAATTATATTCAAATTAATCAAGAAATGAAAAATAAGACCATAGAAAAATCAGAAAAGAGGCCAAGTAATTTTACAAAATTTTTGAGAATTTTTAAAAGTCAGAAACTATTTTTAAAAGTTAAAATAAATGGGTAAAATAAATAAAAATAGTAAAAAATAGAAAAGTCAGAAAATAAAATAAAATAAGGTCACCAATATTTGTCACAATATCATTGGATCATTCCATAATTTTTCAGAATTTAAAAATGTGTAAAAGTATTTTCAAACATTTTAAACAAATCAAATAAGTGTAAAATTCATAAAAAATATCAAAACACAAAATTAAATTGTGAAAAAATAAAAATCAAAAAGAGAATAATCAAAAATATTTTTCATAAATTTTTTAGATTTTTGGGACTAAAAATGAATTTTCTATGAATTTTTGAAATTTAAAACAATTAAAATATAAAAATCAGAAGAAAAAAATAAAAGAAAAATATGTGGACCATTGGATGAGAGTCAAAACGCGATAGTAATCAAATCCAAAGGATCTGGCGCGCCGTGCATATCATGGTCTTTAATGAATAATGTATAGAATCATTAATAAAACCGGAATTTGAAAATAACAAATGTCACGCTTTTATTGGTTGGAAGATGACACGTTGGTCATCTTCAACCTCCAGCCCTCACGAATTGCAGGTCTCTCAAACTGTAAAATCAGAAGCTCAGACCTATGCCATTCGCTTCGTCTCTTCAAGACGAAGACAACCACACCCTCGCGCCAAATTTAAATAAACTGTAACTCAAGCAATTTGGAAAGAAAGTTTTGAAAAGGGATTTGAAAATTCATGGTCAAAACGTGCTTCCAGATAAAAGTAAGTGTTGCGACTAGAACCAAGGAAATGAGAGCAACACAACGATACCAAAGTTTTGAAGAATTAATGAAGGAATCTACCTATTGAAGTTGAGTTGCAGAGCTCTGAAACTGGACTTCTATGGAGCAATGTAGGGCACGATTCTTGAATATGATAATATGGTTAGCTTCAGGGAAGATCAAGGAAGGTGAATTGATGAAAAAATTTGATTGAAAAAGGCTTGAGAATAGGATTCGAAGTAGCTGAATTCTGAGTTGTGAAGCAAGTTTGGCAGGGTGATTCTGGCTATCTAAGCTTGGGAAATTGAATGGGGGATGACCCTCTATTTATAGGGAATCAAATGGAATGTTCAAGCGTGTAGAATGATGCAAATTGGAGGGAAATCGTGTGAACCTGATGCACGAGCAAAGTGTGATCTGATTTGCATCAAAACTCATCTAATCCTTGCATTTCAAGGCTCTAATCCACTTTGGCAACTTGGTTAAACATGTTTATATCAGAAACGCGTGCTAATTTGATGTTTAAATGCCAAAACATGAATTTCAAATTCTGACTTATGGAGAAACTTCAGTTCCAAGTTACCAAGTTCAATCCAATGGCATTTCCACCTCAGGGGGTCTTAGGGCAAAATTCTTGATGCTTTGGAAAGATGAGGTAACAAGCTTTGAAATGGAAAAAGAATATAATCAAATGGATGCTTGATCTGAAAATTACATGGAGTCAAAGTTGAAGAAAAAGAGTTGACTTTCCATACTTAGAAATATTTTAAATTCTTCTTTAAAAATGACCTATAATCTCTTGCATCCAAACATGGCCTTCAACTTAGAATTTGCTCTTGATCAAAAAAAGATGGAATGAAGTAGATCTCTTGAATGACATTTTGCAATTTGAACCACTCAAAATCTCCAAAAATTGAGAAAGTTATGACTTGTTGAAGTTGGCCAAAAATCATGAAATGATCTATAATCTCTTGCATTCTTAAGGATACTTCCATAAATTTTTTCACTTTTCACATAAAAGAAGGCATGAAGTACACATTCTTAGGATCATCATGAAAAAAGAATGGGCTCAAGGTGATAAAAATTGACCAAGTTATGACCAATTGAAGTCACATATGGAAAATTAGGGATTCATCTGGATGACTTGTAATCTTTCTTCTTCACCAAGTTCCCTCCACATGAAAACTCCTTGGAACTTTTGAAGTTATTTGTTGGTAACTCTTTTAAGAGAATAATGTTTTTGGAATCACTAAAAAATACCAAAATATGACCAAGATATTCCCCTTTGAAGCCCAAAACCCTAGCCTCTAGACCAAGAGAATGCTCGATGGAACTTTGCCAAGTTTGAACAAACTTTTTGTGCCAATATTCTTCCTTTGTGAATAGAATTTGTTGAGGATGATGATGAGGACTCATGGACACCAAAACCACTTCCATACCAACTTCAAAACAACTTCAATGGTGAGGTTTGAATCTCTTAAGCTTTTGACTAGGGCATGGAAATAAACTCATGAACCCATGATACAACTTGCTAAACCTCATTGCCTTTACCTACATTATTAACAAGTAAGACAAACCAATATTGTATTTTGTTAATTTAGAGAGAAAATCAAAGCAAAATATCCATGATCACAAAAGAAAACAAGTCAAGGTGCTTGGTAACTCCTCAAAGAGCAAGGCTAAAGATAGGGAGAAGAACCAAAAGCCCTGATGTGATTTTGTGGTGATTGAAACAATATGGTATGATAAAGGGATCTTAGGGGCAAAAATTGGGGTACAACAACTGCCCTTATTTAAGTTTCTTCTATCCGGAGATACGAAGGTTAAAAATCTTTGTGTCGACATGATCGAAGACACTTAAATATAAAACAAACCCTGTTTTTGGCCCTAAGATGCCATGCAAACATTTATACATATGAATGCATATGAATGGAACAAAAGAGGCTCAAAGTAGCATTGGGGATGCAACATGAAATGTAGAAACAAAAGAGAAATCCCACCAGGAAAATAAATCACTAGTAAACCTCAAGAACATAATCAAAGAGGAGGATAACAAGCATCGACGTTGACTGCCGATGTACTACCAACGTTCACTGAAGGTAGAAAGAGAAAATATATCATATCATCGCCGTTCACTGACGATGAACTATCAACGTTCACTGAAGATAGCAAAAAGATAACAAACACCTACGTTCACTGCTGATGTACTACCAACATTCACTGAAGGTAGAAAGAGAAAATATATCATATCACCGCCGTTCACTGACGATGAACTATCAACGTTAACTGAAGATAGCAAAAAGATAACGAACACCAACGTTCACTGCCGATGTACTACCAACGTTCACTGAAGGTTGAAAGAGAAAATATATCATATCACCGCCGTTCACTGACGATGAACTATCAACGTTCACTGAAGATAGAAAAAAGATAACAAACATCGACGTTCACTGCCGATGTACTACCAACATTCACTGAAGGTAGAAAGAGAAAATATATCATATCACCGCCGTTCACTAACGATGAACTATCAACATTCACTGAAGATAGCAAAAAGATAAGAAACACCAACGTTCACTGCCAATGTACTACCAACGTTCACTGAAGGTAGAAAGAAAAAATATATCATATCACCGCCGTTCACTGGCGATGAACTATCAACGTTCACTGAAGATAGCAAAAAGATAACAAACATCGACGTTCACTGCCGATGAACTATCAATGTTCACTGAAGATAGCAAAAAGATAACAAACACCGACGTTCACTGCCGATGTACTATCAACGTTCACTGAAGGTAGAAAGAGAAAATATATCATATCACCGCCCTTCACCGATGATGAACTATCAACGTTCACTAAAGATAGCAAAAAGATAACAAACACCAACGTTCACTGCCGATGTACTACCAACGTTCACTGAAGGTAGAAAGAGAAAATATATCAAGTTTCCCCCAGATTCTGGTGTTTTGCTAAGAACGAGTCTCAACTTCTTCTTTAACCAAGGAAATCTGCCTGGAAAGGGTAATACGTAATCTGTCTCAAATAAAGAGACTTCCACTTATTGTCAAGGGGATTTGCAAACAAAAATGACTTTCTAGGGATAGAAATATGATTTCCCAGGGAAGTGCCACGATATTCCTGCTGAGGAGATAAAGTATTCCTGTGCAAAATAAATGCACAAACCAAAACCCAAAGTTTTCAGAAAACCACAAATCCAATTCAGAAATAAACTGGAGCAAGACGGCCAATGCAGATTCATCCTTTGAGAAATAAACTCAAGAGGGAAAACCAAATTCAACTAAGCAAAGAGCGCTGTCGGAAAGGTCAGAACACAATGTCAATGAATGATGATTTTTAGCAATGCATGATGTATGTATGAATATATGAGTGTTATTGTGCATATGCTGGTAAAAAGGATACATAATTAGCACAGACAAACGAAACTGCCTCAGGTACTAACAACATTGGGCTACACTTCAACCAGAAAGATAAATCCAAGAAAGGTAACTGCAGAAACCAAACTTATTGTTTTAACTTCACTGAGGAGAAACATAATCCAGATGTATCTAAATCAAACAGATACCAGGATAGAACATCCTTCTTCCGGTTTCATCGGAGAAACAATTTTCCAAAAGCAACATGCCTACTAGAGATAGCAAGATCAATCTCAAATAAATAAGACTGACATCGAAACAACCAAGCCTCACTGGGGGATTCAAGTCTACCTCCCTAGAGAAAAAACCGCGGATTGAAAATTTTCATCACGAACACTCATTCCAACAAGAGAGTCCCTGGGATAACCTTCCAGAGAAATCAAGAAGTCAACATTAGTGCCAATACTGCAAAAATAGCAACATCTCAGCACACCAAGGGAATAAAACCTTTCATTATATGAGGGAAGACTTCGCTGGGGAATCTGGGACAGAGGCTTCTGACCATGCAAACCTAAAATCAAAAGCGAACCAAGACTTGACTGGGGATAATGGGATCGTAAACCCAATAGTGTACCTTGCACCCACTAATATCGTCTTTAACTATCTGATAAACACACAAAGATTGTGCACACCAGCAAAATGACCCGAGAAAACATTCATGAAGGGAGTAAATCTTCTTAAAAAAACCGGAGTTTGCTCATTCTTGGGATCACCATTCTTGTTGTCATTGTTTCATCATAAATCCCAAAGTAAATTGAATTGTAAAGATCTCTTCTCTTTATTTTTTTGAAAAGTTAATTTTGCTTCTTTTAATCTTTTTGCTTTTACAGTTATTATCAGTAATAAATGAAGTCTTTGCAAGCTAAATAAAAATAAGAACACAAAGAATTAGGCAAAAGCTCGAATTTCATTAATAGAATGGTAGTCTGCGAATGACGAGACTCCATGGATGATTACAAAGTTTAGGAAATGGTAATACATAATGGAAAAGATACATTGAGATACAATGACCACTATCCCCCCTAACAACTTTTGAAATCCTGAGCAGCAGCTTTTGTTGAAGTATGGTGAGGATCCGAGAAGATTGTTGCCAAGAAAATCCCTAACTTTTTCCTAAGCTGCCCTTGCGGGTTTTCAACTTAGAGGGAAATTTATTTTGTTTATGTCTCTAATTTTTGCCTAGACCGCCTTTTCGGGTTTTCGGCCTACCGAGACGCTCCTTTTTGCCTAATCCGCCCTTTCGGGTTTTCAACTTAGCGAGCTGTTCTTTTATTTCTTTAGGTGAAGTATTTCTTGACTGCATCAGCATTCATGGGACGTGGGAACTCCTCGCTATCCATAGTTTCAAGAATTAATGCACCACCAGAGAAGGATTTATTGACAACATACAAGCCTTCAAAATTGGGAGTCCACTTGCCCCTAGAATCAGTGTTGAAAGACATGATCTTCCTGAGCACGAGGTCGCCTTCTCTGAATTCACGAGGTTTGACCTTTTTATCAAATGCTTTCTTCATTCTTTTCTGATATAACTGCACATGACACAAAGCTGTCATTCTCTTCTCTTCAATCAAATTCAATTGGTCAAACCTATTCTGAACCCATTAAGCCTCTGTAAATTTGTCTTCCATTATCACGCGCAACGAGGGAATCTCTACCTCGACAGGGAGTACAACTTCCATTCCATACACTAGGGAAAACGGGGTTGCTCCTTTTGAAGTGCAAACAAATGTTCGATATCCATGCAGAGCAAAAGGGAGCATTTCATGCCAATCCTTATAAGTGACAACCATTTTTTGGATAATTCTCTTGATATTCTTATTAGTTGCTTCAACAGCCCCATTCATCTTTGGCTTGTATGGAGATGAATTGTGATGGACAATATTGAATTCTTCGCAGTTCAGTCATTATCTTGTTGTTCAAATTCGAGCCATTGTCAGTGATGATTCTTCTCGGCACACCATACCGGCATATAAGATTGTTTTTTATGAAACGCACAACCACCTGTTTGGTAACATTGGCATATGAAGCAGCCTCTACCCATTTGGTAAAGTAGTCAATTGCTACCAAGATGAAACGGAGTCCATTCAAAGCTTTGGGTTCTATCATCCCTATAATGTCAATGCCCCACATAGAGAAAGGCCACAGGGAGGAAATCACATTGATAAGTGTCGGAGGTACATGGATCTTATCTGCGTAAATCTGGCATTTATGGCACTTCTTTTCAAATTTGTAACAATCAGATTCCATTGTCAACCAATAATAACCTGCCCTTAGCATCCTTTTAGCCATCGAATATCCATTATCATGAGTTCCAAATGAACCTTCATGGATCTCACGCATCAACATGTCTGCTTCGTGTCTATCCACGCATCTGAGCAAGACCATGTCAAAATTTCTCTTGTATAACACATTTTCACTGAGGAAGAAACTGCCTGCCAATCTTCTCAGTGTCTTTCTATCTTTCTTTGACGCACCAAATGGGTATTCCTGAGTCTGAAGAAAATGCTTGATATCATAATACCAAGGTTTTTCATCTGCTACCTCCTCTGTTGCAAACACATGAGCGGGCCTATCTAGCCGTCGAACTGTAATTCAGGGTATATCATTCCAAGAATTTACTTGGCATATGGAAGCCAGAATTACCAAAGCATCTGCCATTTGATTTTCATCCCTAGGTATGTGATGGAATTCAACTTTATTGAAGAAGGGTAGTAATCTTCTAGCATAATCTTTGTAAGGGATCAAGCCAGGGTGATGAGTGTCCCATTCTCCTTTAATCTGATTTATTATCAAGGATGAATCACCATACACATCTAGAATCTTGATTCTGAGATCAATAGCTTCTTCATGACCCATGATGCAAGCCTCATATTCCACCATATTATTAGTGCAATCAAATGTTAACTTTGCAGTAAAAGGAATGTCAGATCCATGAGGAGTAACAATCACAACATAAATTCCTTTACCATAAGCATTCACAGCTCCATCAAATACCATACTCCAACAAGATTCAGGGTCGGGGCCCTCCTCATGCAATGGTTCATCACAATCTTTCACTTTCAAGAACATCACATCTTCATTGGGGAATTCATATCCTGCAGACTGATGATCTTCCACCGGCTGGTGAGCAAGGTAATATGCCAACACACTACTTTTGATAGCCTTTTGAGTGCGGTACTCAATATCATATTCAGATAACAACATCTGCCAGCGGGAAATTCTTCCAGTAAGATCAGGCTTTTCAAAAATATACTTGATTGGATCCATTTTGGAGATCAGCCAAGTAGTATGATTCAACATATACTACCGCAAACGCTTTGTCGCCCAGGCCAAAGTACAACATGTTTTTTCTAGCATAGAATACCGCGACTCACAATCAATGAACTTTTTGCTTAGATAATAAATGGCGAATTCTTTCTTTCCCATTTCATATTGTTGTCCCAGAATACAACCCATGGATTTATCTAACACTGTTAGATACATAATCAACGGTCTTCCTTCTACGGGAGGGAGCAAGATAGGAGGTTCAAGCAGATATTATTTAATACTTTCAAATGCCCTTTGGCAGTCATCCGTCCACCCACAACTTTGATCTTTCTTTAACAACTTAAAGATCGGTTCACACGTTGCAGTCATGTGGGAAATAAATAAGGAGATATAATTCAAACGCCCGAGGAAACCCCTGACTTGCTTTTCACTTCTTGGTGCTGGCATTTCATGAATTGCTTTGACTTTGTCAGGGTCAACTTCAATTCCTTTCTGGCTAACAATAAAACCCAACAATTTCCCCGATCTAACTCCGAAGGTGCATTTATTTGGATTCAGGCGGAGACGATACTTCCTCAAACGCCGAAACAACTTCAACAAATCTTCTATATGCCCTTCTTCAATTTGGGATTTGGAAATCATATCATCAACATATACTTCGATTTCTTTGTGCATCAGATCATGGAATAGGGTTGTCATAGCCCTCTGGTACGTTGCACCAGCGTTCTTCAACCCGAAGGGCATCACTCTGTAACAGAATGTTCCCCAGGGTGTGATAAACATTGTTTTTTCCATGTCCTCTGGAGCCTTTCTTATTTGATTATACCCGTAAAATCCATCCATGAACGAGAATACCATGAATTTTGCTGTGCTATCCACTAACATGTCAATGTGAAGCAATGGAAATTCATCTTTTGGACTAGCTTTATTTAGATCTTTGTAATCTACTCACATGCAGACTTTTCCGTCTTTTTTCGGTACTGGGACAATATTGGAAATCCATTGAGGATACACCGATGTCACAAGAAAACCATCATTAATCTGTTTTAGGACCTCCTCTTTGATCTTTACTTCCATATTCGGGTGGGTTCTTCTCAACTTTTGTTTAACTGGCAGACACTCTGGCTTCAACGGCAAACGATGCTCGACATTGTCTGTATCTAGACCAGACATATCTTGATAAGACCAAGAAAAAATATCCACATACTCTTTCAACAGCTCAATCAACCCGCTCTTTACATCATGATGCAACGATGCTCCAATCTTAACTTCCTTCGGATCTTCTTGTGAACCCAAATTAACCACTTCCAAAGGCTCCTTATATGGCTGAATGGTATTTTCCTCGTGCTCAAGCAACCGTGAGACCTCTTCTGGAATCTCATCATAATCTTCTTCTTCAGCCCCAAACACAGGACAATCAAAGTTGGGAGAGGGTGCAGGGTCATTGTATTCAACGGGTTTTTTAATTAATCTGCACATGTGATTTATGATTGTTTTTAGAAGCTGACACATATAACAAGTGATCATGCAAATTAATTTTCAGTTATTATTTATTTTGAAAGGTCTTTTTAAAATTTTTTATTTATTACCATTTCCCAGGAAAAAACAGAAAATAAAAAGACATAATTTGGAAGTGAAGACAACTTTTATTAATGATCTTAACAGTTAGAGCAAATAGATAAGCCCTACAACATCAATACTTCCACCTTGGGCAGAGTGAAAGCTTTTCAAAAGAAAGAAACAGATTAACAAAACAAATTACTTTGAAACATGTATGCAAGAAGGAACATCAGTGGTGACCCAGTTCTGAACTCGGACTCCATGCGTCACATAATTCGGTGCTTCCTGCTCTGCTTCATCCTCTTCAAAAACATTAATTCCAGAACCAATTGGATGGAGGTAGCCTCCGCTGCGGAAAACACCATGATAACTGTTCACAGAAGACTTTGACTTCAAATTTTCGCCTTTTCCATTCCTCAAAGAGAAACTCAAACCAGCTCTGCTCTTGTTCACAGGTGGATCCACAAGTCGTCCCCAAACTGCATTATGACCATTGCGCACAACCTGTTGCGCATCCTTCAGGGAGACCACAGAATTCTCATTCTTCCTTATGTTGTCAATGGATAAGGCTTGGAACTGGGTTCCAACAGCAGCCTCATCCGCTTCTACAATACTGAAAGAGGACAGATGGGATATCAACAACGCCTACTCCCCATTTATGATCACTACCTTCCCTTCACGCACAAATTTTAGCTTCTGATGCAGAGTTGAAGTGACAGCCCCTGCTTCGTGTATCCATGGTTGTCCTAGCAAACAACTATACGCGGGAATAATGTCCATTACCTGGAAAGTTATCAAGAATAAGTTTGGTCCTATGTGGATGGGTAAGTCTACCTCACCGATGACAGATTTCCTCGACCCATCAAAAGCCTTCACAATGATGCCACTCAGATGCATAGGTGTTCCCTGATACTTTAACTTCATGAGGGTACTTCTCGATATAACATTCAATACGGATCTGTTATCAATCAACACATTGGATAGAGAATCATTCTTGCAGTTCATGGATATGTGGAGGGCCAGGTTGTGATTCCTCCCTTCATCTGGTAACTCATCATCGCAGAAACTCAAGTTGTTACATGATGTATTGTTTCCAATTACGCTGCTGAATTGATCTAACAACATGTCATTCTCTACAAAATCTTGGTCTAGTACTCTCATCAATGATTCTCTATGAGTGGAGGAATTCATCAATAAAGCTAAGATGGATATCTTTGAAGGAGTCGGCAATAACTGATCTATAATTTTGTAGTCGCTCATCTTAATTATCTTCAAGATATCATCCACTTCTTTCTCTAATGTGGCTCCACTAGTCTCTCCTGCAATCTTCTTAGGCTCATCGTTCTCAGCAATTTTCTTTCCAGCAACAACATCTCTTCGAATAACCGGCGCAAACACACGACCACTAAGGGTCACCCTGCTATTATCAGCTATATTTCCAACATATGGCATTGGCTGGATGGGAACTTCCACCCCATATTCTAAGATTGTAGCATTGTATTTGTAAGGCACATCCTTATCTGATTTACAAGGAACAGGTCCTGGCAGGATAATTACCAATGGGGTAACAGCTGGTTTGCTATGGTACTCCACCTCAAGATGAGCGGGTGCACCAAAACAAGGTAAAATGATGTTTACACCTTCCTCGACACAATCAGCCCTCAAAAGGCCATTTCCGGCAAACAAATCTTCGTCTGAAGAGAAATACTCATCTGCGGAGGCATACTCTTCCTCTGACTCTTCTTCCGTTAAACAAACTTCAACCATATCAATCTCGTGATAATCATCTCTATGACCTGTGATCTTGATAGTTCCATTGTCTAATAGCAATTGAACACCCTCTCTCACAATAGAACATCCTCGGGGGTCTCAACAGCAAACTATGCAAGACCCATATTGGTGTTCCACCTGACCAGCAGTACGACAGAAAGTAGCATGCAACTGTACGAGATCTTAATTCAAATGCTCTACTTCAAAAATTCTGAATTCACCCGGACATCCAGAAACCATATTAACTTCCTCTTCACATTCTTCCCTAGGCCTGATTATATGAATTATAACTTCATCCATCATCTCCTGTAAATCAACCTTTATCTTCTCGCAACTCTGTATGTTTATACTGCAAATAGCACAACCGGCGTGGTCATGTGTATAATAACTGAATTCACAGAGGTCTGCGTGCATCTTCACCAAATCCCCTCTAACCAGATTAATGTCAAAAATCCGGAAGTCACCTGGACAACCGGCCACCATATTCACAACATTCACTCCCCCGTGCTTGGGTAGAAGATTGTCTTTCACATTAGGTCCCATGTCTTTGAAAGATAAAATTCCGGACTTCACCAACCTTTGCACTTCAGTCCTCAAAGGATAACAATTTTCAATACTATGCCCTGGTGCTCCCTGATGAAAGGCACACGTCTAGTCTGCTTTGTAATACCAAGGCAATGGTGATGGTACTGCTGGAGGTGGTCGTGTCTGGACCAACTTCTTCTGAATCAATGCTGGTAGTAGCTCTGCATAGCTCATGGGAATAGGGTCATAGTTCTCCCTTCTCTGATTATTCCCTTGGTTCCCCTGCTGGGATTGTCTTTGATAAGCAACGGTAGTCGGAGCGACATTCATAACATGAGTCACTGAAGCAACTTGCTGGTGACACTGATAATTCCTTCTAGGAGCATTTACCCTCCTCTCTTGTATGACAACATTCGTATCCCCCTCTTTCTTCTTTGTGAACCCATAAGCTGGCTTCTTCACACCTCCGGATCCTTCACCCTTTGTCAAACGGCCTTCTCTTATTGCCTCTTCTAGGCGGACACCCATTCCTACCATCTCTGTAAAATCACTTGGGGCACTTGCTACCATTATTTCGTAGTAGAAAGCGCTTAGCATTTTCAGAAATTTTTTAGTCATTTCCTTCTCCTCCATGGGAGGAATCACTTGTGCAGCCACTTCGCGCCATCTCTGCGCATACACCTTGAACGATTCTCTGTCTTTATGAACCATGGCTCGAAGCTGGTCACAGTCAGGCGCCATGTCCACATTGTACTTGTATTGTTTTATGAATGCTTCTCCAAAATCATTAAAGGTATGGATGTTGGCGCTGTCTAAACCCATGCACCATTTCAATGCTGCACCGATCAGACTATCCTGGAAAAAGTGAATCAGCAGACACTGATCATCAGTGTGGGTAGACATTCTCCTTACGTACATCACCAAGTTAGCACGATGGCAAGTGTTTCCCTTGTACTTCTCAAACTCCGGGACCTTGAACTTAGCAGGCACTTTAACATTCGGGACCAAACACAGCTTATTCACATTCTGCCCAAATAACTCTTTTCCCCTAAGAGCCTTCATCTCTCTTTGCATTCTATCAAACTGCTTTTGGAAATCATCCATTCTGTCATAAAGACCCAAGTCTTCACTCGGTGGAGGAAAAGGACGACATACATCTTCATTAACAAACGGAACCAAATTCACTGAAGGAGGTGCAGTAGGAACAATATGTACAACAGGAGGTGCTGAAGTAACAATATTTTGAACCACTGGAGCATCTTGGGGGCCCAAATTGAAACCTTCAGGTGCAAAATTCTCTGAGATTCCCCACGGAAAACCCTGAGGCATACGGTTTTGAACAACAGTCGGAGTAGTAGATACGGGAACAATCGGAACTTCAGTATTTGCCCTTGTTGGTTGAGGTTGAACACTCGATGGCTGATTCTGAGCAACCACCAGAGCTTCCATTAGAGTAGTCAAATTGGCCAAGCTAGACTTCAAAGTAGAAACTTCTTCACGTAGCTCGCGATTCTCCTGTTCCAAGTTGTCCATCTTCTTTTTGAAGTTAGCCCAAGTGTTGTAGTGATGAGTCAACTTGCTGAACGAAGCAAAAAGCTGGGTAAGGCACCTGGATATGCATAATAAATGCAAGACATATGTGAAATATGATGCATGATATGCAATGCATATGATTATTTTTACTTTATCATTTAATATTTCAAGGGATTTAACGTTTATAGACATATTTCAAACATCAAAATAATAATGCATTTGAAATACTGAAATTTTTTATTAAAATAACTTCAAAATGGGTTACAAGTTTCAATGATCTCAAGTACAAGATGAAAATACAATCTAATAATCCTGAGAGAAAGAAACTGATAGAGATCAATTTGTATGCTGGCGCTTCCCTGTGAGCCTGGCAATCTGAGCTCTCAACCTCTGGTTTTCTTCCATATGTCTGATGGAAACCTCCTTCCAATCATATGGATCAGGAAATGATCAATTAGCACCTGTTTGAGGCAGGAGAAAATAAATCCCCTTGCCTCTTCATAGACTCCACCGCTCGACTCTCAAGGATCTCGATCAAATCATCTTTCTCCTTCAAGTCTGCCCTGTAGGAATTCTCTAAAGTCTGGAACTTGTTCTTCCAAGCATCTCTTTCCTTGTTGCATCCTAACCAAAGCAAGCTGCAACTCTTCTAGATCATCTAATAAAGGAGGAGTGGTATTCAAAAAAAGATCAGGCATGGGTGTTTCCCGAGTATACGGCATCTTTAACTGGACGACTCTCGATCGGACCCACTAAAGATATGGCTCCAAAGAAACAACACCCCTCGGTCCCAAATCTTTCCTACTCTTCTTATGAATGTGACGCCAGGCCTTCGCAATCTTCTCCCTAGCTTCCCTATGGTCTTGTCCTTCCTTCAGAAAGAAACTACTCAAATGAATACTATTTGGTTTATCCCTCATCGGATAACCAACTTGTCGCCGTGCAAGAACAGGGTTATAGTTAATTCCTCCCTTTGTACCAAGAAGAGGTACGTTGGGGAAACTACCACAACTGTCAATAATCTCTACATCCTGATAAGCTCGATTGTACCAATCAATATCCGAGTGAGTAAGTGCCATGATCTTAGGATCCCAACAGGATTCCTTCTTGACATCCCAAAATGCATCAGACTGAGGCATATGAGAGATGAACCACCGGTACAGCAGATACGAGAACAGATAATCATTCCCCCATGATAAGAACTCTGAATATGAATAGAGTAATATGCATCACCCAATAGTGTAGGAACTGGGTTTCCAATCTTGAAAATCCTGATAGCGTTAATGTCGACAAACTTGTCCACATTAGGAAATAAGAACAATCCATAAGCGAGTAAAGCAAAGATGGCCTCAAAAGAAACCGTACTCTTCATTATGGAAAAGTAACGAGCTTTCTACAATAAGAAATGAGATGGTAATCCTATAATCCCTCCTTTAGTAGTCATATGGGCTTCCACCTCAGACTTCCCCAGATGAATCAAAGCAGCTATCTCATGTGGTTTTGGCTCACCCTTCAAACCAATAAAAGGAACACGATCGGTAACAGGTAAATCCAATAGATAGGAATACTCCTCAAGTGTAGGCATGAACTGATAATCAGGAAAAGTAAAGCAGTGATACACCAGATTATAGAACTGGACCAAGGTCGAGAGAATATCCTCCTTCATCTTCAGCTTCATAAGAGGAATAATGGATCCATACTTCTTTCGAAAGTCTGCAGGACACTCGATTTCTGGAATTAGACTGACCAACTCATCTATCTTGGGATGCTTGAAACTGTATTTCCCGGTCTTTTTCTTTCCAGAATCCATGGTTAATAGTACCTGAGATATTCATAAATAGTCAACCTTTAAATCCCTTGAACTATTGTTTTCTTCAAAAGATGCTTATGAGTGCATGGATGCATGATGCAACAATCACACACAAGATCACACATATAGGGTTCATAGGTTCAACGTCACGAGCATGAGGTCGAAGGTACTACCCATAAGGTGTTGGTCTAAGAGTTATCACCTGCCAAACAAGGTTCTAGAGGTTCCCAGAGTCTACATCCTTCCTTCGGATATTACTAACTTCCCGATTAACTCGGTAATTAGTAATATTCTCAAGAAAGACTCGTCGGAGCGTAGTATCGCGTGACAACTATTTCCTAATTACTCCGTCATAGCTTCCGCACTACACCTAAAAGGCCAAGATGGGTTTGGTATTCTACGGTCCTTAGTTTCAGCAGGCTCCCAGGTCGAAAGTAGTACGTCTTCCCGATTACTCGGTAAACGACACTACAGTCAAAGGGGCCTCCACTGAGTGGGGGATCTCATGACTCCTTTTTTGGGATTACTCCCTCAAAGTTAACATGACTATACCGCCCATCCTATCTTAAAGTTTGCCCAAGTCCGAGTATAGGACTTATGAGTAATCACCAAGCACCCTGAAAACAAGGAAAATCCAAACAAACATATATATATATATATATATATATATATATATAAAATATAACACATAAACAACAATAGCAAGTATACAGGTATAAACAAAGATAGGCTTAACCCACTTAGGGATGGACCAACAAGAGGTCAATATTTCCCCAGTGAAGTCACCATTTTCTGTAGCGATAGAAATGTTCAAGACTAAGCCATTGGATTGACTAGACTTTATACAAATCAAAATAAAAATCTCCACCTCGCTTTATTATTTCCAAAGGAATGGGAAAAGAGCGAATAACCCAAAAAAAAGGGGAAAGATTCAAGGTAAGGGGGTTGGTTATGCAAAGGGAAGGTATTAGCACCCTAAACTTCTACGATACTCTGCAGGAACCTCTTTGTAAAATCTGTATATTTTGGCTATAAAAAATGTGTTATATATAAAATGGATGGTGGAGGTGAGAGAAGAAATATATTTTTTATGATTTTTGCACCCTCTGCGGTTGTGAACCTTTAGTGCCTACGTACCACCTTTCGTGCAATAGGGGATCATGGTACACGTAGTTCCTCTTTTGAAAATTTGAAACACAAGTGTGTTGGTTAATTTTAAGAGATAAAACATCATCATCATTGTTCGTGTGGAAAACATACTTACTACCCACAATCATAAGAAAGGAGAATTTGCATCATCTCAAAGTGGAGGATATGGCTTGGATTTTAAAATCAACAATGCCTCACTTAACACCCAAGTGGAAAATATCTCACTTCACTACATATTGTAGAAGTATAGTTGCTTGCATCACTACAAGGATTGACAAGAGTCTAATCTTTTGAGAAAAGTTTAAAGATAAAAAAAAAGCCAAAGTGGCAAAATGGTTTGAAATGAGATTGGTTGACTTTTAGTCTTCTCACAAAAATGTCAAGGTATTGTTAAGTTGATTGAAGTTTATTTATGAAAAATATTTTGAAAATACATGGACCTAAGTCCAAGTTTATTATGAAAGTGTTTCAAGTTTCAAAACAAGAAGAGTTTTCAAAAGGAGGGAGAAGATTTTTGAAATTAAAGAAGATGGGAGGAGTAGAATAGGCTATCCTAAAGCATAAGGTAAAAGCTAAGGATAAGGACCATCTAACAAAACAAGAAGCCAAAACTTGACATTATGAGCCAAGATAGAATTCCCATTCTTTGGAGTGAAACCAAGCAAGCAAAGATACTAGACCTCTTCAAATGTATTAAGTCTTCACAAAAATTGGGCAGAGTAACGGCTTTATGCAGGTGAATTCCAGATTACAAACAAAGGATGCAATCAGAAAAACCTGCACACAAAAACAAACAAGCAACCCAATGTCTTGAGGTAAACCTCAATAGCTCCAGACAAAATAATCAGATAAGACCACATGGTCTCCAAGATAGGCCAAGGTTTCTAATCCTAAGTCCAAGGAAAAGTCCCATGCTCCATAATGCCAAGGATAGTAACCAAATAGTCCAAGTACCATTAAGAGTTTTTTAGGGTTTAAGTTGGTTATTAAGTATCATAGGAAAAGGAAAAAAGAAAAGCTCAAGTGAGCAAAGTAAAAATGACAAGAAAATAAATGCTCAAATGAGCAAAGATGAAAATGACATGAAATGTAAAATGCTAAAAAATAAATAGTACATAAAGCATAAAAGAATAAAAGCATAAAATAAAACAAGTCAATAATTAGTGGTTAGTTGGATGACCATCTTGAAACTTGCATTTGGAACTCATAGAGGATTTGTAGAACCAAAGCCTCCACACAACAAGTTGCATTTTCTTTTTGTCAAGTATATCATCCATTTGGAATTCTCACAAGTACCATTTAATGATCAACGATGTTTAAGTGATCCGCGTTGACCAAAGGTGTTGTAGATCCATTAGAGGATTGGTAGAACCAAAGCCTCCACACAATGAATCTCAAGGTATTTGGATCAAAGAGATCAAATTAACATACTTGGTCTTGCAATCATAAGTTTGGGCCACGAATGATCATTTATTAGAATCAGGATAAAATTTAGCGCTATGTTAAGCAATCATAAGTGGACTTATATAGAAATCTCACCTATTTTGAGGTCGGTCAATAGAAATCTATGCACCATTTGTTTTGAGACATGATATAGAGATCACGCTCTAACAACATTTAGTGCAATAAGAAGGGGAAGAGGAATTAGTGCAACATTTAGTGCAATAAAAAGGGGATGAGATCATGATCTAACAAATTTATATAAACTATAACTCAAGTAATTTGGAAAGAATGTTTTTAAAAGGGATTTGAAAATTCATGGTCAAAACGTGCTTCCAGATAAAAGTAAGTGTTGCAAGTAGAACCAGGGCAATGAGAGCAACACAATGATACCAAAGTTTTGAAGAATTGATGAAGGAATCTACCTATTGAAGTTGAGTTGCAGAGCTCTGAAACTGGACTTCTATGGAGAAATATAGGGCACGATTCTTGAATGTGATTATATGGTTAGCTTCAGGGAAGATCAAGGAGGGTGAATTGATGAAAAAAATGGATTAAAAAAGGCTTGAGAATAGGATTCGAAGTAGCTGAATTCTGAGTTGTGAAACAAGTTTGGAAGGGTGATTCTGGCTATCTAAGCTTGGGAAATTGAATGGGGGATGACCCTCTATTTATAGGGAATCAAATGGAATGTTCAAGCGTGTGGAATGATGCAAATTGGAGGGAAATCGTGTGAACCTGATGCACGAGCAAAGTGTGATCTGATTTGCATCAAAACTCATCTAATCCTTGCGTTTCAAGGCTCTAATCCACTTTGGCAACTTGGTTAAACATGTTCAGATCACAAACGCGTGCTAATTTGATGTTTAAAGGCCAAAACATGAATTTCAAATTCTGACTTATGAAGAAACTTTAGTTCCAAGTTACCAAGTTCAATCCAATGGCATTTCCACCTCAGGGGATCTTAGGGCAAAATTCTTGATGCTTTGGAAAGATGAGGTAACAAGCTTTACAATGGAAAAATAATGAAATCAAATGGATGCTTGAGCTGAAAATTACATGGAGTCAAAGTTGAAGAAAAAGAGTTGACTTTCCATACTTAGAAATATTTTAAATTCTTCTTTAAAAATGACCTATAATCTCTTGCATCTAAAAATGGCCTTCCACTTAGAATTTGCTCTTGACCAAAAAAGATGGAATGAATTAGATCTCTTGATTGGGATTCTGCAATTTGAACCACTCAAAATCTCCAAAAATTGAGCAAGTTATGACTTGTTGAAGTTGGCCAAAAATCATGAAATGACCTATAATCACTTGCATTCTTAAGGCAACTTCCATAAATTTTATTACTTTACACATAAAAGAAGGCGTGAAGTACACATCCTTAGGGTCATCATGAAAATATAATGGGCTCAAGGTGATAAAAATTGACCAAGTTATGACCAATTGAAGTCACATATGGAAAATTAGGGATTCATCTGGATGACTTGTAATCTTTCTTCTTCACCAAGTTCCTTTCACGTGAGAACTCCTTGGAACTTTTGAGGTGATTTATTGGTAACTATTTTAAGAGAAGAATGTTTTTAGAATCACTAAAAAATACCAAAAGATGAGCAAGATATGCCCCTTTTAAGTCCAAAACCCTAGCCTCTAGATCAATATAATGCTTGATGGAACTTTGCCAAGTTTGAACAAACTTTTTGTGCCAATATTCTTCCTTTGTGAATAGAATTTGTTAAGGATGATGAAGAGGACTCATGGCCACCAAAACTACTTCCATACCAACTTCAAAACAACTTCAATGGAGAGGTTTGAATCTCTCAAGCTTTTGACTAGGGCATGGAAATAAACTCATGAACCCATGATGCAACTTGCTAAACCTCATTGCCTTTACCTACATTATTAATAATTAATGCAAACCAATATTGTATTTTGTTAATTTAGAGAGAAAATCAAAGCAAAATATCCATGATCACAAAAGAAAACAAGTCAAGGTGCTTGGTAACTCCTCAAAGAGCAAGGCTAAAGATAGGGAGAAGAACCAAAAGCCCCGATGTGATTTTGTGGTGATTGAAACAATATGGTATGATGAAGGGATCTTAGGGGGAAAAATTGGGCTACAACATGTACGTTAGTGACAAGGAAATTTCTTGGAGTTACGGCGGTGAAATCTACTATCAAGAGAAGAAGGTTGGTACTCAGAAGTCTGAGGAAAACAAGCCAGAAAAAGAGAAGTCTGCAGTGTTTGATATTGTCAGCGAAAGCCGAATTACCCGCAGTGGTCGGATTTTCTCTCCTCCAGAACTATCTGAAGGTGGCGCAGAGGCCGCAACTAAGGCTAAAAGAATGCAGATTTTGGTCAATAGTGATAAGCTGGAGAAAAATTCCTCTATTCCTATTTTGGATGATTAAATGGCTAAGGATTTGGTCGAGTTTATGAGGTACATCAAGAAAAGTGACTACAAGATCATTGATCAGTTGATTCTGACACCCTCAAAGATATCAATTCTAGCTTTGCTCAGAGACTCAGAATCCCACAGAAATGCGTTAATGAAGCTATTAGGGACCTCTTTTGTTCCTCAAGAGATATCTGCGAATCCATATGAGGGAATTATGAATAGCATTTATGCGAGTAATGGGTTGGGTTTTACAGACTTTGATTTACCCCACGAGGGGAAAAAGCACAATAAAGCACTTCACATTTCCATGGAAATTGCGAAAACTACCTTGTCCCGTGTGATGGTTGATACAAGTTCCTATCTTAACGTATTACCCAAGTTCGCTCTCTGGAAGCTCGATTACGATGCGCTTTTGTTAAGGCCAAGTGATTTAATTATTAAGGCTTTTGATGGGTCCAAGAGGACAGTGTTCGGGGAAGTCTACTTACCAATCAAAATAGGTCCTCAGGTGTTTGAAATCACTTTCTTTATCATGGACATTAACCCTTCATATTGTTGTTTGTTGGGCCGCCCATGGATCCATGGGGCTGGTGCTGTCACATCCACTCTGCACCAAAAGCTGAAGTTCCTGTTGAACGGGAAGGTGTTTACCATTTGCGCTGAAGAAGATTATATTGTCAGTCATATGAGTTCCTTTTGCTACGTTGATGTGGAGGGAGAAATCCATGAGGCCCATGCCAAGCCTTTAAGACTGTGTAAGTTGTTAGAGCTCCTCGTCAAGAGGATAGGAAGACGAAGGTCTCCATGTCATCTTATCGTCAGGCACAAATGATTGTTCAATCTGATCATCCAAAAGGCTGTGGAAGAGTGTTGGATCTCCCTACTCAGACATATAAGAAGGGTTTAGGCTTCGTGGCTAGTCGATGCATGTCAAGTGCTACTCCTCTCAGGGTTCAAGGTATTCTTCCACCAATTCAATTTGTCAGCGGTGGGATTATCCACGAAGAGGATCATGGTGTGAATGAGGATGGTGACATTGGTTGTGAGATGGATAAGTGGGTTCGTCCTACCGTGCCAAGTGAAAATCTTACCAACTGGTTCGCCGAGGACGTCATTGAAGTCACCCGTTATGAAGAGTAATTTTCTTTTTACGTGTTATCATGTAATAATCCCTACGTCCTACCTAAGACGTAGTGGAAATGCTCTAACGCCACAATGTTTTTCATTACAAGTTTATCATCAATAAAGGACGTCTTTTATATTCAAATATTTCGCTCCTTGTCTTTCCTTTAAAATTTTGGAAAAATGTGAGATTTTCTTTTCTTTTTTAATCTAAGACTAAAAATAAAAATAATCATGCAAATTATGTCCCCCATTAATCTCGGAAAGTGTCGAGAATGATTCTACTATGGCTCTTTATGACTTTGAAAACCCAATTTATCAAGCTGAAGAAGAAGCCGATGAAGATTGTGATCTTCCTGAAGAGTTGGCTAGATTGTTGAGGCAAGAAGAAAATGTCATTCAGTCGCACCAAGAGACTACTGAGTTGACCAACTTGGGCACCGAAGTGGTCCGAAGAGAAGTCAAGATTAGGGCTGCTCTAGAAGACATTATCAAACAAAGATTAATTGAAATGCTTCGCGAGTATGCATATATCTTCGCTTGGTCTTATGAAGATATGTCTGGGCTGGATACAAATATTGTTGTGCACAAGCTACCTCTTAATAAAGAGTGTCCTCCTGTTAAACAAAAGCTTCGCCGAACTCATCCTAAGATGTCTAAGAAAATTAAAGAGGAAGACTATAAGCAGTTTGATGTCAGCTTTTTGAAAGTAACTTCTTACCCACCATGGATTTCGAATATTATACTGGTGCCTAAAAAGGATGGTAAAGTCAGAATGTGTGTATACTATAGGGACTTGAACAGAGCAAGCCCTAAAGATGATTTCCTGTTACCGCATATTGACATTCTGGTTGACAATACTTCTAAAGCTAAAGTGTTTTCCTTCATGGATGGTTTTTCTGGCTATAATCAGATCAAGATGGCACCAGAAGACATGGAGAAAACACTTTCGTTAAACCTTGGGGAAAATTTTGTTACAAAGTGATGCCCTTTGGTTTAAAATATTCAGGGGCAACTTATCAACGCGCAATGGTCACTCTCTTTCATGACATGATACATAAGGAGATTGAAGTGTATGTTGATGACATGATTGCCAAGTCCCAGATGGAAGAGGAACATCTTGTTCACTTGTTGAAATTGTTTGAAAGGTTAAGGAAGTTCAAACTAAGGCTGAATCCTAATAAGTGCACCTTCGGGGTGAGGTCAGGAAAATTATTGGGTTTCATTGTAAGCGAAAAAGGAATTGAGCTAGATCCTAGCAAGATAAAAGCTATACAAGAAATGCCTGTACCGAAAACAGAAAAATAGGTTCATGTTTTTCTTGGGAGGTTGAACTAAATTGCTAGATCCATCTCTCACCTTACAGCCACTTCTGAACAATCTTTTAATTGTTAAAGAAAAATCAGACTGACAGGTGGAATAACAATTGCCAAGCGGCATTTGATAGAATCAAAGAATATTTGCTGGAACCTCCAATTCTCTCGCCTCTGGTGGAAGGTAGACCCTTGATAATGTATCTAAAAGTGTTAGAGAACTCAATTGGGGCGTGTATTGGGAAAGCATGACGAGTTTGGTCGAAAAGAGCATGCAATATACTAACGTAGTAAAAAGTTTACCGAATGTGAAATAAAATACTCACTGCTCGAGAAAACTTGATGCGCTTTGGCATGGGCTGCTCGCCGACTAAGACAGTATATTTTGGCCCATACTAATTTGTTGATCTCTAAGATGGATCCAATCAAGTATATTTTTGAAATGCCAACTCTCACGGGTAGAATAGTCCGTTGGCAGATGATTTTAACTAAATATGACATCCAATACACTACCCAAAAAGATATTAAAGGTAGTGTATTGGCGGATCATCTCGCTCATCATCCCACATAAAATGACTATCAGCCAATGAAGTTTGACTTTCCTGATGAGGACATCATCTACATACGAGATTGTAACATCCCAGGTGTTGTACCCTAAATTTCGCCCCTAATTTTTTTTCCAGTCGCACTTTCATATCATATTTTTTCATTTGGTCACAATCATTAATAAATAGCTTCATTCATCACATTTGCATCATTTAATCGTGTTTAAGTTGACCAAAAGTCAGTTTAAATTGACATTTGCATCATTTTGTAGTTGAAAAATACCCGACATTTCACTTCATGCATTTTTATCTGTTTACTCATTTCTTACATTGCTCCAAGTTGTTTATATGTCGATAATAGAAATATTTCGGTTTTATAGACAGATTGTTAAAAGCGATTCGACACTGTGCGGAAAATTAGCGAGAAAAATATTTCAAGTTTTCACCTTTTACCGATTATTTTATGAATCTGCATTTCGCGTAGATTATGACGGTAAGCTCGATTTATTTTTTCGGTACAATTTGAAGTCTCGTTTTTAACCGTAAGCGTCTGTTTAGCCTAATATTTTTATTCTCATTTTATTTCGATTTTAACTTTTTTGAATATTTTTTCTTTAATCTTTGTGACATGTAGTTTATTTTAATGTGTTCATTTCATTTTTCGGATAAATTTTCATCCATTTTTTTATCATTTTCGGTCATTTTAAGTCTTTATTTTTTATTCAGAAAAAATTCAAAAAATTTATTTTTAATTGAGTTAATTTTAATACTTTCAGGTTTTTATTTTTCTTATTGAAAGGGCTTTTTAGTCACATAATAATGTTTATTATACTATGCTTGATTTCTATTGGTTATTGATAGAATTTGCGGATTAATACATATAGAATAATATAAACGGACATGATTACTTTGATATCATTTTTTTCCTTTTCATTTTCCTATTTAAGATCTCTTCTCTCTTTGTAAATGAAAACCAAAAAACAGTAGCAGTAAATCCTCTTTTCACTTCCTAACAAGAAGCACTAGCAGTAGCTATCCTTCCTCACTTTAATTTTCTATTCCTTCTTTTTACTCATAACAATTTCTGCTTCATCCTCAACCCATTTAACAAATTCGACAACTCTCTTCCTCCTGCCTGCATACCTTCACACCATACTACCTCCAATCTTCAATTACCCACCTCCTTCCACTCAACCAACAATTGTATTCATCAATTCAACGTAACCCATTTCTCCGCTAGCCAACCTCCACCATTGTCAAACCGCAACTCACCGACAACCTCCTCAATCCGCATACTCCCTTCCGTCTTCCAACCTCATCTGAACCATCACGGAAACCGTACAACACCGACCCTGTTCATCTTCCTTCCTCCATCAATTCCGCAAGGAGTCCGTAATCCTTCTGCCAAGCTCTATTCCGCGATTTCCAGCACCATCAATTTTCGGTTTCGGCTTTTCGGTATGTTTCAAATTAAATGATTGTTATTTTATCTTTGTCTGTGGAGATGAGCATGTTAGACTGTGTGGGTGTTAAAATTGTATGTTAATTTCCAAATGATTTCATAGTTGTGCTAGTCTCTTGGTTTTGGTTTTTAGAACAGTTGGTACGTAACAATTCTTGAAAAGAGTTCCCACTGTGATTTCTATTGTGTTTATTGATTTTTATTTTCTTATTAATAACTTAATTAATGAATAATATGCTTTGATATGCATGTTGTAGATAAATTTCCAGTTTGTTGTTGAAATATGGGAATTATAACCCATTAGCTTGTTTATGATTTATAAACTCAATTGAGCTGAAAAGATAGAGTACTGAGTTTGTTATGAGATTATAATGCTGCATTTTTTTGTATTAAAAAGGAAATAGTGGGCATGAATTGAGATGTATATCTATCTTGGCCATCTTGTGTTTCATTTTCAATTGCTTTAATCTTGTTTTGTTTGTTAAGCTCGCCTAATCAATGCCATGCTGATTTTTGTGGGGTATATTGAGTATCTCTCCAAATCAAATCAGCAGATCTTCCAACAGAGTATCTCTCTTCCCCACATAGTCATTCCCCCGCAGGATTATTCTCAGACAGAGTCTCCTCCGGCAGAATGTTCTCAAGCAGAATGGATTTAAATCTCCAACTAATCACCTTCGGTCACTATACCCAGCGGAAACAAAGAACTAAACTCCTTATACTCTCCAGCAGCAGTCCAAGATTTACTTTCCCCAACTAGAGAATATCACAATAGCATTGCATATCCATACATCATGGCATGTGCATACATATTATACATAACAATCTCATTTATTTTGAGAACATCATTACTCAATACATTTCATAAATCATGACATTACATACGACTAACTCTTTACCTTTCAGGTAAAGATGCAATCAAGTTCTCACAAGTTCTCTCTGGTTCAGTCAAACCGACACCAAGGTTTCTATTCCAGTTGAAGATATTCCAACACTTTTCAAGATTTTCTCTAGTTCAGTGAAACCGACACTAAGGTTTCTATTCTAGTCGAAGATGTTCTAAGACTCTCGTCTGGGTCAGCCGAATCGCCGCTAAGATTCCCCTGATTTCTATGCCAGCCAAAGTTATTCCGAGACCTCTCTCGGGTTCAGTCAAATCGATGCTAAGGTTTCTTTCCCTGTTGAAGAGAACTCGCGACCTTTCCCTGGTTCAGTCAAATCGATACTAAGATTTCTATTCCATTTTAAAATCTATGAAGTCCGGAAACTGACCGGATAATAGTCAACCAACAATACATCATACTGTGAAGCCTGGAGCATGACCAGATAACAATACAAAATACTACAAAGCCTGTAATCGACCAGATAGTGGTATATCTCAAATTCAAGCTATGAAGCCCGGAAATCGACCAGATAATATCTTAATTTCTACAAATACTACGAAGCCTGGATTCAACCACATAGTGGTATATCTTAAATTGAAGCTATGAAGCCCGAAAATCGACTGGATAATATCTTAATTTCCCCAAATTACTGAAGCCTGGAGCACGGCCAGATAATGGTATAAGACGTTGTGAAGTCTGGAGCACGACCAGATAGCGGTAAGAGACACTATGAAACCTGGAGTACAACCAGATAATAGTATGAGGTACTGCGAAGCTTGGAATTCGACCAGATAGCAGTTTACTCAGCCAATTACTATTGAAGCCTGGAAATAACGAGATGTTAGTATGCCTTAAAGTCAAGTTGAAACCCGGATGCGACCGGATAACCACTTAATTCCTTCTGAAGCCTGGAGCACGACCATATAACAATTTTTGAGATTGCAAAGCCTGGAGCATGACCAGATAGCAAGTTTAATCTCATCTCCCCAGTAAGTCACTGTAAAACCTGGAGCATGACAAGATAGCAGTCAGTCTTATTATCCTCAGTAAATCATGTAAGGCCTGGAGCACGACTAGATAGCAGTTCATTTTCATCTCCTCGACTAAGAGATGATTCCCCAGTAGAGTAACAGACAACTGAAGTTCCTAAAATTCCATTTCTCCCAAGACAGAGACCAACATTCCTCAGCAGATTCCTCCTGAACGACAGGAACAAGAATTCTCAAGAAAGGAATATCTCGGGAAATCAACATCCTCTAGATGGCATCTTTAAGTCCATCTCCGACGATTCTCCGTCATATATTCCAGATGGCATCTTTAAGCCCATCTCCGGTGACCTTCCGTCATCTCCTCCAAATGGCATATGTAAGCCCATTCCCGATACTACCTACACAGTCCAGCACCATCTTAGACGAGTGCAAATTTCTGGGCACTCTAGTGTTCAATCATCTTCCACCTTCAGATTACGAAAGGCTGACAAGCCAATCTACATCCTCAGGTGTAAGAAGATTGAAAAGGGGCAGCTGTTGTACCCCAAAATTTTCCCTCTCATTTCACTCAAGACATGCCTCTAGAGGTCCTCAATTGCTCAAGGATGACTAAGGATTGACCAGACAAATCCTCCTCCTAAGGCAACAAGCTTCAAACTAGGTTTTCACTCCTCATCAAGATGGTTGAAGTCCAAGGGTACAAAATTATTTCCAAGGTCCCAATATGTTCTCAAGATCATCCATGTCAATTTTCATGCCTTGCACAAGAAGTTTGCTCAGTCAACTGCTCAGATGCCTGAAAATCAACTACACTAGGTCAAAAGTCAATTGTGGCCCACATACAGTCAAACTTCAAGATTTTTGGTCAACATCAACATTTTTAAGAGATGTCCATCATTTGATCAAGGGCTGATCATGATTCCTTAAAGAATGCCCTCAAATTCATCAAAACCCAAAAGTTGCTAAATTAGGGTTTGTTAGGAAAAGTCAACCAAACTTTGACTAGGCATAACTTCTTCATAATTTATCAGAAAGTTTCCATCCAAGGCTCATTTTGAAGAGAATGCAATTCCATACAACACATCTTCATCCCACAAGTTCAAAATATGCACTCATCAAAATATATGAATTTCTACATTATAGGTCATTTTGAAAAGTCAACAAAAACACCTTTTGGGTCAAAGCTTCTTACATGAACATGGAAGAACCAATTGAGATGAAACCAAGAGGGTTGTTTAGGGGACAACCTAAGCTTTCTAAAAAGACCACGAACACCTCTATAGGGTTAAAATTGAGGGAGATATGTATTGTCAAAGTTGACCAATTGTTTGAAATGTGCATGAAGTCAACATTGATCAAAATGACTTTTTTTCTTCTAAATGGGCCCATGTTTTCTTGTTTAAAACTTGTTCCTAAGATTGCCGATGACCCCTGATCTTATCCACCTATTATTTTATTATTTTTATAATTTATTTTGATTTTTTATTTATTTAAAGCAAAATAAATCAATTTAAATAGTAGAATAATCAAATAAAATCAAAGATTTGATTTTATGAGCATATTATGAGTCCATGGACAGGTAGCAAATCAAAAGAATTCGTGAAAGAGCCAATTGATTGGAAAAGATTTTAATTTGGTCTATTTTGGAAACAAATCATACAAGACAAAGAATGAAATTAAATCTCCATAATTTGAAAAGATATGATTAGTTTTTATTTACCTAATTCATTCCAATATAAGGAAATAACATTCTCAAGGAAAGAAAAAGAGGATTGGGGTCGTGAAAGAAGGAGGACAAGTCTCAATTTTTTGTCAAAAAAGTGCAGGTCGGTTTCGATTCTACAAGCCATTTCAAGCAATTCCAAGGCCAGCAATCTGTTCCTGGACATCTTCTGAAGCCATTCCAATCATCCTCAAGCCTTAAAACCTTCAGAAATCACGCCTCACAGTGCCACGGTTTGAACCCTTATAACTCAAACTCGTTTTCAAGGTTTTATGCATTTTAACTTAGATTTGCTTGCATAAATGTATTCATAATCATGTTTGTGATCTTTTGGATAACCTGGATTTGATTTCTAGTGCAGGAACAAGCTTACGCCATTACTAGGGTTTGGAAGCTTGAAATAATGGATTCTCCGTAGAGGAAAAATTAGGACTGATTAATGATACCAATGAACTCAGGACAAGATTCTTAGTGGGTCTATGTTTTTAGTTCTGATTAATATTGCTTTCTTTGCATTTTGAGATATTATAGGTCTATAGCAATGCACAAAAACCGTCACTAAAGCCTATAGTGACGAAAATTGCTGTTGTTAAAGGGCTATTGTCTAAAACGATGAAACAGGGGAAGAGGATGAAGGCGTGTCAATATCTGAATGGTGGATTTGAATCACGCGCGTTTTTTATTTTTTCAGTTATATACTTTGTTTTTATATAATATGCATTGTTATTATTATATTAACAACTAAAACATGTAGCTCAATGGTGAAGCGTGTGTTGGAAAGTGGAGAGAACCTGGGTTCGATCCCAGGTCCTAGCATTTTGTTATTTTCTTAACATTTGAATGCAGATCTTGTACTTTACACAGCCAATCGCCTTCCATGCATTCCAACCATCCAGCCAATGGATCATTGCCTAGCCAGATCCAACGCCCATCAAGGGATGACCATGATGCACCATCAGCAAGGACCAGCACCGAATCAAACGTGGGACTGGGCTCAGCTCTTTGGGCCTTACAAATTCAACAATGCACCCCCTTTTTCAGATTCCAAACAGGCCAAATTTAATTCTTTTCTCTTTATTTTCTTATTTTTATAATTTATTAATTATTTTCTTTTTTACAAAATAACCCAAAAAATCATTTTTATCATAAAATCAAAAATCACAAAAAACATCAAAAATCACTTTTTTCATAAAAATATTTTATTTCCTTAATTAATTAGTTTAATTATTTAGGGCAATTTAATATTTTTTTTCATAATTAAAAATAATTAGAATTAGGGTTTAATTTGTACATAACCTAATTAATATTTTCTCAAAAAACTAACCTAAATCTTTTTCAACAAGATTTTTTAGGTTTGCTAATTATTCTCGTATTTAATTCGCTGCGCACATTTTTTAATTTCCTTTTTATTATTATTATAACTGCTCCAAGTTTGTAATAGTAATTAGGGTTTCATTTCCGCATCTTTATTTTCAGTCAAAATGATAATGTATCTGCAAAATCCCTATAATAGCTAGGACTTTAACTTTCCCGCATTTTAATTTCCGTAAATTATAAACTGCCTAGATATTAATAGGATTGTATGGAAAGACTAACTGAAAATTAATACGGTAGAAAACCCTAAATGTGCAAAGATAAATTAACTGAAAATTACACTCACACATGCTCACCCCTAGGGTTTACTCCACTCCGGTTGCCTTCGGTAAATGGTCATGAAGTATAGGGTTTGTTAGTGGTTGTCCTCTAGCCCCGAAAGATCTAAAATGACCCATTCGGATGTTGCCTCGGAAAAAGATCTTTAAGGCTTTAGGATGATTACTAACATGTCCTAACATTCCTTTTGTGATCGTATTTGTCCCTTTGAATGTCCCTAAAAAACTCCAACGACGATGCTACCTATTTCTCAATAATGGGATAGCATTGTCTAAAAGGAAAACGAACAGACCTTTTTCGAGTAGGTAGATTAGTTCTTAGGTACTTGCTCAAACAAACAAAAACTTTTTCACACCAACACTTTCCAAACAAAGTTTTCAAAAACAACTTCGTAACACTCTTGAGGACAGAAACAAGGGTTAAAACGAAGTAAAACAAAACTTTTTAAAACAAGCACACAAAACACATGAAAGCAATTTCAAAAATGAGCAAGTACCTAAGAGCCCGTGGAAAACCACAGATAGAAAGGGTGCTAACACCTTCCCTTTCTATAATCTACCCCCCGTACTCAGAAACATCTCGAAAAAGGTTTTTTCTATTCTTTTTCCTTTTCCTGATTGGATAAAATAAAAGTCGGTGGTGACTCTTGCTTACCGCAACATTTGCGAATACAAAACGCAAACCAGTATTAACAGTCGGTTCTGCCACCGTATCACAGGAAACATATAAATTTTCCTGTGCTGTTAGTTTTGTCTGTACATTTCATGTTATGCAGGGAATCTTATACCATGAGCTTTATCCACAATTTATTTATCCGTGATTTATTTTCACGTGCTTCATTATCTTTATTCGCTTCTTGGGGTATTATCTTAGTTCTGGATTTTTGATGCTGTCAGCTTGTGATTTATTTTCACCTGAGGTTTAGTATACTCTTAGCTTATTTATCTGTCTATGGCTTTAAATCCAAAGGGATGGGAACATTGTATTGAATTTATCATGTCAAGTACTGGTGTCTTATTCGGTCGGATCCTTTTACCTTATCTTTTACCCTCATGTACATAGGGCACTCTCATTCTTTTCTCCTCTTCTTTAATTTTCAAAACCTTCTCATCTTTTTCAAAATCTTCTTTATTTATAAACTCGAACTGCCTTCATAATAAACATCAACTTTCGAGTGCCTTTTATTTTAAAACTTCAATTCATTTAATCATACTTTGACATCTTTCAAAATTAACAAAAAAACACTTCAACTCATTCAAACTCTTTTGTGCGCTCGAGCACTTTTTACCTTCAAAACCTTTTTTCAAGATGAGACATGATTCATTGATAGTCGAGCAACATTCTCCTATCCCTATGGTTATAAAGGTGTCGACTTTTCCACTTGAGTACCAGAAGCGTTCTCAAACCCTCACTCTTGCTGACGCAGGGTCCATCTTTCTCACACCTTGTGGGCGTTAGTCGATATTTCTCTCCTAACAATGACGACTTGTCTCCTTTTTAAAAATAATCAATAGACAAGTCTTTTCTAGCCGAACTACGATGCTCTTAATTTCCCATTGCACGAGGGAGTACGTAGGCACTAAGTCTTACGACCCAAGGCAAGCAACAAAAATAATAAAAAAACATTTCATTTTCTTTTGTTTACAAATACTCATTTATTCTTTTCCTTTAGCAAGTAAACCTTTACATGACACTCCTTTTAAAAGAAACCAAACAAAGTGGATCCTCGGAGTACCATAGATGCTTAGGGTGCTAACACCTTCCCTTTGCATAAACGACCCCCATACCTTGACCTCTGATATTTTTAGGTTTTGTTCGCTTTTTTCCCATTTCCCTTTGGAAACAATAAAGTGCGGTGGCGACTTCATTAAGTTGAGATAAGTTAATTGATGGCTTAATCTCAAATATTTACCGCTACATTTCTTTACATATCACCACTGTCGCAATTTCGTTCTCTCTTAGTTCTAATTTCCGCGTGCGACACCAGGCCCAGAAGAAGGACCCGAACCAGGATCGCGATGGACGATGGTGTTCGATGGTGCCTCCAATGCATTGGGTAATGGTGCTGGTGCTGTGATTACTTCTCCTGAATGTTTTCATACTCCTCTTACCACCAGAATTTTCTTTAATTGTACGAACAATATGGCTGAGTATGAAGCTTGCATCTTAGGGTTAGAAGGTGCTATTGATTTGCAAATTAAGATCTTAGAAGTATATGTGGATTCTGCTCTTGTGATTAGCCAAATCAACGGAGATTGGGAGACCCGTCACCCGAATTTGATTCCGTATCATGAACATGTGTTGTAGCTGACCCCTTATTTTGATGAGGTTACTTTCAATCATATTATAAGAGAAGAGAACAACTTAGCAGACGCCTTGGCTACTCTGTCATCCATGTTTAAAGTTAGATGGGCAAATGAAGCCCCCTATATCACCATTTTAAGGTTGGATGAGCCAACATTTTGCTATGAGATAGAAGAGGAGGTTGTTGATGAGAAACCATGGTTTTATGATATCAAGAGATATCTTAAGATGCAAGAATACCCAAAGGGTGCTTCTGTCATGGATAAGAAGATTCTGCTGAAATATGTAGCCAAGTTTTTTCTCGACGGGGATGTTTTGTACAAAAGGAACAATGATTCTATTTTGCTCAGATCCGTGGGTAGACACGAAGCAAATAGGATCATAGAAGAAAATCACGAATGTTCCTTTGGAATGCATTCCAGTGGGCATACCATGGCCAAGAAAATCTTGAGAGCAAGTTATTATTGGTCAACGATGGAAACTGATTGTTATAATCATTCCAGGATCTGTTATAAGTCTCAGATCTATGCCGATAAGATGCATGTGCCGCCCAATCCCCTAAGTGTCTTGACTTCACCTTGGCCCTTTGCAATATGGGGTATTGATATGGTTGTCTGGATTGAGCCGATTGCTTTCAATCGACACCGTTTCATTCTAGTGGCCATTAACTACTTTACTAAGTGGGTTGAAGCAACATCGTATGCCAACGTTACTAAAGAAGTGGTCGCTCATTTCAGCAAGCATAATATCATTTGTCGATATGGGGTTCCTGAGAAGATTATTATCGACAATAGGTCAAATCTCAACAATAAGATGATGAAAGAGTTGTGTGAGGGCTTTAAGATAAAGCATTACAATTCTTCTCGTTACCGCCCTAAGATGAATGGCGCGGTTGAGGCAGCCAATAAGAATATTAAGAAGATTGTGTAGAAAATGGTTGTCACCTATAAGGGTTGACACGAGATACTGCCGTTTTCTTTACATGGTTATCGTACCACTGCGTGCACTTCGACTGGGGAAACCCCCTTTTTGCTTGTTTATGGCATGGAAGTAGTCCTGCCTGTGGAAGTGGAAATTCCTTCTTTGAGGATAATGACAGACGCACAAGTGGATGAGGCTGTATGGGTTCATAATAGATTTGACCAACTAAATCTCATTGATGAGAAGATATTGGCATCTATTTGCCACAGGAAGCAATACCAAAGGAGGATGAAGAAAGCTTTCGACAAGAAGGTACGTCCGCGAAATTTTCAAGCTGGTGATCTCGTGCTGAAGAGGATATTGTCTCCCAACAATACATATACTAGGGGTAAATGGGCTCCTAATTATGAAGGACCAAATGTTGTAAAGAAAGTTTTTCCAAGAGGATCTATGATACTATCAACTATTGATGGAGATGATTTCCCTCACCCCGTCAACACAGATGTAGTGAAAAAGTAATTCGCATAAAGTGACCGCTGAGTTGACTGGTGCAGGCAAAAATGGCATCCCTATGAACCTAAGAGAGCATAGGTTTGGGCAAAAGTTATGGATAAAATAAAGAGTGAATGAGTGAAAAATAATTGTACACCCGCTAAGTGAACCTGTCAAAGGTGCTTAGGATAAAAAGGGTATCCCGGTGGATTGAAAACCCAGAAGGGCCATCCAGGAAAAGTTAGGGAATGAAAGCGAATACTACAGTTTGCGTTGCATCTATAATATCAACTTACATTGTTGTTGGGTTAGCTCGGGAAGCATCAGTCCGATCGGTTTATTCAGAAAGCAAGATACTAAGGAGCTTTGAGGTCATAAGAGTTGTAGCAGAGTTATACTCGATAAATCCGCCATCACATTTCCATCTTTGTTTTCTCCTCTATATGTTTTGTATGCAATTGCCTCTTTTTAGGAATTGCTTCTTGATGTAAATGCCTATTTACAAGCCAATCAATCAATAAAAGTGTTTTTTAATTGCGTCAATTTGTTTTTATTTTACTGTTTTGATTACAAAAGAAGTTCGGCATATTTAATAAACTTTGTATTTAAAACATTAAAAGCTTTACAACACATGATACCAGTAAGTGAAATTGCTTAGAGTTTCAGGTGTCTAATATGACGGCTAAGGTAGCCACCCCATGTTGGGGCATGTTGTGGTGATTTATACTTTATGCAGAATGAGATCCAATATCCTCGGGGAACGCTTGCTGCTACGCAGAATAGACTTATGTGTCCCTAGCGATGTCATATCCTCGTTTGAGTACACCTTTTTATCTTCATTGCAGTTTGTTAATTCTCGTTTTATTGATACCCTCCCCTTGAAGTTGACATGTTGCGGCTTCCCCGTTGAGATTAGCCTTTGTTTTCTTCGTGAGGCACGCACGTTACTCCTCAGAGAAGTTTGCGCTCTTTTCTCCAGTACAAGCTTTTGATAATGTGGATTTCACAGAAATGACTATCTCTGTTATGGTTGGTGTTGTTGATGCCACCATCCGAAGCTTCTTTGTTATTCAGTGGAAAAGGTAGTTTCTTACCCCTAGTCGAAGTCTAATTTCGAGAACTTGCTGGTGTAACTGACCTGTTATTCCCCAGTGGAGCAAAATTTCCCCCCCTGGTGGAGCAGGTGTCCTGTCTTCCCAGTGTGGTGTATATGGGAGTTCCAGTCATGACTCTTTCATCACCAGGGATAGAATATTTTGTTAAAGATATCCCCAGTGGAGTTGTTGTCCCAGGATGTTTGTTTCTTCCCCAAGTGAAGACTTTCTCCCCCCGAAGGTGTTATCCCCATTGTGGTCTGAGTAGAATTCTTTTTATTTAAGAATTTCTATACTCCACAGTAGAAGTTATCTTCATCAAGAGATTATATGCGAGAAAGTTTCCATCCTCAGAAAAGCTTTCCTCTTTCTAATAGAAAATAAAGAATTTGTTCCCCCAGGGAGTTGGGAGCCTGATCAGAATTCAAGATTTTCTATGAACTGTAATTTATTTTTGCAGTATTCTTTCTAGGAGGTTACTTCCTCAGTGTTATCATTCTTTTGAGGTTGATGGTTTCGAATCTCGTTTCCCTAATGAAGTTCAGTTTGTCTTTTCTCTATGAAGGATCAGATGCGCAAGAATAATCATTCGGAAGTTCATGGTCTTCTTAGCAGCCGATTGTTGATGTGTTTCCCTAGTACATTGCTAAACACTCGTCATTAGATTGCATCTACCCAAACACGTAGAATTTCCATTGTATGGAGCATTATGCTATAAAAAAAGAATTTCAAACATGCATATGTATGAGCCATTTGTTTTCACCTTTGGTAACCAGATTGTTACATGCTCATATTGGAATTATCACCACGACAAGCCTAGGATGACTCTATTTTGTTTCCCCAGCAGAGTCTGTTTGATTTACCCAGCAGTAGGGTTTTTGGTATTTTCCATTTCCCCAATAATTTGTGGGTCTCTCTTGCCCTTGCAAGCCTTTGGTTATTTTACCTGTGTTTGCCTTTGCCGTCAGAGTGTGAGTAAGGGTCGGTGTTTGGCCTTTCTTTCTTCACAAGTGTTTAAGTCTTCATACTTGGTGTGTGGTGATTCAGATAATCGCCACTCTTGAAGAATTACACCCCGCCTTTGGCCTGAAGGATTTTGTAGTTCTTACGTGTTTGCAACTCTTAAAGCCCAGTATATGTTGGAAATATCTGTTTAGAGTCCCTACAATTTGTCTCTCTTTTCTAGCCACAAGTTCATCTTCGCCCAAGGTTCTATTTTCTTCGATAAGTTCGCCTACATTGGGCGTTCTTTCTGGTCGAGTCCGCTGTGTTAGGTCTCTTCCTTCTTTGATATCTTTGGTTGAAATTGTTGTGTTATATTTCATACATCCTTGGTATATTCGGTCGAGATCACTTTGTTAGATCTCTTCCATCTTCGGTATCTTCGGTTGAGCCCGTTGTGTTAGGTTTCTTCCTTCTTTGATATCTTCGCTTGGAATTATTGTGTTAAATTTCATCCTTCCTTGATATATCCGGTCGAGATCACATTGTTAGATCTCTTCCATCTTTGATATCTTCGGTCGAGCCCGCTGTGTTAGGTCTCTTCCTCTTTTGATATCTTTGGTTGAAATTGTTGTGTTAGATTTCATCCTTCCTTGATATATCTGGTCAAGCTCTCCGTGTTAGATCTCTTCCATCTCCGATATCTTCGGTCGAGCCCGCCTTGTTAGGTCTCTCCCTCTTTTGATATCTTTAGTTGAAATCGCCGTGTTAGTTTTTTCCTTCCTTGATATATCCGGTCGAGATCACTTTGTTAGATCTCTTCCATCTTCGATATCTTCGGTCCAACACGTTGTGTTAGGTCTCTTCTTCTTTTGATATCTTTGGTTGAAATTGTTGTGTTAGATTTCATTCTTCCTTGATATATCCGATCGAGATCACTTTGTTAGATCTCTTCTATCTTCGATATCTTCGGTCTAGCCCGTTGTGTTAGGTCTCTTCCTCTTTTGATATCTTTGGTTGAAATTGCTGTGTTAGATTTCATCCTTCCTTGATATATACGGTCGAGATCACTTTGTTAGGTCTCTTCCATCTTCGATATCTTCGGTCGAGCCCGCTATGTTAGGTCTCTTCCTCTTTTGATATCTTTGGCTGAAATCGTTGTGTTAGGTTTTATCCTTCCTTGATATATTCGGTCGAGATCACTTAGTTAGATCTCTTCCATCTTTGATATCTTCGGTCGAGCCTGTTGTGTTAGGTCTCTTCCTCTTTTGATATCTTTGGTTGAAATCGTTGTGTTATATTTCATCCTTTCTTGATATATCCGGTCGAGATTACTTTGTCAGATCTCTTCCATCTTTGATATCTTCGGTCTAGCCCGCTGTTTTAGGTCTCTTCCTCTTTTGATATCTTTGGTTGAAATTATTGTGTTAGATTTCATCCTTCCTTGATATATATGGTCAAGATCGCCGTGTTAGATCTCTTCCATCTCTGATATCTTCATTCGAGTCCACTGTGTTAGGTCTCTTCCTGCTTTGATATCTTTGGTCGAAGTTGCTGTGTTAGATTTCTTCCTCCTTGATATATATGGTCGAGATCATTGTGTTAGATCTCTTCCATCTCTGATATCTTTGGTCGAAATTGCTGTGTTAGATTTCTTCCTTCTTCCGTATTTCTGGTCGAGATCGCTTTGTTAGATCCCTTCCATTTCCGATAGTTTCATTTGAGATCGCTTTGTTAGGTCTCATTATCTCTATTGTCTTTGGGTGAAATCACCGTGGGATCTCATGTTTCTCGGCATCTTCGATTGAGTTTGTTGTAGTGAATTTTCTTCTTGAGTATCTAATCTTTGTCGTGTGTGTCTAACCTTGATCTGACATCCAAGAGATTTTCCTAGGTAACTACTGCAATCCAAAAAAAGCAAAAAAAAATAGAAGATACAGAAAACCAAAAAAATATAATAATACCTGACTGGCTTCGGAGCTCAAATTTTCGGGGTCTTTTAAGTATTTAATCTTCTTCCATCTTGAAAGTTCGAAAGGCATCTGCCAATCTCACCTTCAGGTTTAAGACAATTAAATAGGGGCTTGCAGCCTAAAATTTGCCCTATTTGTTTTAACTTTGATTGGCTTATACTCTGTTTGCATATACACATGCATGCATATCATTGGTTTCGTGTTCATGGGGTCAAGGTCTTTGATCAACACGATAAAGCTCTTGTAATTTTTCAACGCATGTTTGAGTTGTGGAAGATTTGGGTGCTTTCGATGAATTTAAAATAGTGCGAATTGGAAACAGGGTTTTGACTGATCTAAGTTTGAAAATTCGCATCTCAAGCTTGGAATGGTGTTTTTGGTTGATTCTTGAGGTTTTGAAACTTTCTTGATGTTCTATTTAATTTTCGTGTTCAGAACAAAATCTAATTCTCAAAGGAAAGTCTCCGAATACGCGGTTCTTTTAGAAGTCGTATGGTGAAAAATACATAGAAAAAGCTGCTGAAAATGAAGTTTTTACGCACTAGGAAATTCATAACTCGAAGATTGTTCATCGTTTTGAGCCTGTTTCGGTGGCCAAAATTTCGCCTTGATGACATCTACATTTTTTATCTCATGGCCGGAAGCCAGTTCTACTCAGAGTCTTCGAATATATGAATTTATCAAATTTGTTCGCACAAGATATTTGTGACAAATGTTCACCCGTTTCATCTTCGAAAAATCATAACTCAGTCGATTCTTATCGTATCGAGCTGGTTCTAGTGGCATTGGTTCACAAATTATGTTGGCTAAATATTGCTTTCAGATTTCCAATTCAAATGTGTGATACGGTGGTAAAACCGACTATTTATACTGGTTTTGCATTTGTATTCGCAAATATTGCGGTAAGCAAGAGTTGTCATCGACTTTTCTTTTATCCAACAAAGGAAAGGGTGAAAAGAACTGAAAAAGACCTTTTGAGAGTTTTCTGAGTAAGGGGGTAGATTATGAAAAGGGAAGGTTTTAGAACCCTTTTCATCCGTAGTTACAGGCTCTTAGATGCTTAGCTCATTTTTGAAATGCCTTGTGCTTTATGTGTTTTTGAAAGTATTTTTGAAATGCCAATAGTAAGGAAACTTGCTTTATGATAACTCTTGTATCAGTCCTCAAGAGCATTGATAAAGCGTTTTGAAAATGTTTTTGAAAGAAGTTTCGTGTAAGTGTAAAAACTTGTTTTGAACATAACATCTAGGAACTATCTACTTTACTCGAAAGGATTGTTCTTTTCCTCTTTACCTTTAGACAGTGCTATCCTACTATTAGTGAGTAGGTAGCCCTAGTCGTTGGATGTTTGAGGGACATTCGAAGGGACGTTTATAGTCACAAAGGAAATTGGGCAAGAAACTTTAGTAACTACCCTAGGGTTTTAAGATCATTTTTACCGAGGCAACGTCAAGAGGGTCATTGAGGGACATATGATCTTTAAACCGGAGGGTAACCATTAAAATCTCTCACGTTTCGAGAGTTGTGATTGTTTTCCGAAGGCAATCAAAAAGGGGATACCCTAGAGGTGCGCATGTTGTATTAAGTTATTTATCTTTGCATTTAGGTTTGCTAGCGTTTTGTTTCATTCTTGCCATACAATCCTAGTTAGCCATGCATCTAGATAGTTAATAATTCACAGTAATAAAAGTGCAGAAAATTTAAATCCTAAACTATTACAAGGCTTCGGGGAGGGGATTATTTGCATGTCCAAAATGGGGAATAAAGAAGAAAAAATAAAGGTCCTACTTTAAACTATTACAACCAGGAAGCAGATACATTAAAAAATAAAAATGCTAAAATAATAAACGTGCGCGGATTAGAAAAAACGTCTAAAACCCTAAAAAGGAAAATCTTTTTTGTCATTTTGTTTTATTTTTATTTTTGAGAAAATGTTTTAAGTAAATAAAAATTAATCTAGGAAAAGGAAGAAAGCTAATTATCTAAAGAAGGTAAAAATAAAGACCTAATTCTAACTTTTTTTGTATTTTTATTATAAAGAAATGAAATTAAATCCTAAGTCTACTAATTTTAAAATTGAGGAAAAAAAGTTAAAATAATTAACTAAATTAAATTAGTAATATAAAACCTAACTCTGAGTTACTTATATTTTTCTTCTGATTTTTATGTTGATAATAAAAAAAATAAACGAAAAAACAAAGTAAACAAGTGTGAATAAGCCATGCAGCAAAAGTAAACAGGAGGGGGTGAAAACTGAAATTCGTTGGGCCCCAAGCAAATAGAAACCCAGGAGTTGCGCTGGATCCTATGTTGCTAGCTTTTGAGAGTGTATGGTGAGCTGTGTATCTGAGGCTTTCAGATCTGGATCAAATGGTGAGGACTTGAGGATGCATGGTGTGCACATTGGACTCGGGAGTATTGGATCTGCATATATCATGTTACGAAGAATTAAAATGTAAATATCTGGGTATTGAACCCAGGTCCTTCCCCATTTGCACACTTCCTTTTTACCGTCTGCGATGTTTGTTCATTCATTTATACAAATAAAATCATAATATTATATTAGTAAAATAAATCAGATATATATAATTCAAAATCCACACATGCGTACTGCACAAGCCTAAAGGAAAGAGGCGCCTGGATTTTGAGATTCAAAGGAATCAGTTTCAAGGGCCCTAATAATGGTAGGTCATTATCCTGACATTAGGGCTCGTATGTGAGGACTATAACCTGTCTAACACTTCATCATAAACACACACAAACACATTAGAACGCACAGATACACTTAGATCAAAAGATTGAAACTCAAAATTATACCTATGACCGATATGTTTAGATCTGCAGTTTTGGGATGCTTTAAGCATTGAGGAGGGATGGTATTCGTTTGGACTGGAGGAGCCTACAAAGTGTGTTTCAAAGGTTGATCCCTTCGTGAGATTTTGAGAATTTGATTTGTCTTCTGAGGCAGCTTCTTGTGTGTGAAACTTTAATAGGTAATCTCTTGTCTATAAGCAATGTGTGTCTTATATTTATAGGGGTGTGGTGGTGAACGAAAATGGCATGAATCAGCCATTAACCAGGGCTTTGAAAGCAAAATCAAAAGATTTAAAAAGTTGTCATTTTTGATGATTTTCTACCATTTTGGGCTTTGTGTGAACCTGGACAGGTTTCAACCCATCAGGTGTTCGTTTTAACTCTTCACATCTTGATTATTTCAAATGCTTCTAAGCTTTGTTCTTCGATGGCTCTGAGTTCCAATTCGAACTGCTCAAGGCCTCATCATTATGGCTTCTTCGATTGAGTCATTATCTGCCTTAGTTACTTGATCTGAAGAACTATCCAATCAGCCTAATCGAACCAGTTCTTGTTTTTTTCGACCTCCTTTCCTTCAATTCGAACATGTATCTTGGTATTTCGAAGCTTCATTTTGTTCTTTCCTTTGAACACATTTGTGTAGGTGGTTCTTCGATTCCAACTCCCACCCTTTGCTTTTAACTACAAGAAAAAATCTTTCTTGCTCACTAGTTCATCTTCAATTGGTGAATACAACTTGTATGCACCAATCAAATGGTAACCTATGAGAACTAAGACTTCACTTCAATCATCCAACTTCTTCCTCTCCTATCCATGTACATGCATGTCCTTCGAACCATAAGATCAAAGCTTTCGAATTCGCCATCTTCTTCTTTTCGAAGCGCCAATTCAACCAACATGGAAATTGAAGTCTTCCTTCCTTGTAATGCTTCAAATAGCTTACATTTAAATGGTTCGAAAATGAACCCTTCGATAACGCTCTTTACTAGCTCTTCCAATCAAAGACTTCATAAAATACTCCTTACGCTTTCTTTGGAACTATCTTTCCTTCGATCCTAGTGCTTCATTGGGTATCATACTGCTGTCGAAGCTGCTTCGACCCAAAAGCTCTTAGGCATATTCTCAGCTTTCGACATACCCTTATTTTCTTTCTTTAAGTTAGGACATTATGCTAAGGCGTATAGGGTGCAATGGAAATCATTTGAAACTTTGGAGCTCATACATCTTGGTGAAAAGTTAAACTAATTGAAAGGCCATTACTTGTGAGGAAAATTTATCTGATCAATTCTTGGTCAACCTTGAGCAATTGAGGACCTTAATGAGAATGCCTTGAATAAAAATGGGAGGGCAAATTTTGGGGTACAACAGCTTCCCCATGTTCAATATTCTTAAACCTGAAGATTTAGATTGGCTTGTCTGCCTTTCGTGATCTGAAGGTGGAAGATGATTGAACACTAGAGTGCCCAGAAATTTGCACTCGCGTGAAGTAACGCCGTTGGCTGATGATATCAAGAATGGGCTTACAGATTCCATTTGGAGAATATGACTGAGAGTTGTCGGAGATGGGCTTAAAGATGCCATCCAAAATACATGCTGACTTCATAAGAGGTCTCTTTATGGGGATTCCTGTTCCTGTTGTCTGAGGAGGACTCCACTAGGGAATGTTGATTTCTGTTGTTCTCTTGCTTGAGGAAAACTCTATGGGGAATAGGGTCTAGGAGTTTTAGTTGTCCATGGCTCTACTGAGGAGTTATCTCTGGAATGGAGAGATGAAAGTTAGCTGTTTTCTGGTCAAAATCCAGGCTTCACAGTAACTTACTGGGGAAAATGAAATTAACCATTATCTAGAAATATATTAGAAGGAGCCTGTGTAGGGCTGCTTCAGAATAAGTCTGTGTTAAACTTCATCTGGAGATATATGAGAAGGAGCCTGTGTAGGGCTACTTCAGGATGAGTCCGTGTGAGACTGCATCTGAAAATTGTGAGAAGAAATCCATGTAAGGTTGCTTTAGGATGAGCCTGTGTAAATCTGCATCTGGAGATCATGAGAAGGAACTCGTGTAAGATTGCTTCAGGATGAGTCAGTGTGAATTTTCATCTGGAGGTCATGAGAAGGAACCCGTGTAAGATTGCTTCAGGATGAGCAATGTAAAGCTGCATCTGGAGATCATGAGAAGGAACCCATGTAAGATTGCTTCGGGATGAGTCTGTGTGAAGCTACATCTTGAGATCGTGAGAAGGAACCCGTGTAAGATTTCTTCAGGATGAGCCCGTGTAAAGCCGCATCTGGAGATCATGAGAAGGAACCCGTGTAAGATTGCTTCAGGATGAGTCCGTGTGAAGCTGCATCTGGAGATCATGAGAAGGAACCCGTGTAAGATTGCTTCAGGATGAGCCCGTGTAAAGCTGCATCTGGAGATCATGAGAAGGAACCCGTGTAAGATTCCTTCATCTGGTCATGTAGATAGTCACCCCGTCTTGTTTCAGGAATTGACCTACAACCATCTGTTCAAGGATAGTTGCCATGTCTGATTTCAGGAATTAATCTGGAACTTGCTTTTGTTGGTCGTTGAGATAGTTGCCCTATCTGGTTTCAGGAATTAATCTCTGACCTAAGAGAAAGAAAGACAGTTTCCTCGTCTTGTTTCCGGAGTTAATCTTCAATCTTCTCATGTAGATAGTTGTCCTGTCTTGTTTCAGGTATTAATCTACAATCAGTTGTCCACAGATAATTGTCCTGTCTTGATTCAGGTATTAATCTGGAACTTGCCGTTGTTGGTCGTTGAGATAGCTTCCCTGTCTGGTTTCATGAATTAATCTCTGACCTAAGAGAAATAAAGATAGTTTCCCTGTTTTGTTTCGGGAGTTAATCTTCAATCTGCTCATGTAGATAGTAGTCCTTTCTTATTTCAAATGTTAATCTACAATCAATTGTTCATAAATAGTTGTCCTGTCTTGTTTCATTTATTAATCTAGAACTTTTGAAAATTGTTAATTATATTCGTCTGTTGATCTTTCCTGAAAAGGTAAAGAATTGGCTCTATGCAATATCATGATGCATGAAGTGCCTTGGTAATTATGTTCTAAAAATAAATGAGATGGTGATATATGCATTTGTGCTGCATATGCTATGACGCTTGTAAAATGATGTATGAATTCAATGTATGAATGTATCAGTTGTTCTATTGCAGTGTTGTTGAACTAGGGAAAATAAATCCCTGATTATTGCTGGGGATGAAGAATGTAAGTCTTCAAATGTTGTTGACATTGAAATGCTAGGATACGGATTTCCGTTGTTAGAGAAATAAACTCTGTTGGGGAAGGGAAACTCCGTAATCCACTTGGGTATTTTTATGAAACCTTGTTGGGGAATCCAAGAAGTTTGTGAACCAGGCTAGGGAATACCGGGGAAATAATCGGAGATTGTTGCTCTGTCGGGGATATCAGAAACTTTGACATCATTATGCTGTAAACTGAGGATATGGTAGTGACTCTATAGTAGGATGTCTCTGCCTCTGTACCTACTGGAGAAAGTATCTGCGGGGAATGTATGACTTTGTGAACATTACCTTGTGGAGATAATCTCATGGAATTAGCTCTGTGGGGATCCATGGAGACTTGAACATGCCTTAGCTTCTAGAGCCTGTGGTGAATGCTGATCAGGGCGATAAGTCTTTTAGTGATAGAAAAGTGACTAGATGACTGGACACAGTCGTACACTTTAATCCCTAACTTTTTCCTAGACTGTCCTTTCAGATTTGCAGTCCACCAGGATACTCTTTTTTGCGCAAGTCGCCTTTTCAGGTTTTCGACTTGACGGGTGTGCAGTTTTAATCATATGTCCCTAATTTTTCCCGAACTCTTTTGGTTCGCCGGGATGCCCTCATTTTTGCCTAGGCCAGTCAACCTAGCAGGTCTTTTTTCATGCATAGTATTTTCCTACTATATCCACATTCATCTGGTGCGGGGAATTATCACTGTCCATAGCAGTAAGTATTGCAGCATTGATAGAAAATGTTTTCTTGATCATTCATGCCCATTTGCTGGAATACATGTTTAATGCCCCAAGTGATTCAGATGGAGATCTGCCCCTGGCTATTTGGCACTCTTGAGAGATTCCTTGAATCTTGAATCGACTTCCCCAGATCAGCTGGACACCATGCCATGCCCCTTGATTATGAAAGGCATGTTACTATAAATGTCTTTCCATCTGAGGTGATTTTGTTCATTGAGAGGGTTTTCATTCATTGAATATTCGTTGTGCGAATTTCTCTGCTGTTGAACAATTAGTCATATGCAAACAATGGTATTTAAAAAATGCGAAGCTTATGTCTATCTTGAAGTTTGAAAAATGTATTTTTAGTAAACAAACCGAATTTTGTAAGGATATTGTTGTACCCCAAAATTTGCCCTCTCATGTCTCAAGGACTCTTAGAATTACTTCAGTCAAGTTGTAAACCTCAGATCATAATTTTGTAAGAAGAACCATTCAAATTGTCAAAAGGGGGAAAATGAGCAAAACCGGAGTTTCAGCTGGAAAAAGTCAACTGAACGCTAAAAAAGTAAAACTTTGACTTTTTGACCAAATTTGAGTCCCAAAAATCAAATTATGTCAAGACATCCAAAAATATGAAATTCGATCATCAAAAATCAAGAGAATCAAAAATACAACTTTGCAAGACTTTGAACTTTTTCTAAGTATTTTCTATACTTGGTTAATTTCATTTACTTCATGACATTTTTTTGCTACAATTCCAAATAATTCAAAATGATGCAAGTAATTCAAGTTATTACGAAGTGGCATTTTTGCAAAGTTACAAATTCTAAAACTATGTCTTGATTGAGTTCTCTCAAAAAAACCTTGCCACATTATTTTGCCCTTGACATAATGTACATGAATTATTCCACAAGACCAAATTTGTGTCACGATACAAATCATACTGTACAAGTTAAACAAAATGTGATATGCCATATTGCCAGAACACCCCAAGTACGCATGCTTCCTAATACAGTCCAAAACTGCTCTATGCAGTCTGCCCAAGCCTGCATCACAACAGCCCCAAAATAGCACCAAAATGGCAAAGGAAAATTGTGTGAATAAAGTGTCAAAACAGTAGGCAAAAACAATTCAAAATAACTTATTTGGTTTCCCCCCTAAACCACAGTCAAAGGTCTACAAGAGGGACTGTCTCATAAGACAAAGGGGCGGGTTGATTTTTGAGGTGGGGATTTTGAGAGAGAGAAGAGAGAGTTTTTGTTGAGCAGAAAAACAACATCCTTTAAAAAAAACTTGAGTCATTCATTTTCAAAACAAAAGTTCTTTTCTTATTCAAAACAAGACCCCAACCCATTACTCCACCATACAAACTCTCCCATAAGCCAAATAACTCTTCACCTACAAAGACTGTCCAAACGTAAAAACAGTCCCTGTAGTATTATTCATCTTCACTTTCAAAAACACCAAGAAAAAACAAATACAGTACAGTCTAACTCAGTTTCAACAGTCCGGAGTAGATTTCTGGAGATTCATTGAGGTCATCTTAACATTTGGAAAACATCCAGATTTAAAACAGCCAGTGCAACCCAAAAGGTAAGTCTTATTGACTTGATATCTTTTCATACATCATCAATGATTTGTTGTTTTTAAAGATAAGATGTAGTATTTTATTATCCCTTTAAACTAATCATTTGCTTATGGTTTAGGCTTACTCAATCATGTTTTATTTACATTTATCCATCATATTCTAACCTGTACAGTTAGTAAAACAATGTTTAAGATAGGAAAATTAAGCATGTATCGACACATGTCCCCATGTATCGACTCATCCTAGTGAAAAAACAGGGTATGAGTCGACACATAACCCCCATGCATCGACCCATACTGAGTTAAAGTTACAAAACAGAAGTTGAAAAAGCCTATGAGTCGATACATACGCGTTTCGCATCGATACAAGAAGGTGTATGAGTCAACATATCCCATTATATGTTGACTCATACTGAACTGATTTTGTTTTACAGGGGCAGGGAAAAGCTATATGTCGATGCATAGCAGCATGGGTCGACACATAGCAGTTCAAAATGCATTTTTTCCTTTGTTTTGCACTGTTTTCACATTGCTTTCATTATTATTTGATATGGTTGTAATATTTCAGTTCCCACTTCATCCCCATTGTAAATTTGTACCCCCACCCCCCTAAAGTGATGTAATAACTTAGGATTTATTTCCTGCATTTTTACTTGCTTTTCATATATTGTTAGTAAATAGGATGTATGGCAAGATAAAATCAATAAATAAATGACTTTCAAATACAAGACAAAATGCATGCAAACCAACACACTTGCACACTAGCATCTCTAGGGTAATCTCATCTTTGTTGCCTTTTGGAAAATTAGTCATGTCCCTCGAATATGGGATTTTAGCAAAAACCCTTCGATAAAAAAATATCGTAGTCCCTCGACGACCCTCGATCTTGCCTTCGGTAAATGATCTAGTCCCTAAACGATATTGCTAAAGCGTCTCATAAGTTGCCTTTTATGACTATCGAAATGTCCCACGCCCGTCCCTTCACTTCCAACGATGGGGCTTCTTATCAAATCAATGGTAAGATAGTCACATCTAAAGGAGAAGGAAAAGCACATTTAAGACCTTTCGAGTAGGTAGGTTCGCCCCTAGTTACTCGCTTGCTCACAACAAAAAAACATTTTACACACCAACACTTTCATTTCAAAAACATTTTCAAAAAGATAAAACATTTTGTATGCGTTCTTATAGAGACGAGAACCATTGCAAAATATCTTTTCGAAAATCACTTTCCAAAACACATTCCACAAACACGTCTTTGAACTATCTTTCGAAACAAAACTTTGTATACGTTCTTATAGAAACGAGAACCATTACAAAGATATTTTCAAAATACTTTCAAAACCCACATCACAAGCACACATTCAAACAAAAGAAAGTAATCTAGCGAGTAACTAAGAGCCCATGGAAAACCATGGATGAAAAGGGTGCTAACACCTTCCCTTTTCATAATCTACCCCTCGAACCCGAGAAAACATCTCTAAAGGTCTTTCCTGTGCTTTTTCACCTTTCCTTATTAGATAAAAGAAAAGTAGGTGGCGACTCTTGCTAAACCACAACATTTGCGAACACAAACGCAAAACACCTCAAGTCAGTTCTCCCATCATATCACAAATATTAATTCAACTCAGGATTTATAGTAAACCTTACAGGAGTCAAGATAACTTTTTGTAACAGTATGCTTTCGAACTAACCCATACTTCAGTTAGGACTTTTAAGGGTTGTAATGTGGTCTGGTTCATGGTTTAAGAAACAAAGGATAAAGGCTCGAACTTTATTTGTATCCAACCCATTCTTCGTGATGTTCTTCAGTCCTATGCACAATTAATTATGCGTTTAGATCCCAATTGAGTCTGGAATCTTGGCTCTGATATTCCGGTGATGGTTCGGATACTGAAAGTGTATTTGAGAAGGCAGTCATCATTTGTTTTGTAATATTTCTTGTTGAGGATTCGTAGCGATTTTTTGTTTTGTTTTACTATCCCTACCTTTTTCCCAAACTGTTTCTTTTGTGATTATAGTCAGCGGGATGCCCCATTTTTTCCTTAAGTCTCCTTCATAGGTTTTGAATTAGAAGGCTTTTCTTTTTAGAGATAATGACTGCCTATTTTAGTGATTATGGAGAACCATCATTGTCTTTTGATTTAGAAGAGCATCTTCGACACCACTCGTCGTGTATGAAGGGAAAGCTTGCGATTGAATGCACCTTTGAATTAACTGAGAAACTACCCTGCCCCAGGTTATGATTAAAGGTTTCAATTGGTGTGAAAAAGAAAACTCCTACTTCTTAAGCTCAAAGGGGTTGACTAGGGATTATCTTCCTTATAACTCCACTGTTTAGGATTTGAAACAATGCTTGTACATCGTCAACAAGATCTTTTCAAAAGCATGCTGTAGATATTATGGTGTTTTTTTTCGTCATCCTCCCTCTAAAGGCTTATAACTTTCAACCGAGAGTTGAATATCACAAAAGGGAAGTAAAAACATAGCTTAAGTATAGTGAACACAAATGGATCAATTCAAGACAAACATATGCAATGCATTAATGGAATAATATAGTTTGACATAAATAAGTGTTTTAACAATCAAAAGAAAATTATAATTTGAAAATTCTAATGAACAAAAAGCCTCTTTGTTTGAACTTGTCACTTCAGATGGTGTGCCCTTGAAGGATGTCAGAAGAATTCAGTCTGACCATCTTGTGTGGACTCCAGCACTCCTTCATCGATGAAGTCTTGAATCTTGTTTCTCAACGTCCAACAGCTATTAGTGTCATGTCCAAGACTGTTGGAGTGGTATGCACACCTTGTATTTGGATTACACATTGGAGAGGCAGTGTTGGGATTTGTAGAAGGATCCCGCAGAGAGATGAGTTTAGCTTTCAGCAAGTGTTGCAATTCTTGAGATAAAGGCGTATTAATATTAGTAAACTTCCTTTCCTGAAACTTTGCCCTATGCCTATCGCCCCATCATTGTTAAACACGTGTAGGATAAGAAATTAAAACCGCTCCCACCATTGGACAACATTCTGTCTTACCCTGTTTTCTCTGGTCATAAGCAGCACTTACCTCTTTCTTCCTAGTGAAGGGTTTCTTAATTGTACTTGAAGATGCAGACCCCTGAATTTCGTCGCTCCTGAGTTTATTTTCAATATGCTCCCGCATGAACATGTCACCCAATTCCCTATCTGCCAAGAGAGATTGATCATTGATTAGGCCCCAAGCTCTAGCAGTTTGTCTCGGACGGTCGTATCTATCCTGGTGAAGCTTACTGATGAGAATCCTCAACTCTTCTTGTCCCCGAGCTAAATTTTGGATAAGAACCATCTGACTACTCATTTGTATTCTCATCCTTTCCATATCAGCTTGCAGTTGTTCCAACTGGTCATCCTTGTTGTTGTCAGGATTTTTCTTCGTCATGTTCCCAGTGAGGAGTGCTTTCAATTCTTCTTGCCCCTTGGATAGATTTAGGAACATTTCCTTGAACTGAGCATCTTGATTTTGGAGATCTCTGTCATTTTGTTTGAGAGCCATTTTACTTTCTATAATAAACAACGAAGATATAAGAAACCTACCTTTAAACCTGTTTATGTGATGATATGTATGATATGCTTATGCAATGTTTTCAAGGACCTTATAGGATTTAAGCTCTTTTAAACCAAAACAGAAAACAAAACTCTTTATTAATAAGTTTTAAGGAAACAAAATATTACACAGAAATAAACATTAAAAGAAATTTCTAAAACTCCTAAGTCTCCCATGGACGCTTCCTTTTGGTGCTGATGTAGGTATTGAGATTCTTCTTTTCGTGAAGCTGCTTTGTCAATTCCAACACTTTCTTCTCACTGACATAGAATTGGGTCTTAAAGGTATCTCGTTCTTCCTTGAGCTGGATCCAAGACTTTTGCAACTCTTCAAAGTTTATTGGCATATCAGGATGGAAAATAATGCGAGACTCGTCCCCTTGAACAATAGGTTCCAAGATCACCAGTAAGATGACATCATATGGCATCATAAGACTTTGGGCTCGAGATCTCACCCATTTGAGGTAAGGTTCCAAAGGGATGGATTTATTGTGCCCCAAAGTCTTACTATAAGTCTTCTTAACCATGCCCCAAGCATGGATGAATCTTTGACGATAATTTTGCAGATCATTTGAGTAGTTAAACACAATACCCTGGATGAGAAAATTAGGTTGACCATCTCTCTGTGCATAACCAAACTAACGTAGTGCTAAAGAAAGGTTGTATGTGATGCCTCCTCTAATGCCTAGGAGTGGCACATTAGGATATTCTCCACAGTGATTAATAAAAGAGATTCTTCTTGAGAGTGAGGACACCAATGGATATCAGAGTGAGAGAGAGAGAGACATTAATCTTTGACTCCACCTTAAGCCTAAATCATTCTGCATTATCGACCGAGGAAGGTGCGAAATAAACCACCTATAGAGCTATGGGATGCAACACATAAGATTTCCTCGCTTCTTCAGAGTACGAGTATGGAGAGAATGCAGGATATCCCCGAGCAACGTAGGAACCATATTGTGAGCAAGGAAGATATTGATGGCACCCACATCTATAAATTGGTCTGAATTAGGGAACAAAACCAACTCATTGATCAAGAGAGCTAAGACATCTTCAAAGGCATGGTAACTCATGGCGTCCAAGAATATATGAGCTTTCTCCATTGGAAATTTTGCAAGAAGGCCTTTAACTCCACTTCCTCTTTCCCAATTGGATTCAATATCAGATGGCTGTAAGTGCAAAGCTATGGCAACCTTTTCAGAAGCTGGATCTTGTTCTAAACCAGTGAAAGGTACCTGCTCCAGTATAGGTAGACCAAGTAGCTTAGATAATTCTTCCAGTGTAGACACCAGTTGATAATCTGGAAATGTGAAGTAGTGGTTCTCAGGATTAAAGAATTGGAATAGAACACTCATCAAAACTTCGTCAAACCTTGTGAAAACCAAACTGAGCAAATGACCATGTCTTTTTTTGAATGATGAGTCCTTGGGAACCTTTAAGACCAATTCCTTGAGCTTGGGAGGAATTTCTGTGAAGTTAATCCAGATGGTTTTTCTGCGACCTGAATTCATACTCTACAAAACAGCGAAGAGGTAAATCCATAGGTCCTTGAAATAGTTAGTATATATGAATGTCATGATGTTTATGATGTCATGATTATGCTTAAATCATAGATAAACACAAGCTAGTCACACAATAGACCTTAGATTTAAAGGCTCGTATGAGGTTTTAAGGTAAGTACCCTCTTGAATGTTCAGTTGGCTCAACCTGTCCTATTAATTGTAACCGGGTTCTAAGGAATCTCAATATCATTGGCCTTTCCGTCAGGCATTGTTTCAGCTCAAGCACCAAAGTATTGCGGCCAAAATATCCTGAAAGTCCAGTCTCAATGAGTGTAGCATCGAGTATCAACCAGTATTCGATCGGAACCAAAGCCGACTATCTCACTACTTCCTAAGGCCTAGGATGAGTCAATTAAAGGTTCTAAAGGCCGGTTAGCACTTAGTGACACTATGAGGAAGCCTAATGTTATACCTGACTTACTCAAGGAACATTAGTATAATCCAGAGTATTGCACTAACATAGGCACCACTTCGTCCGTATCGGTCTATGTAGTACAACCTCCATGATTTATTGCTACTTACCTAATAAGGTACCCCAGATCCGAGTGTAGGATCTTTAGTAACAACCCAAATAAGCCCTCAAAAGTAAAGAATACAAAACATGCAATGAAACCAAATTAAAATGCACTAAGCCCTAAGGTAACCCCACTTTTTAGTATGTATCCCCAGCAGAGTCGCCAGTTATGTAATACTGTGACAGAACCGACTGTTTATGCTGGTTTTGTGTTTGTATTCGCAAATGTTGCGGTAAGCAAGAGCCACCACCGAATTTTCTTTTATCCAACAAAGGAAATGGTGAAAAGAACATAAAAAGACCTTTCAAGAGTTCTCTGAGTAAGGGGGTAGATTATGGAAAGGGAAGGTGTTAGCACCATTTCCATCCGTAGTTATCTACGGGCTCTTAGATGCTTAGCTCATTTTTGAAATACCTTGTGCTTTATGTGTTTTTGAAAGTATTTTTGAAATTCCAATAGTAATGCAACTTACTTTATGATAACTCTTGTATCAGTCCTCAAAAGCGTTGATAAAGCATTTTGAAAATGTTTTTTGAAAGAAGTTTTATGTAAGTGTAAAAATTTGTTTTGAGCATAGCATCTAGGAACTATCTACTTTACTCGAAAGGATTATTCTTTTCCTTTAGACAATGCTAGCCTACTATTAGTGAGTAGGTACCCCTAGTCGTTGGATGTTTAAGGGACATTCGAAGGGATGTTTATAGTCACAAAGGAAACTGGGCAAGAAACTTTAGTAACTATCCTAGGGTTTTAAGATCATTTTTACTAAGGTGACGTCAAGAGGGTCATTAAGGGGTATATGATCTTTAAACCAGAGGGTAGCCACTAAAATCTCTCACGTTTCGAGAGTTGTGACTGTTTTCCGAAGGTAACCGAAGTGGGGATACCCTAGAGGTGCACATGTGAAAGTGTGTTGTATTCAGTTATTTATCTTTGCATTTAGGTTTGCTTGCTTTTTGTTTTATTCTTTCCATACAATCCTAGTTAGCCATGCACCTAGGCAGTTAATAATTGACAGTAATAAAAGTGCGGAAAATGTAAATCCTAAACTATTACAAGGCTTCAGTGAGGGGATTATTTACATGTCCAAAATGGGGAATAAAGCAGAAAAAATAAAAGTCCTACTTTAAACTATTACAACCAGGAAGCAAATACATTAAAAAAATAAAAATGCTAAAATAATAAACGCGCGCAAATTAGAAAAGACGTCTAAAACCCTAAAAAGGAAAATCTTTTTTGTCATTTTTTTTTGAGAAATGTTTTAAGTAAATAAAAATTAATCTAGAAAAAAGAAGAAAGCTAATTATCTAAAGAAGGTAAAAATAAAGATCTAATTCTAACTTTTTTTGTATTTTTATTATAAAGAAATGAAATGAAATTCTAAGTCTACTAATTTTAAAATTGAGGAAAATAAGTTAAAATAATTAACTAAATTAAATTAGTAAGATAAAACCTAACTTTGAGTTATTTATATTTTTCTTTTGATTTTTATGTTGATAATAAAAAAAAACAAACGAAAAAACAAAGTAAACAAGTGTGAATGAGCCATGCAGCAAAAGTAAACAGGAGGGGGTGCAAACTAAAATTCATTGAGCCCCAATCAAATAGAAACCCAAGAGTTGCGCTGGATCCTATGTTGCTATCTTTTGAGAGTGTATGGTGAGCTGTATATCTGAGGCTTTTAGATCTGGATCAAATGGTGATGACTTGAGGATGCATGGTGTGCACGTTGGACCCAGGAGTACTGGATTTGCATATATCATGTTAGGAAGAAATAAAATGTAAAGACCTGGGGATCGAAACCAGGTCCTTCCCCGTTTACACACTTCCTTTTTACCATCTGCGCTGTTTGTTCATTCGTTTATACAAATAAAATCATAACATTATATTAGTAAAACAAATAAGATATACATAATTCAAAATCAACACATGTGCGCTGCACAAGCCAAAATGAAAGAGACGCCTGGATTTTGAGATTCGAAGGAATCAGTTTCAAATGCCCTAGTAATTGTAGGTCATTATCCTGACATTAGGGCTCGCATGTGAGGACTATAACATGTCTAACACTTCATCATAAACACACACAAACAAATTAGAACGCACAGTCACACTTAGATCAAAAGATTGAATCTCAAAATTATACCTATGGCCGGTATGCTTTGACCTGCAGTTTTGGGATGCCTTAAGTGTCGAGGAGGGATGGTATTCGTTTGGACTGGAGGAGCCTGCAAAGTGTATTTCAAATGTTGATCCCTTCGTGATATTTTGAGAATTTGATCTATTTTCTGAGGCAGCTTCTTGTGTGTGGAACTTTGAGAGGCAATCTCTTGTCTATATACAATATGTGTCTTATATTTATATGGGTGTGGTGGTGAACGAAAATGGCATGAATCAGCCATTAAATATGGCTTTGAAAGCAAAATCGAAAGATTTAAAAAGTTGCCATTTTTGATGATTTTCTACCATTTTGGGCTTTCAGTGAACCTGGACAGGTTTCATCCCATCAGGTGTTCGTTTCAACTTTTCACGTCTTGATTCTTTCAAATGCTCCTAAGTTTTGTTCTTCGATGGCTATGAGTTCCAATTCAAACGGCTCAAGACCTCATCATTATGGCTTCTTCGATTGAGTCATTATCTGCCTTAGTTGCTTGATCTGAAGAACTATCCAATCATCCTAATCGAACTTAGTTCTTGTTCCTTTCTACCTCCTTTCCTTTAATTCGAACACCTCTTCATTTTGGCCTGTCGATGCTTCGTTTTGTTCTTTCCTTCGAACACAGTTGTGTAGGTGGTTCTTCGATTCCAACTCCCACCCTTTGCTTTTGTCTACAAGAAAATCTTTCTTTCTCACTAGTTCATCTTCAATTGGTGAATACAGCTTGTATGCACCAATCGAATGGTAACCCATGAGCACCAAGACTTCACTTCAATCATCCAACTTCTTCCTCACCTTTCCAGGTACATGCATGTCCTTTGAACCATAAGATAAAAGCTTTGAATTCACCATCTTCTTCTTTTTGAAGCGCCAATTCAACCAACATGGAAATCAAAGTGTGCCTTCCTTGTAATGCTTTGAATAGCTTACATTTTCGAAAACGAACCCTTCGATGACGCCCTTTACTAGATCTTCCAATCGAAGACTTCATAAAAGCCTCCTCGCGCTTTCTTTGGAACTATCCTTCCTTCGATCCTAGTGCTTCGTTGGGCATCTTACTGCCGTCGAAGCTGCTTCGACCCAGAAGCTCTTAGGCATATTCTCAGATTTTGACATACCCTTATTTTCTTTCTTTCAGTTAGGCCATTATGCTGAGGTGTATAGGGTGCCATGGAAATCATTTGAAACTTGGGAGTTCACATATCTTGGTAAAAAGTGAAACTAATTGAAAGGCCATTGCTTAGGAGGAGAATTAATCTAATCAATTCTTTGTCAACCTTGAGCAATTTTGGACCTTAATGAGCATTTCTTGAATAAAAATGGGAGGGAAAAGTTTGGAGTACAACAAAATGGTATCCTGAAGGCCTTCGTTTTTGGTCAAATACGCGCGCAACACATTTGAAAATCCTGAACTGAGAAATATTTTCATCTGAGACGAAACTTAAAAAAATCATAACTAAATCACTGTTTATCGGGTTGAGCCTATCTTCGGACACAATGTTGTTCTTGACATTGGCTAAATTTTATTTTCATATTTCAACTTTGAAAGTCACGCCGAGGGATCTGCGAAATTGACCTTTAGGTGTCAGACTCTAATGAATTGAAAATTTGCACATTTGCTTGTGTTTATTGGAGGCTCATTCATTCAAAAAAAGGGCACATTATATATTCTGATTCCCTCCAATTTTTTTAAAAAAAGACTCTCATAATTAACCAATTCACAAAAACACTCAAATACTTTCTCTCATCTTGCTCAAGGATCAAAGAGCAACTTTCTCTCATTTTCATCAAGAACACCAACAACTTTTTCAAGATCCAAAATTCAAAGAAGCTCAATTATTCTCCGATCTCGAATCCGATTGTTCTGGTCTCTATACCTAAGCTTCCTCTTCAATTCTATGGTAAGCTTTTCTTGATTTAAGAAATTTTCAAATAAGTGATTCTTAAATAATCACTTTTTGTGGATCAATAAATTGAACTTTGATCTAATTTTAATTATGGAAGTGATTTTGATTATGAAAATGTGAATTGATCTTGAATCATGGTGTGCAAATCCGGAATTGGATGATTAAATAAGTGCTTATTCAATTATTTGATCTTCATGAAAGTGCTTATTTGAGAAAACAAAATGTTGAAATTGTTTTAAGCTTAATTGATGATTCTTGATTGATTATGTGTGGTATAATTTGAATATCTAATTGTGTAAAAATCATGAGTTGAATTTTAGAGATTATGTGTTTGAAAAAATGCTTGAGCCATTGTGCCTTGATCTTACCGCGTGATTCAAGTGATTTTTGGTTGCGTATAAATTTCCTTGTGCTATGGTCATAGCATAATTGATGTGAATTTGGTTTTTGATCCGATAAAAATACGTTGAAACTCATGAAATTGGATCATGAATTCACATGTTGATCATGCTAAGATCAGGGAATTTGTCGTATAATTTTTGTTGTTTTGGTTTCCTTTTGATGATGTGGATATTCTATGATTTTCAAGCATTCCAATGATTCTAACCATGCACGAAACGGACAATCGATGCAAAAGTTATGTTGCTTCAAAGTTTAAATTGAACAAGACTGCAGTTGAGTCGACGCATAACCTGTTGCGGTCGATGCAAACATTCTGGTCACCTGCGGGAAGTGTTGCACCGACCCACCAGTCAACGTAAACTGAAAAAATTCCAGGCATGAGGCGACTCATGCCCTGTTGTGGTCGATGCATCTTTTTTAAATTGTTGCTTTTTGCTTCTTTGGCTTTGCTTTGGCTATTGTTTGCTCCAATTTTCTTCTTACTCTTTTATACTTTAATTTTCCTTGTTATTTCTAACATGTGTTTTGATTGTGCAAGGTACATTTGGATAGTTTCCGATCATGTGATTATTACTCGATTATTTGATCAGAAAACTCGTTTGGACTCTTGATTTGTGGTCCGATTTTTGCGTTTGACACACATGCCATTGTCTTGTGCCCCGTATTTTATATAATTGTATTTTGTGCAGGTGCTTGAGAATACGGATGTGTCGATACACATTCCATTCTTGGTTTTCCTAATTTCATTTTGTGCAGGCACTTTGTGATACAAATGTGTACACTACACATTCTGATCTTTCTTATTGATGCTTCAACGCATATTCTCACTGAATTTCTTTGTTGATGCTAGATTGCTCAATGTTTTTTCGGGTTTCTTATTTTTGCTGGCTTGATACTGATTGTTATCCATTTGGTATTTCTCTCATACCTTTTTACCACATTCGTTATCGAATTCTTTATTTCTTTCTAGAGATCATGAGAAGTAGGAAGCAGGAAATAAAGAGCGTGCACTCTAAGTATTTGTTTAAAGAATTGTAGCAGACACCACTTTATGTATGCTAATTGTGATTGTTTAAACTCCTACCTTTGAAGTAGGTATTCCTCGCGTGTGTTTACATTTGTGCCCGCATTATATTAAAAATAATAAGTCCTCAAAAGTAGGCAAGCGGGGAGGGTCCGCAATCGACTCCCGCACATTCTAGTCAGTGTCATCCTTAGCTCACGTTGTACGTCGATGCTTCAGAGTTGTAAATATCATGGTTATCGAGTCGTCAAGTGGAAATGGGATCTGTAATCAATCCCCCACATTTTGTCTTGAGCTCGCGTTGGTCGACATTGATGCTCTGTGCTATTTTATTATATCCTCTCCCCGCTTGTTTGCCTCAGTTTATATGACCCCTTGGCTAAAGCATCCCTACCTGATTTTATACCTACCTTGATCATCCATATCATGGTTAGGCATTTGACTTGAGTTATCATGTACTGCTCACGACATATTGTTTGTGCTCTCTTGAGCTTGTTGGCTTGCTTGCTTGATTTCGTCTTTGTGTGCATGTTTTAAGATGATATACTCTCGACATGTTCCCTTAGGAGCTCTCGTTTCAACTATAGATGATGATTCGAGATAGACATAGTTTTAGGTGATAGACCCTTGCTATGCTCCTTTAGGACTTCTTTATTCATCTATAGATGATGATTTGAGATAGACGTTGGGAGTATTATCCAGGCATGTTAACATAGGTTAGAGTTTACCCTTCAAAACTCAACTTTAGGGTCAATCATTTGTGTGATAACATTAGGGATAGATTTAGGTTAGTCTCCCTTAGATGTTTTCTTTTCTTTTGCATCCTTTGCATAACAAAACAAAAAACCATTATTTTCTTTTGCATCCTTTGCATAGTAAAAAAAAAAACCTTTCTTTTCTTTTTCTTTGCAAATCATAAAACACTTAAAACTTTCAAATCCTTTCTCAAGGTAAAAAAGACAAACCAACACCTTTCTTTTTCCAATCGGCATTTCTTTTCTAATAACATGTTAGTTCCCTTCCACTATAGGTCGTGAGTCTCCAAAGGTCGAGTCGTGGTGGATTGATCTGATCCTAACATTGCTCAATTAAAAAACATAAAACAAACCGAAACATGTGAGACGAACTACAACTGCTCTGATTCCTTAAAAGGGATACTAAGCATTGGGGTAGGGCCCGAACGAGCACAAATTTTATTTTCCCTACATTATTTTCTCTTTTCTTTTGCATTCATTCTCCATTTTTCATTTTCTTTTAGCTATTAAGTTTAGATTTTAAACACACCCATAAGATAGACAACAAGAGTGAATACCGTAGAGTACTACGGGTGTGTGGGGTGCTAATACCTTCCCCTCGCATAATAGACTCCCTTACCAGATCTTTCAGTCGCAAGACTGTGATTTCACTCTTTCAGGTTTTCTTGATGTATACCTTTCCCTTCCTATTGGGATAAAAAACGTTCGATGGAGACTTCATTGATTTTATTATCAGTTGATTGTTCAACTGGTTGTTTCACATCAAAACTCAAAAGAAATAGTTCTAAAACATTCCAAACATCAACATGAACATGTATGAATTCTTATAAACAATTTACAATGTGTGAATTAAGAGTTTGTAATTGAGAAATTTTACCAAAACCGATGGGCTTGAATGAACGACTCCAGGCGTGAATAGGCTCGCTTCTTGGCTTGGTAGTGATCTTGGGAACTTCAGGAATGCGTTTGGATGCTTGGTTTCGATTGAAGGAGGATGAAAATAGGGTTTTGTGTTTGCTCGATGTTGTAACCCAAAATTTACCTTCCCATTTTCTTCAAGACACCTCCTCATGCTCCTACGGCTTTCAATTTCTCAAGGCTACTCAATGTTTGATCAGACAAATTCTCCTCCTAAGCGATGACCTACAATTAGGGTTTCCGTTTTCTCTAAGAAATTTGAGCTTCTAATGCCTCAAGTGGATTCCACAATTACTCATATAACTCAAGGATTTCTCATGCCAAATTTCAAGCCTTGCATCACAAGTTTGCTCAGTCAATTGCTCAAATTATTGAAAATCAACTATATTGGATAAAAAGTCAACTGTGGTCAACATATAATCAAAATTCAATATTTTTTGTCAACATCAAGATTTTAAGGTCACATTCATCATTTGATCAAGGGTTGATCATGATTCATCAAGAAAACTCTCAATTCACCAAAAGTCAAAAGTTACTAAATTATGGTTTTCTTAAAGAGAAGTCAACTGAACTTTGACCAAGCATAACTTTCACATGCTTCATCAGATATTTCTCAACCAAAGATCATTTTGAAAGGAATTCCATTCTCTACAACTTTGTCTCTCTAAGCTCAAATCCAATAAATGCTTCATTTGAGAGATATGGGCCAAAACATTATAGGTCATTTCAAAAGTCAACAAAAAGATACTTTTTGTCAAGGCAACTTACATCAAGATAAATTCTTCAAATGAAAAAATGATCAACATAGAGATTGTAAGGGACATGTTGCTTTTTCCAAAATGTCCAAGATCACTTTCATATGATAAATATTAAGAGAGTTATGATTGACACAAGTTGGGAAATTTCGAGAAAATACAGGAAACTCAAATGAATCAAACTCCAATTTTTGGGCTAATGGGCTTGTGTTTTAAGGTACAAACGTGTATTAGGCCTCATAGTGAGCCTCTGAACCTATTCATACACCCCTGTGATTTGTATTCCATTTATTTTTTATTTTATTTATTTAAATTCAAAATAAATTAAATAAAATCAAGGCTTTCATACAAAGGTCCAAACCCACTTCTTTTGACCTAATTTTCCTCTCTCTCTCTCTCTATGTCTCTATCTCTCTCTCTCTCTCTCTCTCTCTCTATATATATATATATATATATATATATATATATATATATATATATATATATATATATATATATATATATATATATATATATATATATATATATATATATATATATATATATATATATATATATATATATATATATATATATATATATATATATATATATATATATATATATATATATATATATATATATATATATATATATATATATATATATATATATCCCATATTCAGACAAAGACAGGGACACGAAAACCTTGCAAGAAGATCCTATACCAAAACTTCAAATTTTATCAAAACCAGGGCAAACTACAAACCCTATTTTAAGCCTCTCTCCAAGCAAGCCAACCAACCAAATCAATCACTGAGACATTGTAGGGTAAAAATGGATCAATCTTGATGATCCAAAGGGCCTGAAAATCACATACATTCATCTCCGATTTCCTTGTTTTTTTTGTGATTTGTATTTTTGTTTTCATGTTGTTTTGATGCATACTAACATTACTAACATGCTTCCGAGGTATAACTATGCAGGATAAACCCTATTTCCCATTGATGCTTCTTCCCCTATCTATTTTTTGGTAATCCATGTTGTTGTGAAGGCAAAGGGCGTGAGTTCAACACCCACCCCTAGCATTTGTATTTTCTTTTTGTTTTCTAACCTTTTTTTCCATTGATGCTTCTTCCCCTATCTATTTTTGGCAAACTTAATTCTTTTTTTATTAATCATTAAACATAAACCTTTTTTAAAACCTTTAATAAATTAGATTTTAGGTTTTTTAATTAACTTTTTTTTAAAATTAACCTTTTTTTAAATTAAAATTAATTAGCTTTTAGGTTTTTTAATTAACTTTTTTTTTCAAAATTAACCTTTTTTTTATTAATTAAAATTAATTAGGTTTTATGTTTTTTAATTAACTTTTTCTTTTCAAAATTAACCTTTTTTAATTAAAATTAATTAGGTTTTAGGTTTTTTAATTAACCTTTTTTTGAAAATTATTATTTTTATTAATTAAAATTAATTAGGTTTTAGGTTTTTTAATTAACTTTTTTTTCAAAATTAAACTTTTTTTATTAACTAAAATTAATTAGGTTTCTTTTAGGGTTATTTAATTAACTTTTGTTTTTCAAAATTAAACTTTTTTTATTAACTAAAATTAATTAGGTTATTTTTAGGGTTATTTAATTAATTATCATAAATCATTTTTATAAAAGAGTTTGAATTTAGGGTGTATTTGTATTGATAGTTTGCCCATAAACAGACGATTTTGTACAAAGAGACATAAATCCTAGTAAGAGGAAATTGTCGTGAAATGAAAAGAGTACAAAGTGAAAAAAAAACATATAGCCATGTGGAAAGGAACTCGTTGGGTTCCAACTCCGCTATTGCCCCTATGTCTTCGAACATCTCATCCATTGCTGTCGGAAGAGGTTGATTGAACTGATCTGTACCATTTGAACTTTTGACTTTGGTAATAAAGCTTGTAGTAACTGATCCAATGGGACATAGTTGTACACTTTTAATCCCTAACTTTTGCTTGGACCGTTCTTTCGGGTTTTCAGTCCACAGGGATACCCTTTCTTGTCCAAGCCGTCTTTTTAGGGTTTCGAATTATCGGGTGTACAATCTTTTATATATATCCCTAATTTTTACCCAAACCCTTTTGGTTCACCGAAATGCCCTTATTTTTGCCTAGGCCAGTCAAGCTAATGGGTCGTTTTCATGCGTAATATTTTTTGACTATGTCCACGTTCACAGGGTGCAGGAAATTTTCACCGTCCATGGTGGTTAGTATCATAGCACCACCCGAAAATACTTTCTTGACAACAAATGGACCTTCGTAGTTGGAAGTCCATTTTTCCCTGAGATCACCTTGTGGTAGAATGATGTGCTTTATTACCAAGTCACCAACCTGATATATCCGATGCTTGATTTTCTTGTTGAATGCCTTGATCATACGTTTTTGATACATCTGACTGTGAAAAACAACCATAAGCCTCTTCTTGTCAATAATATTTAATTGGTCTAGCCTGGTCTGAATCCACTCGTCTTTGTCTAAGTCTGAATCCTTCATAATCCTTAGAGAAGGAATCTGAACTTCGACAGGTAGGACAACTTCCATACCATAGACTAGAGAGAATGGGGTTGCCCCAGTTGATGTTCACGCTGAAGTGCGATAGCCATGAAGAGAAAATGGTAACATCTCGTGCATGTCTTTGTAAGTCACAACCATCTTCTATATGATCTTCTTAATATTCTTGTTGGAGAATTCCACTGTGCCATTCATCTTCGGTCGATACGGAGAAGAGTTATGGTGCTTGATCTTAAACTGCGTGTAGAGTTCAGTGATCATAGTGTTGTTGAGATTAGTACCATTGTCTGTGATGATTCTCTAGGGGATGCTATACGGGTAAATAAGATTATGTTTTATGAACCAGGCGACCACTTTCTTGGTAACAAAGGCGAACAAGTCTGCTTCAACCCATTTTGTGAAGTAGTCAATGGCGACAAGAATAAAGCGATATTCGTTAGAAGCTGTAGGCTTGATTTCTTCGATCATATCAATGCCCCACATTGCGAATGGCCAAGGAGAAGTCAAAACATTCAGAGGAACCGGAGGCACATGAACTTTATCAGCATAGATCTGGAACTTATGATAAGTTCTCGAGTGGAGGTGACAGTCGGTTTCCATAGTCGACCAATAGTAACCTACTCTTAAAATATTCTTAGCCATAATATGCCCGCTGGATTGAGCACCAAAGATGCCTTCGTGCATATCTTACATAATGTTCTTTGCTTCCTTCTATTCCATACAACGAAGTAGAGTCAAATCATGATTTCACTTGTACAAGATTCCATTGCTCAAGAAGAACTTAGCCGAGAACCTTCATAGGAATTTCTTGTCATTGATCGATGCCCCTTTAGGTTATTCTTGAGCTTCAAGGTATCTTTTCACTTCATGAAACCAATGTTTTTCCTCTACTCCATCAGTGACAATTTTGTAGCAGTGTTCCGATTCGTCAAATGTTTCAATGGTAATTCTGGGTGCCTCATTCTCCTATATGAACTTGAACATGGATGACATGGTAGCTAATGCGTTTGCCATCTGATTCTCTTCTCTTGGGATATGCTCAAAGTAATCTCTTCGAAGTACAGAATCAAGGTTAGAACATGTTCTTGGTAAGGGATAAGATTTATATGCTTCGTATCCCATTCTCCCTTGACTTGACTGATTACCAAGGCTGAATCCCCATATACGCTCAGGAATTTGATTCTCAGGTCAATAGCAACTTTAATTCCCAGGATACATGCTTCATATTCAGCAATATTATTGGTGCAGTCAAAGTAAAGTCTGGCAGCGAAGGGTGTATGAAAACTATGGGGAAAGATAATTACAACATTGATTCCATTTCCAAGTGCGTTAGAAGCTCCATTGAAAACCATAGTCCATCAAGATCCTAGCTCAGGTCCTTCATATGGCCCAGGTTCTTCATAATCTATAATTAGCATGATGTTCTCATCTGGGAATTTGAAATTCATAGACTGATATTCTTCTACAGTTTAATGTGCTAAATAATCTACTAGTACAATTCCTTTGATTGCATTTTGAGTGGTGTACTGAATGTCGTATTGTGTTAAGACCATTTTCCTCCGGGCTATTCTTCCGGAGAGAGTTGGCTTCTCAAATATGTATTTGATGGGATCAATTTTAGAGACCAATAGAGTAGTGTGAGTCAACATATACTGTCTTAGTCGGCGAGCAGCCCATGCCAAAGTGCAGTAAGTTTTCTCGAGCAGTGAATATCTTGTTTCACAGTCGGTAAATTTTTTTCTAAGGTAGTATATTGCATGATCTTTTCGACCAGACTCATCATGTTGGCCCAGCACACACCTCATTGAGTTCTCTAGAACTGTGAGGTACATGATTAGAGGTCTTCCTTCAAATGGTGGCATCAGAATCAGAGGTTCTTGTAAGTACTACTTGATTTTATCAAAAGCTATTTGACAATTTCCGTTCCACTTTACTACTTGATCTTTCTTCAGCAGCTTGAAGATTGGCTCACAGGTAGCAGTCAAATGAGAAATGAATCGGGCAATGTAGTTTAGTCATCCTAAGAAACCTCTGACTTCCTTCTAGGTGCAGGGAGCCGACATTTCTTGAATACCTTTAACTTTTGCGCGATCAACTTCAATACCTTTACCAATGACGACAAAACCTAGGAGTTTTCCAGACCTCACTCCAAAATTGCATTTGTTCGGATTTAGCCTTAGTTTGTACTTCTTAGGCCTTTCAAATAACTTGTGCAGATGAACAAGATGTTCTTTTTCAGTCTCTGACCTTGATATCATGTCGTCGTCGTAGACTTATTTCTCATGATGAATCATGTCGTGAAATAAGGCTACCATGGCCCGCTGATAAGTTGCCCTGACGTTCTTAAACCCAAAAGGCATGACCTTGTAATAGAAAGTGCCCAACTGTGCGACAAAGTTAGTTTTCTCCATGTCTTCGGGTGCCATCTTGATCTGATTATAACTCGAGAAACTATCCATGAAGGAGAATACTTTGTGCTGAGCGGTGTTGTCGACCAAGATATCAATATGTGGAAGTGGGAAGTCATATTTGGGGCTTTCCCTGTTCAGATCCCTGTAATCTACACACATACGTACCTTGCCATATTTCTTTGGTACCAGAACAACATTTGCAACCCATTGAGGATATGCCGTCACCACTAAGAAACATGCATTGAATTGTTTCATAACCCCAACCTTGATTTTCTCTGATATCTTAGGACACATGTAACAAACCTTTTGTTTAATCGGAGAATAACCCTCTTTCATCGGCAGACGGTGAACCATAATATCAACATCGAGTCCTGGTGTTGTAACCTAAAATTTTCCCTCTCATTTCTCAAGATATTGCCTACAAAGATCTTTAATGCCTCAAGTTTTCCCAAGTATCGACTAGGTCAAACAATTTCCTCAACACTGATACCTCAAATTAGGGTTTAAGTTTGTATAAAGGAAGTTGGATTCATAATGTTTCAAATGACTTTCATATATCATTATGGACCCTCAGGATTATTTTTTTTCAAGTTTCAAGTCTTGGATCACAATTTTCCAAGAAAGTCATTCAAATTACCAAAAGGGCAAAATGGGCAAAATTAGGGTTATGATTGAAAATGATCGAACTTTGATTTTTGACCTAATACCTGGCTTATCGGTTGGAAGCATGATCTAAATGACCCGAGCGCGTCATTTTGACCTAATTGCACATTTCAATTCATCTCCTGAGATCAGTGGATTGATAGACAAAATTCGGTCAACTAGTGGGAAAAGTCAATTGTACACTAAAAAGTCAAACTTTGACTTTTTGACCAAAGTTGAATCCCAAAAATCATATTTTATCAAGACATCCAAAATATAAAATTTGATCATCAAAAATCAAGAAAGTCAAAAATCTAACTTATGCAAGACTTGGAAAATTTTCTAAGTTAAGTTCATTGATTCATGATATCTTGTCACTACAATTTAAAATAGTTCAAGATGTTATAAATAATTCAAGTTCTTATAAAGTGACATTTTTGAAAGTTTACAAATCCTAAACGTTGTATTGTTTGGAATTTTTCCTTTGACTCAAAAACCTTGTCACAATGCTTTGTCTTTGATACAATGTGCATAAATTACTCTACAAACCAAACCCTTTCATGCTGCAAACTATGCTGTCCAAGTTATTACTGAACAAAAAATGATATGCTACTTCTATACATTACCACAACACTCCAAAACCCTGCTCAATTTCTATCCTACAAAACCTTGTGCTATGCTGCACTACAAACCTGTCACAAAACCTGTATATGCTGTCCTATACAGTCCAAAAAACTAGTCCAAAACTGCTCTATGCATTCTGCTCCAACCTGCATCATAACAACCACAAAATTGCACCAAAATGGCAAAACAAAATTGTGTGGAAAAAGTACCAAAACAGTAGGCAAAAATAGTTCAAAATAACTTATTTTGTTTCCCTCCTAAACCTCAGCCAAGGATCTATAAAAGGGATTGTTTCATAAGACATAAGGGGGGGATTTTTTTGGAGAGAAAAAGAGAGAAGAGAAAAAACAGATCTTTTGTTAAACTCTGCTCATTCATAAAACCCAGCTCACTCATAAAACTCAATTCATCCATAAAACTCTTCTCATCTTCAACTCTATTTTCACTCACAAAACAGAAAAATCGTCAACCCAATGTTGTACAACCTTGCAAAATTTCCCCTAAACCATCTAACCAAACACCTCATAGACATCACATAAAGATTATTCTAACATAAGAGTAGTTTCTGTAACAACTTTATCATCACCTTCCAAGCATAAACGAAAAAAAAACAGTACTTTGCACCTTTAACTTGGTTGAAGCGATTTTGGAACTTTGTCACACAGAGTAAGGATTGGAGTAGCTCCAAAGAGGAGCTCGGTCATTCATCACTTTGCATCCGGAGATATCCGTAGGTATTCCAAAGTTTCACTTCAAGAGGTATACTTTTTTTTTCCAAACTGTAATATCTTTTTCCATACATCATTTTTTGTTTGTGTTCAAAAGATATGTAAAAGATAAATCAAAAAAAGGAAAACTCAGTAAAAAGAGCCAAGACAGGGGCTAACACGGGTGCCCGTGTCACACGACACGGTCGTGTCAACTCATCTATTTGAAAAAATCTAACAAAAATGTAGGTCAGGGGCTGACACGGTTGCCCGTGTCACAGGACACGGCCGTGTCAGACATACTGGAACTATACGCTAACAAAATGCAGGTCAGGGTCTGACACGGGTGCCCGTGTCACGGGACACGGCCCGTGTTAGCTTAGCTGGTACAAAAAGGAAAAACGTGCATGGACCATTACAGGAAGCTGACACAGGTGCCCGTGTCATAGGACACGGCCCGTGTCAGACCAGACAACATAAATTTTGGTTTTCTATTGACCTTTTGCTTTTATTTTCATTCAATTTTGTAGTAATAATTAGGAATTTTATTTTTTGCAACCCCCACTTGTACACTTGTATTACCCATCCCTAAAAAGCCTGTAATAGCATAAGACCTTTATTTTCCGTATTTTTATTTCTTTCATAAATGTTAGTAATTAGTGTGTATGGAAAAATAAAACCAACAAGTAGACCACCTTAATCAAAGACTAAATGCATGCAATCAAACACACAATTTACACGTACACCTCTAGGGTAAGCTCGCTTTGTTGCCTCGGAAAATAGTTATGTCCCTTAAATATGGGCGTTTTAGAAAAGACCTCGGTAAAAGATCGTAGTCCCTCGATGTTGCCTTCGGTAAACGATCTGGTACCTAAACAAAAATTGCTAAAACGTCTCATAGGTTGCCTTCTATGACTATACAAACGTCTCACGCCCGACCCTTCACATCCAATGTTGGAGCTTATTACCAAATCAGTGGTAAGATAGAAACATATAAAGGAGGAGGAAAAGAACATTTAGACCTTTTGAGTAGGTAGGATGCTCCTAGTTGCTCGCTTGCTCACAACAAAAACATTTTATACACCAACACTTTCATTTGAATCATTTTCAAAAGACAAAGCTTTTTGTACGTGTTCTTATAGAAACGAGAACCATTACAAAGACACTTTTCAAAATTAGTTTCAAAAACACATTCCACAAACACATTTTTGAACTATTTTCAAAACAACACTTTCTACGCGTTCTTATAGAAACGAGAATCATTACAAAGACGTTTTCAAAATACTTTCAAAACCCACACCACAGGCACATTTTCAAACAAAAGCAAGTGATCTAGAAAGCAACTAGAAGCCCGTAGATAACTACGAATGAAAAGGGTGCTAATACCTTCCCTTTTCATAACCTACCCCCCGAAATCAAGAAATAATCTCGAAAGGTCTTTCCTGTTCTTTTAAACCTTTCCTTATTGGATAAAAGAAAAGTCGGCGGTGACTCTTGCTATCCGCAACAATTGCGATCAAACACAAAACACCCAAGTCAGTTCTCCCACCATATTACTGAACTGGCGACTCTGTTGGGAATTACTTAAAAGTGGGGTTACCTTAGGGTTAGATCACCTTTACTCGCTTTTAATTATTTGACTTGCTTGCTTTACATTACGGTTCCTTATTTGGGCTTATTTTAATGCTCTACCCGGATCAGGGGCACTTTTTAGGTAAGTAGCAATAAGTTGTGAAAACTGTGTGGGGTATACCGACATGGTCTAAGAAATAGATACGTTAGTGTGACACATTTATTGGTACTGGCAGCCCTTGAGTAGTCAAGGAGAATACGGGGCCACTGTGTTGTGTCATGAAGCCCTAACTAACTTAAGAACCTTTCTTGAACAACTTGGCCATTAGGAAGTAGTGAGATAGCCTACTTTGGTGCAGTTGGAAGTTGGTTGATACTCGATGATACGCTCATTGAGATCTGACTTTCGGGATATTTCGGTCGCTATTAAAGAGGCCTGTACTGAAACAATGCCCAATGAAGAAAGATCAGTGATATTAAGATCCCTTAGAACCCGATTACTATTACTAGGACAGGTTGAGCCAACTAATCTTCAAGAGTGTACTTACCTAAGAACCCCATGCAAGCCTAAACCTAAGGACTTGTCTACTTTGTGTGTATATGACTATTTGTACATAACAACTTGATTGCTTTGCATACTTGTACATAACATCATGAAATCATACCATAGCATTTTCAATAACCATTTCAAGGATCTCAAGGGCCTATGATGCAGGGTCCTGTTGAACTAGACACCTATCAAGAAGAAAGAGGATTCATTTTCTAAATCAAACATTGTCAAAGACCAAAGCACGATAACTTGAGTCAAGGGCTACGACCTACTTGACATGGTGAGATTGACTCTCGTGGAAGGACATCCACCAATACGAAGTTTTCCAATCAAAGCTTTTGATCAAAATTCAACTTCTAACATCTTCTTGTGTTTACCCTGCGAGATCCTTGAAAACATGCATCCACATACCATGCATCATATCATGACAGGTTTCTCCCATACAGTTCGCCTTATCTTCCTACTGTTTATTTCAGTAAGATGAATATGGAACAAACCGTGAAGGATCTTCAAGCACAAAACGCTCAATTCCAACAAATGTTCTTGATTTTGGCTAAAGGGCAAGAGGACCTGAAGACTCTTGTTCTCAAAGACAAGAAGAGAAAAACAAAGAAGTCAGTGGGTGTATTGAATTTGGGGAGAATTCTTAGAGGACCAGTCAAGAGAGCTCTATATCTCTCAACTCCATCAAATGAGGGGAATAATCATGAAGAAGATAACAACTCGGGGACTGATGAAGATGAAGCTGACTACTCTGAGGAATAATATCCTCCCGCTGATGATAAATACAAATAGTTGGAGGATCGCCTCAATGCTATGGAGATTTAGCAGATACCTGGCATGAACTTTGAAGGTTTAGGGTTGGTTTACGGAGTGGTCATCCCACCAAAGTTCAAAATTCCTACCTTTTCCAAGTATGATGGGGTCTCTTATCCTAAGATGCATATGAGATCTTATGTCCGTAAGATTCAGCCTCACACTACTGACCAAAAGTTATGGGTCCATTTCTTCCAAGAAAGTTGGGCTGACACTCAACTAGAGTGGTTCTATCAGTTAGAAGGAACCGACATTCATACATGGGAGGACTTGGCTATTGCTTTCTACAAACAGTACTAATACAACGCTGATCTTTCACCAACTCGTGTGCAATTGTAGAGTATAACCATGCGTTCCAACGAAGGCTTCAAAGAATACGCTCAAAAATGGAGAGACCTGGCTGGAAGGGTGCAACCACCCTTAACTAACAGGGAGCTGATTGACATCTTTATGGGAAATTTGAAGGGACCTTTCTTCAATCACCTAATTGGAAGCTCCTCAGCGGGTTCACCGAGCTAATATTGACAGGCAAAAGAGTATATACTGGCATCAAAAGCGGAAAGATCCAAGGAGCTACATCCTCTGATACTCAGAAAAAGCCATACAATGGGAAGAAAGAGTCCAATGTTGTTTACGGCCAAAAGGGTCATAACAAGAGCAACCACGACCAACATGTGGGGGAAGTCCTGATCTCTGGTCCTGCATCACGGAGACAACAACAAAAGGGAAATCAGCGAAGGACAGACAAGCCCAAAAGACAAGTTACTAACATCAACATGTAACTGTCTCAACCACTACAACACTTGTTGAAGATGAATCTGATTACGTTGATAGGACCTCATCCAAACCCCAAAACTTCTTCTCCTAACTACAATCCTGATGCAATATGTGCATATCATTCTGACAGTCCTGGGCATGATACTAATGACTGTTGGGCGCTGAAATACAAGATTCAAAACATGATTGACGCCAAGGAGATAAAGTTAGATCCTCCAGAGACTCCCAACGTGATCACCGCTTCCATGCCAAATCATTGAGCGTTCCAGTTCATTTTGAATTTTGAATTTTAATTTTCTTTTGTTATTCAAACACTTATCTTTTAATGTTAAACTTTGTTTCATTAATGCATCACATATGTTTGTCTTGAATTCATCCATTTGTTTTCACTATATTTAAGCTATGCTTTTTACTCTCTTTATGACATTCAACTCTTGCTAAAAGTTACAAGCCTTTAGAGGGAGGATGTCAAAAACAATACCATAATCTCATACAATATGCTTTTGGACAGACCTTGCTGACGATGTACATGCGTTCTTTCAATTCCTAAACATTGGAGTTATAAGGAGGATAATCCCTAGTCAACCCCTTCGAGCCAAAGAAGTAGGAGTTTCCTTTTACACAAAATGAAACCTTTAATCAAAACCTGGGGCAGGGTAGTCTCTCAGTTGATTCAAGTGCGCGTCAGTCGTAAGCTTTCACTTCATACACAACGAATGATACCAAAAACATCCTTCTGAACCAAGAGATGGAGATGGTTCCTTACCAAATAGGCAATCATTATCTCTCAAAAGAAAAGCCCACTAAGTCAAAACCTACGAAGGAGACTTAAGGAAAAAAAAGGGGCATCCCGCTGACCGTAATCTCAAAATAAGAACAGTCAGGCAAAAACAGGGATAGTAAATAAAAAAAGAGGACACTACAAATATTCAACTACATGGAAATATGGAAAAAATGACTACCTTCCAACAAATAAACTTCCAAATTTCTGAACCATCACAAAAATGTCATTCCAAAGTCAATTGGAGTTCAAACGCACAATTAACTGAGTTTAGGGACTGAAGAACATCACAAAGAACGGGAGGGTATAAAATACACTTTGAGCCTTATCCTTTGTTTCTTAAACCGTTAACCAAGCCACACTACAACCTTCAAAAGTCCTAATTGAAGCATGGGTTAGTTCGAAATCATACTGTTACAAAAGGTATCCTAACTTCTGTAAGGCTTACTGTAAATCCTGAGTTGAATTTTCTTACAAAAATTCTTTTATCTTGCTAAAATGAATTCTCAAAACTTCAAGACAAGCATAAACTTTGCATTATTTGAATACCGCTGTTTGCATATAGTTATTTGTTTGACAACAGAGAAACTCACACAACGAATATCCAAAGAACGAACGCTCCATCAGTGGACAAAATCAATTCAAATGGGATGACACTTCCAAAAACAAATCTCTTATTCAGCAATGGGGCATGACACATCACTTCCCAATACATCTGGGGTAGTCAAGTCAAGATTCCTAGAAATCTCTCAATATGTGCTGAGTAACCAGGGGCAGGTATTTATCTAAATCACTTGGGGCATTGGACGTGAATTCCAACAAAGGGTTACGTACGGTCAGGCAAACATTTACTGGCAATATTACAAACACTTGTTACTAGGGGCAATGACAAAACCCTCACAAAGTCCTTTTCATAGGGTGATCCCCAGCCGGAGTTTCAATCTCTGAAAACTTCTCCCCAACTTGAGTTTGCATCTCTGACTACTATAAATCAAGGGACCACAACCCCTCTTCCCCAATAGACTTTTCTACAACCACCAGTGAATTTCTGCAAAGCCTGGAAGCCAAACCAGATAAAAATTAACTTCTTTATCCCCAACAAGTTTGTTAACTTCCTTTCTCTTCCATCAAGAGATAACTCCCCAGTAGAGAAACGGACAACTAAGACTCCTAAACTCTTTTCCCCAAGATGGAATCAACACTCTCCACAGAGTTTTCCTCAAGCAAAGTCAACATCCCCCAGCGGAGCTCTCCTCAAACAACAAAAACAGGAATCCCCAGTGGAAACATTCTGAGCAAGGTTTGAAGATGGGCATACTCTTCATCCCCAACAACAGCTTAGGAATCAACTTCCCAAAACTCCCAAACACTTGCCAAGGATTTATTTTCCAAGACAAAATTACATTCCAACAACATCTCATGCATTTTGAGAACATCATTACGCGATGTATTTCATACATCATGACATTGCATACAACTAACTCTTTACCTTTTTAGGAAAGTTCAAACAACAGATAACTATCGTCAACAAATTTTCAACAGTTCCATATTAATACCTGTAACAAGACACGACAATTATCCGTAGACAACCGATTATAGATCAATACCTGAAACAAGCCAGGGCAATTATCTACACGACCAGCTGAAGCAACCCTACCAAGGTTCCTTCTCAGACATTTCCAGATACAATTTCACACTGACTCATCGTGAAGAAACTCTACCCAGGTTCCTTCTCTACATTTCTAGATGAAGTTTTACACTGACTCATCATGAAGTAACCCTACCTAGGTTCCTTCTCAGACATTTCCAGATTTAGTTTCACACGGACTCATCATGAAGCAGCCCTACCCAGGTTCCTTATCTACACTTCCAGATGAAGTTTTACACAAACTCATCATGAAGTAACCCTACCCAGTTTCCTTCTCATAAATTTCCAGATGCAGTTTCACACGGACTCATCGTGAAGCAACCCTACCCAGGTTCCTTCTCTACATGAAGTTTTACACAGACTCATTGTGAAGTAACCCTACCCAGGTTCCTTCTCAGACATTTCCAGATGCAGTTTCACACGGACTCATCATGAAGCAACCCTACCCAGTTCCTTCTCTACATTTCCAAATGAAGTTTTACACGGAATCATCATAAAGTAACCCTACCCAGGTTCCTTCTCAGACATTTCTAGATGAAGTTTTACACTAACTCATCATGAAGTAACCTTACCATGGTTCCTTCTCTCTCATTCTCAGCGGTAGTCAGGGATTCATTTTCCCTAATCCGACACAAATGCATATATCATAATTTCATTGCACTGTGCATTTCATGCATCATAACATCACATACAACTAACTCTTTACCTTTTTCAGGAAAGATCAATCAACAGAAAATTATTATCAAATTTTCAACAAGACAAGGCAAATATCTATGAATAAATTAATCGTAGATCAATTCCAGAAACAAGACGGGGTGGCTATCTACATGATAATTACTTCCTTCAGACTCCTGATGTTTCAGTTTAAATATCTTAACGCTTTATCCTGATTCTTTCCTGCGGTCATCTTCTCTGGTTCAGATAAATCACTCCAAATATTTATTCTGATTCTTTCTAGTTCAAGAACATTCAGACTTCTGCTGGTTCAGTTTAAATATTTCAACGGTTTATCCTGATTCTTTCTTACAAATATCTTCTCTGGTTCAGATAAATTGCTACAAAATTTATTCTGATGCTTTTCCAGATCCCTGTTAGTTCGGTTTAAATCTCAACGGCTTATCCTGATTCTTTCCCAGAGGACACTTTCTATGGTTCGGATAAGTCGCTCCAAGATTTATTCTGATTATTTTCCGGACCCCTGCTGGTTCAGTTTAAATCTCTCAACGGTTTATCCTGATTCTTTCCTAGTGGACACTTTCTCTAGTTCAGATAAGTCGCTCCAAGATTTATTCTGATTCTTTTCCGGACCCATGCTGGTTCGGTTTAAATCTCTCAATGGTTTATCCTGATTCTTTTCCAGTGGACACTTTCTCTGGTTCAGATAAGTCGCTCCAAGATCTATTCTGATTCTTTTCCGGACCCCTGCCGATTCAATTTAAATCTCTCAAAGGTTTACCCTGATTCTTTCCCCAATAGAAACTTTCTCTGATTCAGATAAATCACCCCAAAGATTTATCCTGATTCTCCTCTGGACCTCTACTGATTCAGTTTAAATCTACCAATGGTTTATCCTAATTCCTTTCCGGTACACATTTTCCCTGGTTTAGATAAATCGCTCCAATGATTTGTTCTGATTCTTTTCCAGTTAAAGTCAAGCTTAGACTTGGTTTAATTTCTATCAACAATCACCTTTGGATGGCATATGTAAGCCCATCTCCAACAATTCTCTGTCATCTCTCCAAATGACATCTTTAAGCCTATTCCCTACACAATCAACCCCCATAACATCAAGTGCAAATTTTTGGGCACTCTAGTGTTCAATCATATTCCACCTTCAAGTAACGAATGACAGACTCGCCAATCTAACTCTTCAGGTTTAAGAAGATTTAATAGGGGAAGCTGTTGTACCCCAAAATTTTCCCTATCATTTCTCAAGATATTTCCTAGAAAGATCTTTAATGCCTCAAGTTTGCGTAAGTATCGAACAGGTAAAACAATTTCCTCAACACTGATGCCTCAAATTAGGGTTTGAGTTTGTACAAAGGCAGTTGGATTCATAATGTTTCAAATGACTTTCATAGATCACTATGGACCCTCAGGATTATTTTTGTCAACTTTCAAGTCTTGGATCACAATTTTCCAAGAAAGTCATTCAAATTACAAAAAGGGAAAAATGGGCAAAATTAGGGTTATGACTGAAAATGATCGAACTTTGATTTTTAACCTAATACCTGGCTTATCGGTTGGAAGCATGACCTCAAGGATCCGAGTGCGTCATTTTGACCTAATTGCACATTTCAATTCATCTCCTGAGATCAGTGGATTGATAGACAAAATTCGGTCAACTGGTGGGAAAAGTCAACTGTACACTAAAAAGTCAAACTTTGACTTTTTGACCAAAGTTGAATCCCAAAAATCATATTTCATCAAGACATCCAAAATATGATATTTGATCATCCAAAATCAAGAAAGTCAAAAATCCATGTTTTGCAAGACTTGGAAATTTTTCTAAGTTAAGTTCATTGCTTCATGATATCTTGTCACTACAATTGAAAATAGTTCAAGATGTTATAAATAATTCAAGTTATTATAAAGTGACATTTTTACAAGTTTAAAAATCCTAAACTTTGTATTGCTTGGACTTTTTCCTTTGACTCAAAAACCTTGCCACAATGCTTTGTCTTTGATATAATGTGCATAAATTGCTCCACAAACCAAACTTGTTTCATGCTGCAAACTATGTTGTCCAAGTTATTGCTGGAAAAAAAATGATATGCTACTTATATACATTGCCACAACACTCCAAAAACCTTCTCAATTGCTATCCTACAAAACCTTGTGTTGTGCTGCACCACAAACCTGTCACAAAACATGTATACGATGTCCTATACAGTCCAAAAAAACCATTCCAAAACTGCTCTATGCAGTCTACTCCAACCTGCATCATTACAGCCACAAAATTGCACCAAAATGGCAAAAGAAAATTGTGTGGAATAAGTATAAAAGCAGTAGGCAAAAACAGTTCAAAATAACTTATTTTGTTTCCCTCCTAAACCTCGGTCAAGGATCTACAAAAGGGACTGATTCATAAGACATAAGGGGGTAATTTTTTGGAGAGAAAAAGAGAGAAGAGAAAAAACAGAACTTTTGTTAAACTATGCTCATTCATAAAACCCAGCTCACTCATAAAACTCAGTTTATCCATAAAACTCTGCTTATCTTCGACTCTGGTTTCACTCACAAAATAGAAAAATCCTCAACCCATTGTTGTACAACCTTGCAAACTTTCCCCTAAACCAACTACCCAAACACCTCATATACATCACATAGAGATTGTTCTAACATAAGAACAATTTCTGTAACACCTTTATCATCACCTTTCAAGCATAAATGAAAAAAATAGTACTTTGCACCTTTGACTGGGTTGAAGCGATTCTAGAACTTTATCAAACAGAGCAATAATTGGATTAGTTCCAAAGAGGAGCTCGTTCATTCATCACTTTGCATCTGGAGATATCCATACGTATTCCAAAGTTTCGCTTCAAGAGGTATAATTTTTTTTCCAAACTGTAATATCTTTTTCCATACATCATTTTCTGTTTGTGTTCAAAAGATTTGTAAAATATAAATCAAAAAAGGAAAACTAAGTAAAAAGAGCCAAGACAGGGGATGACACGGGTGCCTGTGTCACAGGACACAACTGTGTCAGCTCATTTATTTGAAAAAATCTAACAAAAATGCAGGTCAGGGGCTGACACGGGTTCCCGTGTCATAAGACACGGCCGTGTCAGACATACTGGAACTATACGCTAACAAAATTGTAGGTCCGGGGCTGACACGGGTGTCCGTGTCACAGGACACGGCCCATGTCAGCTTAGCTGGTACAGAAAAGGAAAAACATGCATGGACCATTGCAGGAAGCTGACATGGGTGCCCGTGTCATAGGACACGGCCCGTGTCAGACCATACAACATAAATATTGATTTTCTTTTGACCTTTTGCTTTTATTTTCATTCAATTTGGTTGTAATAATTAGGACTTTTATTTTTTACAACCCCCACTTGTACACTTGTATACCCCATCCCTAAAAAAGCATGTAATAGCGTAGGACCTTTATTTTACCCATTTTTATTTCTTTCATAAATGTTAGTAATTAGGGTGTATGGAAATATAAAAACAACAAGTAGACCACCCTAATTAAAGACTAAATGCATGCAATCAAATACACCATTCACACGTGCACCTCTAAGGTAATCTCGCTTTTTTGCCTCGGAAAATAGTCATGTCCCTCGAATATGGGCATTTTAGCAAAGACCCTCGGTAAAAGAACGTAGTCCCTCGATGTCCCTTGATGTTGCCTTCAGTAAACGATCTAGTCCCTAAACGAAAATTTCTAAAACGTCTCATAGGTTACCTTCTATGACTATACAAACGTCCCACGCCCGTCCCTTCACATGCAATGTTGGAGCTTCTTACCAAATCAATGGTAAGATAGCAACATCTAAAGGAGGAGGAGAATAACATTTAGACCTTTGTGTAGGTAGGATGATCCTATTTTCTCGCTTGCTCACAATAAAAACATTTTATACTCTAACACTTTCATTTGAAACATTTTCTAAAGACAAAGCTTTTTGTACGCGTTCTTATAGAAACGAAAACTATTACAAAGACACTTTTCAAAATTACTTTCAAAAACACATTCCACAAACACATTTTTGAACTATTTTCAAAACAAAACTTTGTACGCGTTGTTATAGAAACGAGAATAATTACAAAGACGTTTTCAAAATACTTTCAAAACCCACACCACAGGCACATTTTTAAACAAAAGTAAGTGATCTAGCAAGCAACTAAGATTCCGTTGATAACTACGGATGAAAAGGGTGATAATACCTTCCCTTTTCATAACCTACCCCCCGAACTCACGAAATAATCTCGAAAGGTCTTTCCTGTTTTTTTCAACATTTCCTTATTGGATAAAAGAAAAGTCGGTGGCGACTCTTGCAATCCACAACAATTACGATCAAACACAAAACACCTAAGTCAGTTCTCCCACCGTATTACACCTGGAATGGCCTTGTATGACCAAGCAAATATCTCAACATAGTCGTGCAACATCTGAATCAATTTGTTCTTGACACTACCCTCTAAGTTGGCGCCAATCTTGACTTCCTTTATGCCTGCCTTGGTACCCAAGTTTACAACTTCGATTAGCTCTTTGTGCGGTTGGATAGCCTTTTCTTCTTGTATTAAGAGTATGGTAAGCTCTCTAGGTATTTCACAATCTTCCTCACCTTCTTCCTTAGCTTGGTAGATCAGATTTTCAAAGTCATAATCGACAATAGCAAAATCGTTATCAATGGGATCCAAAGTGGATGTGGATTTGCAATGTAGTGTATGGGTGTGTGTGAGAATACATAGATATTTGAAAGTGAAATAAAGTAAAAGAAAGATAGAGAGCACAAAATTTGAATGTAAAAAGTCCAATGTTTTCATTAAATGAAAATATGACATATGAAATGACAACCCTTAATTAATGAGCCATTGTGCCCCAGGCAAGACACAAAGTTTAAAGTCATTATTTTAAAATAAATTACATAACCAAACTTCTTAAAGCAATATAACAAAAATAGTTATTACTCCTGACTAAAGGAGATTGATATAATGTCTTCCGCCTTCCAGTTGCTGAGCCTGTTTCCAATGGTAGGAAAGATCCAACTTTCAAAGTCACAATCACTGTCAGCATCCTCTACATTGTTAACTCTGTTATTGATGATATGGAACAAAGGTCTTCCATCTCGAGCGTGACGAATAACCCTTTGAACTTTTGCAGTAAAGTCCAAACCAAACTTGTTAGATTTATAGGGGATATCAGGAAGTTGACCCCAAATAGTGCAACCACCTTCTTCAATAGTTGCTTTGGCATCTTTTAAGGAAGCCATCTTGTGCGAAACTTTGATAGTCTTTGGAATGGAAGAAACATATTTAATAGCAGCAGGGGAAATCACTTCAAAGGTCTAGCATGGAGTCTTGATAAATTCTCCGTCCATCTCCACATACCAGAATGAATTTAGATGGCTGACCATGTACTCCTCTTCTCCGCAAATAGTAACAACCTTCACTTTTATGAGATATTTTAATTTCTGGTGCAAGGTGGAGGTAATAGTGCCTGCCCCATGGATCTAAGGGCGTCCTAATAGACAAGAATAAGCTGGCCGAATGTCCATCACATAGAAGGTGGATTCAAAGATCTATGAACCCACTTTGATTGGGAGGTCCACTTCTCCATGCACGATTCTTTTAGACCCGTCAAAGGCTCGAACTATAATGTCACTGGGTTTCAGCATAACCCATTCACAATCCAGTCTGTCAAGAGATCCCTTTGGCAGAACATTCAGAGAAGAGCCAATATCAACTAACATGTGAGCCAATGTAGTGCCTCTGCATTCAATGGAGACATACATGGCCATATTATGATTTCTCCCCTCCGGAGTCAGGTCAGCATTGGGGAATCCTAATCCATTATCAGTTGTTAAACTCACTACATAACTTCCAAATTGGTCAGCCAAAATTTCTTGTGGCACATGAGAAGTCTTCAAGAATTTCACTAAAGTCTACACATGGGCTTCAAAACACAGCAATAAAGATATATTGGAGATTTTGGACAGGGTCTTCCCCAGATGTTCAACAATTTTATAGTCACTCTTGCAGATGATTTTCAAAACTTCTTCTAACTCTTGTCTAGAGGTGTCCTTGATTGTAGCTTCTTTTGGAACCTCTATCTGGGCAGGCTCTATCATTATTCATTATCTCTTTACCTCGAGCTTCGGCAGTTGTCTTGGTAACTGTGACTTGAACATGTGGAGAGATTTCCAGGGAGAAAATCCTTTTGCTTATAGTAATTTTTCTGGTCCCCGCAATATTGTCAATATCGGGATCAACCTATTCATCATCTTTGTTAGACAAGTCTTGTTTAATGTCGTGGTAATAAACGCTAGACCCATAATTCCATGGAAAATCCTTCTCCGAGGAATATGGGATAGGTCCAGGTGTTGTAATGATTAAGGGAGCAAATTTTGGATTGGCAGTAATCCTTACAGGACCCTTGGAAGTGATCCTGAAAGGAGTACCGAATATGATAGACAAATCTCGACACAAAATTTCAACATACAAAACTTTTTCAATCAAAATTACATGTTCATCCATCAGGCGCTGAACACCTTCCTTCAGTAACCCGCAACCATTAGGTTGAACTGCACAACAATAACATTCTTTAACACAACCTGGAAATAAAACAACTTGTAGCAAATTCTCCTTGATTGTGAGAGAGGAGTAACCACATCACTTATGGAGGTAACATACAAAACATCTTCAATAGCACTTATGCCTTTGTTATGCTTCAGTATAGGAGCAGTAATCACATTCAGAGTCTCTGGAGGGTCGAACTCAATTTCCTTGTTATCAATCATATCCTGAATCTTATTTTTCAGGACCCTCATTTGTTGGTGTCGTTCCCAGGACTATTAGAATGATAGGAACACTTTGAATTTGTAATGTACTTTTGAGAGGATGTGTTGGGATTCTGAGGAGGATCCCGCAGGGAAATGAGTTCATCCTTTAACAAATGTTGCAATGCTTAAGACAATGGCATATTAATCCTAGTGAACTTCCTCCTCAAAGCGTCTGACCTACGCTGGTTGCCTTGTTGTGATTGTTGAGTAGGCGCTGGATTAGAGATCAACACCACTCCCACGGACTGATGGCTATCATTTTTACTACGAATATTTTGGCCATAGCCAACATGGTTTCTTTTTTACTACCGAACGACCTCTTCACAACATTAGAAGTTTCAACCATTGGAATCTTCCCACTCTTAATACCACTTTAAACTCTTTCTCCTGTCAGAATTAGCTCAGTAAAGCCAGATGAAAAACTCCCAATCAAATGATTAAAGAATGGGCCTGTCAGAGTACCCATGAACATATCAACTAATTCTCGGTCAGACAAGGGTGGTTGGACCCTTCCAGCTAAGTATCTCCACTTCTGGGCATACTACTTGAACCCTTCAGTCAAGCCCATGGACATGTTTTGCAATTGTACATGAGTCGGTGCATGGTCAGGATTATATTGATACTACTTGTAGAAAGCAACAACCAAGTTTTCCCATGTGTGAATGTTGATTCCTTCCAGCGGGTATAACCATTCAAGTTGAGTACCGGACAAACTTTCTTGAAAGAAATGGACCTATAATTTCCTGTCAGCAGTATGAGGTTGGATCTTTCGAACATGCGACCTCAAATGGAGTTTGGGACAAGAGACCCTATCATATTTAGAAAAGATAGGGACCTTGAACTTGTGAGGGGTGACTACCCCCAGGATCAAACCCAACTCTCCAAAATCCAATCCAGGCACTTTCTGGGTTTCCATAGCTTTGAGACATTCTTCTAACTACTTGTACTTGTCATCGACGGGAGGGTACTGTTCATCGGAGTAATCTTCATCTTCAGAATCTTGATTGTTTCTATCTTTACCCTTAACACTTCTGCCATCTTCCTCTTGGTTGTCGTCTTCCTCAGAGGAAACATCTTGAACTGGTTGAGCAGGACCTTTGAATCTTCTCCCCATATTGAGGATAATAGCCGGCTTCTTAGTCTTCTTTTTCTTGGTGGGGAGCGCCATCATCTCTTGTTTCCATTTGGCCAGATTCAGAAGAGTCTCTTGGAATTGTGCATGTTGAGCCTGAAGATTCTTCACAGTTTGTTTGAAGGCCATCTTATACTGAAATAAACAGTAAGTAGATGAAAAGACCTGTATTGGAAAACTTGTTTATGAAATGATGCATGACATGTAGATGCAATGTTTTCAAGGACCTTATGAGATTTAAATTCATTAATAAAAAAGGAAACAAAAATAAAGACTTCATTAGTATGTTCGAAATTACAATTGCCTCTTAGGCTTACAATGGAAAGCAAAAGGGTCTCAAAGAGACAACAATATAAACTTTTAAAACCTAAGACTCAAGTCTCCCACAGAGGCTTCCTCTTCGTGTCGATGTATGCATTAAGGATTTGCTCCTCGTGAAGTTTCTTTATGAGCTCCAACACTTTCTTTTCACTTGCATAGAATTGAGCTTCAAAGGTATCATGTTCTTCCTTGAGTTGAATCCAGGACTTCTACAATTCTTCAAGGTTAGTGGGCATGTCTGGATGGAGGATGGTGCAAGAAACGTCTCCTTCAACAACCGACTCTATGATCACCGGTAGAATAGCTGGATATGGCTTCATGAGGGTTTGAGCATGAGCTCGTACCCATTTGAGGTAGGGCTCCAAAAGGATGGAAATATTTTGTCCTAAAGTCTTGCTATCAATCTTGTTTACCATGCCCCAAGCACATATAAACCTTTTATGATAACCTTGAGGATCATTTTCGTAGTCGAACACAATACCCTGGATAAGTATGTCATGAGGACCATCTCTTCGAGCACAACCAAATTGACGTAGAGCCAGAGAAGAGTTGTAAGTAATACCTCCCCTAATTCCAAGGAGTGGAACATTAGGGAATTCCCCACAGCGGTCAGTGATAGTAACATCTTCTAGAGATCGGGAACACTAATAGATATCCGAATGAGAGAGTGACATCATCCTTTAAGACCACCTAAAACCTTGTTCTTTCTTCAATATTGATCGGGGAAGGAGAGAAATAAACTACCTGGGTAGCAAAGGTATGCAAAACATAAGGGTCCCTCGCTTCCTCATAGTACGAGTGTGAAGAGAATGCAAAATATCTCCAAGAAAATTAGGCACAGGGTTACGAGAAAGAAATTTTTTGATGGCGTTCACATCTATGAGTTGGCCTGGATTAGGGAATAACACCAAACCATAGATCAAGAAAGCCAATATTTCCTTGAAATCCTGAAAACTCATAGCATCCAAAAACAACCGAGCCTTCTCTACTTCTTGTTTCCCAATTAGATACAATGTCAGACCGCTTCAGATGTAAGGCTACTGCAATATCTTCAGGTTGTGGATCTTTATCTAAACCATTGAAAGGTGTCTGATCAAGAATAGGTGTTCCCAGTAGCTTAGAGAACTCTTCCATTGCAGGTACCAGTTGATAATCTGGAAAGGTGAAACAGTAATGTGTGGGATCAAAGAACTGGAATAAAACACTCATCACGTGTTCTTCAAAACTTGAAGTAACCAAACTGGGTAGATGACCATGCCTTTTGGTGAATTGATAGCTTTTAGAAACTTTTGAGACTAACTCCTTAAGTTGAAAAGGTATCCTCACGAAACTGATCCGGATAGTATTTCTTCAAGAGGAGGCCATAACCTACAAAACATAACAAAGATAAATCCCTAGGTCCTTGAAATGGTTAGTGAAAATGATATTATATGATGTCATGATGTTATGATGTCATGTTCGAACAATTAATCAATCATAAACAAGACACACCAGGCCTTAGGTTCAGGCTTGCATGAAGTTTATAGGTAAGTGCCCTATTGAGTTTTAGTTGGCTCAACCTTTCCTAAAAGAAGTAACCGGGTTCTAGGAATCTCATATCACTAATTTTTCTCTCAGGAATTGTTTCAGCACAAGCATCCGATTTGCGACCGAAACATCCTGAAATTCCAATCTTAATTAGTATAGCATCGAGTATCAACCAACTTCAGTCTGCACCAAAGCCGACCATCTCATTACTTTCTAATGGATAAGTTGTGTCAACTAAGGTTCTATGGTCAGTTAGTTCTTTATTACACCACGTGGCAGCCTAACATTCTCCTTGACTGACTCAAGGGACACCAACACCAACCAATGTGTCGCACTAACGTAGCCATCGTTTCAACCATATTGGTCTACACCGTACAATTTTCACTATCCATTGCCACTTACCTAAAATGTCCCCAGATCCAGGTATAAGATCTATACAAGAAATAAACCTAACAAAACTTCGAAATATAAAGCATACAAATCAAGCAAGTAAAGCATTTTTAAATGTGGTCTAACTCTAAGGTAACCCCACTTTTAGTTATTTCCCCAGCAGAGTCGCCAGTTCTGCAATGCGGTGGGAGAATTGACTTTTAGGTTTTGCGTTTTATCGCAAATGTTGCAGATAGCAAGAGTCGACACCGACTTTTCTTTTACCCAATAAAGGAAAGGGTGAAAAGAACAGGAAAAACCTTTTGAGAATTTTCTGAGTAAGGGGGGTAGGTTATGAAAAGGGAAGGTGTTAGCGTCATTTTCATCCGTAGTTATCTATGGGCTCTTAATTGCTAGCTCATTTTTGAAATGCTTTGTGCTTGTGTACATTTGCAAATATTTTGAAAATGCCTAAGTACGACAATTTTGTAATGATTCTCGTATCGTTGATAATGTATACAAAATGTCTGTTTTTGAAAATATATGTGAAAGAAAGTGTTGTTTTGTGAAAAAGATGTTTTGTTTTTTTGAAAAGTTTGTGAGCAAGCGACTACGAGCGTTCTACCTACTCAAAAAAAGTCTTTGTTCTTTTCCTCCTCCTTTAGATAGTGCTACCCAACCATTAGTTAGTATGAAGGCTTATCATTGGATGTGAGTGACATGTGCGGGTCATCATACAGTCATAGAAGGCAACTTGTAGGACACTTTAGCAATTTTCGTAAGGGACTAAGATCGTTTACTGAAGGCAGCATCAAAGGGTCATCGAGGGAAAATAATCTTTCAACTGATGGTCTTTGCTAAAGCATCCCACGCTCGAGGGATATGATTGTTTTTTATTCGAGGCAACAACTGAGGGTCACCCTAGAGGTGTGCGTGTGTGAAGTGTTTTTGATTTCAAGTATTTATATTGAGATTAGGTTTTCTAATGTTTGCTTTTAGTCTTTTCCATACAATCCTATTGAACTAACATTTAAATATATACAAGTGCAGAAAATAAAAATGCGGTAAATAAACTGCGCTATTACATTGCTTTGGGGATGGGGACTACAAACCATAAATCGGGGAGGAAAATATAAAGGAAAATCCTAATTTATTTATTACAAGCTTTGAGAAATTACATAATTATATAAATGCGGAAAATAAGCAAACGTACGGAGATGATGAAGAGGAAAAATATTTAAGACCTAAAAAAATTCTAAGGGTTTAAGAAAATATTTTTGTTTTTTTTGTTTAGAAAAATATTGGAAGTGATTAATAAATATAAAACCTAAATCTTAGTTAATTTACAAACTAATTATTTAAAATAAAATAAGGTAATTAAATTAAATTAATTTTTATTATAAAAAATTAAATTAATTAATTAAAAATCTAAATCTAAATTTTTTATGATTTTATGATTTTTGTTGTTGAAAATAAAATTGTTTAAAAAAAGAAAATGTTAATTAAAACAAAAATAAAGAAAGTTAAAATGGGCCTCAAACAAGTAAGATGGGAGTGAGAGAAAAGCAAAAAGAAAAAGCCCAAACATGACAAAGCCCAAGTCTGTGTTGGATTCAGTATGGATGACTTTCAGAAGGTGCATCATGGGATGTGCATTTGGTGTGTTGGATCTGCCTTTGATGAGATCTAATGGTGATCAGGTGAGGGTACATGATGGACTTGCGAAGGCTTAGTGTCCTGAACCTGCAAGGAAAATATGTGAAAAAAACAAAAGGGTACCACTGGGGCTCGAACCCTCTATTATACGAGTTCCTATTTTACCACTAGGGTGGTTGTTTCATCCGGTTATGAAACACCCCCAGTAAATATATTATAAAACAAGTCATAAAAATTTGAAATGGACATCTTCATCTTCCTCACACGCACGAACAACAACAATACCAACATTGTTCCATCTTCATCTTCATCTTTCTTGATTTTTTACAAGGAATGCAACCATATAAATTTCAAAAGCTATAGATTAAAGATGAGTGCGAATTTTGTTTGGTACCAAACTAAAAACCTAACATTTCAGAAAACTCAGTTCCAAAATTATCATCACACAGTCAATTAAAATGAGATTTAAAGACATGGTTAGCTTTATAAAGATGATATCTACATTTTATCTTTTGAAATCAAAGGCAAATGATGTATGGATAAGGATATCACATTTTGAGTTTTTTTACCTCTTTGAAGAAAAGTTCAAAGCTTCTTTTAGTTTTTCCAGGTGCAATGTGATGATTGATTAAGCTTCCTTGTACCTCCCTGAAGTTGTTCCAATCCTTACTTTGTGCTGAAAGTGTTTGAATCTCCCCAACCATGTCAAGTTGCAAGCTTCAGTTATGGAGTTTGGAGGATGGTGATGATGATGTTACAGAAGTGTAACAAGGGTATGGATAAGTTATATATGATGTTTATGAAGTTTTATGATGATTAACTTGCAAAGATATGACAATGGTGATGAATTTCGAAGAAATGGTGTTTTTGGAGCTTTAATAGAGTTTTGGAGCAATTTCAGAATTTGAGAGAGTATGAGGGTGTTTTGAAGCTCTGAATTCGTGCCTTGGCTTGCCAATGAACCCTATATTTATAGGCAAAGGTTAGAGGGATTGTGTTGGTTGCAATCTGAAGATGTCAAGTTATGGCTTGGTTGGAAGTGAAATATCAAGTTATGGTGAAAATGGTGGTTTCAAGGATCAAGTACAAGCATGTTTTGAAGTATGTTGGGTTTAGGGAGGTTACTTCTTCACTTTATAATTGAGTGTGATCAAAGGACACAAATGATGAGATTAATGCATTGACTTTGGCAAAAAGCTTGCTTTACTAGAATGGAAGTGTAACCTTTCTCCCCTTAATTTCAAAATGGATTGGATAATGCTTGAATCAAATGGACCATATCTCAAGAGCTTGTGTAATCTTGTGATTAGAGATAGACTTGCAAATTTAGAGGCCTGCAAAGTGAGATTGTGTAGCATGGTGTGAGATTTGTCCATAAGGCTTTCAAGATAATGACCTATAATTCAAGTTTGACACGCCATCTTCATCTCTTCGAAACTTCTAGCTCAATCATGATAGATTTGTGTTCTTAGACAATTTGAAAAGCTTGAATCAAGATCTATAACTTTCATGTTTTGATTTTTTGCTGAATCAATTTGGATCTAAGTGAAAAATGGCCATAAAGTAGTGACTTTGTTAAGAACAAAACACTTAGAAATTTTTCTAAGTGTTGGGTAAAAATATCAGAACTTCATGGGCCCGTATCTCTTAATCCAAGCACTTTTTGAGGATCACCCAACATTAACAAAGTTGTAGAATTCATCAATCCCTACAACTTTCATGTTGAAAGTTTTCCTTGAATCAACTTGTATCTTGAGGAAACTTGCTTGTGAAGTTATGGTTTTTTAGGTACAAAGTTTGATTATTGATTATTGATGACAAAGTTTGATAGTTTTGAGTGTTTTTATGATTCTTGATTTTTGAATTCCAATGTTAACAAAAAAGTCAATGTTTGACTTTTGTGTGACTTGACTTTTTATCAATTGATTCAATTCTTCAACTATCAATCACTTATATCTTTGGAAATGTCTTGAGCTAAGGAACTATGTCAATATGTTGTATTTGAGCCCTTGATATCATGCTTTAAGCCATTAGGTCATGCACTAGGCCAAAAGTCAATGATCAGTCATCTTCAATCAAAACCCTAATTTGGAAATTTCTTGACCTTTGATGATTTGAGGGATTTTCTTGAGGAATCATGATCAAACCTTGATCAAATGATAATTATCACCTCAAAATGTTGATGTTTACAAACAAATCTTGAAGTTTGACTGTATGTTGACCATAGTTGACTTTTTACTCAATACAATTTATTTTCAATCATTTGAGCAATTGACTGAGCAAACTTGTGATGTAAGATTTGAAACTTGACATAAGCATTATTGAGGACCTACTCTGAACCATGAAAGTCATTTGAGACCTTCGCAAACCAATCTTCTTTGAGAAGCACCAAACCCTGGTTGAAGACCCTTGCTTAGGAGGAGGTTTGACCAGTCAACTCTTGAGTGGCTTTGAGTATTTGAGACCCTTGTGAGCATGTTTTGAAGAAAATGGGAGGGAAAATTTTGGGGTACAACATGTTTCTTGGGTTTATTTTCTTGCAAAGATCCTACACCTAGATCTAGAGGTGCCTTAGTTAAGTAGCAATATATCATGGAAACTATACGACATAAACCGATATGGTTGAAGTGATGGCTACACTAGTGTGACACTTTGGTTTATACTGATGTTCCTTGAGTCAGTCGAGGATAACATTGGGCTGCCGCATGTTGTCATAAGCACTAACTGACTTTTAGAACCTTAATTGAGCCACATTGGCCGTTAGAAGGTAGTGAGATAGCCGGCTTTGGTGCAGCCCAAGGTTGGTTGATACTCGATGCTACACTCATTAAGATTTGACTCGCGTGATTTTTTTGTGGAAAATCAGTTGTTGTACTAAAATAAAACCTTTGAGAAAGATATGTGATATGAGATTCCTAGAACCCGATTACTATTTTAGGACAAATTGAGCCAACTTAACGTCATATAGAGAAGTGTATTTACCTATGTACCCCATGCAAGCCTTTAAACCTAAGGCTCTTCCATGATTTGTTTGTGTTTGCTACTTGCTTAAACGTTACATCACAACATCATAACATCATGACATGGCATTTTTCGCTAACCATTTCAAGGATCTTAGGGACCTTTGATGCAGGTTTATCATGAACCAAACTTCTAGAAAGGGGAAAGAGGATTTATTTTCCTCTTACCAGGTGTCGTTAAAGATCAAAGTACACTCCTTTGAGCCAGTTGCTAGGACCCACTTAACATGGTGAGCTCGATTCTTATAGAAGAACATTCAAAAACAAAGACGCAAAGTTCTTCAGTCAAAGCTGTAGCCAGACTCAATTTTTGACATCTCATTTGTATTTATCCCGCGAGATCCTTGAAAACATTGCATTTACATATACATACCATTCATATAATTACATAATAGGTTTCCAAGATAAGTTTTCTCATCTTCTTGTTGTTTATTTCAGTAAAAGATGGCTCTCGAACAAACAGTCAAAGATCTTCAAGCCCAAAATGCTCAGTTCCAATAAATGTTCCTCAACTTAGCCAAGGGGAAGGAAGAACTGAAGACCCTCATCACCAAAGAGAGGAAGAAAAAGACAAGGAAACCAATCAACATCCTCAACATGGGGAGAAGGTTCAGAGGTCCTATCAAGCAAGCTCAAGACTGTGATATACAATAAAACAAAGATGACCACCAAGGTAAAGATGGTAAGAGTGTGAAGGATGCGAAAGGAAGAAACTTTGGTTCTAACCAATATTCTGATGAAGAAGAAGGAGACTATTTGGATGAGCAATATGCCCATGTTGATGTAAAATAAAAACAGATGAAAGATCGTTTAAATTATATGGAGATCCATAGAGTGCCTGGGTTGGATTTTGAAGAGTTGGGTTTAGTCTCAGGAGTTGTCATTCCCCACAAATTCAAGGTCCCTACTTTTGCAAAGTATGACAGTGTTTCTTTCCCTAAGCTTCATTTGAGGTCTTATGTCCGGAAGATTCAACCACATACTTTCGATAGGAAGTTATGGGTGCATTTCTTTCAAGAGAGTCTATCTGGGACACAACTGGAATGGTTATATTAATTGGAAGGAACCAATATCCGTACTTGGGAAGCTTTGGCTGCTGCTTTCTACAAACAATACCAATACAATGGAGATCTTGCACCAACCCGTGTTCAACTACAGAGTATGACTATGGGCTCAACCGAAGGCTTTAAGGAGTATGCCCAGAAATGGAGAGATATAGCAGGAAGAGTTCAACCTCCTTTGCATGATAGGGAGATGGTTGACATATTTATGGGATCTTTGACAGGTCCTTTCTTCAATCGTATGATCGGAGGGTCTTCATCTGGATTCACCAAGCTGATATTAAGAGGGGAACATGTAGAAGGTGGAATCAGAAGTGGAAAAATTCAAGTGGATATGTCTTCAAGTACTGTGAAGAAGAAGTTTAACAAGAAAAAAGAATCTAATGTCGTGTATGGCCATAAGGGTCGTGCTAGAAGTGATCGCAACCAATCTGTAGGGGCGATGCTAATTTCTAATCCTGCACCAGCGCAACAACATCAACAAGGCAATCAACGTAGGTAGGACGCACCCAGGAGACAATTTACCACGATCAACATGCCATTGTCAGGAATTGCAACATCTGTTGAAGGCGGAGATGATAATTTTAAGAGACCCTCCTCAGAATCCCAACACTTTCTCTCCTCGATACAATTCTAATGTAAGATGTGCATATCATTCCAATAGTCCCAGACACAACACAAATAACTGATGGGATTTAAAAAATAAGATTCAAGATATGATTGACTCCAAAGAGATTGAGTTTGACCCTCCTGAGACTCCTAATGTGATCACTCCTCCCATGCCAAATCATGACTAAAATTGAGAGCGTCTAGTTCATTTGAATTTTCAGTTGTAATTTCTTTTGTTTGTTCGAAAACTTATCTTTATGTTAAACTTTGTTTTCTTTCCATTAATGCATTGCATATGTTTGTCTTGAATTAATCCATTCATTTTCACTATATTTAAACTGTGCTTTTTACTTCCTTTTTGTGATATTCAACTCTCGTTAAAAGCTATAAGCCTTTAGAGGGAGGATGACAAAAACGATACCATAATCTCATACAATATGCTTTTGAATAGACCTTGCTGACGATGTACATACATTGCTTCAATTCCTAAAAAATGGATATATAAGGAAGTTAATCCCTAGTCAACCCTTTTGTGCCTAAGAAGTAGGAGTTTTCTTTTCACGCAAATTAAAACCCTTAAACATAACCCGGGGCATTGTAGCTTCTCAGTTAATTCAATTGTGTGTTCAATCGTAATATTTTCCTTCATACATAACATGTAGCATCAAAGACATCCTTCCAAATAAAAAATTGGTGATGGTTTCCTGTAATCATTAAGTCGGGCAGTCATTATCTTTCAAAACAAAAGCCCGCTAAGTCGAAACCTATGAAGGGGACTTAGTAAAAAACTGGGGCATCCCGCTGACTGTAATCTCAAACAAAATAGTTCAGGAAAAAGTTAGGGATAATAAAGTCAAAAAGAGGTCACTACAAATCCTCAACAAAAGAAAGATGTTAAAAAAATGATTGCCTTCTCAAATAAACTTTCGGTTTCTGAACCATCACCAAGTTTTAGTGGTATAATTCCAAACTCTATTGGAACCTAAATGCATAATTAACTGAGTATAGGATTGAAGGACATCATGGAGAACGAGTTGGGTACAAATAAATTTTGAGCCTTTATGCTCTGTTTCTTAAACCGTGAACCAAGCCATGTTACAACCCTTAAAAGTCCTAATTGAAGCATGGGTTAGTTCGAAAGCACACTGTTATAAAAAGGTATCCTGACTCCTGTAAGGCTTACTATACATCCTGAGTTGATATCACATTCTTATAAATTTTGTTTTACTAAAAAATGCATTTTTTAAACTTCAAGACAGACATAAGCTTTGCATTTTAATACCACTGTTTGCATATGACTAAGTGTTTGACATTATAGAAATTCGCATGACGAATATTCAATGAATGAAATTCCTCCCAATGGACAAAATTACTTCAGAGGATGGGTAAAAGAGAAAGAAACTTCCAGTAACAGGCCTTTCATGGACACAATTGGTTATAAATCAAGGGGCATGACATGTTATTATCCAACTCATCTGTGGCAGTCAAGTCAAGATTCAAAGAATCTCTCAAAAGTGCTAAATAGCCTGGGGAAGATCTCCATCTGAATCACTTAGGGCATGTTACATTTGAAGAAGTGAAAAACACAAAATGGGGAGGGGGGTTGAATTGGAATCTTAAAATAAAATGCAAATGACACGATGATTTTTATACTGGTTCGTTTGATCTCAAACTAATCCAGTCCATCCACCAAGGTAATTTCGCCTCTCTCCAACGAGGTCTTAATTCACTAATCAAACTGATTACAAATCTACTTTGACAACTGCCAAAGTCTTCTTGAGTATAACCATAACCCGGTTTATCTCAAGGAATTTCACTAACAAAAGTAAGAATTAATCTGTGTACATGATGTTTTTTGTTACAAAAACGGTATCACAAACTTGTGATGTATTACACAATTTTAGAGAATAGTATGACTATGCAGTTGCAGCATTGAGAGATTGTATGATAGCAGTGATGTAAATCGTGAATGATTTAACCTTGTTGCTTGTTTAAATAGGCGCATCAATATGTGCAAATGGAAACTTAATAATTGGCAGTTAATACACTTTCCATAATATGAAGATCCTTGTCTGCTTGTAGGCGTTGCAATTGATACTGCTTTGATGGAATATTAACGCTTCAGAACATAAGGAATCTGCTTGCTTCTTTGCTTCAAAACATGGGAGGTCAGAATCACAAGGTCCTATTTGCAGCGTTAGACTTCTGTTCAGAGTTAAGATGTCTTTCTCTTTAGCGTAATTTTTTATCTTCATTCATCAGAACATTTTGAGATCAGTCTACATACACAACATGAACGCCTTTGTAACCTAACTTCTGATCCACTTCCGTCAGAACTTCTGTAAAAAATAGAAAATAATTTTAGAGTGCATATTTGTTCTTTGTGTTTGTTATCATCAAAACTCTTACGAGGGTTGTAGAATCAAACAATGTTCTAACAATCTCCCCCCTTTTTGGTGATGACAAAAACTAGGATTTTTCAATAAAAATAAACAGAACAAAAAGCTTTAGAGAGTCTCCCCCTGAGTTGAGTACTCAGATAGAGATGAAATACTTCCCCGAAGTTCATTCTGATCAGAGATTTTGATGCATCTCCTTCTGTCTTTATCATAGTTTTGTTCTTGTTATGCTTTCAGAGAAAAAAAATAAGAAGTTAAGATATTCATAATGTTTGAGACCTTGTCCCGGTATACTGTTATTGAAAATATCTTACGTTCTCCCCCTTTTTGTCAGGAATCAAAAAGCAATATAATCACTAATAATCAGAGTCAGAAGGATGATTTATATTAAAATAGATTTCAATACCATTTTCAGAGCTAGATAAGACAAGATAATGAATGCAGAAAACAAGTTACAAAAAAATCTAAGATGGAGGGGGAAGTCGTGTGAACAACGCTTCCAGCAAGCTCTTAATCTGAGTGCTTGATTCCTCTTACTTTCCCAACATTTCCTTGATTTCTTTCCTTGTGCCTTCTTGCTTATCCAATCTTTCTTTGATTATAGCATTATCCTTCTTTAACTCTTCCAGAGTTTGCATGACCAAAGATGGAACTGGTGTATCCTCAGAGGATGCTAGTCTTTCAGAACACTTTGCAGCATTTTCTGATTCAATTACTTCTTCAGTTGCTTTTTTCTTTTCTTGAATAATAGCCAGAGGGAGACTATCAGAACATGGTTCAATAACTTCTGAAGGTTGGTGCTCTTTCTAGGGAGCATTGTCCAGCAGAAGAATCAATTTCTTTTCCCAATGACTCAGAACTTGACCTTTGAAAGCTTTCAGTTGATCACTGAAGTTCTGTTGAGCCAGTTCATAACTTAATTCTTTCAGCTTCCGGGATTCTGAGTTGAACCATCTTCTGAACCGATCCCAATGAGAATCAGAAGTAGCATGATTTGAATTTTCTAGACTTGCTTGCTTCAAGGAGTTAACCCATTCCATTAATTCTGTTTCAAAAATCAATAAGTTCTTACCAACACCTGGTTTGGTTATTGTTGGTTTAGGTTTGGTAATTACAATTTTATGAGAGGTTGAAGCTAGGTGGCCCAACGCTTCTAAGTCAATGATAGTTCTGAGGTGATCATATGGATGGTTAATAGGAGAGGGAGTAGGAGAATAAGAAATGATGATTGGTGAACGAGGTATGTTTGGTGGAGTGGAATGATAAGGTGATGGTATTTCAAGGATAGGAGTTTGAAAGTTTTGATCAAATAGATCATATCTTAAAGAACTCTAGCAAGTCCTGGTTGATTTTGCTCTAGATTTGGATTTGGAGAGTGAGGTTCATTTAGGAAGTTTCCAAGGGTTACAGAAGGATTAAACTCTATATCAAAATCTTCAAAAGTTTGAGGTGAGGGATCTTCTGTTGGTTGAGAGGGGAGTGTTTCAGATGTTGGAAAAGCTATTGATTCTACAACAGAAATAAAGGAAGTGTTACCTTTCTTTTTAGCAGCTTTGGTAGTCCTCTGAGAAGATCCTTCTCCTGCTGCTTTTCTCGTTCTGGATTTCTTTAACACAACATCTGGAGCTTGTTTATACAGATCAAGAATGTTAAGTTCTGGAGAAGTTCCATCCTCCTTGCATGCTTCTAAGTATCTGACCACAATTTCTGGTGAAGCATCAATCTCATAAAATAAAGGAAAATCTTTCAGAGGGATTCTCCTTGATGTGATGATTTCATGAGTAGAAATTGTTGGCTCCTTCTTAACCTCATTAATAATCTTCATCTTTTTCATATTCTTGGCATTAAGGGGTTTTCCATCACATGCCTCCAGTGTGCTAATCTCCTGAGCTTCTATCAGATGCTCTATCAATCTATTCTCAGTTAGAATATAAGAAATCAACCTGCCCAGAGGAGTCCAATCCCTTTTGGTCCTTTCTTCTTCCCTTGTTTCCTTCGCGCTTGTTCTAAGATGATTTAAGAGCAAGTGAGGAAGATTTATTCTTGTCTTCCTTGAAATGAAGTAAAGCATAAACTGTTGATCAATATTGATATAGTTAGGAGAGCATGTTGTCTTCCTGTGGTTTATACATCCCAGAATGATCTTAGCCCAAATTCTGTAGTAATCCTTCAAATCCCTAATCTTGCTGGATGGCTGTCCAGAGGTGAAGATAACTCTTGCTATGGATTTTAGGTCACACCATTTTTCAGCCATGTCACTGCACATAATTCCACCGCCATTGTACCCAATCATCTTTCCAATCAAGTCTTTAGTGATTACAATCTTCTTCCCCATTACATAAGACGTAACTTGATGATTAGAGGAAGTTGCATGAATCCAGAATTCCTTTACAAGAATTGGGAACACTGGACCTAGAAGACAATCAAAATACCTGTTCCAACCTTGAGCAGTTACATCTTCAGAAAGATCAAACCCATTCTCCTTCAAGCTTTCAAAATTGATGATAAGCTCACATAGAACTTCAAGAGAATCGACTGGAGTGAGCAATGTTCTTATTGGTTCTTCTTACTGTTCCACTTTTGATGAAGAACTAGGAGAACTTTGAAGATTTTTGACGCTTGAGGAAGATTCCATTGCTCACACAGTTTATTTTGAGATTTCTGAGAAAAAGGGTTTTTACAAAGCGAAAACTAGAGAGAGAAATAGAAGCGAGAAGAAGTGAATGTTATAGTGATTGTGTCTTTATAACCAATTTGAAAACTTAATCAGTAAGAAAGAGAGAAAAAATTAATGATTACACTACAATTATGAAACTTGAAAATAGGGGTTTGCGTGGAGATAAGAAACAGTTAGCAATGACAAGTGTCTCAATGCATCTGTTGTACCCCAAAATTTGCCCTCTCTTTTCCACAAGAAATCACAGCTTCGGGCTTTTCCTGATTTTTCAGATTGGCTTAAGAATCGGTCAAACAGACTTTTCTCATCAGTTAGACAAAATGAGGGTTTCTATTGATTTTGAATCAGTTCAAGCAGATTGTTAGGGTTTGGTTGAGTTTGGATCAGGGTTTGATCAGGCAGACGTTTCTTTGACAATAAATTAAGAATTAGGGTTTGCGCTCGCATTCTCAGAAGGAATTAATTCTACAGTTCTTTTCAATTGACTCTGGGACATGGGTTGAGGCTTCTGATTGAAAGTTTGAAGTTTAAGTTTGATCAATGAGATAAAGGACATATGGACGTTTGTCTGTTTAACTGTGCAATGCTTTTGGTTATTCGAAACGCCGGACGTTTATTGATTATTTATAATTTCTAAGTTAAAATTATTGGATAATTTCTAATTATTATAATTCAAGAAATTTAAGTAATTAAATAAATAAATGCAGAAGAATTAAAGAATTAACTGACAAAGGATTTTTTATTCATTTTCAATTGTTGTTACAAATGTTTATTTGATACAGTAAATTTATTTACAGTGTTACAATGACATTTATTAGAATGATTAAAAATAAATTAAATCTACATTCTAAATTGCTTGAAATCTTCATCTTCTACTGCTGCTCCCCTTTGCTCAACTGATATTTATCTGCAAAGACAAAAAAGAAAGAAGTCAAACACAGATGAATTTGGAAAAGCATTCTCAGACAGTTAATCAAAAACTCATCATTAAAAGTGTTGGCCGGAATCAGTTTGTTCATCCTCTCTGCAAATCGCAAGAAGACACTCTTCTTGGTTAACAAAGAGGGAAAGTAAAATGTTGCAAGCATACAAATCATTTAAGCAAAATACAAGGCTGCATAATTTCAAACCAAATTGCAAACTGAAAAGGCAAACCAAATTGAAATGCCAAAACCAAATTGAATTGTCAAAATGTCAACAAAGCTGTCAAAACTGTCCAAAGAAGCTGTCAAAAGCTACCTACAAGCTAGCAAAAGCAATGCAGAAAATCTGGAAGATAAGAGATATGCAGAGCAAAACCAAAATGCAAGCAATATTGTCAAAACCTTCATCAATTCCCAACCAACACTTTTTCAGAAAAAAGTATAGTTTAAGCAATAAAAAATGCTTTTTCTGTGGAGAGAGAAAGAGAGAGAGAAGTAGAGGCTTACAGTTTGCAGGCTTAGGAGATAAAGATATAAAACAAAGAGTACCGGAACAGTTCAAAAGGGGGCAGAACACACATAACGAAAAAGGCCACAAACTGTAAACACATAACCATAACCTCCAAGTTTACAAACTGTTTCAGCCTGCCTCCAACAAGCTTCAAACTGCGTCAAACCAGAAGCAAGCCTGAAACCTGTTACAAAAACAAGCCTTGAAGCCTGTAAACACCAAGCCGGCATAAGCCCCAGCCTGTATCAGTAAACAAAACTGCATATACCCCAAACCTGTTTCAAACATACAAGCCTTTCAAAATTGTGTTATGAACACAAGCCAAAAAGCCTAACACATCCTGCAACATACAAGCCTTAAAACACAGTAAACCTGAACAAACCAGCCTTGAAGCCTCTCAAAAACTACACAACTCATAACCTGTCAAAGCCTGTACCTCAAAAACAAGCTCCAAACCAACCTCCTAACCTCCTAAAAAACCTTCAAACTACCAGAAACCTACCTCAAGCCTGCATAAGCCCTGAAGTCTGTCAAACACGAGTCAAACTTACAAACTGCATAGCATTCAAGCCAAAAAGCCCTCAGAACAACTTCATCATAGCGCCAATATCAACATACAACAATAGCAAATACCCTCAGAATCAAATTCAACATTAAAAATCATCCAAAAATCCAAGCCTCTCAGAACCAAGGTTCATCATTGAGAAATAAAGCCCAAGAGAGGAAAAGCAGCTGAAGAAAACATCTCAGAATAAGGCAACATCATCAACATCATCAACATCATCAATTAACAACAACTGAAGCGAGCAACTCAGAAGCAAAAACATTGAAGCTAGAAACTCAAAAGTTCAAAACATATCAAAAGTATCTCAGAGCCAAAGCTCATCACAGAAGCAAGCAATCAAAAGAAGAAAAGAGGAGAGGAACTCAACTATCCTAGGGTTTTCAGATACTCATCACTAAACCAAACAAAAGTTAAAGATACAAGTACAAGACAAGCCAGCAAGCTATCAGCATCACAACCTCCCTCGCCTTGGCCGCCTGAGGATACCGCGGTCCACTCCTCTGTCTCCAAAACCTAAAGGTAGTATTTTTCCCTTTCCTTTTTCTGCTTCGCACCTCACACCACACGAAAATCAAAGGTCAAAACATGTAAGAGGTAAAACATGCAAGAGATAAGTCTTTGAAACCCTAAAACATGAAAAGCAGAAATCAATACCTTCTTTTTTCATCACTGCCTGAGCGATCTTAGGGAGGAGAAGGTGGAGGTGGTATCCTAGTGGCCGGAGGAGAAGTGGAGGATATTAGAAGCCATTGTTGGAGAAGGATGAAGAGGCGAAGAAGAGAAGCGGCACCGTTCAAAGCACTGCAAACCCGATTCTGAACAAACCAAATGAAACCCTAGTAAAATTATCAAACGCATTTGGGCCTAGACGTCCCCCACAAAACTGTTAAGCCCAACGCATTGCTGGCATTACACCCCCCCTCTGGTTCTCCTTCAATTTTATTTTGGGCCAACCCTTTTCCTTACAGCCCATTTATTTCTTTTTCTTATGTTTATAACAAATACCTTTTTTATTTATTTTCTTTTTATATAATATAACCTATTTTGTTAAATAAAAATAATACATTAACTTTTTATACAAAATTTTCTTAAATGCTTCTTTTTTATTTTAGAACAATTAAAAATACATAAATCTTAGGTTTATTAAGTTTAAACAATTTTTCTTTTATTAAAACCTTTTTTCTTTAAATTAAACCTTGTATATAAAACATTAGTAAAAAAAACATCAAAAAATAGAATTTTTAAGGTTAATTATTTCCTTTTTTTATTAAACCTTTTGTTTATATATAATTAACAAAAAAAACACAAAAATAAATAATAATACTTAATACATTAGGTTAACATTTTCATCATGTGTAAATAATCACATACATTGCACAATACTTTTGATTCTCTTTTATCCTTATACTTTGCTATATTTTAACATTGAGAATGTGATGATTCGATTTGGTTGTAAATAATATTTGGAAACTACTATCCTGATAAGACTCATCCCCATTTGTAAACATTTGTACCCCCATCCCTGGATACTTATTTGTAATAGCTTAGACTTTAAATTCCCGCAATTTATCGCTTTCTATATACTATATAGTAATTAGGGTTTGTATGCGAAGATTCAAAATCAACCGCTAGATAACCTAACACAAAGACAAATGCATGACAATCAATACACAATTCACACTTGCACCCCTAGGGTTCCTCCACTTGTTGCCTTCAAAAATGGGCCATGTTTGCATGTCAAGTACTTTGGCAAAACAAAGCAAAAACGAACAAAATGATCATAGTCCCTCGATGACGCTTTCGAAGTTGCTTAAACAAAATGATCATAGTCCCTCAAGAAAATTGCCAAAATACTTGACACTATTGCATTCATGGTCTAAACGATGACCCGCGCCCGTCCCGTTAACATCCTAACGCAAGGTTGTTCACCAAATACAATGGTGAAACAACACTGTTAAAAGGGTTAAAAACATGAGAAAAACCTTTGAGTACAATGGGGTAGACAACTCTTAGTTACTTGATTAAACTTGCAAAACACACTTGCCTACTTTCAAAACACACTCCAACACAACTTCCAAAACAACTTTCAAAACATTGAAACATCTTTTCAAAAAGACAAACACCTTTGTAAAACATTCGAGTAAATAATTGTTACAATGGTTGCCTAGACAAGGCATCTTTTTCCAAACATTTTCAAAACCACACACACACAAACACCATTTCAAACAATTGAAAATCAAGGCAAGTGATCTAAAACAAGTAACTAAGAGCCCATGGATAACCATGGATGAAAAGGGTGCTAGCACCTTCCCTTTTCATAATCTACCCCCCGAACCCACGAAAACATCTCAAAGGTCTTTCCTGTACTTTTTTACCTTTCCTTAGGATAAATAAAAAGTCGGTGGCGACTCTTGCTAAACCGAACAAGTGTGAATACAAATGCAAACCTCAAGTCAGTTCTCCCACTGTATCACAGAACTGGCGACTCTGCTGGGGATATTTCCAAAAGTGGGGTTACCTTAGGGTTTTAGATCACCTTTACATGCTTTCTTTGTTTGCTTTGATTGGTTTACTTTTTGGATCCTTGTTTGGGTTTGTTGTAAATCCTACACCCAGATTTGGGGGCACCTTTTTAGGTAAATAGCAATAAAACTGTGAGGGGTATACCGACATGGTTGAAGCAGTAAGCTATGTTAGTGTGACATATTTGTGAGTACCGGTAGCCCTTGAGTAGTCAAGGAGAATACGGGGCCGCTGTGTGATGTCATGAAGCACTAACGAACTCTTAGAACCTTACTTGACCATCTTAGCCTTTTTAGGGGTAGTGAGATTATCGACTTTGGTGCAGTTCGAAGTTAGTAGATACTCGATACTACACTCATTGAGGATTATTTTCTTGGAATATTTTGGTCGCCAGTTAAGTGGCTAAACCAAAACAATGAACACAGAAAATAATCCAGTGATATTGAGCTCCTTAGAACCCCGTTTCTATTTTAGGACAGGATGAGCCAACTAACTTCAAGAGGGTACTTACCTACAAACCCCATGCAAGCCTAAACCTAAGGACTTGTTTGCTCTGTGTGAATATGATTGCCTGTATATATATACTTGCTTACTTTTGCATACATGTACATAACATCATAACATCATACCATAGCATCTTCAATAACCATTTCAAGGATCTCGAGGGTCTTTTGATGCAGGGTCACGTTGAACCAGACATCTACCAGAGGGCAATAGGTTTTCTCCTCTAGACAAACACCGTCAAAGATCAAGTGCAACAACTTGAATCAGGGGCTATGACCCACTTGACATGGTGAGCTTGATTCTCGTGGAAATACATCCACCGATACGAAGTTCTCCAATCAAAGACGTTGACCAAAGTTCAACCTCTAACATTTTCTTGTGTTTACCCCAAGAGATCCTTGAAAACATTGCATACATATATCATACATATCATTGCATAACAGGTTTCTCCCATATAGGTCTCCTTATCTTCCTACTGTTTATTTCAGTAAGATGGATATGGAACAAACGGTGAAAGATCTCCAAGCTCAAAACGCTCAATTCCAACAAATGCTTCTGGCTATGGGTAAAGGGAAAGAATATATGAAAGCTCTCCTTCTCAAGGACAAGAAGAAGAAGTCCAAGAAAGCAGCGGGCATCCTGAACTTGAGCAGAAGACCTGAAACCCTAGATCTTTCAACTCCACCCAGCATAGGGCTCAGTCTTAAAGAAGACCACAATTTGGAGATCAATGATGTTGAAGCTGACTACTCCGAGGAACAATATCCTCCCGCTGATGACAAGTACAAACAGTTGGAGGATTGCCTCAATGCTATGGAGGTTCAACAAATACCTGGCTTTGATTTAGGAGACATGGGTTTGGTTTCTGGATTAGTCATCCCTCCAAAGTTCAAAGTCCCTACCTTGGCCCTGTATGATGGAGTCTCTTGCCCTAAGATGCATTTAAAGTCTTATGTCCGCAAGATTCAACCATACACAACTGATCCAAAGCTTTGGATCCATTTCTTCCAAGAAAGCTTGGTAGGGACTCAACTCGAGTGGTTCTATCAATTGGAGAGTTCTCGCATCCACACCTGGGAGGACTTAGCTATTGCTTTTTATAAGCAGTATCATTACAATGCTGATCTTGCACCAACTCGCGTGCAATTGCAGAAAATGACCATGGGTTCCAACGAGAGCTTCAAAGGATATGCCCAAAAGTGGAGAGATCTGTCTGGTATGGTGCAACCCCCTTTAACTGACAGAGAGCTGATTGACATCTTCATGGGAACTTTGACAGGGCCTTTCTTCAATCACTTAATTGGAAGCTCCTCCGCCGGATTCACCGAGCTAGTACTGAACGGTGAAAGGGTCGAGGCTGGCATCAAAAGTGGGAAGATCCAAGGAGCTACTCCCTCTGATGCTCAGAAAATTCCCCACAATGGGAAGAAAGAGTCCAATGCAGTGACTGGTCAAAAGAGTCGTCATGATCAACATGTAGGGGCAATCCTGATCACTGACCCCACGACTGTTCAACAAAGACGGGATAAGAGGCGTAGGGTAAGATATCAAGAAAGGCAATATACTGACATCAACATGCCTTTGTCTCAAGCGTTACAACATTTGCTGAAGTTGAAGTTAATCACGCTAAAGGATCCTCCTCAAAATCCTGATACTTCCTCTTCCAAGTATAACCCGAGGGTGAGATGTGCCTACCATTCTAACAGTCCTGGACATGACACCGACAGCTGTTGGACTTTGAAGAACAAGATTCAAGACTTGATTGATTCCAAAGAGATCGAGTTCGACCCTCCGGAGACTCTAGCATAATCACTGCTCCTTTGACGAATCATTGAGAGCATCTTTGTTTCATTTGAACTTTCAAGTTGTAATCTCTTTGTTATTCAAACAATTATCTATTAATGTCAAACTTTGTTTCATTAATGCATTGCATATGTTTGTCTTGATTTGATCCACTCATTTTCATTACACTTGAACTATGCTTTCTACTTTCTTTATGACATTTAACTCTTGCAAAAGCTACAAGCCTTTAGAGGGAGGATGACGAAACAATGCCATAATCTCATACAGTATGCTTTTGAACAGACCTTGCTGACGATGTACAGGCATTTCTTTCAAATCCTAAACACCGGAGTCATAAGGAAGATAATCCCTAGTCAACCCCTTCGAGCCAAAGAAGTAGGAGTTTTCTGTTCTAAACAAATTGAAACTTTTGATTAAACCTGGGGCAGGGTAGTCTCTCAGTTAATCCAAAAAGGATGCGCATTGAAGTCGCAAACTCTCAGTTCGTAATACAAACGAATGACATCAAAAAAAAAAACATTCCTTTGGAATCAAAAGACAGTGATGGTTCCTTATCTCATAGGCCGTCAATCTCTCAAAAGAGAAAAGCCCACTAAGCCAAAACCTTTAAAGGAGGCTTAAGAAAGCTAGGGCATCCCGCTGACTGTAATCTCGAAAACAGGAACAGTCAGGCAAAAGTTAGGGATAACGAATCAAAAGAAAGAGGTCACTACAAATCCTCAACAACATGAAAAATGTTTCAAAAAAAAAGGGAGATGATGACTGCCTTCCATAAAATTCAATTGGTGTGAACCATCACCAAAAAGTCGTTCCAAATTCGAATAGAGTTCAACGCACAATCAATTGAGTTTAGGATTGAAGAACATCACGAAGAGCGGGTGGGTACAAATATACTTTGAGCCTTTATCCTTTGTTTCTTAAACCGTGAACCAAGCCACGTTACAACCCTTCAAAAGTCCTAACTGAAGCATGGGTTAGTTCGAAAGCATACTGTTACAAAAGGTATCCTGACTCCTGTAAGGCTTTGCCCTAAATCTTGTGTTGAATTTGTCTTATAAAAAGTTTTCTGCTAAAAAACGCATTTTTCAAAACTTCGAGACAGACATAAACTTTGCATTATTTGAATATTGTTGTTTGCACATGGCTATTTGTTTGACAGCGAAGAAATTCATACAGCGAATGTTCGGAGAACGAAAACTCTCTCAGTAAGCAAAATCACTTCAAAAAAAAAAGGATGACACTTCCATTGACAAATCTCCTATCAACAAGGGGGCATGGCATGTCACTATCCAGTTAACCTGGGGCAGTCCAGTCAAGATTTCAACAAATATTTCAAAGTTCAGTTAATCTGGGGCAGTCCAGTCAAGATTTCAACAAATCTCTCAAAAGTTCAGAGAACCTGGGGCAAGTCTCCCTCACCATCACTTGGGGCATTCGAATGTCAATCTCAAGGGTTACGTACAGTCCAAGTTTCCTAGAAATATCACAAGCATCCGGTGCTAGGGGAAGTGATGAAACCTCTCCGAAATCTTTCTGAAAGGAAATTCAAGTGTCATCGAGAAGTTCATCACCTCTCTAAGCAGACCTGCAGTCATGGGTTTATTTCCCCAACATTTGTCAAGGATTTATTCTCCAAAACAAAATTACATTTCAATAGCATTCTTAACATATGCAGATTGATCAAATGATTCCTTCATCTTTTGAAGTAGTAATCGTCAAAGGTTCCTTCATCTTTTGGAGTAGTAGTCAAAGATTCCTTCATCTTTTGGAGTAGTAATCGTCAAAGATTCCTTCATCTTTTGGAGTAGTAGTCAAAGATTCCTTCATCTTTTGGAGTAGTAGTCAAATATTCCTTCATCTTTTGGAGTAGTAGTCAAAGATTCCTTCATCTTTTGGAGTAGTAATCGTCAAAGATTCCTTCATCTTTTGGAGTAGTAATCGTCAAAGATTCCTTCATCTTTTGGAGTAGTAATCGTCAAAGATTCCTTCATCTTTTGGAGTAGTAGTCAAAGATTCTTTCATCTTTTGGAGTAGTAATCGTCAAAGATTCCTTCATCTTTTGGAGTAGTAATCATCAAAGATTCCTTCATCTTTTGGAGTAGTAATCGTCAAAGATTCCATCATCTTTTGGAGTAGTAGTCAAAGATTCCTTCATCTTTTGGAGTAGTAATCGTCAAAGATTCCTTCATATTTTGGAGTAGTAATCGTCAAAGATTCCTTCATCTTTTGGAGTAGTAGTCAAAGATTCCTTCATCTTTTGGAGTAGTAATCGTCAAAGACTCCTTCATCTTTTGGAGTAGTAATCGTCAAAGATTCCTTCATCTTTTGGAGTAGTAATCGTCAAAGATTCCTTCATCTTTTGGAGTAGTAGTCAAAGATTCCTTCATCTTTTAGAGTAGTAATCGTCAAAGATTCCTTCATCTTTTGGAGTAGTAGTCAAAGATTCCTTCATCTTTTGGAGTAGTAATCGTCAAAGGTTCCTTCATATTTTGGAGTAGTAATCATCAAAATTCCTACATCACCTGCTGGAATTCAAGAACGTTCAAAATTTCCTTCTGCTGGAAGTTGCGGTCATTATCAAATTTTCCTTCATCACCTGCTGGAAGTTACAACAACCGACAAGATAACAGACAATTGAAGCTCCTAAAAAATTTGTTTCTCTCAAAGAATGAAGACTCTCATCCTTAAAACCTCAGAAGATTGGTATACTCTCGATTTCTGACCCTTAACAGAATGAAGACTCTCATCCTTAAAACCTCAGAAGATTGGTATACTCCTGATTTCTGACCCTTAACAAAATGAAGACTCTCATCCTTAAAACCTCAGAAGATTGGTATACTCCCAATTTCTGACCCTTAACAGAATGAAGACTCTCATCCTTAAAACCTCAGAAGATTGGTATACTCCCAGTTTCTGACCCTTAACAGAATGAAGACTCTCATCCTTAAAACCTCAGAAGATTGGTATACTCCCGATTTCTGACCCTTAACAGAATGAAGACTCTCATCCTTAAAACCTCAGAAGATTGGTATACTCCCAGTTTCTGACCCTTAATAGAATGAAGACTCTCATCCTTAAAACCTCAGAAGATTGGTATACTCCCGATTTCTGACCCTTAACAGAATGAAGACTCTCATCCTTGAAACCCTAGTAGATTGGCATACACCCAAGCTCCTGATATCCCCAACAGAATGAAGATTCTCATTCTCAAAGTGGCAGACAACCTGAATTCCTGATATCCCCAACAAAATTAAGATTCTCATTCTCAAAGTGGTATATAACCCAAAGCTCCTGATATTCCCGACAGAGTGAAGATTCTCATTCTTAAAGTGGCATACAACCTAAACCTGAACTTCTTCCAGACAGGAATAAGCTTCTTCCAGAATCCTGAGTTTTACTCTTCAACAGGATAGCTACTTTTCAACAGTATGGCTATTCCCCATAGAATTCTAATCCCCCAAGCAGAATGAAGACTCTCATTCTCAGTTCCTCACAGAGTATTCAGATATTCGCCAGTGAAGATCTCCTCAAAACAGGAATCCCCAGTAGATTGGCATACAACCCAAGCTCCTGATTCCCCAACAGTGGTCCCATGACTTCTCATTTGCAGCAATCAAAAGATTCTTGCAATCCCCTGCAACAGTCAAAGATTCACTTTCCCCGGTAGCAGTCAAGATCCATTATCTCCGGCTATCCAGGATTCATCTATCCTCAGCAAGACAGCTCATCAGCTTACATGCGCATTCATTACATTCATATCATAAACATGTAACATATATCGCATCATACATTTCATGCAACATAACTTTGTGTTTCAGCTAATATTTTACCCTTTTCAGGATAAGATTGATAAGCTCAGACTTTTGTAAACAGTTTACAGACGCTTCCCAACATGGATGTTGATCTATTGCTTATTCGATTTCAAGACTTCTGAAAACAGTTCACGGGTTCTCCAGACAAGGATGTTAATCTATCACTTGTTCAGATTCCAAGACTTCTGAAAACAGTTTACGGATTCTCCAAAGACGGATGTTAATCTATCGCTTGTTCAGACTTAACTTTTGAAAACAGTTTACGGATGCTTCCCAGCATGGATGTTGATCTATTGTTTATTTAATTTCAAGACTTCTGAAAATAGTTTACGGATTCTCCAAACATGGATGTCAATCTATTGCTTGTTCAGACCCCCCAGTCCAGAGATGTTCCAAACATGGATACCTTTCTGATACTCATTTCTTTCACCTACAACATGCATTTCCAGATGGCATCTCTAAGCCCATCCCCCGACAAGTTTCTGTCACACCTTCAGATGGCATCTATAAGCCCATCCTCCTACCAACAATTTCCAGATGGCATCTCTAAGCCCATCCCCCGACAAGATTCTGTCGCATCTCCAGATGGCATCTTTAAGCCCATTCCATCAAATTACGCTTTGACGAGTGCAAATTTTTTGGGCACTCTAGTTTCCAATCTCCTTTTACCTTCGAGTCACGAATGACAAACTTGCCAATCTAACTCTTCAGGTTCAAGAAGATTGAACAGGGGCAACTGTTGTACCCCAAAATTTGCCCTCTCTTTTCGACAAGAAATCACAGCTTCGGGCTTTTCCTGATTTTTCAGATTGGCTTAAGAATCGGTCAAACAGACTTTTCTCATCAGTCAGACAAAATTAGGGTTTCCATTGATTTTGAATCAGTTCAAGCAGATTGTTAGGGTTTGTTGAGTTTGGCTCAGGGTTTGATCAGGCGGACGTTTCTTTGATAATAAATCAAGAATTAGGGTTTGCGCGCGCATTCTCAGAAGGAATTAATTCTACAGTTCTTTTCAATTGACTATGGGACATGGGTTGAGGCTTCTGATTGAAAGTTTGAAGTTTAAGTTTGATCAGTGAGATAAAGGACATATCGACGTTTGTTTGTTTAACTGTGCAATGCTTTTGGTTATTCGGAACGCCGGACGTTTATTGATTATTTATAATTTCTAAGTTAAAATTATTGGATAATTTCCAATTATTATAATTCAAGAAATTTAAGTAATTAAATAAATAAATGCAGAAGAATTAAAGAATTAACTGACAAAGGATTTTTTATTCATTTTCAATTGTTGTTACAAATGTTTATTTGATACAATAAATTTATTTAGAGTGTTACAATGACATTTATTACAATGATTAAAAATAAATTAAATCTACATTCTAAATTGCTTGAAATCTTCATCTTCTACTGCTGCTCCCCTTTGCTCAACTGATATTTATCTGCAAAGACAAAAAAGAAAGAAGTCAAACACAGATGAATTTGGAAAAGCATTCTCAGACAGTTAATAAAAAACTCATCATTAAAAGTGTTGGCCGGAATCAGTTTGTTCGTCCACTCTGCAAATCGCAAGAAGACTCTCTTCTTGGTTCACAAAGAGGGAAAGTAAAATGTTGCAAGCATACAAATCATTTAAGCAAAATACAAGGCTGCATAATTTCAAACCAAATTGCAAACTGAAAAGGCAAACCAAACTGAAATGCCAAAACCAAATTGCATTGTTAAAATGTCAACTAAGCTGTCAAAACTGTCCAAAGAAGCTGTCAAAAGATGCCTACAAGCTAGAAAAAGCAATGCAGAAAATCTGGAAGGTAAGAGATATGCAGAGCAAAACCAAAATGAAAGCAATATTGTCAAAACCTTCATCATTTCCCAACCAACACTTTTTCAGAAAAAAGTACAGTTTAAGCAATAAAAAATGCTTTTTCTGTGGAGAGAGAAAGAGAGAGAGAAGTAGAGGCTTACGGTTTGCAGGCTTAGGAGATAAAGATATAAAACAAAGAGTACTGGAACAGTTCAAAAGGGGGCAGAACACACATAAAGAAAAAGGCCACAAACTGTAAACACATAACCATAACCTCCAAGTTTACAAACTGTTTCAGCCTGCCTCCAACAAGCTTCAAACTGCCTCAAACCAGAAGCAAGCCTGAAACCTGTTACAGAAACAAGCCTTGAAGCCTGTAAACACCAAGCCGACATAAGCCCCAGCCTGTATCAGTAAACAAAACTGCATATACCCCAAACCTGTTTCAAACATACAAGCCTTTCAAAATTGTGTTAAGAACACAAGCCAAAAAGCCTAACACATCCTGCAACATACAAGCCTCAAAACACAGTAAACCTGAACAAACCAGCCTTGAAGCCTCTCAAAAAATACACAACTCATAACCTGTCAAAGCCTGTACCTCAAAAACAAGCTCCAAACCAACCTCCTAACCTCCTAAAAAACCTTCAAACTACCAGAAACCTACCTCAAGCCTGCATAAGCCCTGAAGTCTGTCAAACACGAGTCAAACTTACAAACTGCATAGCATTCAAGCCAAAAAGCCCTCAGAACAACTTCATCATAGCGCCAACATCAACATACAACAGTAGCAAATACCCTCAGAATCAAATTCAACATTAAAAATCATCCAAAAATCCAAGCCTCTCAGAACAAGGGTTCATCATTGAGAAATAAAGCCCAAGAGAGGAAAAGCAGCTGAAGCAAACATCTCAGAATAAGGAAACATCATCAACATCATCAATATCATCAAGGAACAACAACTGAAGCGAGCAACTCAGAAGAAAAAACATTGAAGCTAGAAACTCAGAAGTTCAAAACATATCAAAAGCATCTCAGAGCCAAAGCTCATCACAGAAGCAAGCAATCAAAAGAAGAAAAGAGGAGAGGAACTCAGCTATCCTAGGGTTTTCAGATACTCATCACTAAACCAAACAAAAGTTAAAGATACAAGTACCAGACAAGCCAACAAGCTCTCAGCATCACAGCCTCCCTCGCCTTGGCCGCCTGAGGATACCGCTGTCCACTCCTCTGTCTCCAAAACCCTAAAGGTAGTATTTTTCCCTTTCTTTTTTCTGCTTCGCACCTCACACCACACGAACATCAAAGGTCAAAACATGTAAGAGGTAAAACATGCAAGAGATAAGTCTTTGAAACCCTAAAACATGAAAAGCAGAAATCAATACCTTCTTTTTTCATCACTGCCTGAGCGATCTTAGGGAGGAGAAGGTGGAGGTGGTATCCTAGTGGCCGGAGGCGAAGTGGAGGACATCAGAAGCCATTGTTGGAGAAGGATGAAGAGGCGAACAAGGGAAGCAGCGCCGTTCAAAGCACTGCAAACCCTATTCTGAACAAACCAAATGAAACCCTAGTAAAATTATCAAACGCATTTGGGCCTGGACGTCCCCCACAAAACTGTTAAGCCCAACGCATTGCTGGCATTACACCCCCCCTCTGGTTCTCCTTCAATTTTATTTTGGGCCAACCCTTTTCCTTATAGCCCATTTATTTCTTTTTCTTATGTTTATAACTAATACCTTTTTTATTTATTTTCTTTTTATATAATATAACCTATTTTGTTAAATAAAAATAACAGATTAACTTTTTATACAAAATTTTCTTAAATGTTTCTTTTTTAGTTTAGAACAATTAAAAATACATAAATCTTAGGTTTATTAAGTTTAAACAATTTTTCTTTTATTAAAACCTTTTTTGTTTAAATTAAACCTTGTATATAAAACATTAGTAAAAAACACATCCAAAAATAGAATTTTTAAGGTTAATTATTTCCTTTTTTTATTAAACCTTTTGTTTATATATAATTAACAAAAAAACACAAAAATAAATAATAATACTTAATACATTAGGTTAACATTTTCATCATGTGTAAATAATCACATACATTGCACAATACTTTTGATTCTCTTTTATCCTTATACTTTGCTATATTTTACATTGAGAATGCGATGATTCGATTTGGTTGTAAGTAATATTTGGACACTACTATCCTGATAAGACTCATCCCCATTTGTAAACATTTGTACCCCCATCCCCAGATACTTATTTGTAATAGCTTAGACTTTAAATTTCCGCAATTTATCCCTTTTTATATATTGTATAGTAATTAGGGTTTGTATGCGAAGATTCAAAATCAACCGCTAGATAACCTAACACAAAGACAAATGCATGACAATCAATACACAATTCACACTTGCACCCCTAGGGTTCCTCCACTTGTTGCCTTAAAAAATGGGCCATGTTTGCATGTCAAGTACTTTGGCAAAACAAAGCAAAAACGAACAAAATGATCATAGTCCCTCGATGACGCTTTCGAAGTTGCCTAAAAAAATGATCATAGTCCCTCAAGAAAATTGCCAAAATACTTGACACTATTGCATTCATGGTCTAAACGATGACCCGCGCCCGTCCCGTTAACATCCTAACGCAAGGTTGTTCACCAAATACAATGGTGAAACAATACTGTTAATAGGGTTAAAAACATGAGAAAAACCTTTGAGTACAATGGGGTAGACAACTCTTAGTTACTTGATCAAACTTGCAAAACACACTTGCCTACTTTCAAAACACACTCCAACACAACTTCCAAAACAACTTTCAAAACATTGAAACATCTTTTCAAAAAGACAAACACCTTTGTAAAACATTCGAGTAAAGAATTGTTACAATGGTTTCCTAGACAAGGCATCTTTTTCCAAACATTTTCAAAACCACACACACACAAACACCATTTCAAACAATTGAAAATCAAGGCAAGTGATCTAAAACAAGTAACTAAGAGCCCATGGATAACCATGGATGAAAAGGGTGCTAGCACCTTCCCTTTTCATAATCTACCCCCCGAACCCACGAAAACATCTCAAAGGTCTTTCCTGTGCTTTTTGACCTTTCCTTAGGATAAATAAAAAGTCGGTGGAGACTCTTGCTAAACCGAACAAGTGCGAATACAAACGCAAACCTCAAGTCAGTTCTCCCACCGTATCACAACATCCAATCAGAGCCTTAGACCCTTTAGAATTTGAACGCGTGTTCATCCTTAGAAGGTAGCTTATGAGAGGATGAAAGATGTTGATAGTGTGAACTGCACACCTCTATCTTTGAAATGAAAGGTTCAAATAATCTTAGATAGATTCTGATGCAACTGTACTCCTAACTTCTGAGGACATGTTGATCAGATGTTCACAAGGAAAAAATAAATTTCTGAGGCTTAATGAATATATAAATAAAACTTCTTATTCTTGACATAATTTCATGCTGAGATGTTTCAGAATGAAATTAAACCTATCTTCAGAAAGTGGTTTTGTAAAAACATCAGCCCATTGATGGTCTGTGTCAATAAATTTTAAAGTAAGGATTCCTTTCTAAATATAGTCCCTAGTAAAATGATGTTTTATTTCTATATGCTTAGCCCTAGAATGAAAAATTGGATTTCTAAATAAACATATTGCAGAAGTATTATCACAGAATATAGGGATGTTACTCTCAAATATGTTGAAGTCTTCAAGCTGACTTTTCATCCAGAGCATCTGTGTATTGCATCCAGCAACTGCTATGTATTCAGCTTCAGCTGTTGATAATGCAATTATGGACTACCTCTTACTAGTACATGAGATCAGATTATCTCCCCAAAACTGACAGCTTTCGGAATTACTTTTTCGTTCTACTCTGTCTCCAGAGAAGTCAGCATCATAGTACCCTACTAAACTATATTCACTAGTTTATCTATAAAACAATCCCAGGTTAGTAGTACCTTTCAGATACTTGAAAATTCGCTTAACAACTGTTAAGTGAGATTCTCTAGGATCTGATTGGAATCTGGCACATAAGAAAACACTGTATAAAATGTCAGGCCTTGAAGCTGTAAGATATAAGAGAGAGACAATCATACCTATGTAGATCTTCTGTTCTACCTTTTTACTTACCTATTCTTTTTCCAGAATGCATGTGGGATGCATTGGAGTCATTGCTGGCTTACACTCTGATAAGTCAAATTTCTTCAGAAGTTCTCTGACGTATTTACTCTGGTGAATGTAAGTTACTTCTGGAGTTTGATTGATCTGAATGCCAAGAAAGAATTTGAGTTCTCCCATCAAGCTTATTTCAAACTCTGTCTGCATAGACTTAGTAAATTCTCTTCATAGAGAAGGTTTAATAGATCCAAATATTATATCATCTACATAAATTTGACAAACTAAAATGTCATTCTTAAATGTCTTACAGAACAAGGTTGTGTCCACTTTCCCTCTGGTAAATTCCTTTTATAATAGAAAGTTACTTAGTCTTTCATACCAGCTCTGGGGGCTTGTTTTAGACTATAAAGTGACTTCTTTAGTTTGAAAACATATTTTGGGTGTTTGAAGTTTTCAAACCTAGGGGGTTGTTGCACATAAACCTCTTCATCAATGTAACCATTTAAGAATGCACTTTTGACATCCATCTGACACAGAGTGATGCCATTATTTACAGCAAAAGAGATTCAGAGTCTTATAGATTCTAACCTGGCGACTGGAGAAAAGGTTTATGTATAGTCTATCCCCTCTTGCTGAGTGTATCCTTGTACAACCAGTCGTGCCTTGTTTCTGATGACTTCTCCTTGTTCATTCAGTTTTTTTATGAATACCCACTTTGTTTCAATGACGTTGAATACTTTTGGTTTGGGAACCAGATCCCATATGTCGTTTCTTGTGAATTGATTTAACTCCTCCTGCATAGCCAAAATCCAGTCGTTGTCCAAAAGAGCTTCATTAATTATTGTTGGCTCAATCAGAGATACCAATCCCATGAGGGATTCTTCATAATTTCTGAACGTTGATCTTGGTCTGATTGGATCTTCCTTCTTTCCCAGAATTCTGTCTTCAGGGTGAACTAGGCAGCTTCTGGATAGTCTTTTCTGGAGATGTTCTACAGAAGTTGCTGAAGTGCTTGTGACATTTCCTTCTGATGTTGTTAGAGCATCTTTGTTGGGAACTTCTAATAAATTACCTCCAGCATATGTGAATTCAACTTCTATATCTGCAAGAGATTCATTCTGCTTTGACTTTTGAGGGCCAAGCTTGTCATCAAATCTAACACTGATTGACTCTTCTACAATCCGTGTTTCTGTATTATATACTTTGTAGCTTCTTGAGAGTTCAGAGTATCCTAACATAATACACTTCTGTGCTTTAGAGTCAAACTTGTTCAGATGTTATTTAGTGTTAAGTATAAAACAACTACATCCAAAAGGATGGAAATAAGAAATGCTGGATTTTCTATTCTTCCACAATTCAGATGGAGTCTTATCCAGAATAGGTCTTACGGAGATTCTATTCTGAATGTAACATGCTGTGTTAATTGCTTCTGCCCAGAAGATCTTAGCAATGTTAGTCTCATTGATAATGGTTTTGGCCATTTCTTGTAAAGTTCTGTTCTTTCGTTCTACAACTCCATTTTGTTGGGGAGTTCTAGGAGAAGATAAATCATAAGAAATTCCATTTTCATTAAAAAAATATTTCAAATTTTTTGTTTTCAAATTCTCCACCATGATCACTTCTGACTTTGACAATTCTAAGATCTTTCTCATTCTGAACTTGGTTACAGAAAGTAACGAACACAGAGTGTGACTCGTCCTTATGTCTTAAGAACTTCACCCATGTCCATCTGTTATAGTCATCTATGATCACTAACCCATACTTCTTGCCAATAACGGATGCAATTTTCACTGGTCCAAATAGATCTATGTGCAGAAGTTCTAATGGTCTAGAGGTAGAAATAACATTTTTTGATTTAAAAGGAGGTTTTACAAATTTGCATTTCTGACATGCTTCACACAGAGCATCTAAGCTGAACATCAAATTAGGAAGTCCTCTAACCAGATTGAGTTTGTTAATCTGAGATATTCTTCTCATAATAACATGCCCCAATCTTCTGTGCCAGACCCATTGCTCGTTGTTAACAGATAGAAGGAATTTTACGTTCTGAATCTTTAGTTCAGAAAGTTTTATCTTGTAAATGTTGTTTTTCCTCTTCCCATTAAATAGGATAGATCCATCTTTCTGACTAACAGCTTTACATGAATTTTGATTAAAGATTACATCATAACCGTTATCACTTATTTGGCTTATGGATAACAGATTATGCATTAATCCATCTACTAACATAACATTATTAATAGAAAGGAGGTTACCATTACCCACTGTTCCATAGCCAATGATCTTCCCTCTTTGATTGCCTCCAAAACCCATGTAGCCTCCAGGTTTAAGTTCCAGACTTTGGAACATATGCTTTCTTCTCGTGATGTGTCAAGAGCATCCAGACTCTAGGTACCATGACTGGTGTTTTAGTCTTGCTGTTAAAGATATCTGCTACATATGTAATTTTGTCCTTAGGTACCCATATCTTTTTGGGTCCTTGTTTGTTAGTTTTACCAAAATTCTATTTGAATTTTGGTTTAGCAGAAAACCCATTGCTAGTATATTTCAAGTCGTGTGTGTGCCCATAAGTAAAATGAGATTTTAAATGTGTGTGTTTAATAACTAGGTCTACGACTTTCTTAGGTTGGGATACTTTACCTGTGTATCCTATACCTTTTCTTCCATTTCTGCTAACTCCATAGATCATTGAAGCCATCTTGCTTCTATCTAAGTTTTTAGCCAGAAACTTCTGAAAGCTATGATCATATTCCTTTATGATCTTATCAGCATTACAGGGAACCTCTGAGATTGTTTCCTTCTGAGAGTTTTGTAAATCATTTTCAAGTTTTGAAATCTTTTCTTTTAACTCAGAATTTTCTAATCTCAAGCTCTCAGTTTCTTCAGAGTCAGAAACAAGATCCTTTTTTAGGTTCTTGAATTTGACTTGAAGCTGCTGATATATTTCCAGAATTTCACTCAGACTTTCTCCTAATTCAGCTTTAGTAAAGTTAACAGTAAAGTTATGAAATACCTCTTCTGTGTCTGATTCTGATTTTGACCCAGATGATTCACTGTCTTCTGTCACATTGGCCATAAGAGCAATGTTGGCTCTTTCATCTTCTGACTCTGTGTCTGCGTCAGAAGTATCTGAGTCATCCCATGTTTCCATGAGACTTTTCTTCTTCTCCTTGAAGTACTTCTTTTTGGGTTTCTCCTTCTGAAGCCTTGGATAATCGCTTTTGTAGTGCTCTTGTTCATTGCAATCATAGCAGATGATGTCCCTGTTGCTTGACTTTCTGTGACCAGAAGAAGATTCACACTTTTTTTGTCTAGAGGAGGATTCATACTTTCTATATCCAGAGGATGAATCATTCTGATTCCCCGTTCTTCTGGAGTTGCTGAATTTTCTTTTCCTCTGCTTCCACAGTTGATTGACTCTTCTGGAGAGGAGATACAATTCGTCTTCTTCTGATGAGGATCCATCAAAGTTTTCTTCCATAGCCTGCAAAACTTTAGAATCACATTTTTTGTTAGATTTTAGCACTAAAGGCTACCTTGCTTCTGAGGCTCGTCATCTTCTAGCTCTATCTCATGACTTCTGAGTGAGCTGACAAGTTCCTCTAGAGATATCTTGTTAAGATCTTTTGCCAGCTTGAGCGCAATGACCATGGGCCTCCATTGTTTTGGTAAACTTCTGATGATCTTCTTTACATGATCAGTAATTGAATACCCTTGGTATAGAACTCTCAGCCCAACAACTAGAATATGGAATCTTGATAACATTGCATCAATGGATTCACTTTCTTCCATCTTGAAGGCTTTGTATTTCTGAATGAGCGCAAGGGCCTTGGTTTTTTTAACTTTTATGTTGCCTTCATGCGTCATTCTCAGAGAATCAAACATGTTTTTAGCTGTCTCTCTGTTTGAGATCTTCTCATACTCTAAATATGAGATGGCACTCAGGAGAATCGTTCTGGCCTTGTGATGATTTATGAAGTCAAACTTTTGATGGTCAGACATTCTTTTTCTATCAATCTTCTAACCACTTTCATCCACAGGATGCATGTATCCATCAATTACCATATCCCATAAATCATCATCATGAGCCAGAAAGAAGCTTTCAATTCTGTCTTTCAAGTAGTCAAAGTTCTCTCCATCAAAGACTAGAGGTTTGCTGCTGATTTTGTCTTTATCATCATGATAGTCATTGCTGATGTTCTGACTTGGTCCCACCATAGTATTTTTCTAAGCTTGGATCTTATACTGACACAATTAAGTTCTTGAACTAAGAACCAGGCGCTCTGATGCCAATTGAAGAAGTGAAAAACACAAGAAGGGGGGTTGAATTGGAATCTTAAAATCAAATGCAAATGACACGATGATTTTTATCCTAGTTCGTTTGATCTCAAACTCTCTCCAACGAGGTCTTAATTCACTAATCAAACTAATTACAAATCTAGTTTAACAACTGCCAAAGTCTTCTTGAGTACAACCATAACCCGGTTTATCTCAAGGAATTTCACTAACAAAAGTAGGAATTAATCTGTGTACAGGATGTTTTTCGTTACAAAAATGGTATCAGAAACTTGTGATGTATTACACAATTTTAGAGAATAGTATGAATATGCAGTTGCAGCATTGAGAGATTGTATGATAGCAGTGATGTAAATCGTGAACGATTTAACCTTGTTGCTTGTTTAAATAGGTGCAACAATCTTTGCAAATGGAAACTTGATAATTGACAGTTAATGCACTTTCCATATTATGAAGATCCTTGTCTGTTTGTAGCCTTTGCAATTGATACTGCTTTGATGGAATAGTAACCCTTAAGAACATAAGGAATCTGCTTTCTGCTTTGCTTCAGAACTTGAGAGGTAAGAATCATAAGGTCCTGTTTGCAGCGTTAGACTTCCGTTCAAAGTTAAGATGTCTTTCTCTTTAGCACAAATTCTGATATTCATTCATCAGAACATTGTGAGATCAGTCTACGTACACAACATGAACACCTTTGTAGCTTAACTTCTGATCCACTTCTGTTAGAACTTTTGTACAAAATAGATAATAATTTTAGAGTGCATATTTGTTATTTGTGTTTTTTATCTTCAAAACTCTTACGAGGGTTGTAGAATCAAACTATGTTCAAAAAACATTGATCAAGAGTTTCAGCAAAACCCAATATGAAAATTGAATCTTCGGTATCACCAAATTACTTGTCTATGTCAGCAGTATCAGATGGTGTCATTTTGTCATGATAGTTCTTAGAAATATACTGAGGAAGGTCAAGACTATCAGAAATCTGGTAATCAATGGTTGGTCAATAACTTCAAATATCAAGTGCACCAGACTAATCCCAGGGGAAAATAGACTCCCGCACACGAAGGGCCACGTATGATCAAGAAAATATTTTCTGGCAGTGCTACAACACTTACTACCATGGACAATGAAAATTCCCCGCGCCCTATGAACGCAGACATAGTCAAAAATACTATGCATGAAAAAGAGACCCGCTAGGTTGATAGGCCTATGCGAAAATAAGGGTATCCCGACAAACCAAACGGATTCGGGAAAAAATTAGGGATATATAAATAAAATTGTACACCCGGAAAGTCAAAAACCTGAGAAGGTGGCTTGGGCAAAAAAGGGTATCCCGGTGGACTGAAAATCTGAAAAGACTTACCAGGAAAAAGTTAGGGATTAAAGCGTGCAACTATATCCCGTTATCTCATCACTTGTTTATCACTCTGACCAGCATTTACTAAAGACTCTAGGAGCTGGGATAATTTCAAGTCATCCACAAATTCCCATAGAGCAATCTCCATGAAATTATCTCTATAGCACTATCTTCACAAGTTCATCCCCAACAGAGATATATTCCCCAGGAAGTCTAATATGCCCACAGACAGAAATCCGGGCATCTTCCATTAGTTCACCTTCATATCCATAATGGATATCTTGACCTGATCATCATCCCCTATAGGTTCCCTAGCAGATAAGTAAGCTTGAGCAGACAATGGAGACTTCCTCAGCATAGCCTATAAAATTCCAACCCTCATCAGAGTTTATTTCCTCGACACGATTTATAGAAACTTAATTCCCAATGGAGTTTATTACTCCAACACCATAAATCCCTAAAAAATTTCTTTTCTCCAGTAGGTTTTAATCAAAGTTGCTATCCCTAGAAGAGTTTCTACGGTATTTGAAACCTGGACAGATAGCACACCAGAGGAATATCCATAACTTTTATCCCAAGTAGGGGTACATAAGAATCAAATCCTTCAAAACAAATGTTGAATGACCGACTCTCCTTGAATGCCTCTATCCTCAAGCAGAAGTCGAAAATCCCCAGAGAAGTATGCTCAAACATAAAGCGAGAATCTCCATCAAAATTATTCCCATCAAAAATTGAAGAATCACTTTCTTTATCCCCAACAACAATTTGGGACTTATTTCCCCAGGTAGACATTGTTACAAGGAGCTATAGATACACTTCAATGACATATTACATCCATACATCATGTCACAATACATCATAGCGTATGCATACCAAAACACATATAACATTCTCATTTATCTAGAGATCATCATTAATGCATTACATGCATCACGATATTACATAAAGCTAATTTTGTCTTTTCAGGTAAAGTTCGCAAAAGACAAATATCATCATAAATTTTCAAACAGGTTAGAGATAATTCTCAAAATAGGACGGGGCAACTATCTATATGACCAGGCGGTATAAATTCCTGAAACAGGACGGGTTTACCAACAAGAAAACAGGTTTGAGATTAATTCCCAAAACAGGACGGGGCAACTCTCTATAAGACCAAGAGGTATGAATTCCCGAAACAGGACGAGTTTACCAACAAAAAAGAGGGTCAGAGACTAATTCCTGAAACAGGACGGGGAAACTATCTATACGACTAAACGGTATGAATTCCCAAAATAGGAGAAGTTTACCAACAAAAAGCGGGTCAAAGATTAATTCTCAAAACATGACGAGGAAACTATCTGTACGACCAAGCGGTATAAGTTCCTGAAATAGGACGAGTTTACCAACAAAAAAATGGGTCAAATATTAATTCCCCAAACAAGACAGGGCAACTATCTATATGACCAGGCGATATGAATTCCCGAAACAAGACGTGTTTACCACTGAAAATAGATTGTAGATCAATTCCTGAAACAAGATGGGGAAACTATCTACATGACCAAATGACTTATGTTAGAGACTGATTTCTGAAGAGCATTCCTCTTCAGAAGTTTATTCTGAAAAGCATTCCTCCCAGAGACTGAATTCTAGAGAGCATTCATATTTAGGCGTAGACTCGTTCTGATACTCCTATCAACTGTTACTTTGGATGTCATCTGTAAGCCCATCCCCGACGACATTCTATCATCTCTTCTAGTGGAATCTTCAATCCCGTTCAAGAAATACTATCAACCTACACCGTTACTTCATGCACCAACGAGTGCAAAATTCCTAGCACTTAAGTGTTCAATCCTCTTCCATCTCAGGATCATAAATGAGGGACATGCAAATATAACTCTTCAGGTTTAAGAAGATTGAACAGGGGAAACTATTTTACCCTAAAATTTTCCATCCCATTTTCTTCAAGACACCTCCTCATGCTTCTAGGGTTTTCAATTTCTTAAGGCTACTCAATGTTTGATCATATAAATTCTCCTCCTAAGCAATGACCTACAATTAGGGTTTTGGTTTTCTCAAATAAATTTGAGCTTCTAATGCCTCAAGTGGATTCCATGATTCCTCATATATCTCAAGGAATGCTCATAACAAATTTCAAACCTTGCATCACAAGTTTGCTCAGTGAATTGCTCAAATGATTGAAAATCAACTATATTGGACAAAAAGTCAATTGTGGTCAACATACAGTCAAACTTCAATATTTTTGGTCAACATAAATATTTTAAGGCCACATTCATCATTTTATCATGGTTTGATCATGATTCATCAAGAAAACTCTCAATTCACCAAAAGTCAAAAGTTACTAAATTAGGATTTTTCTTAAGGAGAAGTCAACTAAACTTTGACCAAGCATAACTTTCACATGCTTCATCATATTTTTCTCAACCAAAGCTCATTTTGAAGGAAGTTCAATTCTCTATAAATTTGTCTCTCTAAGCTCAAATCCAAAAAATTCTTCATTTGAGAGATATGGGCATAAACATTATATGTCATTTCATAAGTCAACAAAAAAACACTTTTTGTCATGGCAACTTACATCAAGATAAATTCTTCAAATGAAAAAATTATCAATATAGAGATTGTAGGGGACATATTGAGCTTTCTAAAAAGTCTAAGATCGCCTTCATATGATAAAAATTGACAGAGTTATGATTGGCACAAGTTGGGAAATTTCAAGAAAAATGAAGGAAACCCAAATTGATCAAACTCGAAGTTTTGGGCTAATGGGCTTGTGTTTCAAGGTCCAAACGTGTATTAGGCCTCATATTGAGCCTTTGAACCTATTCATACACCCTTTTTATTTTTATTTTTATTCCATTTATTTTTTAATTTATTTATTTATATTCAAAATAAATTAAATAAAATCAAGGCTTTCATACAAAGGTCTAAGCCCACTTCTTTTGAGCTAATTTTCCTATATATATATATATATATATATATATATATATATATATATATATATATATATATATATATATATATATATATATATATCCCAAATTCATACAACAACAAGGACACGAAAACCTTTCAAGAGGATCCTATACTAAAACTTCAAATTTTATCATAACTAGGGCTAACTACAAACTCTATTTTAAGCATCTCTCCAAGAAAGCCAATCATCCAAATCCATCTCTGAGGCATTGTAGGGTAAGAATGGATCAATCTTGATGTTCCAAAGGGCCTGAAAATCACATACATTCATCTCCGATTTTCTTGTTTTTTTTTGTAATTCATATTTTTGTTTTCATGTTGGTTTGATGCATACTAACATTACTAACATGCTTATGAGGTATAACTATGCATGATAAACCCTATTTTCCATTAATTCTTCTTCCCCAATCTATTTTTTGGCAAGCCATGCTGTTGTGAAGGCAAAGGGTTTGGGTTCAACATCGACCCCTGACATTTACCTTATTTTTATTTTCTAACTCTATTTTCCATTGATGCTTTTTATTCTATCTATTTTTGACAAACTTAATTCTTTTTTATTAATCATTAAACATAATCCTTTTTTAAAACCCTTTTTTTATTAATTAAAATTAATTAGATTTTAGGTTTTTTAATTAACTTTTTTTCAAAATTAACCTTTTTTTAAATTAAAAGTAATTATGTTTTAGGTTTTTTAATTAACTTTTTTTCAAAATTAACCTTTTTTTAATTAAAATTAATTAGGTTTTAGGTTTTTTAATTATCTTTTATTATTAATTAAAATTAATTAGGTTTTAGGTTTTTTAATTAACTTTTTTTTAAAATTAACCTTTTTTATTAATTAAAATTAATTAGGTTTTTTTAAGGTTTATTTAATTAATTATCATAAATCATTTTTTTTCATAAAAAATCACCAAAATATTTTTCTTTGCTATTTTCATCTTATTTTTATTTTCCTAGATAAAGTGTATAGGGCGCATTTTTCTATTATATAACTGCTCCTAGTATGTAATAGTTGTAGGTTTATTTTTCCGCACTTCATTATTATGTAATGCCCCAAAGCTCTGTAATAGCTTAGGTTTATTTTTCCGCCTTTATCTTCTGCTACTATATTTACTGTATTAGTGTTAGTAATTAGGATTTGTATGACAAGATTAAAAAATAACGCTAGAAAACCTAATTTCAAGATAAATAACTGAATCAAACACACTTTTCACACTTGCACCTCTAAGGTAGCCTCTCTTTGTTGCCTTTCACAATAACGGTCATGTCCCTCGAAAGCGGGGATGCTTTAGCAAAGTCCCTTCGATACAAAAAATCATAGTCCCTCGATGACCCTTCGGCGTTTCCTTTCATACAAATGATCAAGTCCCTTACGAGATTGCTAAAGCATCCTTACATGTTGCCTTTGATGATCGAACGATGACCTTTCGCCTGTCCCTTCACATCCAAAAGATAGGTATAATACGGTGGGAGAAATGACTTTTACTGGTTTTGCGTTTTTATCGCCAATGTTGGGGTTAGCAAGAGTCATCACCTACTATTCTTTTATCCAACAAAGAAAAGAGTGAAAAGAACAGGAAAGACCTTTTTAAAGATTTTAAGTTCGAGGGGTAGATTATGGAAAGGGAAGGTGTTAGCACCCTTTTCCATCCGTAGTTATCTACGAGATCTTAGTTGCTAGCTCATTTTGGAAATGCTTTGTGTTGTGTGTTTGAAAATATTTTTGAAAAGACGCCTTAGTGCGGCGAACTATGTAATGTTTCTCGTTTCGATGAGAACGTATACAAAATATTTTTGTCTATGAAAATATTTAGAAAGAGTTTATGTATGTGTTAAAAAAATTTTTTTGTTTGTTTTATGAGAAAGCAACTAGGAGCTATCTACCTACTTGAAAGGTTTGTTCTTTTCCTCTTTTCCTTTAGACAGTGTTATCCTACAATTAGTGAGTAGGTAGCCCTATAGTTGGATTTTTGAGGGACGGGCGAGGGTCATCGTACATTCATGAAAGCAACTAGTAAGATAATTTAGTAGTTACCCTAAGCTTTTAAGATCATATACCAAGGCAACGTCAAAAGGGTCATCGAGGGACTTATTATCTTTACACCAAAGGGTTACCACTAAAATCTCTTACGTTTAAAAGTCGTGCTTGTTTATTTATCCGAAGGCAACAAGTGGAGGTACCTTAGAGGTACGCATGTGTGAGTGTGTTGTATTTCAGTTATTTATCTTGAGTGTTAGGTTTGCTAACATTTGCTTTTATCTTGCCATACGCGACCTAATTACTAACACTAATATACATGTATATACAGAGGTGCGGAAAGTAAAAGTGCAGAAAAGTAAATCCTAAACTATTACATCCCATGAGCAGTTACAATATTTAGAAAGAAAATGCGAAAAAGATAAACTAACTATTACAATACCATATGTGCGACCTATACAGTTATTTCTAAAATGGTAAATAAATAGAAAATAATAGGAAAGATTATTTAGAAAGAAAATTAAATATCCTAAAAAGAAAAGCCTAATATTTTTGGTATTTTTGTGATTTGATCTTAATATTTTAAAAAAAGTTTAAATTAATTATGAAATAAACATTAAAATGGGATTAAAATAAATTTGTCAAAAATTAATTTTAATCTAAAAAAAAACCTAAATCTATTTTTTTTTGTGATTTCAATTTTATGATTTTTTGAGTATTATTATTTTTAATTGATTTAAGAAAATTAAGTTAATGATAATAAAAAAATCTAATGTCTAATTGATTTTAATTAAAAAAAGGAATTGATTACTAATTAAAATTAAATCTAATTTTTTTTGGGTTTTTGATTTTATGAGATTTTTATGATTGAGTTAATTATCTAGAAAAAAAGTTAATAAGACAACATAAATATTAAAAAAAAAGAAAATGTCCTGATTCCGAATCTGGGCTTATTTTTGTCTGGATCGTTTCATATCCTAAGATCGAAAACCAAACATTCTTGATGCCCTCACAATGGCATCACGTTATTTTTGCCTTCATGCTTGCATGTAAAATGTTAGACTTGCTCAAAACATCAATAGTAATAAGAATATACGCATAAAAATGATTTAAATTACAAAATCAAAGAGATTCGAAATCAAAATTTTACCAAATCTGAGGGATGATATGAAGAAATTATGAGACGTGTGGGGGTTGGATAATGATGTGGACCGCCTCCTAGGGGTCTCAGAAGGATGAGGGAGTCACTGGTTTTGAGTGAGAGAAGTTGGAACTTGAGCTATGAGTTTTACAACTTCTTGGAATTTTTTGTGAATTTCGAGCTCTCTCTTAGGCAATGATTTTTTTCGTTCTCTTAGGAAATGATTTTATCCGTCCCTTTGTAGCTTGCATAGTGTGGTATATATAAAGGAGTGAGAGGAGAGCAAACAAGTAAGGTAAGAATCAAGACATTATGTCCCTTTTTAAAACAATATAAAACACATTAAAATGTTTCCAAACTTGTGAAATCCTTGCCATTCCTGACATGCATTAAACCTGGACTTCCTTGTTGGACTTCTTCATGAAATTTGGGGTTCAATCTTGACCCATAAGTCCAATCATACGCCTAAGCCCATTTCTTTACAATTTGTTCATGATTTAATTTGTTTTAAATAAAAAAATTCAAATAAAATAAATAAAAATCATGAAAAATAAGGGAATGGTTTTAGGGGTCCTATAACATATCATGAACATGTATCAGTCTAAAAAATTAGGTCCATTGGTCTAAAAGTTCAAAATTACCCAAGTCGAAATTCATGAATTCTTTCAAAATTCCCTAACTTGTGCAACTCATAACTTGCTCAATTTTCACCTTTTGGAGATGATATTTGACTTTTGGGAAATCCGAAGATGTCCTCTATACTTTCTCTTTTACTAATTTTTGCATTTGGAGAAATTATCTTGATATAATTTGTCTCGACAAAAAGTGTCTTTTGTTGACTTTTTGAAAATGACCTATAATGTATGAGATCATATCTTCCAAATGAAGCATCTTTTGGACTTGAGAATTAAAGAAAAGTTATAGAGAATTGAATTTTCTTCAAAATGAGCTTTTGTTGAGGAAAAGTTGATGAAGTATGTGAATGTTATGCCGGGTCAAAGTTCAGTTGACTTTTCCTAAGGAAACCCTATTTTGACAAATTTTGACTTTTGATAACTAAGGACTTTCTTTGGGGAATCATGATCAACCCTTAATCAAATGATGAATATTACTTCAAAATGTTGATGTTGACCAACAATCTTTAAGTTTGACTGTATATTGACCACATTTGACTTTTTGACCAATATAGTTGATTTTCAAATATTTGAGCCTTTGACATAGCAAATTTGTGATGTAGCGCTTGAAACTTGACCTAAACATTATTGAGGACCTATGAATAACCATGGAAGCCATTTGAGACCTTTTCAAACCAAATTTCCTTGAGAAATTCCAAACCCTAGTTGTGGGCCTTTGGCTTAGGAGGATCATCTTGACTAACCAATCCTTGAGTGTTTTGACCATTTGAAGATCCTTGAAAGAATGCTTTAAAGAAAAATGGGAAGGAAAATTTTGGGGTACAACAACTGCCCCTGTTCAATCTTCTTAAACTTGAAGAGTTAGATTGACATGTCTGCCATTCGTGACTTGAAGGTAGAAGATGATTGAACACTTAAGTGCCCAGAAATTTGCACTCTCCTGTGCAAGATGATAACATTGTTGGCTGATTGTATCGAGAATGGGGTTATAGACGCCATTTGGAAAAGTTATGGAGAGTCTTAGGAGATGGGCTTACAGATGCCATCAAAAATAAATGTTGCTTTCAACTGGAAGAAGTATCAAAATAAATCTTCGGGTGATTTTAATTGAACCAGAGGAAGCATCTACTGGAAACAAATCAGGATAAATCATTGGTTGATTTAAACTGAACCAGCAGAGGGCTTGAATTATCCATAACTGGAGACAAATCAGAAAATATTAGGGTCGATTTAGCTGAACCAGAGAAAGAAGTCTACCAGAAAACAAATCAAGATAAATCATTGATCGATTTAAAATGAACCAGCAGAGGTCTTTTACTATCTTTAACTGGAGACGAATCAGCAAAATCTTAGGGTCGATTTAGCTGAACCAGAGAAAGAAGTCTACCGGAAAACAAATCAGGATAAATCGTTGATCGATTTAAACTGAACTAACATAGGTCTTGAATTATCTTTAACTGAAGACAGAATCAGCAAAATCTCGGGGTGGATGTAGCTGAACCAGAGAAAGAAGTCTACTAGAAAACAAATCAGGATAAAACGTTGATTGATTCAAACTGAACCAGCTGAGGTCTAGAATTATCTTTAACTGGAAAACAAATCTGCAAAATCTTGGGGTCGATCTAGCTGAACCAAATAAAGAAGTCTAATGGAAAACAAATCAGGATAAATCACTGATCGATTCAAACCAAACCAGCATAGGTCTCAAATTATCTTTAATTGGAAAATAATTCAGCAAAATCTTAGGGTCGATTTAACCGAACCAGAGAAAGAAGACTACCAGAAAACAAATCAGGATAAATCATTGATTGATTTAAACTGAACCAACAGAGGTCTTGAATTATTTTTAACTGGAAAACAAATCAGCAAAATCTTGGGGTTGATCTAGCTGAACCAGAGAAAGAAGTCTACCGGAAAACAAATCAGGATAAATCGTTGATCGATTTAAACTAAACCAACAGAGGTCTTGAATCATCTTTATTTGGAGACAAATCAGAGAAATCATAGGGTTGATTTACCTTAACCAGAGAAAGAATCTACAAGAAAACAAATCAAGATAAATCGTTGATCGATTTAAGATGAACCAGCAGAGATCTTGAATTATTTTTAATTGGAAAACAAATCAGCAAAATGTTGGGGTCGATCTAGCTGAACAAGAGAAAGAATTCTACCGGAAAACAAACCAGGATAAATCATTGATCGATTTAAACAGAACCAGCAGATGTCTTGAATTACCTTTAACTGGAGACAAATCAGAGAAATCTTAGGGTCGATTTAGCTGAACCAGAGAAAGAAGTCTACCGGAAAGGAAATCAGGATAAATTGTTGATCAATTTAAACTAAACCAGCAGAGGTCTTGAATTATCTTTAACTGGAGACAAATCAGAGAAATCTTAGGGTCGATTTAGCTGAATTAGAGAAAGAAATCTACTGGGAAATGAATCAGGATAAATCATTGATCATTTTAAACTGAACCAACAGAGGTCTTCAATTATCTTTAACTGGAGATGAATCAGAAAAATCTTAGGGTCGATTTAACTGAACAAGAGAAAGAAGTCTACCGGAAGACGAATCAGGATAAATCATTGATTAATTTAAACTGAACCAACATATATATTTCGAGAACGACCTTTTGAGGAAAATGCTGAAATAGCTCTTCGTCAGATGTAGTCTTTGAGAAGATTGTCAGGTCATATAAGTAGTTGATGATATTCATTGATTAATATTTTTCTGAAAAGGTGAAGAGTTTGTTATATGCAATGTCATGGTGTATGAAATTCATCACGTAATGATGTTCTCAAAATTAATGAGACTGTGATGTATGCGTTTTGTATGCATATGCTATGATATTTTGTAAATGATGTATGAATGTGCAATGTTTTTAAAATTTGAGCAACATCTTAGTCTAGGGAAAATAAATCCCTGACTGTCGCTGGGGATGAAGAGTATGTGCAACTTCGATCTTCTAGGAGATTGTTTCCGCTGGGGACTCCTGCTTGTTGTTTCAGGATAACTCCACAGGGAAACATTGATTTCTGCTTTCTGAGGAAACTTTGTTGGAGAGTGTTAATTCCTTCTTGGGGAAGAAGAGTTTAAAACTTTGGTCGTTCTTTTCTATATTGAGGAGTTATAATTCTTTGTATACCCTGACCGGGGATAACATTGATGGATAACTTTCTGTCTCGTCTGAGGAGGATAAAGTTGACTGATATTTGATCCAATTTTAGATTTACTGGAAACTCTCTGGGGATAGTGGTGACTTCACTGGGGAAGGGAGTTTTTCCAGTGACTCATTATCATCTGAGTAACAGACTTAAGCTGGGGAGGTTGGACCTCACTGGGGAGATAAGTCCTGTTGGGGAAATAAACCCTGTTGGGGAAATAAACCCTAGCGATAGAGGAATATCCTGCTCAGGGAAGCTATTTGTCGAGGAGAATGGGCTCTGCTAGAGAGAAGTAATTTGCAGGGGATTTTACAGTTTTGAAAACTAAGTTGGGGAGAAGAATTCCCATGGACTGTAATGTTTGGGTTCCTGTATGTTGGTGACATTTCTAGGGAGAAGATCATACTTGTTTATCATCCAGAGTGATCTGCCAGAGAAATTGAGGGGAATGTATGAACTTGTTAAGATTACCTTATGGGGATAATCTCATGGAAGTGGCTCTAAGGGGATTCGTGGAGACTTGAACATATCTCAACTTCTAAAGCATTTGGTGAATGCTGATCAGGGCGATAAGTCTTCTACTGATAGACAAGTGAGGAGATGACGAGACATAGTTGTACACTTTAATCCATAACTTTTACCTGGACTGTCCTTTCAGATTTTCAGTCCATCTAGATACCCTTTTTTGCCTAAGCTGCCTTTTCAGGTTTTTGACTTGCCAGGTGTAAAGTTTTATTTATATATCCCTAATTTTTGCCCGAACTTTTTTGGTTCACCGGGATGCCCTTATTTTTTCCTCGGTCAGTCAACCTATCAAGTCTTTTCTTTCTTCATGCGTAGTATTTTCTGACTATGTCCACGATCACAGGGTGTAGAGAATTGTCATTGTCTATAGTAGTAAGTGTTGTAGAACTGCCAGAAAGATGTTTGATTAATCGCACATGGCCCTTTGCTGGAACTCGTGTTCAATTCTCTAAGTGACTCAGACGGAGGTCTGCCCCTGGCTATTTGGCACTTTTGAGAGATTCCTCGAATCTTGACTCGACTTCCTCCAGATCATTTAGACACCATGTCATGCCCCTTGATTATGAAAGGCCTGTTACTGGAAATGTCTTTCCAGCTAAGGTGATTCTATCCATTGAGAGGATTTCCGTTCATTGAATTTCCGTCGTACGAATTTCTCTACTGTCGAACGATTAGTCATATGCAAAGAATGGCATTTAAAGAATGCAAAGCTTATGTCTGTCTTGAAGTTTTAAAAATGAATTTTTAGTAAACAAACAAAATTTTGTAAGAATATGAATTCAACTCAGGATTTATAGTAAACCTTACAGGAGTCAGGATACCTTTTGTAACAGTATGCTTTCGAACTAACCCATACTTCAGCTAGGAGTTTTAAGGGTTGTAGCATCTCTTGGTTCATGGTTTAAGAAACAATGGATAAAGGATCGAAATTCATTTTTACCCAACCCATTCTTTGTGATTTTCTTCAGTCCTATACTTAGTTAATTGTGCATTTAAAATCCCAATTGAGTCTGGAATCTTTTCCCTGATATTCCGGTGATGGTTCGAATACTGAAAGTTTATTTTGAGGAGGCATTCATTTTTTGTAATATATTATTTTTATTGAGGATTTGTAGCGACCTATTTTTTATATATTTTATTATCCCTACCTTTTTCCTGAATTGTTTCTTTTGTGATTATAGTCAGTAGGATGCCCCGGTTTTTTTCTTAAGTCTCCTTCATAGGTTTTGACTTAGCGGGCTTTTCTTTTGAGAGATAATGACTGCCTATTTTAGTGATTACGAGGAACCATCATTGTATTTTGATTTAGAAGAGTATCTTCGACACTACTCGTCGTGTACGAGGGTAAAACTTGCGTTTGAATGCACCATTGAATTAACTGAGATACTACCCTGCCCCAGGTTATGATTAAAGGTTTCAATTTGTGTGAAAAAGAAAACTCCTACTTCTTAGGCTCAAAGGGGTTGACTAGGGGTTATCTTTCTTATAACTCTACTGTTTAGGATTTGAAAGAACTCCTGTACATCGTCAGCAGGGTCTGTTCAAAAGCATACTATATGAGATAATGGTATTGTTTTCGTCATCCTCCCTCTAAAGGTTTAAGCTTTTAATTGAGAGTTGAATATCACAAAAAGGAAGTAAAAGCATAGTTTCAGTATAGTGACAACGAATAGATTAATTCAAGACAAACATATGCAATGCATTAATGGAATAACAAAGTTTGACATGAAATAAGTGTTTGAATAATCAAAAGAAATTACAATTTGAAAATTCTAATAAAAAAAGCCTCTCTGTCTGAACTTGTCACTTTAGATGGTGTGCCTTTAAGGGATGGCAGAAGAATTCAGTCTGACCATCTTGTGTAAACTCCAGCACCCCTTTATCGATCAAGTTCTGAAACTTATTTTTCAATGCCCAACAGCTATTAGTGTCATTCCCCAGACTATTGGAATGATAAGTGCATCTCACATTAGGGTTGTACCGAGGAGAGGCGGTGTTGGGATTCTGACCTTCAATGTTATCAACTCCATCTTCAACATGTGTTACAATACTTAAGCCGGGGACATGTTGATTTTGGTGAATTTACTTTTGGGCGCATCCTGCTTATGCCAATTGCCTTGTTGTTATTGTTGCACCAGTGCTAGATTAGAGATCCGCACTGCCCCCACAGATTGGTTGAGATCACTCTTATTTCGACCCTTCAGGTCGTACACGGTACTCGACTCCTTATTTCCGTTGTATGGTCTCTTTTGAGTAATTGAAGATGTAGTCCCCTAAATTTCATCGCTCCTAAGTTTATTTTTAACATGTTTCCGCATGAACATATCACTCAATTCCCTGCCTTCCAAGAGAGATTGATCATTAACTAGGCCCCAAGCTCTAGCAGTTTTCCCTAGACGATCGTATTTGTCTTGATGAAGCTTGCTGATGAGAATCCTCAACTCTTCTTGTTCCCGAGCTAAACTTGAGATAAGAGCCATCTGACTACTCATCTGGATTCTTATCCTTTCCATCTCACCTTGAAATTATTCCAACTGGTCATCCTTGTTGTCTTCATGATTTTTCTTGGTCATGTTCCCAATAAGGATTTTTTTGAATTCTTCTTTCCCCTTGGACAGATTTGGGAACATTTCCTCGAACTGAGCATCTTGAGCTTGGAAACCTCTGCCATTCTGTCAGAGAGCAATTTTTCTATTGAAATAAACAATGAGAAAATGCGAAACCTATACTGGAAGACTTGTTATGTAATGACGTGCATGCAATGTTTTCAAGGATCTTGCGAGGTAAACACAAGAAAATGTTAGCAACTGAATCTGACTGCAGCTTCGATTGAAGAACTTCGTATCGTTGAATGCCATCCTACGAGAATCAAGCTCATCATTTCGAGTGGGTCATAGCCTCTGACTCAAGTTATCATGCTTTGACGGTGTTGGCTAGAGGAAAATAAATCCCCTAGCACCTTGCTAGACGTCTGGTTCATCATAACCTGCATCGCAAACCCTTGAGATCCTTGAAAAGGTTAAGGAAATGCTATGGCATGATATTATGATGTGTATGCTATGCACCAAACAAAAGTGTAAGGTGACAAAGACAAGTAAGTCTTACAGGAAATCCAAGTTATTGGATAATGACTACAAACAAGTCCTACAAGGATTACAAAAAAGCCCTACAATAAGTTCAAGTTATTAGATAATGCAAGCAGACAAGTCACACAAGTAGCCTTAGGTTCAGGCTTGCATGGAATTTATAGGTAAGTACCCTCTTGAAGTTGTAGTTGGTTTAACATGTCCTAGAAATAGTAACCGGGTTCTAGGGATCTCATATCATTGATCTTTCTCTCAGGCATTATTTCAGCTCAAGCATCTGAATTGCGGCCGAAATATTTTGAAAGTCCAATCTCAATGAGTGTAGCATCGAGTATCAACCAACTTTAGTCTGCACCAAAGCCATCTCACTACTTTCTAATGGCTAAGATGAGTCAATTTAAGGTTCTAAAGGCCAATTATTGCTTAATGACACTATGTGGAAGCGTAGTGTTATCCTTGATTGAATCAAGGAACATTAGTACAAGCCAGAGTATCATACTAACGTAGCTATCATATCATCAATATCGGTCTATACCGTATAACTACCATGATTTATTTCTACTTACCTAAAGGGTTCCCCAGATCCGGGTATAGGATCTTTAATAATAACCCAAACATAAACGCGAAAGATAAAGCACACAAATCAAACAAGTAAAGCATTTTAAATATGTTCTAGCTCTAAGGTAACCCCACTTTTAAATTTAGTCTACCCGAAAGAGTCGCCAGTTCTGTAATACTGTGGGAGAACTAACTTTTACTGGTTTTACATTTTTATCGCAATTGTTGCAGTTAGCAAGAGTCGCCACCGACTTTTCTTTTATCCAACAAAGGAAAGGGTGAAAGGATCAGGAAATACCTTTTTAAATATTTTGAGTTCGGGGGGTAGATTATGGAAAGGGAAGGTGTTAGCACTCTTTCCATCTATATTTATCTACGGGCTCTTAGTTGCTAGCTCATTTTGGAAATGCTTTGTATTGTGTGTTTGAAAATATTTTTGAAAAGACGCCTTAGTGCAGTGAACTTTGTAATGTTTCTCGTTTCATTAAGAACGTATCCAAAGTATTTTTTTCTTTTAAAATATTTAGAAAAGAGTTTGTGTATGTGAAAAAATTGTGTTTGTTTATTTTTATGAGCAAGCAACTAGGAGCTATATACCTACTTGAAATGTTTGTTCTTTTCCTCTTTTCCTTTAGATAGTGTTATCCTACTATTAGTGAGTAGATACCCCTATTGTTGGATTTTTGAGGGACGAGCGAGGGTTATCGTACAATCACGAAAGAAACTAGTAAGATACTTTAGTAGTTACCCAAAGGTTTTAAGGTAATATACCGAGGCAACATCGAAAGGGTCATCGAGGGACTTATGATTTTTAAACCAAAGGGTTACCACTAAAATATCTTACGTTCGAGATTCGTGACTTTTTATTTATCCGTAGGCAACAAGCGGAGGTACCTTAGAGGTGCGTGTGTGTGAGTGTGTTGTGTTTCAGTTATTTATCTTGAGTGTTAGGTTTGCTAAGATTTGCTTTTATCTTGCCATACACGACCTAATTACCAACAGTAATATACATGTATATACAGAGGTGAGGATAGTAAAAGTGCAGAAAAGTAAATCCTAAACTATTACATCCCATGAGCAGTTACAATATTTAGAAAGAAAATGCGAAAAAGATAAACTAACTATTACAAAATCATATGTGTGACCTATACATTTATTTCTAAAATGGTAAATAAATAGAAAATAATAGGAAAGATTATTTAAAAATTAAATTAAATATCCTAAAAAGAAAAGCCTAAATATTTTTGGTATTTTTGTGATTTGATCTTAATATTTTAAAAAAAGTCTATATTAATTACAAATTAATTATGAAATAAACATTAAAGTGGGATTAAAATAAATTTGTCAAAAATTAATTTTAATCTAATAAAAAAACCTAAATACATTTTTTTTGTGATTTCAATTTTATGATTTTTTGTTTATTTTTTAAGTGATTTAAGAAAGTTAAGTTAATGATAATAAAAAAATCTAATGTCTAATTGATTTTAATTAAAAAAAGGAAGTGATTATTAATTAAAATTAAATCTAGTTTTTTTTGGGTTTTTGATTTTATGAGATTTTTATGATTGAGTTATTTATCTAGAAAAAAATTTAATAAAACAACATATATATTAAAAAAAAGAAAATTTCCTGATTCCAAATCTGAGCTTATTTTTGTCTGGATCGTCTCATATCCTGAGATCAAAAACCAAATGTTCTTGATGCCGTAACGATGGCATCACATTATTTATACCTTCATGCTTGCATGTAAAACATTAGACTTGCACAAAACATCAATAGTAATAAGAATATACGCATAAAATGATTTAAATTACGAAATCAAAGAGATTCAAAATCAAAATTTTACCAAATCGGAGGGATGGTATGAAGGGATTCTGAGACACGTGGGGGTTGGATAATGAAGTGGATTGCCTCCTAGGGGTCTCAGAAGGATGAGAGAGTCACTAGAAGCTGGAACTTGAGTTATGAGTTTTATAACTTCTTGGAATTTTTTGTGAATTTCGAGCTCTCTCTTAGGAAATGATATTTTTCGTGCTCTTAGGAAATGATTTTTACGTCCCTTTGTAGCTTGCACAGTGTGGTATATATAGAGGAGTGAGAGGAGAGCAAACAAGTAAGGTAAGAATCAAGGCATTAAGGTCCCATTCAAAATAAGATAAAACATATTAAAATGTTTCCAAACTTGTGAAATCCTTTCCATTCTTGACATGCATTGAACCTGGACTTCCTTGCTGGCGTTTTCAGGAAATTTGGGATTCAATCTTGACCCATAAGTCCAATCATACGCCTAAGCCCATTTGCTTTACACTTTGTTCTTGATTTAATTTGTTTTAAATGAAAAAATTCAAATAAAATAAATAAAAATCATGAAAAATAAGGGAATAGTTTTAGGGGTCCTCTAACATATCATGAGCATTTATGAGTCTAAAAAATTAGGTCCATTGGTCTAAAAGTTCAAAATTTCCCAACTTGAAATTCATAAATTCCTTCAAAATTATCCAACTTGTGAAACTCAGAACTTGCTCAATTTTCACCTTTTAGAGACGATCTTTGAAATTTTGGAAAGCCCAATACATCCTCTATACTTTCTCTTTTAATCATTTTTGCATTTGCAGATATTATCCTAATGTAATTTGCCTTCACAAAAAGTGTCTTTTGTTGACTTTTTGAAAATGACCAATAATATATGAGATCATATCTTCCAAATGAAGCGTCTTTTGGACTTGAGAATAAAAGCAAAGTTGTAGAGAATTGAATTTTCTTCAAAATGATCTTTTGTTGGGGAAAATTTGATGAAGTATGTGAAAGTTATGCCTGGTCAAAGTTCAGTTGACTTTTCCTAAGGAAACCCTATTTTGACAAATCTTGACTTTTGATGATCTGAGGACTTTCTTTGGGGAATCATGATTAACCCTTGATCAAGTGATGAATATCAATTCAAAATTTTGATGTTGACCAAAAATCTTGAACTTTGTCTATATATTGACCACATTTGACTTTTTGACCAATATAGTTTATTTTCAAACATTTGAGCCATTGACTGAGCAAACTTGTGATGTAGGACTTGGAACTTGACATGAACCTTATTGAGGACCTATGAAGAACCATGTAAGCCATTTGAGACCTTTTCAAACCAAATTTCCTTGATAAATTTCAAACCCTAGTTGTGGGCCTTTGGCTTAGGAGGAGCATCTTGAGTAGTTAATCCTTGAGTGTTTTGACCATATGAAGAGCCTTGAAAGAATGCCTTAAAGAAAAATGGGAGGGAAAAGTTTGGGGTACAACAATAGGGCTTACTACCAACTAATGGTACAGGTAGCACTATCTCTAAAGGAGGAGGAAAATGACAAGGACGACCTTGAGTGGGTAGAATATTGTTAATCACTCGCTCACAAACTTTTGAAAACAAAATATTTTTACACCACACTTTTTAAAACGAAATATTTTCAAACAAACACTTTGTACGTATTCTTGAGGACTGATACAAGAATCATTACAAAGTTCGCCTTACATTGGCTCTACAAAAATATTTTCAAATCACACACACAAAGCAAATTTCAAAAGTGAGCTAGCGATTAAGAGCCCGTAGATAACTATGGATGAAAATGGTGCTAACACCTTCCCTATTTATCAAGGTCTTTCCTATTATTTTCACCCTTTCCTTATTGGATAAAACAAAAGTCGATGGCGACTCTAGCTATCCGCAACATTTACGATAAAATGCAAAACAAGTCAGTTCTTCCACCGTATTACATCCTAGTTTGAGAAATTTTGAGATTTTTTGAGAGTTCTTGGAGGCAGTCTATTGTAACCCAAAATTTTCCCTCTCATTTTTCAAGTATTTGCTCACAAGATCTCCTTTGGCTCAAGACTGCACTAGGGTTGATCAACTCAAGACACCTCCTTAAGCACTGATGACCAAAATTAGGGTTTGATATTGCACAAGGATAATTGGACTTCTAATGCGTCATATGACTTTCATGGATCATTATTTACCAATAAGATTACTCATGTCAAGTTTCAAGCCTTGAATCACAATTTTGCTCAGTCAATTGAGCAGTTGACCTAAAAAATCAACTGTACTGGAAAAAGTCAATTGTACACTGAAAAGTCAAACTTTGACTTTTTTGGTCAAAATCAAGTGTCAAAGATCACAATTCATCAAAACATGTTAAAATATGAAACTTTTTCATCAAAAAATCAAAAAGTCAATATTTCATTTTGAAAAGTCAAAGTTTTCAAACTTAGAAAATTTTCTAAGTGTTGCAAACTTCATATTCTTTCACAACTTTGATGTAATTTTTCACCATGATGCAAGATGATTCAAGAGAAACTCCCAACATGAAAGTTATATATCTCCATAATATCTACAACATTTCTTTACACAACTTCTCCTAGATATGCTTAGATCACATGTTATAAATTCATGAAGTCATGACATTTTCATTTAACACTTAGAGAAATTTTCAGTAGTTTTGGTCAGGTTTTTTATTCCAACTTCTTGGCCATTTTTCATCAAGTTCTAGTTTGATTTAACAAAAGTGGTCAACATAAAAGTTGTAGAGGGTGTTTCAAGCTTTCCAAAACATCCAAGAGCATGAATTTATCATATTTGAGCTAGGAGATTCAAGAGCATGAAGTTGAGCATCCATTATTGAGTTGCAAGTCATTTTAGTGAAGAACACATAACAAAACTCTTATGATTTGCTGTATAATCTTATGTTGTAGGCCTCCTTGCTTGAAAATCTCATCATAATTTAATGTTTACACAAGAGCTTAAACTATTACCCAAGTGTTCAAACCGTTGTCCAAAAGATCTTTCCATTTATGGCATAAAGGCACCATTATTATTCTTGAAAAGCAAGCTTTTTGTACAAAGTTTGTCTTGAGCACATACCTTGCTTGTCGCTGATTATACTCCACCATAAATCATGGGAAGTATCTCCTCTATACCAGAAACTTTGGTACTTCACCTTGGGACTATGGAGTACTTGACATAGTTTGATCTTTGTAATCCAGCCAAACCATAACATGCTGTCTTGCAAACCTAGTCAGCTCATATGCACAAACCTCCTGCCTATAAATAGAAGAAGCATTTGCAAGACAAAGGGGTTAGAAAAAATAGAGAGAAAAGCCAAAAGTTTTATTGGTAAACCCTCAAAATCTCATATTCACAAAAGCCATAACAGTCCACAAAACTTCCACTCTAAAGTTTTAAAGTCCAAACCTTTGAACCTCTTATACCTTGCAAATTCTGTCCAACCATCTAAACACTCCACATAAAGCATATATAAGTTGTTCAAACACAATAAAACCTTCTGTAACATCACTATCATCACTTCCCAAGCTCAACAACAACCCATACAACAACTCAAACTCAAAGCATAAATTTCAGTTTCAAGGTAAGTTTACTTGATTTTGAACTCTTCATACAATCATCATGAATGGTTCATTTGTGAAGATAAAATGTAGATATCATTACCTTGAAGCTAACCATATTCTTGCTTTTCATTTTCACTAACCATGTGTTGAGAATTGACTTTTACATGTAGCAAAACATTGATAAAAATAAAAAAATAGCAGTTATGTGTCAACGCGAAATGCTATGAGTCGACACATATTATGTTCGAAATAGGTTATGAGCTGATGCAAACCATTATAATTCGATAAGAAATGTTACATGAGTGGATACGGAATCTGAATGTGTCGACTCATACTGAGTTGATTTTAATTTTTCAGCAGCAAGGAAGTTTTCGTATCAATACGTAATGGCATGCATCAATATATAAATTGTTTTCGTATCAATATGTAATGACATGCGTCAATACATAAACTGTTTTTGTATAAATACATAATGACACGCGTCAATACGTAAAATTTTTGTGTCAATACATAAGTGTATGTGTCAATACATAAAAAAATTTCAAAACAATTTTCTTATTTATTTATTTATTAATTTTTATACATTATTGATTCATTCAATATGGTTGTAATAGTAAATTAGGATTTATTTGCTTTCATCCCCCCATTTATGAATTTGTATCCCCATCCCCCAAATGATGTAATAGCGTAGGATTTTAATTTCCGCAACTTATCGCTTTAATATAATTGTTAGTAATTAGGGTGTGTATAGCAAGACTAAAATAAATCATTATAAAACCCTAATACAAGACAAAACAATGCATGTAAATCAACACACTTGCACACTTACACCCCTAGGGTAAAATCCACTTGGTTGCCTTACAAAAATGGCCATGTTAGGCATGTGGAGTATCTTAGCAAAAACAATCCAAAATACAAGATCATAGTCCCTCGATGACGCTATCCATAGTTGCCTTTCAAAAATGATCTTAGTACCTCAAAGAGAATTGCTAAGATATTTTCACAACATTGTTATCATGGCTATACGATGACCCATACCCGTCCCTTTACATCCAAAGATAGGATTGCTTACCAAATCAATGGTAAGACAACAATGTCAAAGGAAAAGAAAATGAACAAGAAAGACATCTGAGTAGGTAGATTGTTCTTAATTACTTGCTCAATTTCAAACAAACATCCTTGATATTTTCAAAACAAACGCCTACACATTTTAAAACATCTTACAAACTTGAAAACATTTTCAAAAGATCAACATCTTTGTATAATTCTTACGAACGAGAATCATTACAAAGATTTCCTAAACAATGGCCTCTTTACAAAATACTTTCAAAAACCACACAAAGCACAATTTCAAACAAAAGCAAGTGATCTAGCAAGTAACTAAGAGCCCATGGAAAACCATGGATGAAAAGGGTTCTAATACCTTCCCTTTTCATAATTTAACCCCCAAACTAAAGAAACAATCTCAAAGATCTTTCCTGTGCTTTTTCACCTTTCCTTTTGGATAAAAGAAAAGTCGGCGGCGACTCTTTCTAACCGCAACATTTGCGATCAAATGCGAAACACCCAAGTCAGTTCTCCCACCGTATCACACAGTCACTCGTGTCCTGAGTGCATGAATGTAAGTCGCTTATATAGAGGATGTAATTAGGTTGAAAAATGTGAAAGGAATCCATGTGATCATGAGATGAATATTTGATTGAAAAAACATCTTAAATATTTCTTATTTTGGTCAAGATTTGCTTCAAAAATACTCCACACGATTTCTATTAGCCGTCACAATCTTTTTGGGCTTCAATTATGATAAAAACAAATATCCATGCGTCTATTACGATTTATCTTGTATTTTATTTAATTTATTTTGTATTTAATTGAATAAAAATCAAAACAAATATAAATAAAAATTATGGTAAGGTATGAATGGACTTAGAGGTCCTTTATTGTGTTATAAACACGTCTGAACCTGAGAACTTAAGTCGAATAGCCCAAAATTACAAATTTTCTCAATTTGGAGTTAATGCATTTCTCAAAAATTATTCAACTTGCACAAATCATACTTCACTCAATTCTTATCATATGAGAGTGATCTTCAAATTTTTGGAAGCCTCAATATGTCCCCTAAAATCTTCAGGTTGGTCATTTTTACATTTGAAGATTTTAACTTTTTTGTAAATTGCTTTGACAAAAGGTGTCTTTTTGTTGACTTTTAAAATGACCTGTAATGTTTTGGCCCATATCTCTCAAATGAAGCATTTGTTTTACATTGAGCTTAGAGCGACAAAATTATAGAGAATTGAATTTCCATCAAAATGGGCTTTGTTTGATAATTTTATGATGAAGTATATAAAAGTTATGCTTGTTCAAAGTTCCGTTGAATTATCCTAAAGAAAACCCTAATTTAGTAACTTTTGACTTTTGAGGAATTTTGAGTTTTCTTGATTAATTATGAAAAACCCTTGATCAAATGATGAATGTAACTTCAAAATCTTAATGTTGACCAAAAATATTGAAGTTTGACTGTAAATTGGTCAAAGTTGACTTTTTGTTAAATACAGTTTGAAGTGGTGAAAAACACAAGAAGGGGGGGGGGGGGGGGGGTTGAATTGTAAAACTGAAATCTAGTGCAATGAACAAGATATTTTTATCCTGGTTCGTTTGATCTCAAACTACTCCAGTCCACCCGTCAAGGTGATTTCGCCTCTCTCCAACGAGGTCTTAATCCACTATATTCAACTGAATATTACAGACTGCTTTAATAACTGCTAAAGCCTTCTTGATCCAAACCACAACCCGGTTTGTCAAGGTAACACTTTCTTACAAAGAGATAAAACTAAGTGTGTGGATGTTTTCTACAAAACTGTATCACAACTGTGATGTATACACAAATTGAAGCTTAGAAACTAGATTGCTAAACAAGAATATCAGAGTGTATGGTTTAGCAAAACTGAGAGAAAGAAGATTATAATTAGCTTTTGTGCATGTAGAGATTTGGAGAGCATTAGCCATTTCAATCTTCAAAGTCTTGTTTATATAGCACTGAGATGATGAACGTTGGATGCAATATTCTTGATTCAATGCTAATAACAAACTTTCCTTATTGAGCAGATCTTGTCTGGAATGAGGCCGTTGGAATTAATTTGCTTTCAATGCACAGTACCGTTGCTTACTTAATGCAAGTTCTGGCTTGGCTCATTCTGACTCTGCTTCGCTGCTGATGAACTGTTGTTTCTTTATCAGAGTGTTTGGCGCAGTCTTGTTCATCAGGCTTCAGCATGTACGTGAGTTGATCATCTGATTTTGACATTCTAATATGGCAACTTCTGATGCTGGTGTCTGAAATCAAGTTCTGATGCTGAATAAATGTGATCTTGCTTATATCAATCAGATTATCTGCAAGTCAGAACATAATAATTTTAGGCAGCAGATAGTTCATACATGAAACTTATAAATATTGTATCTTTTCACTTTGTTATCATCAAAACTTAAATATAGGGTAGTAGATTCAAACTTTGTTCTAACAATCTCCCCCTTTTTGATGATGACAAAAACTAGATATTTTAAATGAAAATAACGTGAAAAGGTATCTGGAATATGTAATAGAGTAAGAAGTAAAAGGATAAGGAGTAAAGAGATATCAGAGTTGAGAGATACTCCCCCTGAGTTTATTACTTCCCTTTGATTACACGTGTTCTTCAGGATCAGATCTTTTTGCCTTTCTTTGAACATCAGAGTATCAGAGTCTTTGACTTATCAGAAGCTTTATGTCAGAGAAGAGCTTCAGAGTTTTTCTTGTCAGAGCTTTGCTTTGGATCAGAATATCAGAGCGGATCAGAACTTCATAGTGATCAGAGCTTCAGAGCTTCTAGTCTTCAGAGTGTCCAGGAGCTTCCTTGTACCTGTAGACTTTAAGCAAAACAGAAAAACATTTTCAAGTAATAGAGTTAGAATGTTTGAGAATTTCTGTCTAGTCAGCCGTTATTGATTAAAATATCATTCTTGTTCTCCCCCTTTTTGTCAGCAATCAAAAAGTGTAGGTGATGTGCTAAAACAATTGAGATCAGAAAAACTAGTTAAATTAAGATAGTTCAAAATCAAAACAAGAAAATAGTACAAAACATATTCAAACAGTACATCAGAAAATCAAGGAAAACATGAAAAAGAACATGAATAAAAAAAAGAGACTAAGGTTGAGGAGGCAAGCGTGTGAACAGGTTCTCCAGCATGGCTTGGATCTTTTCAGCAGTCTCATTCTGCTTGTGCACCATGCTGACAACAGTGTCAATCTTGCTATCCTGCACATCCATTCTCTCTTTCATCTTCTGATCGCTTTCATCCATCCGCTGCTGCAGACGCATGTCATTCAGCCTTAGTTCTTCCAGAGTCTGCCTGTCCAAGGCAGCTTGAGAAGCATCAGAAGCAGGAGGCTTCTGAGAACTTTCAGCAACATCCTCTGCTTGACTTTCTTCAGCTTGAATGGTCTTGTCTTCTTCTGATTTCACCTTTGCAGCTTGCTGTTTCTCAGACCAAGGTTCACTATCCAGAGGGAGCACGTCTTCTTTCAGAAGCTGACTTCCAACTTCATTCAGAAGTTTGCTGAAATTTTGTTGTGCCTGCTCATAGTTGATATCCTGCAACTTGAGGGCTTCAGCACGTACCCAAAGTCTAAATTGTGACCAGAGCTGATCAGAAGCAGCTGGGTCAATCATTCCAGGACAGACTTGCTTCAAAGAAGCAATCCATTGCAGCACACCTGTTTCAAAATTCATAATACCAGAGCCAACATCTGGTTGTTTTGGTTTTGGGATGGCAATTTTGTGTTTCAGATCAGCAAGACGGTCAAGACTGGTTAAGTCTATGAAAGTCCTGCTGGGGTTTTCGGAGGTTTTCTGAGCAGCTGTTTGTTTTGGAGATAGAGTATCAGTATCAGAAATTATGATTGGACTGGGTGGTGTTTTGGGAGTATTTGGTGGTGTAGATTCTGGTGAGGATGGTAACTGGGGCATGATAACAGTTGTTCCACATGGCAGCTGGATTGCCAGAGGTGATGGTTGAGGTGAATGAGGTTGAGATGGTTGAGGAGAAGGAGTTTCAGAGTGATGAAACTCTGTTTGAGGTGATGGTGGATTAATTTCTGGTTGGGGAGAGGGAGACGGAATTTCTGATTGTTCAGGGATAAGAGGTTCTTCTGGAATTGATGAGAGTGGTTGTTGTTGTTCTGGTTCTTCAGCAGATTGCTGTTGTTCTGGTTGTGGAGGAGGAACAGTTTATGGTTCAGAGATTGGTTGATCAGAGGTGTGTTGATCAATGTCAGACAGCACTTGGTCAATTGCTGATGTTGTTGAGATTGTTGGTTGTTTGGGAAGTTTGGTTCTGGGTCTTCTGAGTTTTAATGCCTCAGAAGGGTCCTCTTCTTGTACAGTTTCATTTATGGTAGGGATGGGGATTGAGATTCTATGAGAGGTTTGAGGAGGAATAAATGCTGGAATAGTAGAAGAATTTAAAACAGGGGCAGCAGATGAATTACCTCTTTTCCTGGGTGTCTGCTGGGATGATCCTTCTGATGGTGCCTTCCTCTTCTTCGTCTTCTTCAGAGTCAGTTCTAGTTGAGGTTGATGCAGATCTTTGATATTCAGATTTGGATCTGTACCATCTGCCTTGCACGCATCCAAGTACCTGAGAATCACCTCTGGTTTGGATTCAATTTCAGAAAATAACGGAAAGTCACTCAGAGGCACTCTTCTGCTGGAGATATCAGCAATAGGAGTAGCTCTGGGTTCCTTCTGAATATTCTCTATCAGCTTCATCTTTTTCAAGTTCTTTGCGTTCAGAGGTTTCCCAATTGTTGGTTCAATAGTGCTTAGCTCTTGAGCTTCTATCAGATGTTCAATCAGCCTATTCTCTGTCAGAATATCTGATATCAACCTTCCAAAAGGTATCCAATCCCTCTTGGTTCTTTCTTCTTCCCTAGTTTCCTTCACACTTGTTCTGAGGTGGTTGAACAGGAAGTGAGCCAGATTGATCTTTACCTTCTGATCAATAAAGTAGATCAGAAACTGCTGATCCACATTTATGTAATCAGGCGAACTGGTTGGTTTCCTGTGGTTGAAGCACCCCAGAATTATCTTAGCCCACACTCTGTAATGATCCTTCAGATCTTTAATCTTGCTGCTGGGCACCCCAAGAGTGAAAATCCTTGCAGCTATCACACCTACATCAGCACATCTTTCAGCCATGTCCACACAACGGACGCCACCGCCACTGTAACCGATTAGCCTTGCAATGTGATCCTCAGTGATCACAATCTTCTTCCCAATAACAAAGGAGGTGAATAGATGTGTTGAAGCCTTGGCGTGAATCCAGAATTCCTTGACTAGCATTGGGAATGTTGGTCCAACCAACCTGTCGAAATACCTTTCCCACTTCTGAGCCCTAACTTCTTCAGTTAGGTCAAAACCGTTCTCCTTCAAGCTTTCAAAATCAATGATTAATTCAGAAAGCACTTCAAGATTCTTCACAGGAGTGAGGAGAGTTCTGAATGGCACTTGATATTGCTCAGATGATGCTTTCTTCTGAGGACCTGCAGAAGCGCTGCTGGAGGTTGCCATGTTCACACTAAAAGGGTTTTGAGAATAAACTGAGGAAAATAGGTTGCAAGAGATGAACACAGAAATATGCAGAAAATGCTTGAGTATTAGTGAGAAAGCGTAAAGAGTGAGAATGAGAGATTAATGTGCTTAAATAGAGTTTTCAAAACTATTTTGAAAAGATAAACGTTTTTTAAGAGAGAGAGAAAAATCATGATTGCATTTTAAAAGCATGATTAATTTTCATTAAATGCTTGCTGATTTTGGGGGATTTGAGAAAGATACTTAAAAACGGTTACCAGACATGTGTCTCAATGCACCCAATCAGCGCTTTGCCTTCTCAGAAGCGTGCACGCGTTCTGCTTCAGAGATATGCTGATGATTGGATGACACTTGTTTAATGTAGGGATCAGCACGTCTGTCTTTGAGCTTAGACTCTCAGATCTTTAGACTTGCACCTGATACAATCTGCATGTTCTATCTTTCTGAAAGGAGATTGATCAGAAGTTCACAGTAAAACAATTACATTCTGAAGGTAAATATATGGAATTAAAACATTTTCACTCTGGACACACTTTCATGCTGAGATGTTTCAGAATGAAATTAAACCTATCTTCTGAAAGGGGTTTAGTAAAGATATCAGCCCATTGATGGTCTGTATCTATAAATTTTAAGTTCAAAATACCTTTCTGAATATAGTCCCTAATGAAGTGATGTTTTATTTCTATATGCTTAGCTCTAGAATGTAAAATGGGATTCTTACTTAAGCAAATAGCAGAAGTATTATCACAAAGTATAGGAATGTTACTCTCAAAAATCTGGAAGTCTTCAAGCTGACTTTTCATCCAGAGCATTTGTGTGCTACATCCTGCTGCTGCTATGTACTCAGCTTCTGCTGTTGACAGAGCAATTGTTGATTGCCTTTTGCTGGACCAAGAGATCAGATTTTCTCCCAGAAACTGGCAGCTTCCAGAAGTACTTTTACGTTCCACTCTGTCTCCAGCAAAATCAGCATCACAGTAGCCTACTAAGCTGTAATCACTAGATTTTCTATAAAACAAACCCAGATTAGTAGTACCTTTCAGATATTTGAAAATTCGCTTAACAGCTGTTAAGTGAGATTCTCTAGGATCTGATTGGAATCTAGCACAGATACAAACACTGAATAATATGTCAGGTCTTGAAGCAGTCAGATAGAGGAGAGAACCAATCATACCTCTGTAGACTTTCTGTTCTACCTTTTTGCTTACCTCTTCTCTTTCCAGAATGCACGTGGGATGCATTGGAATCTTTGATGGCTTACATTCTGAGAGGTCAAATTTCTTCAGAAGATCTCTGATGTATTTGCTCTGATGAATGTAAGTTCCTTCTGGAGTTTGATTGATCTGAATTCCTAGAAAGAATTTCAGTTCCCCCATGAGGCTCATCTCAAATTCTGCCTGCATACACTTAGCAAATTTTCTTCCAAGAGAAGGATTAGTAGAACCAAAAATAATATCATCAACATAAATTTGACAGACTAAGATGTCACTCTTAACTGATTTACAGAATAGAGTAGTGTCCACCTTCCCTCTGGTGAATTCATTTTCCAGCAGAAAGTTACTTAGCCTTTCATACCAAGCTCTGGGAGCTTGTTTCAGACCATACAGTGACTTCTTTAGTTTGAAAACATGTTCTGGATGTTTTGTATTTTCAAAACCTGGGGGTTGGTGTACATACACTTCTTCTTCTATATAACCATTTAAGAATGCACTTTTGACATCCATCTGATACAGAGTGATGCCTCTATTAACAGCAAATGAAATTAAAAGTCTGATAGATTCTAACCTGGCGACTGGGGCAAAGGTTTCTGTATAGTCTATCCCCTCTTGCTGACTATAACCTTGTGCAACCAGTCGTGCCTTGTTTCTGATGACTTCACCTTGTTCATTTAGCTTGTTTCTGAACACCCATCTTGTTCCAATGACGTTGAATCCTTTTGGTCTGGGAACGAGATCCCATACGTCGTTTCTGGTGAATTGATTCAGCTCTTCTTGCATTGCCAGAATCCAGTCATTATCCAGAAGTGCTTCATCAATAGAAGAAGGTTCAATCAGAGACACAAGTCCCATAAGTGTTTCTTCAGAGTTTCTGAAGCTTGCTCTTGTTCTGATTGGATCTTCCTTTCTTCCTAGAATAGTCTCTTCTGGGTGATCCAAGCTGCTTCTGGGTAATCTCTTCTGAGGTTGATCAGCAACTGTTGTAGGATTGCTAGCAGTGCTCCTTTCAAACGTTGAAGGAATGTCTGTGTTGAGAGCTTCTGATGACTTGTCTTCAGAACCTGCAAATTCAATTTCTATACCTGCAAAAACTTCATTCTGCTTTGACTTTTCAGAGTCAAGCTTATCATCAAAACGAACACTGATTGATTCTTCCACAATCTGTGTTTCTGTATTGTATACTCTGTACCCTCTTGAGCGTTCAGAGTATCCTAACATAATACACTTCTGTGCTTTAGAGTCAAACTTGTTCAAATAATTCTTTGTATTTAATATAAAGCAAGTACATCCAAATGGATGAAAATATGAAATGTTGGGCTTTCTGTTCTTCCACAATTCATATGGAGTCTTTTCCAGAATAGGTCGTATTGAGATTCTATTCTGAATGTAGCATGCTGTGTTTATTGCCTCTGCCCAGAAGGTCTTAGCAACGTTTGTCTCATTGATCATGGTTCTGGCCATTTCTTGCAATGTTCTGTTCTTTCGTTCTACAACTCCATTTTGTTGGGGAGTTCTAGGACAAGAGAAATCATGCAGAATGCCTCTGTCATTAAAGAATGACTCAAAATCTTTGTTTTCAAATTCTCCACCATGATCACTTCTGACTTTAACGATTCTAAGATCCTTTTCATTCTGAACTTGGTTACAGAAGGTAACAAACACAGAGTGTGACTCGTCCTTGTGTCTTAAGAACTTTACCCATGTCCATCTGCTATAGTCATCTACGATTACTAACCCATACTTCTTACCACTGACTGAAGCAGTTTTAACTGGTCCAAATAAGTCAATGTGCAGAAGTTCTAATGGCTTAGAGGTAGAAACAACATTTTTGGATTTAAAAGAAGGTTTTGCAAATTTGCCTTTCTGACATGCTTCACACAGAGCATCTGAATTGAACTTCAAATTAGGAAGTCCTCTGACCAGATTGAGTTTGTTAATCTGAGATATTCTTCTCATACTAACATGTCCCAATCTTCTGTTCCAGATCCACTGCTCGTTGTTAACAGACAGAAGACATTTTACATTCTGACTCTTTAGTTCAGAAAGTTTGATTTTGTAAATGTTGTTTTTCCTCTTACCATTAAACAGGATAGTCCCATCTTTCTGACTAACAGCTTTACATGATTTTTGATTAAAGATTATATCATAACCGTTATCACTTAATTGACTTATGGATAACAGATTATGCATCAATCCATCTACTAGCAGAACATTATTAATAGAGGGAAGATTTCCATTACCTACAGTTCCAGAGCCAATTATCTTTCCCCTCTGATTGCCTCCAAAGCCAACGTGGCCTCCAGGCTTAAGTTCTAGGCTTTGGAACATATGCCTTCTTCCCGTCATGTGTCGTGAGCAGCCAGAGTCCAGGTACCATGACTGGTGTTTCTGACTTGCTGCTAAAGATATCTGCAACATGTATTATTTTATCCTTAGGTACCCAGATTTTCTTGGGTCCTGATTTGTTAGTTTTACCAAAACTCTGGTTGAATTTTGGTTTCACAGAGTGCTTACTGCTAGTGTATTTGATATCATGTGTGTGACCATATACAAAATGTGAATTCAGAGGAGTGTGTTTAATGGTTAAGTCCATGACATTCTTTGGTGTAGGAACCTTACCTTGGTATCCTATTCCTTTCCGGCCGTTTCTGCTAACTCCATAGATCATTGAAGCCATTCTGCTTCTATCTATGCTTTTAGCTAGGAACTTCTGGAAACTGTGATCATACTCCTTGATGATCTCATCAGCGTTGCTAGGAGTTTCAGAAATTGGTTCCTTCTGAGAGTTTTGTAAAGTGTTTTCTAATTTTGAAATCTTATTTCTCAGCTCAGAGTTTTCCAATTTGAGACTCTCAGTCTTATTAGAGTCAGATTCAAGATTCCTTTTCAGGTCTCTGAATTTAGCTCTAATTTGCTGATAACGTTCCAGAATCTCATTAAGGCTTTCAGCAAGTTCAGCCTTTGTAAAGTTAACAACAAAGTTAGGAAATACCTCTTCAGTGTCTGATTCTGAGTCTGATTCAGAAGCTTCACTATCTTCTGAAATGTTAGCCATGAGAGCTATGTTTGCCCTTTCATCATCTGATTCTGAGTCAGCTTCAGACGAGTCAGAGTCATCCCATGTAGCCATGAGACTTTTCTTCTTCTCTCTTCCAAACTTCTTTTTGGGCTTTTCCCTCTGAAGCTTTGGGCAGTCACTCTTATAGTGTCCTTGCTCATTGCAATCATAGCAGATGATGTCTTTGGTGTTTGGCTTTTTGCTACTGGAGGAGCCTTCAGATCTTCTGTATCCAGAGGAAGAATCTGTCCTTCTGTATCTGGAAGAAGACTCGTTCTGATCAGATCTTCTGGGTATCCTGAACTTCCTTTGTCTTTGCTTCCACAGTTGATTTACTCTTCTGGAGAGAAGGGAGAGTTCGTCTTCTTCTGATGAGGATCCATCAGATGTTTCTTCAACTGTCTGCAAAACTTTAGACTCAAGTTTTCTGTTAGATTTTAATGCTAAAGGCTTACCTTGCTTCTGAGGCTCATCAGCTTCTAGCTCTATCTCATGACTTCTGAGGGAGCTGATAAGTTCCTCCAGAGTGATTTTGTTGAGATCTTTAGCTAGCTTCAGAGCTGTAACCATAGGTCTCCACTGCTTGGGTAAACTTCTGATGATTTTCTTGACATGGTCAGCAATAGAGTATCCTTTGTCCAGAACATTGAGACCAGCTACCAGAATCTAGAATCTAGAGAACATGGTTTCAATGGATTCAAATTCTTCCATTTTGAACGCCTCATACTTCTGAATGAGCGCCAAAGCTTTTGTTTCTTTGACCTGAACGTTACCCTCATGCGTCATTCTGAGTGAGTCAAAAATATTCTTTGCTGTGTCTCTGTTGGAGATCTTTTCATACTCAGTATAGGAGATGGCGCTGAGGAGGATGGTTCTGGCCTTGTGGTGATTCTTGAAGTCACGCTTTTGTTGATCAGACATTGTTTTTCTATCAATCTTCTGACCACTTGCATTCACAGGGTGCGTGTATCTATCTGTCACCATATCCCACAGATCAGCATCATGAGCCAGAAAGAAGCTTTCAATTCTGTCTTTCCAGTAATCAAAGTTTTCTCCATCAAATACTGGAGGTTTTCCACTGAATCTGTCTCTGTCCTCATTGTTGTCATTGCTGATGTGAGAATTGTTTCCTGCCATTGTGTTTTTCTGACGCTGGATCTTGTACTGACACAGTTAAGTGTTTTAGCTCAGAACCAGGCGCTCTGATACCAATTGAAGTGGTGAAAAACACAAGAAGGGGGGGGGGGGGGGGTTGAATTGTAAAACTGAAATCTAATGCAATGAACAAGATATTTTTATCCTGGTTCGTTTGATCTCAAACTACTCCAGTCCACCCGTCAAGGTGATTTCTCCTCTCTCCAACGAGGTCTTAATCCACTATATTCAACTGAATATTACAGACTGCTTTAACAACTGCTAAAGCATTCTTGATCCAAACCACAACCCGGTTTGTCAAGGTAACACTTTCTTACAAAGAGATAAAACTAAGTGTGTGGATGTTTTCTACAAAACTGTATCACAACTGTGATGTATACACAAATTGAAGCTTAGAAACTAGATTGCTAAACAAGAATATCAGAGTGTATGGTTTAGCAAAACTGAGAGAAAGAAGATTATAATTAGCTTTTGTGCGTGTAGAGATTTGGAGAGCATTAGCCATTTCAATCTTCAAAGTCTTGTTTATATAGCACTGAGATGATGAACGTTGGATGCAATATTCTTGATTCAATGCTAATAACAAACTTTCCTTATTGAGCAGATCTTGTCTGGAATGAGGCCGTTGGAATTAATTTGCTTTCAATGCACAATACCGTTGCTTACTTAATGCAAGTTCTGGCTTGGCTCATTCTGACTCTGCTTCGCTGCTGATGAACTGTTGTTTCTTTATCAGAGTGTTTGGCGCAGTCTTGTTCATCAGGCTTCAGCATGTACGTGAGTTGATCATCTGATTTTGACATTCTGATATGGCAACTTCTGATGCTGGTGTCTGAAATCAAGTTCTGATGCTGAATAAATGTGATCTTGCTTATATCAATCAGATTATCTGCAAGTCAGAACATAATAATTTTAGGCAGCAGATAGTTCATACATGAAACTTATAAATACTGTATCTTTTCACTTTGTTATCATCAAAACTTAAATATAGGGTAGTAGATTCAAACTTTGTTCTAACACAGTTGATTTTTAATCATCTGAGTGGTTGACTGAGAAAACTTGTGATGTAAGGATTGACATGAGGATACTTTGAATCATATGAGACAACATGAAGTCAATTTGAGGCATTATAAGCTCAATTTTCCTTAAGAAAACCAAAACCCTAATTGTAGGCCATAGCTTAGGAGGAAGGTTTGTCTGGTCAACTCTTGAGTAGTCTTGAGTGTTTAAGACCTTCACATGCATGAGGAAGTATCTTGAATTAATTTGTCTTGAAAAATGGGAGGGAAAATTTCGGGGTACAACAACTGCTCCTGTTCAATCTTCTTAAACCTGAAGAGTTAGACTGACATGCTCACCATTCGGGATTTAAAGGTTGAAGAGGATTGAACACTTAAATACCCAGAAATTGGAACTCACATGTGCATGAAGTAACAATGTTGGTTGATTATACTGCTTGAATGGGCTTTAAATATGGGATACATTATAGGTAAGTAGCAATACATTATGGAAACTGTGCGGGGTATACCGACATGGTCTAAGCAATAGCTATGTTAGTGCGACATATTTGTGGGTACCTGTAGCCTTTGAGTTAATCAAAGAGAATACGGGGCCGCTGAGTGATGTCATGAAGCACTAATGAACTTTTAGAACCTTTACTTGACCAACTTGGCCTTTAGGATGTAGTGAGATGACTGGCTTTGGTGCAGTCCGAAGTTGGTAGATACTCGATACTACACTCAGTGAGGTTTAGTTTCTTGGGATATTTCGGTCGCCATTAAAGAGGCTTGAGCTGAAACAATGACCAAGGAAACAATCCAGTGATATTAAGCTCCTTAGAACCCGGTTACTATTACTAGGACAGGTTTAAGCCAACTAAATTTCAAGAGGGTACTTACCTATAAAACTCTATGCAAGCCTAAAACTAAGGATTTGTTTGCTTTGTTTGTATATGCATATTTGTACATAACATTATGAACATCATGAACATCATATACATCCACTAACCATTTCAAGGATTTTGGGATTCATCTTTGTTCTTGTTTTGTAGGATATGGATTCACTTCGTAGGAAAACTATTCAAGTCAACCTTGTAAGGATCCCTCCACAACTTAAGGAGCTAGCTTCAAGGATTCCTGAAAACTCTCCATTCACCGAGAGACATGGTCGTCTACTTAACTTGGTCACCTCTAACACAGATTAGGACGTGATGAAGGTGCTTTTTCAGTTCTTTGAACCTTTACACCATTGCTTCATATTTCCTGACTATCAACTTGTGCCTACTTTGGAAGAATTCTCCCAACTCTTTAGGATTCCCATTCTCAATCAACTACCTTTCAATGGTACGAAAAGAGACCCAAAGCCAGAAGAGATTTCTCAAGCTCTACACTTGCATTCATCTGATGTCACAACTCATTGGGAAACAAGGACTGGTGTCAAAGGTTTCCTAGAAAAGTTCATGTTTGAGAAAGCCCAAAGCTGTTGGAATTCCTTGGACTTGCAAGCCTTTGAGGAAATTGTGTCTCTCCTCATCTATGGGATGGTTTTATTCCCAAACCTTGACCAACTCATAGATGTGAACACCGTCAAAATCTTCATATCCTGCAACCCGGTGCCTACATTGCTAGGAGATATCCTACACTCTTTTCACACTCGTACAATGAGGAAAAGTGGTGTTCTTATGTGTTGCACTCCTATCTTGGCAAGATGGTTTTTTTGTCATCTTCCCCAATCTATCTTAAAGAATGAGCAAGGTTCAAGGTGGTCACAAAGGTTGATGACACTCAAACATTCAAACATTCATTGGTGCTCCCGATCCAAAGAGAATGTTATTATTGTCGACCGTTGTGGGGAATTCCCTAATGTCCCTTTACTTGGCATTAGGGGAGGAATCACCTACTACCCCTGTTTAGCCTTAAGACAGTTTGGTTATGCCCGAAGGGATGGCCCGTATGAGATGATGATTCAAGGTTTGGTATTCGACTACGACAATGACAATCAAGGTCTTCACCAGAGATTTATCCGAGCTTGGAGGATATTAAACAAGGTGGATAGCAAGACTTTGGGGCACAAAAATTACATCCCTCTTGAGCCTTACCTCAAATGGGTACGAACTCGTGTTCAGAGTCTTATGATACCTTACCCCTCCATCCTCCCGGTAATCATTGAGCCTGTCATGGAGGGAGATGTTCCATACACTATCCTACATCCTGACATGCCCACATCTCTTGAAGACTTACAAAGGGATTGAATACAACTCAAGGGAGAGCGAGAAACTTTCGAATCCCAATTCTACGCAAGCGAGAAAAAGGTTTTGGAACTCACTAGGCTACTTCATAAGGAGCAGACTCTGAATGCCTACATTGCACCAAAGAGGATTCACACTTCCTTTTTACCTTAGAGTTTTTGTATTATTCTGTCAAAGAAGGCATTGATGTACCCAAGCTTTAACCTATTTAAAATAACATGTGTTTCCTTTTTGTCTAAAACGAATTTGAAGAAATGCCAGCTCCCTGTACTGAAAAGGAAGTCATAGGTTTCCTAGGATGATTGAACTATATTTCCAGATTTATTTCCCATTTGTCCGCTACTTATGAGCCAATCTTCAAGTTACTAAAGAAAGATCAGGTAGTAAAGTGGAACAATGATTGTTAGATAGCCTTGGACAAAATCAAAGAATATCTTTAGGAGCCTCCGATTTTGATGCCACCGGTTGAAGGAAGACCTCTAATCATGTACCTAATAGTGTTAGAGAACTCAATGGGGTGTGTATTCGGGTAACATGATGAGTATGGTCGAAAAGAGCATGCAATATACTACCTTAGCAAAAAGTTTACCGACTGTGAAACAAGATACTCACTACTCGAGAAAACTTGTTGCGCTTTGGCATGGGCTGATCACCGACTAACACAGTATATGTTTACTCATACTACTTTGTTGATCTCTAAGATGGATCCAATAAAATACATATTCGAGAAAATCACTTTCTCTAGAAGAATAGAAAGATGGAAAATCGTCTTGACAGAATACGACATTCAATATACTACTCAGAAGGCAATCAAAGAAAGTGTACTGGAAGATCAATTGACTCATCAGGCTGTAGACGACTACCCAACTATGAATTTTGAGTTCCCAGATGAGAATATTATGTTGATTACTGATCATGAAGAACCTGGACTGTATGAAGGGCCTGAGCCAGGATCCCGATGGACTATGGTGTTTGATGGAGCTTCCAACGCGCTTGGTAATGGAATCGGTGTTGTGATTGTCTCTCCAAAGGGTTGCCATATTCCCTTCACCACCAGATTATGTTTTGACTGTACCAACAACATGGCAGAGTATGAAGCATGCATCATGGGTATCAAGGTTGCTATTGATATAAGAATTAAGTTCTTAGATGTATATGGTGATTTAGCCCTGGTAATCAGTCAAATTAAGGGAGAATAGGATACGAAGCACATTAATCTCATTCATTATCGAAAGCATGTATTAACATTAATTCCATACTTCGAAGATATCACTTTTGAACATATTCCGCGAGAAGATAATCAATTGGAATACGCATTGGCAACCATTTAATTTATAATCAAAGTCAGATGGGATAATGAAGCTCCTCGAATTACCATCGAGAGATTAGACGAACTGACACATTGCTACAAAGTTGATATTGATGGAGTAAAGGAAAATCCTTGGTACCACGAAGTAAAAAGATACCTTGAGACTAAAGAGTACCCTGAAAGGGCATCCATTAATGACAAGAAATTTCTATGGAGGTTCTCGGCCAAGTTCTTTCTGAGTAGAGGAATTTTGTACAAGCGCAATCATGATTTGACTTTGCTTCGGTGTGTAGACAAGAAGGAAGCTAAGAAGATTATGGAAGATATACACGAATGATTCTTTGGTACTCACTCCAGCGGGCATATGAAGGATAATAAAATTATGAGAGCGGGCTATTATTGGTCGACCATGGAAATTGATTGCCATCGTCATTCCAGAACTTGTCACAAATGCCAAATTTATGCTGACAAGGTACGTGTGCTACTGGTTCCTCTGAACATCTTGACTTCTCCTTGGACATTTGCAATTTGGGGCATTAATATGATTGGAGAAATTAAGCCTACTACATCCAATGGGAATCATTTCTTCCTGGTTCTTATTGATTATTTCACAAAGTGGGTTAAAGCAGCCTCGTTTGCCTCTGTTACAAAGAATGTTGTGGCCCAATTCATTAAGCATAATATCATTTGTCGGTATGGCAAACCCGAGCGGATCATCATAGATAATGGTACCAATCTCAACAACACTATGATCATAGAACTCTACATGCAGTTCAAGATTAAACACCATAACTCTTCTTTGTATCATCCAAAGATGAATGGCACAGTGGAAGCCGCCAATAAGAATATTAAGAAGATTGTGCAGAAGATGACAATGGCATACAAAGATTGGCATGAAATGTTACCATTTTCTCTTCATGGTTATCGCACTTCAGTATGTACATCAACTAGGGTAACCTCGTTCTCTCTAGTCTACGGTATTGAGGTTTCCTTACCTCTCGAAGTCTAGATTCCTTCCTTAAGGATTATGAAAGACGCGGGTTTAGACGAAGACGAGTGGATTCAGACTAGGCTTGACCAGATAAATTTGATCAATGAGAAAAGGCTCACGAATGTTTTCCTTGGCCAGATGTATCAGAAGCGTATGATTAAGGCCTTTAACAAGAAAGTCAAACCTCATGTATACCAGGCTGGCGGTTTGGGCATAAAGCGCATCATCTTACCACAAGGTGATCCCAGGGGCAAATGGACTCCCACATACGAAGGGCCATTTGTGATTAAGAAGATATTTTCTGGCGGTGCTATGATACTTACCACCATGGACGGTGAAGATCTTCCACACCCTGTGAACACGAACATATTTAAAAAATACTACGCATAAAAGACACCCGCTAGGTTGAATGGCCTAGGCAAAAATAAGGGCATCTCGAAGAACGAAAATGGTTTGGGTAAAAATTACGGATATATATATAAAATGTACATCCGGTAAGTCGAAAACCAGAAAAGGAGGCTTGGGAAAAAAAGGATATCTCGGTGGACTGAAACCCCGAAAGGGAGGTCCAGGAAAAAGTTAGGTATTAAAGCATACAACTATGTCCCGTTCGATTACCTATCTACTTACATCCAACATGATTACTTACGTCAAAGTTCAAATGGTACAGATCAATTCAATCAACTTTTTCTGACAACGAGAGATGAGATGCTTGAAGACATAGGGGAAATAGCAGAGTTGAAACTCGATGGGATCATTTCCACATAGTTGTTTTTCTTTGTTTCTCTTTGTACACCTTTTTCTTTTACGATGATTTCCTCTTATTAGGACTTCTCTCTCTTTGTATAAAATTTTCTGTTTATAGACAAAATTTCCAAATCAATATAATCAGTTTCAAATTCAAAAGTTATTTTTACTTTCTCTGTTTTGTTTGCAAAAACGTCCAATGATTATATTGAATGAACATATGCATTTGAATATGATTACTGTTTAAAAATGTATGCGTGAAAACAAGATTAGCATTTACGAGAGACTCCAGGAGTTGGGATAACGTTGGAAGTACCCCATAGAGAAATTTCCTCATATCTTTCCCCCATAATTTAATCCCCATCGAATATTATTTCCTTAGTGAAGTCACCACGGTCTATAGGGTTTATTTCCCCAACGGAGTTTATTTCTCCAACATTGAAAAAATTCCTCGACAAGATTCTCTTCTCCGGCTAGATATCATTCAATGTTGTCCTCCCTAGAAGAGCTAATATTCATATCCAAAACCCGGTCAGGTAGAACATCATAGAATCTTAATTCTTTCATCTCTAGTCAAAAGATAAGTCTTACAAAGAACGATGAATGATCGACTCTCCTTGAATGCTTCTATCCCCAAGCAGAAGTCGAAGATCCCCAGCGGAGTGTTCTTAAACGGAAAGCAGAAATCCCCAACAGAGGCATTATAAACAAATTGAAGAACTACTGTCTTCATCCCCGGCAATGATCAAGGATTTATTTTCCCCAATCAGACATTATTGTGCAAAGCTACCGATACACAGCAATAACATATTTCATCCATACATCATTTACAAAAAATCATAACATATGCATACGAAATGCATATATTATTCTCATTTATTTTGAGAGCATCATTACACAATGCATTACATACATCATGACATTGCACGGTACTAACTTTGTCTTTTCAGGTTAAGTTCACAAATAGAGAGATATTACCAGTAATTTACAAATAGGTTATAGATCAATTCCTGATACAAGATGGGGAGACTATCTACATGAACAAATGATTTACTTCAGAGGATTTCTAAAACACATTTCCCCTTCAACAAGTCACTCTGAAAAGCATCCCCTTTAGAAGTTTATTCTGAAAAGCATCTCCTTCAGCGCTTCATTCTGGAAAGCATTTCCCCTTAAAATGCGGAATCCTGAAAAGCATTTCCCCCAGAGACCAAGTTCTGGAAAGCATTTCCTTCAGAGGAGTTCTAAAACGTATTTCCCCTTTAATACTTTATTCTGAAAAGCATCTCCTTTAGAAGTTTATTCTGAAAAGAATCTCCTTCAGTGCTTCATCCTGAAAAGCATATCCCCTTCAGAGATGGAACCCTGAAAAGCATTTCAACCAGAGACCGAGTTTTGGAAAGAATTCCTTCAGAGGAGTTCTGAAATGAATTTTCCCTTCAGCACTTCATTCTGAAAAGCATCTCCTTAAGAAGTTTTATTCTGAAAAGCATCTCCTTCAGAAGTTTTATTCTGAAAAGCATCTCCTTCGGCGCTCTGTTCTGAAAAGCATTTCCCCTTCAGAGACGGAATCCTGAAAAGTATTCTTCAAAATACAATCAAGTGTAGACTCATTCTGATACTCCTATCAATGATTACTTTGGATGGCATCTGTAAGCCCATCTTCGACGACACTTTATCACTTCTCTGAATGGCATCTTGAAGCCCATTCAAAAAGAACAATCAACCAACAAGCGTTACTTCGTGCACAGGCGAGTGCAAATTTCTGGGCATTTGGGTGTTCAATCCTCTTCCACCTTCAGATCCTGAATGACGAGTATGCCAATATAACTCTTCAGGTTTAAGAAGATTGAACAGGGGCAGATGTTGTACCCCAAAATTTTCCCTCTAATTTCAAAAGACTTTCTCATGCTCCTAAGGTTCTCAATTTCTCAAGACTACTCAAGAATGATCAGATGTCACACCTCCTATGTAGTTGCCTATAACTAGGGTTTTTCTTTTCTTAAAGAAAATTGGATTTATAATTCCTCGAGTGGACATCATGGTTTCTCATATGTTTGAAGGTATCCTCATTCCAAATTTCAAGCCTTGCAGCACAAGTTTACTCAGTTAACTAGTCAGATGATTGAAAATCAACTACATTGGATAAAAAGTCAATTGTGGTTAACATACAGTAAAACTTCAAAGATTTTGGTCAACATCAATGTTTTGAAATTACATTCACCATTTGATCAAGGGTTGATCATAACTCATCAAGAAAACTCAAGATTCATCAAAAGTTAAAAGTTGCTAAATTAGGGTTTTCTTTAGGAGAAGTCAAATGAAATTTGACCAAGCATAACTTTCACGTGCTTCATCAGAAAATTCTCAACCAAATCCCATTTTGATGAGAATTCAGTTCTCTAAAATTTTTTCTCTCTAAGCTCAAGGCCAAAAAATGTTTCATTTGAGAGATATGGGCCAAAACATTATAGGTTATTTTAAAAGTCAATAAAAAGACACTTTTTGTCAAAGCATTTTGCATCAAGATAAAGTCTTCAAATGAAAAAATGATCAACATAAGAGTTGTAGGGGACGTCTTGATATTTCCAAAAAGTCCAAGATCACCTTCATATGATAAAATTGAGCAAGTTATGAGTTGCACAAGTTGGGAAATGTTTAGAAAATGCATGAAACTTCAATTGATCAAACATGAATTTTTGGGCTCATGGGTTTATCTTTCAAGGTACAAACGTGTTCTAGACCTCATAATGGACCTCTAAATCTATTCATACACCCTTTTAATTTTTTCTTTTGTTTATTTTCATTTTATTTATTTAAATTTAAAATTAAATCAAATAAATATCAAAGGGAGGTGCAAAGCATAATAGGCCTTTGTTTCAAATCTATTGGAGGCCCAAGATGGTATAAAAACTGTGTGGAGTTTACTTGCAAAACAAATCTTGATATTTTGTCTTATTCCAATTTCTATTTTTCAAACAAAATCAAAGGTTTCATAGAAATTCCAAGCCCAAGACTTAACCTAAACTCTTCATCTATATATATCTAGCATATTCATACACTAAACACACGAAAACCTTGTAAGAACACTCCCACAGAAAAACCTCAAAATTTATCAAAGTAGGGAAAACTTGAAACTTTTTTTTCAGCCTTTTCTCCAAGATAGATAACCATCCAAAAAAATTCCAAGGACATTACAGAGTAAGTAGGGATCATCCTTGATGATCAAAAGGGTCTGAAAGGAGCATCCATGCATAACCGATTTACATAATTTCTTGAATTTCGTATTTTAGATTTTATCGTGCTTTGATTCATACTAATGTTTCTAATGTGTCTCTGAGGTGTAACTATACAGGATTGGGCCATCACATGAACCCCATGAGGTCTGAATCATGCATTGTCATTGTTACACCGATTTATATTATTTGCTTCGTATCTCATCATGCAAGAAGAATTAGCCAAAACTAAGGCCATCAGGGGATTTGCAAGGGTCAAATTAGGTGGGTAGGGTCCTCTTTATTCACTAACATGTGTTTATTTTACAGGTTGTAAAAATATACCCACTGAATAAGACGACCGGAGCTAGGGCTCCTCCGCTTCTCCGGTCCCTCTGGCTTTGTTTATATTATATTTATTTGACTTCATTCCATTACCGAATGTAATAGCCACCCCAGTGGCAAGAGCGCGTGTTAAGGCATTGATCTATAAGGGTGTGGGTTCAATCCCTGCCTTTTGCAACCTTTTTTTCCCGTATTTTTCCAATTTTTACCGGTTTTATATATTATTCAACGCACTTGTATTTCTAACTCCAACAACGCGCTAGTGCAGTGGCAAGGTGTGCAGGCTGCTACCTTGAGCGTCTGGGTTCAACACCCACCCCAAGCATTATTATTCTTCTTTTTTTACTAACCCTATTTTTTCTTATTGTTACTTATTTTTGTTTTCTATTAATTAAACCCTAATTTTAATTAACCTAATAATCTTCTAATACTAATTAAAATAGGTTTAGTTTTTTAACAATTAAAATTTTGACATTTATTTTTATCAATTAAATTAATTAAACCTTTTTTTTTTAAATATTAAAATCAATTAGAGATTTTAGGGTTTATTAATTTTTCTTATCACTTCAAATTATTTTATAAAAAACAAAATATTTTCTTTCTTTCCAAAACTTTTTCTCATATTTTCTTTTCTATTTTTCTATTTTAATTTTTAGATAAAAGTGTATAGGTCGCATATTTGATTGTAATAATTTAGGTTTATTTTTCTCTCATTTTTTCTCTATTATGTATCTGCTCCCAGGATGTAATAGTTTTAGGGTTTTATTTTCCACATCTTTATTATGTAACTTCTCTGAAGCCATGTAATAGTGTAGGACCTTTATTTTCCGCACATTTATATTTTTGTTGTATTGTATGCTGCTAGTAATTAGGCGTGTATGGCAAGATAATAATTAACCAATAACATAACCCTAAATACAAGATAAAATAACTGAATTGAATCACTATTCACACTCGCACCTCTAGGGTAACCTCCCTTTGTTGCCTTCGGAACATGGTCATGCCCCTTGAAAATAGGGATACTTTAGCGAAGTTGCTCCGGTCAAAAGATCATAGTCCCTCAATGAATCTTCGATGTTGCTTATGAAAAATGATCTAGTCCCTCCGATAAATTGCTAAAGTATCCTTTTATGTTGCCTTCGATGACCATACAATGACCCTCGATTGTCCCTTCACATCCAATAGATTGGGCTACCTACCAACTAATGGTACATATAGCACTATCTCTAAACGATAAGGAAAATAACAAGAACGACCTTGAGTAGGTAAGAACTATTAATCACTCGCTCACAACTTTTCTAAAAAACATTTTCACACATCACTTTCAAAAATATTTTCTAAAACACTTTGTACGCGTTCTTGAGGACTAATACAAGAACCATTATAAAATTAGTCATACTTTGGCTTGTAAAAACATTTACACAAAAAATCAATTTTCAAAAGTGTGCTAGCAATTAAGAGCCTGTAGATGACTACGGATGAAAAGGGTGCTAACACCTTCCCTTTTCATATCTTACCCCCGAACTCAAATTCTTCAAGGTCTTTCCTATTCTTTTCACCCATTCCTTATTGAATAAAAGAAAAGTCGGTGGCGACTCTAGCTATCTGCACATTTGCAATAAAACCAAAAGTCAATTCTTCCACCGTATTACACCGCCCAAATTACTCCAAATGTTCCTAGAAAATCCAATATAGAGATCATGATAGAAGACTTCGTAGCCACTCAAGCTCAACAAAACAAATATTTTCTAAATCAAAACATACACACTAGCGAACAAATAGAGCAACTATCAAACAAAGTTGATGCCCTTGCCACTCGTAACAAAATGCTTGAAATGAAAATCTCTCAAGTGGCTCAACAACAAGCTGCTTTAGCTACTCCAACTGGTACTTTTCCTGGCCAACCAGAACAAAATCTAAAAGGTCATGCTAATGCAATAACACTTCGAAGTGGAACAAAATTAGAAGGACCCACTGACCTAAGAATCAAAAGTCCAGCCATGTACCAGAGCAATGGTAAACCAACTCAGAAGGAAGACGAACCAAAAGGATATGAGAAGGAAGATGAAAGCACGTAGGTAGAAGAGAAAGAAAAACCCTAGTACCTCCACCACCATACAAACCACGGATACCATACCCTAAATGGTTAGCCAAATATAAAAATATAGGGCAATTTAAGAAATTCATGTAACTTCTGAAATAACTAAACATCACTATACCTTTTACAGAAGCCATCACGTAGATGCCCTCATATGGTAAGTTCGTTAAAGAAATCTTATCCAATAAGAAAAAGCTTAAAGACAATGAAATTGTTATGCTTATTGCAGAGTGTAGCGCTATAATCCAAAATAACATGCCCTATAAGCTCAAAGACCCTGGTAGCTTTTCCATACCATGTGTGATAGGAAAGTTCGTCATAGAAAAATCTATATGCGACTTAGGAGCTAGTATAAGTCCAATGCCCTTATTGATTTGTAAAAGACTAAATATGGGAGAACTACGGCCAACAAGAATGTCTATACAACTAGCTGATCGCTCAGTGAAGTTTCCTTTAAGAATGCTCGAAAACATTCCTGTACATATTGGAAAATTCTATATCCCCATTGATTTCATTATTACGGATATCACGGAAGGCTCCAACATCCCTATTATATTAGGAAGACCATTCCTCACCACCACCGGAGTCATCATAGATGTAAAAAATGGTAAACTCACATTTGAGGCCAGTGAAAAAAAAGTCGAACTCATCCTCTCACAATTCTTCAAAGCACCAGCTATAGATGATTCATGTTATTCCTTGGACGTCATTGATGAATGCGTTAAAGAAATGGAGAAACAGCAGACCAAATATTCAAAAGCTCTAAAAATTCCAATACCTCCAATCCTTGAAGATTATAATTGGTGAGATGAATACAAGAATGACAATCTAAGTGAATGTCTCACGGTAACTCCTGACCCTATGCCTTGCTCAAGGAAACCAGCTGTTGAACTTAAAACATTACCAAAAGATCTAAGATATGAATTCCTAGACATAGAACTTGAACAACTCGTCATTGTCAATGCAGATTTAGGACAAATAGAAACGGAAAAATTACTACATATCTTAAGGAAATACCCAACTGTTTTAGGCTATAACATCTTTGATCTAAAAGGAATAAGCCCCTCAATTTGCATGCATCGCCTGATGCTCGAAGAACACTGGAAAACCTCGAGAGAACACCAAAGAAGAATAAACCCAGTTCTGAGTGATGTAGTTAAGAAATAAGGATAAAAGTTATTAGAAGAAGGAATATTATATCCAATATCCGACAGTAAATGGGTTACCCAGTACATGTTGTACCGAAAAAATGAGGCATTACAGTTGTCAGCAACACAAAAGGTGAATCTGTAGCACAACATACCCAAACTGGATGGATAATACACATTAACTATACAAAGTTAAACAAATCCACTAGAAAAGATCATTTTCCTTTACCTTTCATTGATCAAATGCTTGAACGACTAGCTAAGCATTCCCGTTTTTTCTATGTGGATGGTTATTCAGGATTTTTCCAAATCCCTATACACCCTAAAGATCAACAAAAGACTACATTCACATGTCCTTATGGTACATTTTCCTATAGACGAATTTCGTTTGGACTATGCAATGCTCCTGCAACATTCCAAAGATGCATGATGTCAATTTTTGCAGATTTTATAGACGACATCGTGGAAGTATTTATGGATGATTTCTATTTATGTGGACAAAGCTTTGAAGGATGCTTATGAAACTTATAAATGATACTTGAACTATGCATAAAAGTGAACCTCGTATTAAATTGGGAAAATGCCATTTCATGGTTTAACAAGGAATCTTACTTGGACGCATAGTATCTAACAAAGGAATCGAGGTTAACAAAGCAAAAATAGAAGTTATAGAAAACCTTCAACCTCCAAAAACCGTAAGAGAATTACAAAGTTTCTTAGGACACACCGGTTTCTACCGACGATTCATTAAAGATTTCTCTAAAATTACCAAACCGCTAACTGGCCTGTTAATGAAAGACGCTGAATTCAATTTCGAAGACAAATGCTTAAACGCATTCGAACAAATAAAAACATCTCTTATTACCGCACCTATTATGCAACCACCTGATTAGGGATTACCTTTCGAAATCATATGTGATGCTAGTGACTATGTTCTAGGTGCAGTCTTAGGATAACGAAAAGATAAAAAACTTCATGCGATCTGTTACGCCAGTATAACCTTAGATCCTGCACATATGTATTATGCCACAACTGAAAAGGAACTTTTGGCTGTTGTCTTCGCTCTAGACAAATTTCGTTCTTACCTAGTAGGAGCAAAGATAATTATCTATACTGATCATGCTGTGATTAGATACCTATTAAGCAAAAAGGATGCTAAACCAAGATTACTCAGATGGATCTTACTCCTACAAGAATTTGATTTAGAGATCAAAGACAAAAAATCACTGAAAATGTAGTAGTCGATCACTTATCTAAAATGAAGGCATTAAGCCTGAACAAGTTCCTATCAACGATAATTTTCCTTACGAACAACTCATAGCCCAATTAGAAAATAACACCATTGAACGCCACGTAGCCATTAATAGTAAGAACACACTGCCATGGTACACCGACTTTGTTAACTATTTGGTTGCTGGAGTGCTTCCATCAGACCTAACCTATCAACAAAAGAATAAGTTCTTCCACGATCTTAAATAATATTACCGGTATGAGCCTCTTCTATTCAAAAGAGGAGCCAATGGTATTTTTCGTTGATGTGTCCCCGAAGATGAAATAGAAGACATAATTTCCTAATGTCATGTTACTCCCTATGGTGGACATGCGAGCACTTCAAATACTTGCGCTAAAATTTTACAAGTTGGCCTCTATTGGCGTAACTTATGGAAAGATGTTCACATTACAGTTATAAACTGCGACTGATGCCAACACACTGGTAACATCTCCAGACACGACGAAATGCCTCAAAAGGGAATTTTAGAAGTAGAAGTCTTTGATGTGTGGGGAATTGATTTCACGGGACCTTTCCCATCCTCTTTTGGAAAAAAATACATACTCGTTGTTGTAGACTACATATCGAAATGGATTGAGGATGTAGCTTCTCAAATAAAGGATGCACGAGTAGTAATCAGGCTCTTTAAAAACATAATTTTTCCCAGATTCGGTGTGCCAAGACTTGCCATCAGCGATGGTGGTTCTCATTTCATTTCAAAAATCTTTGAAAAACTATTAGTGAAATATTGAGTCCACCATCATGTAGCAACACCATATCATCCCCAAACAAGTGAACAAGTAGAAGTCTCCAACAAAGAGATTAAGCAAATCATAGAAAAACAGTTTCCACTTCTAGGAAAGATTGGTCATCCAAATTACATGAAGCGTTGTGAGCATATAGAATAGCCTATAAGGCACCCATAGGAACCACACCTTTCAAACTAGTTTATGGAAAATTGTGTCATTTACCGGTAGAACTAGAGCATAAAGCTTATTGGGAAATCAAAACCATCAACTTATGTTACACTGCCGTGGGCAAAAAACGAATCTTGGATATCCATGAGCTAGAAGAACTTAGACTAGATGCATATGAAAATTCCAGGATCTATAAAGAAAGAACAAAGAATTGGAACGACAAGCGCATTCCTAGAAAAAGGTTCAATTAGGGCAACATAGTGCTCCTGTTTAATTATAGACTTAAAATATTCCTAGGAAAACTTCGTTCTAGGTGATCCGGTCTGTTTGAAATAACTAAGGTTTTTCCAAGTGGAGCTATTGAAATTAAGGGAAAATCTAGCGAACCATTTATTGTAAACGAAAAGCACTTAAAGCACTATAATTGCATAGAAAACAAGGACTATTCCGCTAGTCTCAATCTTACAGAGCTACCCGCTCACTCACGAATATAATCATCTATTAAAATTATGTCGAGCTTACGACATAAAATAAAGCGCTTGGTGGGAGACAACCCACTTTCTAGTCTTTTCATTTTAATTTACCATTTTTGTTTTGTTTGCATGTTCTTACTTTTATTTCTTTTTCTTTTCTTTTCATTATAGTTTTTCACTATTGATCTCTAATGTTATCCACTACTAACTTAATTCTAATTGTCAACTTACTTACAGGCTAACTTAATTTTTAGCTAACAATACTAACTTAAGATGCAACAAGCTGACACCATGGACATAGTTTTTAGAGGAAGAGCCCAGAGGAGGCGCTTCGAGGAACTGACCACAAGGGAAATGACACTAACCTTTTATCCTGATGGCCCTCACATGACCACTTTAGGCATTAAAGACAGTGTTATGCATTTTCTAAACCAAGTAGGTTGGGATGCTTCTCCTTTGAGAAGAAGATTTAGTTCTTATAGAAAGATGACCTTAGAATTCCTAAGCTCACTAATCTTTTTGCCTGACCATGGTTTAGGATTCAATAGAAGCCTAACCAATTTTAGAATTTTCGGTATAGAATACCGTTATAATAACCGTGAACTTGCTAGCCTATTAGGATTTCCTAGTGACCCGCATGTTTTTACTTGTACCTAAGATAACCTTCTTATGGATCGTGAACTGGGATACTTCTGGATAGTATAACTAGAGACAATAACCCTAAGCCTGATAATATGTTTTCAGAAAGTATCCATAACCTTGCTATCTTCTACTTCCATGAGTTCCTAGCCCACACCCATTTTAGAAAACCGCAAAACATTACTTTTATGTCTAGAGATGAGCTCTTCATTATGTATTGTTCCTCTAGAAACCGCCCTGTTAATGTCGCTACCTATATGATAGCCAATTTTGACTGTATTGCTCAAACTGATCATGAACCTATCTTGGTGGGAGGTCTAGTGACCATGATAGAAAATTCTATCAGAATGTGATAACCACTTTTAGGACTCCACCCTCTAGGTAGATTCCAACCAATGGGTATATGGTTCTCTTTCAACACCGGCATAATCAGAAATCTAGGCCCTAGTGAATTTGAGCTTCTAATCAACAATCAGGTTGTGCAAATTTTCACCCTGCCTAGTCCAAGAACATGTATTCATAACTGAAATAAACCACAACCAACATCACCTCCCATTTCTCCCAAAACACCTCAAATTTATGACCAGGTGATGCTTTCCTTTCTGATACCAAGACTGATTCTGAAACACCACCTTTCTATCACCATTTCCACCCATTGAGAAACATTCCCCTTCGTGTGCTTCCTTCGCTCTAGTTGCCTTGGCACCTCATTCTGTTGATCGTGATACCTCCTTACTTGCTATGGAAACTGAGTTAAACTGCTTAAGGGAATAATTCACCAAACTACGCGTCGAGTTTCATGGCTTTATGGACTTAATAACTGAGCAAGTGGACCATATTTTCCAGAATATATATTCCTTAGCGCTCAATACTAACAGTAGTGGCTGACATAGCTTAACAATCTGCAATTTCTAAATTTAATTGTTTTCCTGTCTTACATTATCTTTACCTTCTGTTTTTGTCTTTTATTTCTTAGACTACTGTTTGGAAGAATTTAAAGTTTATGGATTATATTAAAATGTTTGGCATGAGATATTTACATTTTTGATATGCTTTAATGTTATACATTAATCTTCTTCTTACTGATATAATATATTTTTGTGCCTGAACGTATGAATCTATAAGGTTTAATTCTTATCTTTTCTGGAAATTATAATTTTTATGTTGTGTCGTCCGACCCACATTCTGTGATAACCTTCGGACATTTGCAAAGTGTGCCGCTCGACATACATTATGTGCCCCGTGGGACAGACTTAAATACAACGCTGCATATCTGTTTCAAACAGATACCAGATTCATTCCTTTCTTTTCATATTCTTCCAAATGTTAAACCCCATTTAAACCCTTTTCCATATTCCTCACCCCTACTGTTCCACATTCTCTATTTCCATAATTATCATTAAACACCATTAAATTTCTAATCCTTCCACTATTTATTGTTTTGTTATTTAAGCACTTGAGAAACAATTATCAAAACCTACAACTTTCTATCATCTTCCCAAAACCAAAACATTCAACTTTTCCTTGCATCTAATCATGTCTTGAAGAGTTTAACACACAAGAGGAGAGTCCGACCTTTCAGGAATCGTGTTCTGAAAAGGCGAAGCTGGAGTACATCAAGAAGCTCAGTACCAGAAGTTTTATCAACAATCGGTTATCGCTACACGGTATGTTGATGTTAACTACCTACGTGAGTTGGGATTGTTGGAAAGTGTGCAATGGCTGCTTCATAATTCTGATTTAGCTTATGTTTGCACCCTGAACCACCCAACTTATGAGTCTTTGACATTGGAATTTTTGAGATCTTTCTCGTACAACACCCCAGCAGATGACAACATGTATCTCACGGGCACTGCTAACTTTAGTTTTTTTAACGATGAATACTCTATGAATCAAGAGGCTATGAGTGATTTGTTGTGTTTTCCTCATGGAGGAGAAGCACACTACCGAATCCCTCAAGAGGCCGATTGGGCATCGATAACATTCGGTCTATGGAAAGTTCTAACCGGTGAGCAACCTTCAAGTTGGGAGGCTCTTTTTGCTTCATCTATCCATAATCCTTCCATCTGTTACTTTCATCGCATCCTTTCTAACACCATTTTTGGGAGGGAAAACAACAACAAAGTCAATTCCTAAGAAATGTTCTTCCTGCAATGCACCTTCACGCCTAGTTGGAAGATTAATTCCAGGGTGTTCCTCTTGGCACACATCCAGTCCCTATGTGCACGAGGTACTACCCCTTTCTGTATTGGAGGTTTAATTACTTCTATAGCACTTTCTCTGAACTTGGGGGACAAACTAGTGAAACTGCCTTCACTTCCATCCTTATTTATTGATATTGACTACTATCGTGCTGGACATCTTATTAAATCTAGAGAGGATGGGAAATACAATCTTATGGTGTGGAACAAAGTAGTTCCAAGTATTATTTTTACAAAATCCCTAACTTACAAATGTTATATATATGGATAAGTGGTGTTATGATCTTAATGCTCCTGGTCCTGGTGATAATATTCAAAATGATAAAGTTGGTCCAAGCAATACTAAGCCAGATGAAATGGAGCAAGTACTAGAGCAAGACGCTCTCCAGCCTGACACCGACCAACATGCTACCAAAAAGCTCCTACCAAGAACCTTGCAGGTTCATCATCCGGGCAGAAGTCTCAAAGAAGAAGAAATCAGAGGCAACCAACTACTCTTGACGACATTTATGCTGAAATGTTGCACCATAATGAGGCTGAAGCTCAACACTATCAAAGGATGGAAGCACATCAAAATGAGATGATGTAAGAATTTTAACAACTTCAGAGAGATTAACACGACTACGTCTACTGGCATGATCGTAGTATGTCAAAGCTTACGGAAGAGATGCAAGCATTAACCTACCAAGTTGACGTATTGCATGATTTTTTTACTCATGTTGGACTACAGTGATATGGTTTAGAGCCTTTCCAAGGCAGAAATGATGCATGTGGACGAGCACGAGCACGGGCACATTGGGAAGCGTGTGGCTGAGGCGAAGAATAATCATTCATCTCATTTCCTTTTTCCTGTCTCAGATTACTTCATTGCATTGGGGACAATACTTAGTTTAAGTTTGGGGAAGGAAGCCTTACTGCTTTAGTTTTCCTTTACCATTTTCTAAGTAGAGTTTCATTACCGCAAATTTCCCTTCAATAAAACAATTTATATAATATCAAGTCGTTATATGAAATTTTTTCATTTATTATTTGACTCTCTCACTTTCTTGAGCCATAACAACAACTTTTACTTGACACATTCGAAGAGTATATAGGTGCTCACTCTTAAAGATATGTTAGCATTTTTTAGTGAGATTTAAACAAAATCAATACCGCCTCAACACTCTAAAACCCCCGCTTATGCGAGAATGGTTTAAGTACCTATTATACTGAAACCTCAAACTTTAAAGTAACCCCGAGTAGTTTATATAAGCAGTCAGCACCATCTTAAAAGCAAACTACGTAGAGGGCCGATGAATATAAGTGAATGGTCTTAAATCATTTTCCTAAACATCTTGTAATAATGAATTGAAAATAGAGAATGTGCTAATTAAGTTAGGTGACCCTCACCCGGTTACTTAATCCAACAGTGCAGAACCTACATATTATGTTATAAAAACCCGATGTAGTTTAGTTCAGAGGTTTCTGGGGCTGAACTTGGTAGGGCAGACTACGAATCTATCCCCCGCATCTTCTAATCAGATTGATTTAAGGGTTACCAAATTTATGTACTAGAACCCCGTTCTTAATATAACCATCAATAACCGTCTACTCTACTATGTGCGTGAAATAAGATAAAGGGCTTAATGTGATTATGCTCGAACAAAACGGGTGAAACAAAGCAAACACGATTAAGTTGAGCTATAATAGCATGACTGGAACTGGTCTGCATAAGGAGGGGTTTTCTAGTGTTATTACTGTATCTTTGTTGTTGATATTGAGCTTACATCATTCTAACAGAAACATCGCGCAACCACGTACCAATTGATTTGTGTCATGTAATTTCATTTAACTTGTGCTTAAAAGATTACCATACTTTTTATTTGCTTGAGGACAAGCAAATGTTTAAGTATAGGGGAGTTTGATAACGCGAAAATACATAGCTTATTTGACCCAATTTGCATAAATAAAGTTATCGTTATATCTCAATTATGTTGCATTATGTTGGTTTTTCAAGTGTGTTTCAGGTAGTTATTCCATCCAAGGCCTACATGAGAAGAGGAGAAGAAATGGAAAAGAAACGAGCTCAAAATCAGAAAAACAACAGAAAAACTGAAGATTTCATATCAGAAGGCAGTGCCCCTCAGCTCACCTTCCGTTCCGCCCGGTACAAGTCCAATTTGTATGCCCCTTGGTACACAAACCATTCCGATCGGCACAAAATAAATATGTGTGCCCCACAGCACACGTTGCATTCCACTCGGCACAACATGTTTTCTGTTTTGTTTGATGCACGGAGATTTCTCCATGATTCCAATATTCTCCAATGCCAATGACCTACATGATTGGAAGCTAAATTTCCTCCTAGTCTTTCTCCACACACATACTTTTTGGAAGCACGGAGTCACGTTCCTATATTTTCTCAAGCAGTTTTTGTTACAGAGAAAATATAAAAAAGAAGAACAATTACAAAGTTAATCTCTCTCTCGCTCGCATATTTCATAACTTTCTCGCCTCTGCTATTTTTACTTTTGTTACATTATTTTGGAATTATGTTTTCTTCCATCCATGCTGTAATACGGTGGGTGAACCGACTTGTTTTGTGTTTTATCGCAATTGTTACAGGTAGTAAGAGTCGTCGCCGACTTTTCTTTTATCTAATAAGGAAAGGGTGAAAAGAACAAGAAAGACCTTGATAGATTTTGAGTTCGGGGGGTAATTTATGGAAAGGGAATGTGTTAGAACCCTTTTCATGCGTAGTTATCTACGGGCTCTTAATCACTTAGCTCAGTTTGAAAATTTTCTTTTTGTGTGTGTTTCAAAAATATTTTGAAATTTGCCAATGTAAGGTGAAACTTTGTAATAATTCTTGTATTGGTCCTCAAGAATGTATATAAAATGTTAGTTTTAAAATATTTATTGAAAAGTGTTGTGTGAAACGTTTTGTTTTTGAAAAGATTTATGAGCAAGTGATTAACAATTTCTACCCACTTAAGGTCGTTCTTGTACTTTTCCTCCTCTTTTAAAAAGTGGCATCCGTACCATTAGTTAGTAGGAAACCCTATCTGGTGGATATGAAGGGACGGGCAAAGGTTCATCATACAGTCATCGAAGGCAACTTGTAAGGACGCTTTAGAAATTTCGTTAGGGACTGTCATCATATTATTCATAAGTAACTCGAGGGACTAGATCATTTTTATGTAGGAAACAACGAAGGGTCATCGAGGGACTATGATCTTTGTATCATATAGACTATAATGATTTAATCGGGGGTCTTTGCTAAAGTATCCCTACTTTCTAGAGATGTGACAGTTTATTCTGAAGGCAACGAAGAAAGGCTATCCTAGAGGTGCAAGTGTGGAAATGTGTTCAATTCAGTTATTTTTCTTGAAATTAGGGTTTTCTATCGTTCGTATTTAGTCTTGCCATACAAAACCTAGTTACTAGCAGTTAAATATGTACAGAAAAATAATGTGTGGAATGTAAAGTCCTAAGCTATTACATGGCTTTGGGAGAGGTACATAAGTATAAAAATGTGGGAAAGTAAACCCTAAAATTATTACATCCTTAGAGAAGATACATAATACAGAAAAAGTGCGAGAAAATAAATCGAAGCTATTACAATTAAAGAGTGCAACCTATACACTTTTCTAAGAAAATAAATAGCAACAAGAAATAAGAAAATGTTTAGAAAAATGTTTGAATGTTATAAAACCTAAGTTTGTATTTTTGTATTTTTATAGAAAATAACTTAAATGATAATAGTAATTAAAACCTAAATTCTAATTGATTTTAATATTTAATAAAATATGAATTTGCCTAATTAATTAGTAAATAAAAAATATGTCAAAAACTGATTATTGATTAATAGAACCCTAAATCTAATTAATTTTAATATTAATAAAAACGTTAATTATTATAATATATCATTAAAATTAAATATTAGTTTAAAAAAACCTAATCCTAATTTATTAGTAAAACATTTATGTTAGTTTAATAATTAGTTTAAAAAAATAGGGTTAGAAAAGAGAAAAAGGAAAAAAATTAGTTAAGACAAAAATAGGAAGAAAAAAATTGCATGGGGTGGGTGTTGAACCCACGCCCTCCTGGCTTTTTACTGCATCGCTTGCCACTAAGTCAGGCACTCGTAGGTGTTTGAGAATAGGTGGTGTATGATATATGTGAAACCTGCATTAATTCATCTCAGGAACACATTTGAATTGTTAGTTTCCATCAAAGCATCATGAATATTAAAATATGAATTTAACAAAAAAACATGAAATCGGCGATGCATGGAATGTAGGTTTCAAGAAATTTTGATTATCAAGAATGATCCTAACACACTCTATGGTGCCTCAGGAATTGATTTGAATGGTCGCTTGACCTTGTAGACGGCTGAATCTTTGATTTCAAGTTTGCCCTAGTTTTGACAAAAGTTGAGATTTTGAGATTTTTTAGGGTTCTTCTTGAGACTTTCTTTGGAGGAAGATTTGTGATCCCTTGGTCTAAATGTGTTCTCTATTAGTAATGGAAGATTTAGGTCAACAAAAATGGAATCAATCTTTTGTATTTCATGACAAAATATTTGATTTGATTTTTTCCCTGGAAACATATCTTTTCAAGCTCAATATTGTGCCAAATCAGATCTTTAAGATCCCTCACAACTTTTTAGCATGATTATATGATATTAGACTCATGATTTGACTTAAAGTAGATCCTCACACCTTGTATCATTTATTTGATATTTATTTTGCTTTTAAATGAATAAAAATCAAAATCAAAAGAAATAAAAACCATAAAAATAAATAAATGGATTTGAGAGTCTATTATGAGGTCGGGAACATGTTTGGACCTTGAAAGATAAGCCTAATGTCACAAAAGTTCAAATTTGCTCAAATTGGATTTCTTGCATTTTCACAAAATTGCCCAAATTGCACAAATCATATCTCTCTCAATTTTTGTCATATGAAGGTGATCTTTGAGTTTTTGGAAACCTCAAGATGTCCCCTATAAACTTTTTGTTGGTCATTTTTTCATTTGAAGAATTATCTTTATGTAATTTTCTTTGACAAAAAGTGTCTTTTTGTTGACTTTTAAAATGACCTATAATATTTTGACGCATATCTCTCAAATGAAGCAATTTTTGGACTTGAGCTTAGAGGGACAAAGTTGTAGAGAATTTAATTTCCTTCAAAATGAGATTTGGTTGAGAAATTTCTGATGAATTTTGTGAAAGTTATGCTTGGTCAGAGTTCAGTTGACTTCTCCTAAAGAAAACCCTAATTTAGTAATTTTTGACTTTTGATGAATCTTGAGTTTTCTTGATGAATCATGAGAAACCCTTGATCAAATTATGAATATAACTTTAAAATATTGATGTTTACCAAAAATCTTGAGGTTTGACTGTATGTTGACCATAGTTGACTTTTTGTCAAATATAGTTGATTTTTAGTCTTCTGGGCAATTGACTAAGAAAACTTGTGATGCAAGGCTTGAAATTTGGCATGAGCATTCCTTAAGACATAAGAGGAACCATGAAATCCACTTAAGGTATTATAAGCTCAATTTTCCTTGAGAGAGGTGAAACCCTAGTTGTAGGTCCATTGCTTAGAAGGAGAATTTGTTTGATCAATTCTTGAGCAATCTTGAGCAATTGAGAATCCTAGGAGAATGTCTAGGATAATGGGAGGGAAAATTTTGAGATACTACAGTTTCCCCTGTTCAATATTCTTAAACCTGAAGAGTTAGATTGGCATGTCCGCCATTCGTGATCTGAAGGTAGAAGAGGATTGAACACTTAAATGCCCATAAATTTGCACTCGCATGTACACGGAGTAATACTTGGTTGATAATATTGCTTGAATGGGCTTAAAGATGCCATTCGGGGAGATGATTGAGTGTTCTCGGAGATGGGCTTATAGATGCCATCCAGAGTAACTATTGATAGGAGTATCAGAATGAGTCTATGCTCGACTTGATCTGATGGAATGAAAATTTCCGAAGAAAAATGCTTTTCAGAATGAAGGACCTGAAGGACATGCTGTTTAGAATTAAGTCTCTGAAGGGAGATGCTTTTCAAAATTCAGTCTCTGAGGGAAATCATTTGTTCATGCAGATAGTCCCTCCGTCCTGTTTCGGGAATTCATACCGCCTGGTCATATAGATAGTTGCACTGTCCTGTTTCAGGAATTAATATTTGACCTGATTTTTGTTGGTAAACTCGTCTTGTTTCGGGAATTCATATCGCCTGGTCGTATAGATAGTTGCTCCGTCTTGTTTTGTGAATTAATCTCGGACCTGTTTTTTGTTGGTAAACCCATCATGTTTTGAGAATTCATACCACCTAGTCATATATATAGTTTCCTCGTCTTGTTTTGGGAATTAATATTTGACCTGTTTTTATTGGTAAACACGCCCTGTTTCAGGAATTCATCCCGCCTAGTCATATAGATAGTTGCCTCGTCCTGTTTCGGGAATTAATCTCTGGCCTATTTTTTGTTGGTAAACCCTCCTGTTTCGGGAATTCATACTGCCTGGTCATATAGATAGTTTTCGTGTCCTATTTCGGGAATTAATCTTTGACCTGTTTGAAAATTGTTGACGATATTCGTCTGTTTATGGACTTTACCTGAAAAGACAAAATTAGATTTATGTAATGTCATGATGCATTTAATGCATTGCGTAATGATGCTCTCAAAATAAATGAGAATGTTATATGTGTTTTGGTATGCATATGTTATGATGTATTATGAAATGATGTATGGACACAATATGTCGTTGAAGCATATTGGTAGTTCCTTGTAACAATGTCTAGCTAGGGAAAATAAATCTCTAACTGTTGTTGGGGATGAAGAAACTGATTGTTCAATTTTTGCTAGGAATAATTTTGCTTAGGATTCCCGCTTTCTATTTGAGGATACTCCATTAGGGATCTTTAACTCCTGATTAAGTATAGAGGCATTCAAGGAGAGTCGGACATTCTCCATTCTTTTGAAGGATTTTATTCTTATGTACCCTGACTGGGGGCACAAGAGATGTATATTCCTCCGGTGTGCTATCTATCCAGGTTTCAGATACCGTAGCAACTCTTTTGGGGATAGAAGCCTTGATTAAACTCTGCTGGAGAAGAGAATCTAGAATTGGATTAATAAACTCTGCTTGGGAATCAAATTCATGTAAACTGTGTCGAGGAAAGAAACTCTGATGGTGATTGAAATTTCATAGGCTGCGTTGAGGAAGTCTCCACTGTATGTTGGGGAAATGATCAAATTTCCTTATACGCTAGGGGACATATTGGGGATGATGATCAGGTCCAGCTATCCCTTAGGAATAGGGAGGTGAACCTCTTGAAGATGTCTCAATTTCATCCTGAGGACATATTAGACTTGTCGGAGAATATATCTCTGTTGGGGATGAGCTTATGAAGATGACTCTGGGGATTTTAAGGATAGCTGAAACTTTATCCCAACTCCTAGAGTCTTTAATAAATGTTGATCAGAGTGATAAAAAGTGATGAGATAACGGGACATCGTTGTACGCCTTAATCCTTAACTTTTTCCTAGACGGTCTTTTCAAATTTTTAGTCCACCAGGATACCCTTTTTTGCCCAAGCCACCTTCTCAGGTTTTTGACTTGCCGGATGTACAATTCTTTTTATATATCCCTAATTTTTGCACGAACCCTTTTGGTTCGCCGGGATGCCCTTATTTTTTACTAAGCCCACCAACTTAGTGGGTCTCTTTTTCATGCGTAATATTTTTGACTATGTCCACGTTCACACGACGCAGGGAATTATCATTGTCTATGGTAGTAAGTGTTTTAGTACTTCCAGAAAATATTTTCTTGATCACACATGGCCCTTCGTATGCATGAGTCCACTTGCCCCTGGGATTAGTCTGGTGCACCTGATGGTTGAAGTTATTGATCAACCATTGATTACCAGGTTTCTGATAGTCTTGACCTTCCTCAGTATTTTTCTAAGAACTGTCACGGCAGAATGACACCATCTGATACTGTTGAGATGGATAAGCAATTTGGCGATACCAAAGATTCAATTTCCATAGTGGCTTTTGCTGAAACTCATGATCAATGTAACATATACCCCAAGTGATTCAGATGGAGATCTGCCCCTGGCTATTCATCACTTTTGAGAGATTCTTTGAATATTGACTTGACCGCCACATATGAGTTGGACAATAACATGTCATGCCCCTTGATTTATAACTAATTGGATACACGAGAGGCTTGTTGATGGAGGTTTCTTTCTCTTTGACACATCATTTGAAGTAATTTTGTCTGTTGGGAGGATTTTCATTCATTGAATATTCGTCATGCGAATTTCTCCATTGTCAAATACTTAGTTATATGCAAACAGTGATATTAAAATGCAAAGCTTATGCTTGTCTTGAAGTTTAAAAAATGCATTTTTTTAGTAAAACAATTTGTAAGAATGTGATATCAACTCAGGATTTATAGTAAGCCTTACAGGAGTCAGGATACCTTTTTGTAACAATATGTTTTCGAACTAACCCATGCTTTAGTTAGGACTTTGAAGGATTGTAATGTGGTATGGTTCACGGTTTAAGAAACAAAGGATAAAGGCCCAAGGTTTATTTGTACCCAACCCGTTCCCCATGATGTCCTTCAGTCCTATATTAAGTTAATTATGCATTTAGGTTCCAATAGATTTTGGAATTATAGGACTGATACTTGGTGATGGTTCTGAAACTGAAAGTTTATTTGAGAAGGCAGTCATTTTTTCTTGTAATACCTTTCTTTTATTGAGGATTTGTAGTGACCTCTTTTTGACTTTATTATCCCTAAGTTTTTCCTGAACTTGTTTGAGATTACAGTCAGCGGGATGCCCCAGTTATTTCCCTAAGTCTCCTTCATAGGTTTCGACTTAGCGGACATTTCTTTTGAAAGATAATAACTGTCTGACTTAATGATTACGGGGAACCATCACCGAATTTTGATTTGAAAGGATGTCTTTGATACTACCTGCTGTGTACGAAGGAAAATCTTGTAGTTAAATGCACAATTAAATTAACTGAGAAACTACCCTTCCTCAGGTTATGATTAAGGGTTTCAAATTTGCGTGAAAAAGAAAACTCCTACTTCTTAGGCTCAAAGGGGTTGACTAGGGATTAACTTCCTTATATCTCCACTGTTTAGGAATTGATGCAACGCATGTACACCGTCAGCAAGGTCTGTTCAAAAGCATATTATATGAGAATATGGTATAGTTTTCGTCATCCTCCCTCTAAAGGCTTATAGCTTTTAACGAGAGTTGAATATCACAAAAAGGAAGTAAAAAGAACAATTTAAGTATAGTGAAAATGAATGGATTAATTCAAGACAAACATATGCAATGCATTAATGGAAAAACAAAGTGTGACATAAAGATAAGTGTTCGTACAAACAAAAGAAATTACAACTGAAAATTCAAATGAACTGGACGCTCACAATCTTGGTCATGATTTGGCATGGGAGCAGTTATCACATTAGGAGTCTTAGGAGGGTCACACCCAATCTCCTTAGAATCAATCATATCTTTAATCTTGTTCCTCAATGCCCAATAGCCGTTCGTATCATGTCCAGGACTATTAGAATGGTATGCACACCTTGCATTAGGATGATAGCTAGGAGTGGAAGTATTAGGATTCTGAGGAGGATCCTTTAACATAATCAGTTTTGCCTTTAACATGTGTTGTAACACTTGAGCCAATGACATGTTGATTTTGGGAAATTGTCTTTTGGGTGTATCCTGCTTACGCTGATTACCCTGTTGTCATTGTTGCACTAGTGTAAGATTAGAGATCAGCACTTCCCCCACAGATTGGTTATGGTCTCTCTTATTACGACCCTTCTAACTGTACACAGCCTTGGACTCTTTCTTCCTGTTGTATGACTTCTTCTGAGTACATTGAAGATGCATCCACCTGAATTTTACCGCTTCTGTTTCCATTCTCAATGTGCTCTCCTGTCAATATCATTTCAGTGAGACCAAATGAAGAACTTCCAAGTGGGTGATTACAGAAAGGACTTATTAGTGTTCCCATGAACATGTCAACCAATTCCCTCTCAAGCTCACTCTTATCGTCTTTAACTTTTTCGTCGTTTTTGTCTAATGGAGTATTGGAATCCTGAACTCGCTTGACTGGACATCTGAAACTTTTCTCCATATTAGGGATGATGATTAGTTTCTTTGTCCTTTTATTCTTGGCGATGAGCGCCTTCAGTTCTTCCTACCCCTTGGCTCAATTCAGGAGCGTCTCTTAGAATTGAGCATTCTGAGCTTGGAGATCTTTGACTGTTTGTTTGAGAATCATCTTTTTAATGAAATAAACAGCAAGAAGATTAGAAAACATGTCTTGGGAATACCTGTTATGTAACGATATGTATGGTATGTAGTTTTATATGCAATGTTTTCAAGGATCTCGTGGGATAAATGAAATGTCAGAAATTGAGTCTAGCTGCAGCTTTGTCTGAACAACTTTGTGTCTCCATCTTTAAATATCCTTCTATAAGAATCAAGATCACCATGTCAAGTGGGCCCTAGCCTCTAACTCAAGGGAATGTACTTTTCTCTTTGATGGGATCTAGTAAGAGGAAAATAAATCCTCTTTCCCCTTGCTAGAAGTCTGGTTCATGATAAACCTGAATCAAAGGTCCATAAGATCCTTGTAATAGTTAGTGAAAATTACATGTCATGATGATATGATGTCGTGATGTCATGTCTAAACAAATAAAAAACACAAAAAAATCACTCAAGAGCCCTAGGTTTAAAGGATTGCATGAGGTCCATCTCTAAGTAGCATTTTCTATTGAAGTTAAGTTGGCTCTACCTATCCTAAAATAGAAACCGGGTTCTAGGAATCTCATATCACCGATCTTTCTCGCAGGTTTTATTTTAGCACGGCAACTGACTTGCCACCAAAATATCCCAAAAGGTAAATCTCAATGATCATAGCATCGAGTATCAACAAACTTTGGACTGCACCAAATCCGGCTATCTCACTACCTTCTAATGGCCAAGATGGGTCAATTAAGGTTCTAAAAGTTAGTTAGTGCTTATGACACCACACAGTAGCCCAATGTTATCCTCGACTGACTCAAGGGACATCAGTACAAACCAAAGGGTCACATTAATGTAGCCATGACTTCAACCATATCGATCTATGACGTACAATTTCCATGATCTATTGCTACTTACCTAAGGCATCCCTAAATCTGGGTGTAGGATCTTGCACGAAAATAAACCCAATCAAGCCTTTAAAGTAAAGCAGAAAATGCAAATAAAAAAAGCAAGTAAAAATGATCTAAGAATCTAAGTTAACCCCTCTATTTTAAGTATTCCCCAGCAATTTCGTCAGTTCTGTAATACGGTGGGAGATCCGACTTGTTTTTCGTTTTATCGCAAATGTTGCGGATAACAAGAGTCGGGATCAACTTTTCTTTTATCCAATAAGGAAAGGGTGAAAAGAACAGGAAAGACCTTGATAGATTTTGAGTTCGGGGGGTAAGTTATGGAAAGGGAATGTGTTACCACCCTTTTCATTCGTAGTTATCTACGGGCTCTTAATCGCTTAGCTCACTTTAAAAATTTTCTTTTTGTGTGTGTTTCAAAAATATTTTGAAATTTTCCAATAAGGCGAAACATTGTAATAATTCTTGTATCGGTCCTCAAGAATGTATACAAATCATTTGTTTGAAAATATTTATTGAAAAGTGTTGTGTGAAATGTTTTATTATTGATAAGATTTATGAGCAAGCGATTAACAGTTTCTACCCACTCAAGATCGTTCTTGTACTTTTCCTCCTCCTTTAGATAGTTCCATCCGTACCATTAGTTAGTAGAAAACCTTATCCATTAGATGTGAATGGAAAGGCGAATGGTTATCGTATAGTCATTGAAGGAAACTTGTAAGGATGCTTTAGCAATTTCGTAAGGGACTGCCATCATATTATTCGTAGGTAACTCGAGGGACTAGGTCATTTTTCCGTAGGTAACATCGAAGGGTCATCGAGGGACTATGATCTTTGTATCGTAGGGACTATGATAATTTAATTGAGGGTCTTTGCTAAAGTATCCCTACTTTCGAGGTACGTGACTGTCTATTCCGAAGGCAACAAAGAGAGGCTACCCTATAGGTGCAAGTGTAGAAATGTGTTCAATTCAGTTATTTATCTTGAAATTAGGGTTTTATATCATTCGTTTTTAGTCATTCTATAAAAACCCTAGTTACTAGCAGTTAAATATGTACAGAAAAATAAAGTGTGAAATATAAAATGCTAAGCTATTACATGGCTTTGGGAGAGGTACATAAGTATAAAAATGCGGGAAAGTAAACCCTAAAACTATAACATCCCGGGAGCAGATACATAATAGAGAAAAAGTGCGAGAAAATAAATCTAAGCTATTACAATTAAAGAGTGCAACCTATACACTTTTCTAAGAAAATAAATAGCAACAAGGAATAAGAAAATGTTTGAATGTTATAAAACCTAAGTTTGTATTTTTTTATTTTTATAGAAAATAATTTTAATGATATTAGCAATTAAAACCTTAATTATAATTGATTTTAATATTTAAGAAAATATTAATTAGCCTAATTAATTAGTAACTAAAAATATGTCAAAAATTGATTATTGATTAAAAGAACCCTAATTCTAATTAATTTTAATATTAAGAAAAACGTTAATTAATTTAATATATCATAAAAATTAAATATTAGTTAAAAAAACCAAATCCTAATTTATTAGTAAAAATTTTAGGTTAGTTTAATAATTGGTTTAAAAAAAATAGGGTTAGAAAAGAGAAAAAGGAAAGAAATTAGGTGAAGACAAAAATAGGTAGAAAAAGGAAAGAAATTAGGTTGAACCCACACCCTTCTGGTTTTTTACTACATTACTTGCCACTAAGCCAGGATCTCGTTGGTGTTTGAGAATAAGAGGTGCATAATATATGTGAAACCTGCATTAATTCATCTCAGGAACACATTAGAATTGTTAGTTTCAATCAAAGCATCATGAATATTAAAATATGAATTTCACAAAAAAAACATGAAACCGACGATACATGGAATGTAGGTTTCAGGCACTTTTGATCATCAAGAAAGATCCGAACTAACTCTATGGCACCTCAAGAATTAATTTGAATGGTCTCTTGGCCTTGAAGATGGCTTAATCTTTTATTTCAATTTTTCCCTAGTTTTGACAAAAGTTGAGATTTTGAGATTTCTTAGGGTTCTTCTTAAGACTTTATTTGGAGGAAATTTCGTGATCCCTTGGTCTAAATGTGTTATCTATTTATAATGGGAGATTTAGGTCAACAAAAGTGGAATCAATCTTTTGTATTTCATGACAAAATATTTGATTTGATTTTTTTCATAGAAACATATCTTTTTGATGTCAATCTTGTGCCAAATCCAATCTTCACGATCCCTCACAATTTTTTTAGCATTATTATGTGATATTAGACTCATGATTTGATTCAAAATAGATCCCCACACCTTGTATCATTTATTTGATATTTTATTTGATTTATTTTGCTTTTAAATGAATAAAAATCAAAATAAGTAAAAACCATATAAATAAATGAATGCATTTAGGAGTCTATTATGAGGTCAGGAACATGTTTGAACCTTGAAAGATAAGCCCATTAGCCCAAAAAATCAAATTTGCTCAAATTGGATTTCATGCATTTTCTCAAAATTGCCCAACTTGCACAAACCATATCTCTCTCAATTTGTCATATGAAGGTGATCTTGGACTTTTGGAAACCTTAATATGTCCCCAACAATCTCTATGTTGTTCATTTTTCCATTTCAAGACTTTATCTTGATGTAAATTGCTTTGACAAAAAGTGTCTTTTTGTTGACTTTTAAAATGACCTGTAATGTTTTTACCCATATCTATCAAATGAAGCATTTTTTGGACATGAGCTTAGAGAGACATTGTTGTATAGAATTGAATTTCCTTCAAAATGAGGATTGGTTGAGAATTTTCTGATGAAGTACGTGAAAGTTATGCTTGGTCAAAGTTCAGTTGACTTCTCCTAAAGAAAACCCTAATTTAGTAACTTTTGACTTTTGATGAATCTTGAGTTTTCTTGATGAATCATGAGCAACCCTTGATCAAATGATGAATATAACTTTAAAATATGATGTTGACCAAAAATCTTGAGGTTTGACTGTATGTTGACCATAATTGACTTTTTAGTCCAATACAGTTGATTTTCAGTCTTCTGGGGAATTGAATGAGAATACTTGTGATGCAAGGCTTGAAATTTGGCATAAACATTCCTTGATACATATGAGGAACCATGATGTCCACTTGAGGTATTATAAGCTCAATATTCCTTGAGAAAGGTGAAACCCTAGTTGTAGGTACATTGCTTAGGAGGAGAATTTGTTTGATCAATTCTTGAGCAACCTTGAGCAATTGAGAATCCTAGGAGAATGTCTTGGATAATGGGAGGGAAATTTTTGGGGTACAACACACGCCATTATCCAGTTTAACCGTTCAGAGCTTTTTTTAGAACTTAGGCAGATAAAACCTTGAACTAAACAACAACAATTTTAGACACTAGGAAACTATTGCAACATTAGATTTTCTTCATATCCTCTTGAACTTGTTTTAGTTTAATATTTTGTTCTACATTCAAGTTAGTTTTCCGCAAGCAAATCCTGCCGGAATATTGTAGAGGATTGCTACAAGTACTTAAATAATTGCATAAATATGTTCTCATTATTTAATTCCACGTTCCTTTTAGTTTAGCTATTGTTCTTTATTTATCATTCATGTATGAATTATTATATGTTTGTTATTATTCTGTGTTCATAATAGATAATATGCCTGGCTAATTTCCATGATACCGGTATGTAAGATCACAAACCAAAGGAGTTCGATAATAAATTGGCATAAACATTTTATAAAAATACTTTTCTGGTTTTATTTCCAAATTTCAATATAAAATTGTTTTGTTACGAGAGTAAGAAACAAACAAAAGGCTAAAATCAATAATCACGAGAGTGTGAGTTTTTAACCGGATAATGGTCATCAAACATTGGTTTTAAATACAACGAGAGCGGTTTATGATTAATTAGAATCTATTTGTTTTCAAAAAGTATTTTTAAATGTTGAATGAAACAAGAGTGATCATTTAAGTTTAATAATGTAGTCCGAATCAACAATCACGAGAGTGTGAGATAAAGATTTTTAAACTTATAGTTTCTACTGAACAGTGTTTTGAATACTCAAAGCCATGCCAATGGTTTAGTGAATTCCCTAAGTCAAACATATTACATACCAGCGTCCCATTATTAATTATTTCAATTAAGTCCAATGTTATTTTTTGTTTACCCCAAAAACAAAGATTTATTAGCCTTAGCTTTACACAGTAGCTTTAGACATCAGTATTTCGATTACCAGTCCCTGTGGGTTCGATATCTTTTAGAACTACGCGATTAAACTATGTGCTTGCAATTAATACACCCGATAGACTCTTACAATCACACGATCAGTCATAATGACGAACAACCTAGATTTGAAATCACTGATGGTTTCTCTCTAGGTGTTGAAATGAAGGAGGTTATTGAAGGCCTCACCAAAACTATCAAAGATGCGGAAATAACTAGGGCTACTGAGGGCCTTAGAATCAAGTTCCAGGAGATAAGGATCACTGGAAGTCCAAACCTTGAGGTCAACATGGCCGAAATGAATCAACATGCTGAAAAGAATGGAGCAGAAAGGCGCATTCGACATGAGGAGGATCAAATGAAGAAGGTGTATCCAAGATCTGACGAAAGTCTTTTGGACTTATTCTTCGCTGTAAGAAGAAACACTTTGAATCTTCAATGTACCCAAGGTGAAACTTTGTCTATGATCGAAAGGCTGTAGAAGATTACAAGACCTTTCAATTCACTCGAAGGAAGGTAAACTGGAGAAATAACATAAACAATTTCACATTCGACAAAAGAGGAGTCCCTAGAAGGCCTGATAGCCCCTATCCCAAGGCAGATCGAAGGGTAACCTTCAAACCCCATGTAGATTCCCTAATAGATAGATAGCTAAAATCAACAGACAATATAGGGCAGGAGCAAAACAAATGGAAAGTTTTCAAGTTTGGAAGAGGCTCTTCTATTGCTTACAAGAAAGAGTTTCAGGTATCAAAACAAAAAGCTTATCAATCTGCGAACTACAAAGGAAAAAATCCAATGACTAGATCTCAGTGGAGGAGACATCAAAAGATAAAGAAATATCAAAAAGAGATGGATAAAAAGGAGGTTGGTGAGTCAAGTGCTAATCAACTCCCTTCTTGGGAGACAGATGAGCAAAACAAACTAGTGGGACGAAAACTATTCTCCCCAAAGAAATAAAACATCATCCACAAAGTGAAATATGGCTCAGTCGAAGATGATGATATGTTCACTGAGGATTTAGACTCAAAAGATAAGATGTATTTGAGTTTAAATTGTAATATGGTCTCAGTGCTCTCCCATGAGTACAATCAGGTGACAGAGGCTGACGAAAACGAGATGGTCGATGAAACTGAAATGGCTCGACATAGGCCAGTATGATATTATGTCATGAATAATGGGGTTGTCGAAGAACAGAATGCATTCTTCAAGCGGTCAGATGCTGGAACGAAGTACCACTTAAAGACCTTGTTTATTAGGTGAAAAGTGGAAAATACAGTGGTGAACAAAATCCTGGTGGACGATGGCGCAACTGTGAACTTGATGCCTCAATGGATGTTGCGAAAGATTAGGATGTTCGACACAGATTTGAAACCACATAACATGGTTTTATCCAACTACGAAGGAAAAATGGGTCATACCTTTAGAGTGATCCAATTTGATCTCACCATAGGATCCATAACAATACCCACCATGTTTATGGTGATAGCATTGAATGCTAACTACAACCTCATATTAAGCCGTGAATGGATACATGTCATAGGAGCAGTACCATCATCCCTCCACCAAAGAGTGACAATCTAGAGATAAGACGGGATCGTGGAAAATATTGAGGCAAATCAAAGCTACTACTTAGCGGAGATCAACATTGTCAATAGAAACAACTTTGGCGAAAATCTTGCAAATATAGGCCCCTATGCTCCAGCAAATGTGGCTTACTCTACAACAAACAATGCATTGTACTTCCTGACCCTCCATCCAACCCATGGTTTTCAATGGAATAGAGAGATAATGGGTGAAGAAAACAAAGTTAAAGGTGTTCCTGGACTTCAGCCAATTGGTTGGAGCGACGAAGATGTTGATAATGTCTGAGTCGAATTACTTTGAAAATATTTCGGCCTATATGGCTGGAAACAAAATGAAGATGGCCTTGGAGGATAAAGTAAGATATATGGTTGTTGAAGCCATTGATAAAGAAAATCACATACACGGACCTGGCGTTTATTTCAAACTAGAGTCCTTAGACAAAAACAACTCCCTTGAGGGATAAGACTAGAGGCTAGATGCAATCTACGATGAAGAGCCTTTGGGATTCAAGAAGGATCCAGTAGCACCAAGTGTAAAGATGATGGTGCAAGATCTTCTCGAAGAAATAGATTTGAGCGATGGGTCCACCAAAAGACCCACGTGTATTAGAGTGAAGCTCAACCTAGAAACGAAGAACAAAGTGATCCAATTTCTAAAGGCATACAAGGATTGCTTCTCTTAGGACTATGACAAAATGCCAAGGTTGAGCAGATGAATTAGTCGAATTTAAGCTGCCTATAAAGGATGGCAAGAAGCCCATTGTGATACGGTGGCAGAACCGACTATTTGAAATGCTGGTTTGCGTTTTGCGTTTGTGTTCACAAAATGTCGCGGTAAGCAACAGTCGCCACCGACTTTTATTTCATCCAACCGGAAAGGAAAAAAGTACAGAAAAAAATCCTTTTTCGAGATTTTGAATACGGGGGGTAGATTATAGAAATGGAAGGTGTTAGCATCCTTTATATCCATGGTTTTCCATGGGCTCTTAGGTACTTGCTCATCTTTTAAAAATTGCTTGTGTATGTGCTTTGTTTTTTTTGAAAAGTTTGACTTCGTGATAACCATTGTATCAGTCCTCAAAGGTGTGACGAAGTTGTTTTTAAAGTTGTTTTGAAAAGTGTAAGTGTGAAAAGTTTTGATTTGAGCAAGTACCTACTAGCATTTACCTACTCGAAAAAAGATTGTTTTTATTCTTATTTCCTTTAGACAGTGATATCCTACTATTGAGAAATAGGTAGCACCATCATTGGAGTTGTAAGGGTCAATTCGAAAGGGACGTACGATCACTAAAGCAATGTTAGGATACCTTAGTAATAACCCTGGAGTCTTAAGATCATATCCGAGGCAACATTTCCGAGGCAACATTCGAATGGGAAATTTGATCTTTGTTAGACAGGAGGGCAACCACTAAGACACCCTATACTTAATGATCGTTTAGCGAAGGCAACCGAAGTGGGAGTATACCCTAAGAGTGATATGTGTGAGTGATCTGTTTTCAATTATTTAATCTTTTCACATTAAGGTTTTCTAACTGGATTAATTTGTCATACATTCTTGTCATACAATCCTATTAGCATTCATCTAAACAGTCAAATATTTGCTAGAATTAAAATGCGAGAAAATAAATCTACGCTATTACAAGGCTTCAGGGAGGGGGATTAATTACATAGCCAAAAAACCCAGAAAAAAGCGATAAATAAAAAAACCTAGATTAAACTATTACAGACCATGAGCATTTACAAAAATATTGGTAAAAATAATAATACGTGCGCGATGAATCGTATGCGGAGCAACTAGGGTTTTGACCCTTGCCTAAAACTAATTGCGATTAACTAAAAAAATGTTTTTGTTTTGTTTTGTTATTTTTAAGAAAAATAAGGAAATCATTAAAAAGAAAATCCTATTTCTAATTGATTTTAAATTAAGAAAAATAAATTAATTTATTCTAAAACCTATTTTTTGTATTTTTATTTATTTGAGGAAAAGAGCAAAATAAAATTAAAGGAAAAGTCTAACCTAATTTCTATTTGATTTTATTTTTGAAAACAAATTACAATTTCCTAAATTAAACTAAATTAAATTAATTTTGATAAATAAAAAAACTAATCCTAATTTTGTGAATTATTGATTTTATGGTTTTTATGAAAAATAAATTAATTTGTAAATTACAGTGAATAAAATAAATATTGAAAGATTTAAAAAAAAATAAAAGAAAAAGAAAGAAATATGGGCCTGGTGGTGTTTGCTGAAAAAGGGGGGGTTGAAATTGAATTTCTGGGCCCAAATGGTTAAGACCCATTTCGACTTTCCTTGATCCAATGCATACGTTGACCTAGGGCGTATGGTGGTCCTCCAAGGGTAACACGTTGATCTGGAGCGCTAATGAGTTGAATGGACAAATCCTGATGGTACATGGTGGGCCTCTTGATTTGCAAAGCGCTGGATTGCAATTCTAGGCGTGAAAAGGCTTGAAATTGATTGGAATATGCTCCTGCGACGTCCAGCAATCTATTGGCAATGTGAGAATGACACGATTTGGTCTCTAATATGGAAATTGGATCACCACTTTTCTTGAAATTTTTTGAGTTTTATTTGCCTCTTTCACGACTGCTTCAACCCCCTCTATGCCTTGGCTTGCATTTGTATATGTAATACAAATTATTAGGTCAACAAAAACGACCTCAATCTTGCTCATAATGGAGATTTGATTTGATCTTTCATAGCATATGATTTCTTTCCAATTTTGCTCAAATCCAATCTTTTTCCAACCAAATTGGCCTTGCACGAGTTGATTCTCAATTGAAAGCATATAAGATCTTCTTTCAATGCAAAAATCATCCCTAAAATACAATATATGATTTATTAGGATTTATTTGATTTTATTTGAATTTTAAATGAATAAAAATAAAAATAAATTAAATAAATGAATAAATAAAGCATGGAGGGTCCCATAGGTCGTGGACTATGTTAGGAATTAGATGCAAGCATAAAAAGTTGGGCCCATTTAGCAAAAACTACAAATTTGAGCACATTTGACTTTTGGCAATTTTGCAAAAAAGGTCAACTTGGCCAATGCATAACTCTCTCAATTTTGACCCTAGAGAGGTGTTCTTGGTCTTTTTGGAAATCTTAGGATGTCCTCTAAGCAACCATTTTGGTATTGTCTCAATTGAGTCTTCCATGTTCATGTATGAAGCTTTGACGCAAAAGGTGTTTTTGTTGACTTTTCAAAATGACCTATAATGTCAAAATTCACATCTTTTTGTGAGTGCATATTTTTAACTTGGGAGATGAATATGAATTATAGGGAATTGCATCCTCTTAAAAATGAGCTTTGGATGAGTCATTTTTGATAAAGTATGAGAAATTAATGCTTGGTCAAAGTTAAGTTGACTTTTCCTACAAAACCCTAATTTAGCAACTTTTGGGTTTTGAGGAATTGTGAGCAATCCTTGATGAATCATGATCAACCCTTGATAAAATGATGAATGATACTTCAAAATGAGTATTTTGACCAAAAATCTTGAGGTTTGACTGTATGTGAGCCACAATTGACTTTTGACCTAGCACAGTCGATTTTCAGGCCTTTGAGCAATTGACAGAGCAATCTTCTTCTGCAAGTCTTGAAACTTGACATGGATGATCTTGATAACATATTAGGACAATGGTGAGAATTTGGGATCCTTTGGACGCAAACATCTTGATGCAAAATGAAACCCTAATTTGAGGTAGACTGCCTTAGGAGAGAGTTTGTCTGGTCAACCCTTGGACTTCCTTGAGAAATTTGAGGACCTCACTTGACCTGTATTGAGAAATATGGGAGGGCCAATTTTAGGGTACAACAGCTTCCCCTATTCAATCTTCTTAAACCTAAGGATGTAGATTGGCGTGTCTGCCTTTCGTGATCTGAAGGTGGGAGATGATTGGACACTAGAGTGCCCAGAAATTTGTACTCGCATGAAATGATACTTGACTTATGTTATCAAGAATAGGCTTATAGATGCCATTTGGTAGTTTCTAGAGAATTGTCGGAGATGGGCTTAAAGATTCCATCCGAAGAAGTGTCGATCGCATAAGAGATTCCTTTGCGAGAACTCGTATACCTGTTGTTGAGGAGGACTTCGCTGGGAATGCTAGTCTTTGTCTTGAGAAAAATAGAGTTTTAGGAGCTTCAGTTGTCCGTTACTCTACTGGGGAATAATTCCGGTTTGGGAAACAGAAATAAACTGTGTGTTTGGTCAGGGTACATGCTGCACCGCGACTTACTGGGGAAATGTGAAATCAATTGTGTTTGATTAGGTCCCGGTCTTACAGTGTTGTGGGCTGTTGTCTGGGGATAAGGGAGGCCGAACACGGATAGTAAGGTTAGGAGAAGGAACTTGGATAGTAGGGTTACTTCGATATGAAAACCTGGATAGTAGGGTTGTGAGAAAGAACCTGGATAGTAGGGTTACTTCGATATGAAAGCCTGGATAGTAGGGCTGTGAGAAGGAACCTGGATAGTAGGGTTACTTCGATATGAAAGCCTGGGTAGTAGGGGTGTGAGAAAGAACCTGGATAGTAGGGTTAATTCGGTATGAAAGCCTGGATAGTAGGGCTGTGAGAAGGAACCTGGATAGTAGGGTTACTTCGATATGAAAGCCTGTGTAGTAGGGCTGTGAGAAGGAACCTGGATAGTAGGGTTACTTCGATATGAAAGCCTGGATAGTAGGGCTCGTGGGAAGGAACCTGGATAGTAGGGTTACTTCGATATGAAAGCCTGGATAGTAGGGCTCGTGGGAAGGAACCTGGATAGTAGGGTTACTTCGATATGAAAGCCTGGATAGTAGGGCTGTAAGAAGGAACCTGGATGAGGTTGCATTAGTTTCCGATGATTACTCTGTTTAGCTTTGAGTGTTGATCATGGACTTGCTGGAAATTATTGATAATAATGTCTTTCCTGAAAGAAATACAAGGTTAGTTATATGTGATGCATGAGATGCATTGTATGCTGACGTTCTCAAAATAAATGAGACTATGTTATATGTGATGTATGCATATGTCATGATGTATGAACATGAAATACTGACGTGATAATCTGAATCTGGGAAAATAAATCCCTGATTGCTATGAAAACCGTAGTTCCTCCACCTCTGTTGGGGATGGTGCACAAAGATGGCCGTGCTGGGGATTTTCCCCTTGGCTGGTAAATATTCTGCCGGAAGAGACCCTGTCTGAGGATAACTCTGTGGGGAATAACTCTGTTGGAGAGGAGATACTTTGTTGATAGATCTGCCGACTTGGAGAAATAACTCAGATGGGGATGAATTTCTATTGCTGGTGATAAACAAACTCTGCTTGGGGAAAATTTTGCCGACTCACTCGCGATTGTGAACCTCGGCTGGGGAGAGTTGTGTCCTGTTTGGGAAAGCTAACACCACTATCTTTGGATACTTCTTACTCTGTGGGGAGTGTATGTACCACTTCTCATGTTCTCAAGCTGGCTCTATCCCGATACCTGATGGGCAGAGTAACTGTAAGGTTTTGGACACTTCTTGTTTGTCCTTGTTCCTGGAATTACGAGTAATCGTCTTTTGTTTTTTTATGTAAATATTTATGAGCAGGAATTATTTTCAAATGCATATATAAAAAATCAACCATTGGACGTTCTAGCAAAATAAAACAGGAAAAAGGAAAACAATTTGAAATTTCTTGTGAAAATGAATTGTATTGATTGTTGAAGTTGGCCCGCAGTAGGTGTTTTGTACAAAGAGGCTAACGCTCTAGTAAGAGAACACCGCCGAAATATAGAAATTACAATTTGTGTTTAAGAAATAAAAACAACTATGTGAAACAGTCCCATTGGGTTCCAACTCTGCTATTGTCTCTATATCTTCAAACGTCTCATCACTTTGCTACTTGGCCAAAGGTGGATTGGATTGATTGGCGCCGTCTGAGCTTGATAGTCGATACCGAAGTCTAGTTGCAAGATGATCCAATGAGACATAGTGTTACGCATTGATCCCTAATTTTTTCCTGGACCGCCCTTTCGGGTTTTCGGTCCACCGGGATACCCTTTTTTTGCCCAAGTCTCCTTTTTAGGTTTTCGACTTGCCGGGTCTGCAGTTTTTATTCATTTTCATCCCTTACTTTTGCCTGAACCCTTTTGGTTCGCCGGGAAGCCCTTATTTTTGCCTAGGTCAGTCAACCTAGCGGGTCTTTGATTATGCGTAGTATCTTTTCACTATGTGTGCATTGATGGGGTGAGGAAGGTCGTCACCATGAAGAGCGAATGGTAACATCTCGTGCCAGTCTTTGTATGTCACCGTCATCTTCTGCACAATCTTCTTGATGTTCTTGTTAGCTGCTTCAACAACCCCATTCATCTTCGGTCAGTAGGGAGAAGAGTTGTGATGCTGAATCTTGAACTATTTGTAGAGCTCGGTGATCATTGTGTTATTGAGATTTGTACCATTGTCAGTAATAATCCTCTATGGTACACCATATCGACAAATCATATTGTGTCGGATGAACCACGCTATGACATTCTTGGTTACTATGGAAAAGGAAGCTGCCCCAACCCACTTCGTAAATTAATCAATTGCTACCAAAATGAAACGATGCCCGTTAGACGCAGTAGGTCTGATCTCGCCGATCATGTCGATGCCGCACATTGCAAAGGGCCAAGGAGCTGTCAACACATTCAGGGGAACCAGAGGTACATGCAACTTATCAGCATAGACTTGGCACTTATGACAGGTTCGAGAATGCTGATAACAATCGGCTTCCATAGTGGACCAATAATATCCTGCCCATAGGATTTTATTTGCCATAGTATGTCCACTGGAATGGGTTCTGAAGGTACCTTCATGTAACTCTGCCATGATTCTTTCCACCTCGCTCTTGTCCATGCATCGCAGTAAGGTCGAATCATGGTTGCGCTTATAAAGGATTCCATTACTGATGAAGAACTTCACAGTGAACCTTCTCGTAAACTTCTTATCATTAACAGATGCCCCCTCGGGGTATTCTTGAGCCTCAAGATACCTCTTTACCTTGTGAAACCAGGGTTTATCTGTCACTTCTTCGGTGTCGATCTCATAACAGTGTGCGGGTTCATCCAACCTCTCAATGGTAATCTGGGGAGCTTCATTGTCCCACCTGACTTTGAACATAGAAGACATGGAAGCTAGCGCGTCCTCCAACTGATTCTCCTCTCTTGGGAAGTGTTCAAAGGTTATCTCTTCAAAGTGTGGGAGCAATGTCAATACATACTCTTTGTAAGGAATAAGATTCGGGTGCTTCGTATACCACTCGCCTTTGATCTGACTTATCACCAGAGCAGAATCTCCGAATACACTCAAGAACTTAATCCTCACGTTAATAGCAGCTCGAAGACCCATGATACACGCTTCATACTCCGCCATGTTGTTGGTGCAGTGGAAACATAATCGGGCGGTGAACGGAGTATGATAACCCTTGGGAGATATAATTACAGTGCCAATGCCATTACCCAGTGCATTTGAGGCTCCATCAAAATACATAGACCATCGGGATCCCTCCTCGGGTCCTTCATCCGGTCCAGGTTCTTCGCAGTCGGTTACCAACATGATATTCTCATCTGGGAACTCAAAATTCATGGACTGGTAGTCATCCACGGCCTGATGCGCAAAATTATCCACCAATACACTCCCCTTGATTACTTTTTGGGTTGTGTATTGGATGTCGTACTCGGTTAAGATCATCTGACATCTTGCTATTCTTCCGGATAAGGCGGGATTCTCGAAAATATATTTGATCGGATCCATCTTTGATATCAACAAGGTAGTGTGAGTCAGCATATACTGTCTCAGTCGGCGAGCAGCCCATGCCAAAGCGCAACAAGTTTTCTCAAGCAATGAGTATCGGGTCTCACAGTCGGTAAACTTTTTGCTAAGGTAGTAAATGGCGTGCTCTTTTCGACCAGACTCGTCATGCTGCCCCAGCACACACCCCATTGAATTGTCTAGCACTGTCAAGTATAATAACAAAGGTCTTCCTTCAGCTGGAGGCTTCATAATTGGTGGTTCTTGAAGGTATTCTTTTATTCTTTCGAAAGCGGTCTGACATTCATCATTCCACTTTACCACTTGATCTTTCTTCAGTAGCTTGAAGATTGGCTCTCAAGTAGCAGTCAATTGTGAAATGAACCTGGCGATGTAATTTAGACATCCCAAGAAACCTCTAACTTCCTTCTCTGTGCGGGGAGCTGGCATCTCTTGTATGGCCTTTATCTTTGCGGGGTCTACTTGAATACCTTTGTCACTGACAATAAAACCCAGAAGCTTACCAGACCGTACCCCGAAGGTACACTTGTTCGGATTCAACCTTAGCTTGTACGTTTTCAACCTGTCAAACAGTTTCTAGAGACGATCAAGGTGCTCTTCCTCGGTCTGGGACCTGGCTATCATGTCATCAACATAAACCTCGATCTCATGGTGAATCATGTCGTGGAACAAAGAAACCATGGCGCATTGATAAGTTGCGCCAACATTCTTCAACCCAAAAGGAATTACCTTGTAACAGAATGTTCCCCACTGTGTAACGAAGGTTGTCTTCTCCATGTTCGCAGGAGCCATCTTGATCTGGTTGTAGCCAGAAAAACCATCCATGAAGGAGAAGATCTTATGATGCGTGGTGTTGTCGACTAGAACATCAATGTGAGGAAGCGGGAAGTAATCCTTGCGGCTTGCCCTGTTCAGGTCTCTATAGTTCACACACATCTGTATCTTACCGTCCTTCTTAGGTACCAGAACAACATTGGCAACCCATTGCGGATAAGAAGTGACAGCTAAAAATCCGGCGTCAAACTTTTTCATGACTTTTGCCTTAATTTTCTCTGACATTTCAGGGCGCATACGGTGAACCTTCTGCTTTACTGGAGGACAGTCTTCTTTGGTCAGCAGGCGGTTTACCACAATATCAGTGTCCAAACTAGGCATATCTTCATAGGACCAGGCGAAGATCTCAACGTAGTCGTGTAGCATCTGTATTAACCGTTGATTGACACTAGGCTCCAGATTCACACCTATCTTGACCTCATTCCTGTCTTCCTCTGTACCCAAATTCACTGACTCAACTGGATCTTCATGAGGCTGTATGGCCCTTTCTTCCTGCTATAATAGTCTAGCAAGCTCTCCAGGCACCTCACAATCATCCTCACCTTTGTCCTCGGCTTGGTTGATCGGATTTTCGAAGTCATAACTGGTATTAGCAGAGTCGTTATCAATGGGATCCATAGTGGATATGGATCTGTATTATAATACGTGAGTGTGTGTAAGAGAATAGTTATTTTGATAAAGTGAGAGACAGAAAAGAAAAACAAGGAGGGCAAAATTTGTAATGCAAGAAACTTCCAATGTTTTATTAATGATATATGAAAATGACAAGTAATAAGCCCTCACAAGCAAAGCCAAGGTTCCCCGGGCAAGGCACCGGGCCACAAAGTTCTAAACTGTTTATTACAAATCTTAAAACAAAAGTCAATTACTGCGGAATAAAAGAAACAGGTATGAAGTCCTTCGTCGTCCAGTTGTTCAGTCCACCATTGGTTGTTGGGTAGATCCAGCTTTCGATGTCTGAATCTTCTTCACTGCCCTCAATTGCATTAACTCCCTGATTGTTGATTCGTAGAGGAGGTCTTCCAATCCGTGCGCGCCTGACAGCCCTCTGAGCCTCTATAGTAAATCCCAAACCAAATTTGTCAGTTTTGTGAGTGAAATCAGGGAGCTGACCCCAATTGGTACAACCACCTTGGCGTCTTTGAGAGAAGCCATTTTCAATGGAGGTTTGCCGGTAGTAACTTCAGTTGATGCCGAGAACTGAGGGACCTCTTCGAAATTTTGACAAGGCGTTTCTATGAATTCCTTGTCCATCTCTACGTAACGAAACGAGCTGAGATGACTCACCGTATACTCTTCTTCACCTCGTACCGTGACAATCTTCCCATTCACTAGATATTTCAGCATTTGATGGAGCGTGGAAGTCACTGCCCCATCCTTATGAATCCAAGGATGACCCAACAAACAAGAATACGATGGTCTAATATCCATCACGTAGAAGGTGGACCCAAAAGTCTGAGAACCCACTTTGACAGGGATGTCCACCTCCTCTTGCACCATTATTTTTGATCCATCAAAAGCCCTTACCACAATATTGCTTGGCTTTAGGATCAAACCCTCACAATCCAGACAGTCTAACGCTTTCTTTGGTAGAACATTCAATGAGGACCCGATATCTACCAGCACATGGGCCATAGTGGTACCCCTACACTCGATCGAGACGTGTAGAGCATCATTATGATTTCTCCCCTTAGCAGTAAGATCCACATCTGAAAACCCTAGCCCATTGTCAGGAGTTAGGCTAGCCACACAATCTTTGAACTGGTCTGCAGAAGTTTCCTGCGGCACATGCGCAGTCTTGAGAAATGCAATCAAAGCCTTCGCATGGGATTCAGAACATAACAACAAGGACAACATGGAGATCTTTGATGGGGTCTGCCCCAGCTGCTCGACTACGTTGTAGTCGCTCTTCTTGATAATTTTCAAAATTTCCTCTATTTCTTGTTTAGAGGTTTCTACAATGATTTTCTTAGGTGCCTCCGTCCGGGCAGGCTCACCTATAATTTCTTTGCCCCGAGTCCCATATGGCTCAGCGACAGGGATGATAACTGGAGTAGGAACTGGAACGGTAGTTGATGTACTAGCAGACAAGATGACAATAGGTTTGGGGATAGTTGGAGGGGAAATTTTAGGAGAAAAGAGTCTTCCACTTTGGGTAACCTTATTGGTCCCGACAATATTAATGATATCTGTATCGGCTTCTTTATTCCTCAGATCTTGTTTAACACCATGGTAATATATATCAGCACTGTAATGCCATGGGATAGCCTTATCTGAGGTATGGGATGGGACCCAGAGCGATGATTATTAATGGAGCAATTCTTGGAACAGGTGTAACCCTAACAGGTTTTCTCGAGGAAACCTTGAAAGGATTGGCGGAAATGGTTATGATGGAAACATCTTCAAATGGAATCATAGTCTTCTTAAACAAAATTTCTTTATTATCCATCAGGCGCTGAACACCTGACTTCAATAAACAGCAACCAGAAGGAAGGATTGAACACCTGTGGCAACCTTCACCACAACTCGGAAATAAACCGGCCAACAGCAAATTCTTCTTAACCGTCATCAAAGGAGTAGAAATTTCTTCCACAGAGGTCAAAAATGAATTTGTGTCCACAACATTGACTCCACGACCATGTTTGGGCATAGGAGCAGTTATAACGTTTGGCTTTTCCGGAGCATCAAACTCAATCTCCTTAGCTTCCAGCAAATCTTGCACTTTGTTTCTCAGAGACCAACAATAGTTTGTGTCGTGGCCAGGGCTCTCGGAATGGTAGGCGCACCATGTGTTGGGATTGCATCTAGGAGAAGCAATGTTTGGATTCTTGGGAGCCTCTCTCAAGGTTACCAAGTTGGATTTCAGCAGATGAGGTAGAATTTTAACCAAAGTCATGTTGATGCGGGTAAACTGCCGTTGCCGTCTTTCCACCCTTTGTTGATTGTTGCACTGTGGAGCAACTGCGGGTCTTGATATCACTACAGCATTTACCGTTTGACGGTGTTCAGGTCTGCTTTGGCCCCTCGGGCCATAGACTTCCAGCTTCTACTCTCTCTCCAGTCAAAATCAACTCAGTAAACCCAGATGATGAACTGCCGATCAAGTGATTGAAAAATGGACCAGATAGCGTCCCTAGAAACATGTCAACCAACTCCCTATCAGACAAAGGGGGTTGGACTCTTCCAGCCAAGTCTCTCCACTTTTGAGCATAGTCCTTAAAACCTTCACTTGACCCATAGACCTACCCTGGAAATGAGTATGAGTGGGAGCAAGGCCGGCGTTATACTGATACTGCTTGTAAAAAGCAGCAGCAAGGTCTTCCCAATTTCGGACACTGGCTCCCTCCAACTGATAGAACCATTCAAGCTGAGTCCCTGACAGACTATCTTGGAATAAATGCACCCACAAATTTCTATCAGCAGTGTGGGGTTGGATCTTTCTAACATACGAGCGGAGATGGAGTTTTGGACAGGATACTCCATCGTACTTGGCAAAAAATGGAGCTTTGAACTTATGAGGGATGACCACTTCTGATACTAGTCCCAATTCTTCGAAGTCCAAACCAGAGATTTTCTGAATCTCCACAGCACTCAGACTGTCTTCTAGCTGCTTGTACCTATCCTCGGCAGGAGGATATTGCTCATCATCGTAATCCGTATCGTTATCAAAAACTGCAGGACTAGGGTCCTTTACCCTTTCTTGGTTCTCCCCGTCCTTGGATGAGGAAGTCAGATCAGCTGGTTATCTCAACCTTTCTCCGAATCTTCTACCCATGTTCAGAATACCGACCTTCTTTTTCTTCTTCTTCTCTTTCAGAATAAGGGTCTTCAAATCCTCCTGCCCTTTAGCCAGACTTACGAACATCTATTGGAATTGGGCGTTTTGTGCCTGAAGATCTTTAATGGCTTGATCGGAAGACATTTCTGCTGAAATAAACAGCGAAGAAGATGAGAAACCTGTAAGGGTACCTGTAATGATGTGCATGATAATGGGATGCACATGTAATGATTTCAAAGACTTTGGGAGATTTAAATTTGCAAACCAAAAATAAACAAACTTTATTAGATTAACTTTGAAAGTTTCAACAATGCCTTTTAAGGCGTTACAAAGAAGTAAATAAAACAAGATCTAAAACTAGAAAAAGAAAAATCAAAAGTCCCATGGATGCTTCCTCCTTGTGACGATGTAGTTATTGATCAGTCTTTCTTCCTCGAGTTGCCTGGTGAGCTTCAAAATCTTCCTTTCTTGCTCATGGTACTGTTCCCGGTAAGTATCCCGCTCATTCTTCAGCTGAATCCAAGACCTCTGCAACTCCCCAGGATCAGTGGCCATGTAAAGATAGAGAACCGTATAAGGAATGCCCTCTTCATTAATGGGCTCCACAATCACTGGTAATACGTCCTCATAGGGCATCCCAAGCTTCTGGGCATGAGATTGGACCCATTGGAGGTAAGGCTGCATAGGAAGGTAAGTCTTTGGTCCCAACTCTTGGGGGTCAGATCTGTTCACCATGCCCCAAGCTCGTATAAACATCCAGCGGTGCTCCTTAACGCCCTCCTTGTAGTCAAATACAATGTCCTTAAGAAGTAGCTCATGGGGACCATCTCTCTGAGCACGACCAAATTATCGCAAAGCTAGACAAGGATTGTAAGTTATACCCCCTCTGATTCCAAGCAACGGGACATTAGGGTATCCCCCACAACGGTCAATAACAGTAGTGTCTTCCATAGCCCTGGAACACCAAAGAATATATGTATGAGCAAGTGACATTATTCTGTAGGACCAACCTAAACCTTCTTCGTTCTTCAGCAAAAACTTAGGGAGGTGAGAAATAAACCACCTCGACAGCAACGGCATGCAACACATAAGAGTCCCTCTTCTCCTCATGGTACGAGTATAGAGGGCATGCAAGAAATCTCCAAGCAAGGTAGGCACAGGGTTGCGAGAAAGGAAAATCTTGACAGCATTCACATCTATAAAAGAATCAGGATTTGGGAAGAGAACCAAACCATAGATAAGGAGAGCCAAGACATCTTCAAAAGCTTGAAAATCCAAATTATCCCAGAATAGCTGACCCTGCTCTATCAGAAATTTGGCTAGACAACCTTCGACCCCGCTTCGTGTTTCCCAATTGGATACTACATCAGCCTGTTTCAAATGCAGAGCTGAGCCAATGTCTTCTGGTCTAGGAACTTCTTCCATACCTGTGAAGGGTACCAGTTCAAGAATGGATATGCCCAAAAGATGAGAGAACTCTTCCAAGGTGGGTACCAGCTGGTAATCTGGAAAGGTGAAGCAATGATGCACGGGATCGAAGAACTAAAATAGTACGCTCATCAACTGCTCATTAAGATTTGAAGTAACCAGGCTGAGAAGTTGACAGTGTCTCTTAATGAACATAGAAGTCTCAAACTCTTGAGGCTAGCTCTTTAAGTTGGGCAGGTATTTGCACAAAGTTGACTCGAATGGTATTTCTGCGCACGGAAGCCATAATCTGCAAAACAGAACAAAGATAAATTCCCTTGGTCTTTGAAATGGTTAGTATAATGAAGTATGAATGCCATGTTATGATGCATGATGTCATGGTAAACCATAGGTATAGCAAACAAAGATATTGCAAACACAGTCAAATCACACAAAACCCTTAGGTTTAAGGCTTTCTTGAGGTCAAAGGTAGTACCCTCTTGAAGTTAAGTTGGTTTCGACCTGTCCTAGAAAAAAGTATCCGGGTTCTAGAGGATCTCAATATCACTGACCATCCTCCATCGGTCATGGTTTCAGCTCACAAAATCTTTTCTTGCGGCCGGAACTATCTCGAGAGTATGGTCTCAATGAGTGTAGCATCGAGTATCAACCAGTTCTCAGCTTTACACCGAGGCCGACTATCTCACTACTTTCTAATGGCCAAGTTGGTCGATTAAAGGTTCTAAGGTCAGTTGATACTTAACGACACCATGCAGCGGCCCCGTATTCTCCTCGTTTCTCCACAAGGGATACCGGTACCAACCAATGTGCCACATCAACGTAGCTACTGCTTCAACCATATCGGTCTACGCCGTGCATTTCCCTCACAGTCTATTGCTACTTACCTAAAAAGTGCCCCCAGATCCGGGTTAGGATCTATAGTAATTCCCAAACAAAACCATTAAAAGTAAAGCAATCAAAGCAATCAATAGAAGAAATTATGATGAACTAGATCCTAAGGTATATCCCACTTATTAGTCCCCGACAGAGTCGTCAGTTCTGTGATACGGTGGCAGAACCGACGGTTTGAAATGCTGGTTTGCATTTTGCGTTTGTGTTTGCAAAATATCGCGGTAAGCAAGAGTCGCCGCCGACTTTTATTTCATCCAACCGGAAAGGAAAAAAGTATATAAAAAATCCTTTTTCGAGATTTTGAGTACGGGGGGTAGATTATAGAAAGGGAAGGTGTTAGCATCCTTTCTATCCATGGTTTTCCATGGGCTCTTAGGTACTTGCTCATCTTTTAAAAAATTGCTTGTGTATGTGCTTTGTTTTTTTTGAAAAGTTTGACTTCGTGATAACCATTGTATCAGTCCTCAAAGGTGTGACGAAGTTGTTTTGAAAAGTGTAAGTGTGAAAAGTTTTGATTTGAGCAAGTACCTACTAGAATTTACCTACTTGAAAAAAGATTCTTTCTGTTCTTGTTTCCTTTAGACAGTGCTATCCTACTACTGATAAATAGGTAGCACCGTCATTGGAGTTGTAAGGGTCAATTCGAAAGGGACGTACGTTCACTAAAGCAATGTTAGGATACCTTAGTAATAACCCTAGAGTCTTAAGATCATATTCGAGGCAACATTTCCGAGGCAACTTTTCCGACGCAACATTTCTGAGGCAACATTTCCGAGGCAACATTCGAATGGGAAATTTGATCTTTGTTAGACAGGAGGGAAACCACTAAGACACCCTATACTTAATGATCGTTTAACGAAGGCAATCGAAGTGGGAGTATACCCTAAGATTGATATGTGTGAGTGATCTGTTTTCAATTATTTAATCTTTGCACATTAGGGTTTTCTAACTGGATTAATTTGTCATACATTCTTGTCATACAATCCTATTAGCATTCATCTAAACAGTCAAATATTTGCGAGAATTAAAATGCGAGAAAATAAATCTACGCTATTACAAGGCTTCGGGGAGGGGGATTAATTGCATAGCCAAAAAACCCGGAAAAAAACGATAAATAAAAAAACCTAGATTAAACTATTACAAACCATGAGCATTTACAGAAATATTGGTAAAAATAATAATACGTGCGCGATGAATCGTATGCGGAGCAACTAGGGTTTTGACCCTTGCCTAAAACTAATTGCGATTAACTAAAAAAATGTTTTTGTTTTGTTTTGTTATTTTAAAGAAAAATAATGAAATCATTAAAAAGAAAATCCTAATTCTAATTGATTTTAAATTAAGAAAAATAAATTAATTTATTCTAAAACCTATTTTTTGTATTTTTATTTATTTGAGGAAAAGAGCAAAATAAAATTAAAGGAAAAGTCTAACCTAATTTCTATTTGATTTTATTTTTGAAAACAAATTACAATTTCCTAAACTAAACTAAATTAAATTAATTTTGATAAATAAAAAAACTAATCCTAATTTTGTGAATTATTGATTTTATGGTTTTTATGAAAAATAAATTAATTTGTAAATTAAAGTGAATAAAATAAATATTGAAAGATTTAAAAAAAAACTAAAAGAAAAAGAAAGAAATATGGGCCTGGTGGTGTTTGCTGAAAAAGGGGGGTTGAAATTGAATTTCTGGGCCCAAATGGTTAAGACCTATTTTGACTTTCCCTGATCCAATGCATACGTTAACCTGGGGCGTATGGTGGTCCTCCAAGGGTAACACGTTGATCTGGAGCGCTAATGAGTTAAATGGCCAGATCCTGATGGTACATGGTGGGCCTCTTGATTTGCAAAGCACTGGATTGCAATTCTAGGCGTGAAAAGGCTTGAAATTGATTGGAATATGCTCCTGGGACGTCCAACAATCTATTGGCAATGTGAAAATGGCACGATTTGGTCTCTAATATGGAAATTGGATCACCATTTTTCTTGAAATTTTTTGAGTTTTGTTTTCCTTTTTCACGACTGCTTCAACCCCCTCTATGCCTTGTCTTGCTTTTGTATATGTAATACAAACTATTAGGTCAACAAAAATGACCTCAATCTTGCTCACCATGGAGGTTTGATTTGATCTTTCATAGCATATGATTTCTTTCCAATTTTGCTCAAATCCAATCTTTTTCCAACCAAATTGGCCTTGCATGAGTTGATTCTCAATTGACAGCATATAAGATCTTCTTTCAATGCAAAAATCATCCCTAAAATACAATATATGATTTATTAGGATTTATTTGATTTTATTTGAATTTTAAATGAATAAATATCAAAATAAATTAAATAAATTAAATAAATGAATAAATAAAGCATGGAGGGTCCAATAGGTCTTGGACTATGTTAGGAATTAGATGCTAGCATAAAAATTTGGGCCCATTTAGCAAACACTGCAAATTTGAGCACATTTGACTTTTGGCAATTTTGCAAAAAAGGTCAACTTGGCCAATGCATAACTCTCTCAATTTTGACCCTAGATAGGTGTTCTTGGACTTTTTGAAAAGCTTAGGATGTACTCTAAGCAACCCTTTTGGTATCATCTCAGTTGAATCTTTCATGTTCATGTATGAAGCTTTGACCCAAAAGGTGTTTTTGTTGACTTTTCAAAATGACCTATAATGTCAAAATTCATATCTTTTTGTGAGTGCATATTTTGAACTTGGGAGCTGAAGATGAATTGTAGGGAATTGCATCCTCTTCAAAATGATATTTGGATGGGTCGTTTTTGATAAAGTATGACAAAGTTATGCTTGGTCAAAGTTGAGTTGACTTTTCTTGCAAAACCCTAATTTAGCAACTTTTGGGTTTTGAGGAATTGTGAGAAATAATTGATGAATCATGATCAACCCTTGATAAAATGATGAATGATACTTAAAAATGAGGATGTTGACCAAAAATCTTGAGGTTTGACTGTATGTGAGCCACAATTGACTTTTGACCTAGCACAGTCGATTTTCAGGCCTTTGAGCAATTGACTAAGCAAACTTCTTCTACAAGGCTTGAAACTTGACATGGATGATCTTGAGAACATATTAGGACAATGGTGAGAATTTGGGATCCTTTGGACTCAAACATCTTGATGCAAAATGAAACCCTAATTTGAGGTAGACTGCCTTAGGAGAGAGTTTGTCTGGTTAACCCTTGGACTTCCTTGAGCAATTTGAGGACCTCACTTGACATGTATTGAGAAAAATGGGAGGGAAAATTTTGGGGGTACAACACCCATCAAGCAAACACCCAGAAGATTTGCACCAGAAGTTCCCACAAAGATCAAGGAGGAGATCGAAAGACTCCTTAGATGCAAATCCATGAGGACCACATGGTATGTCAAATGGATTGCTAATATAGTACCTGTTATTAAAAAGAATGGATCTTTAAGGGTTTACATAAATTTTTGTGATTTAAATTATGCAACCCGTAAATATGAATATCCAATGCCTGTGGAAAAAATGCTAATAGATCCAGCCACATGCTTCAAGTACCTTAGTATGCTTGATGGATACTCTGGTTATAATAAGATATTCATTGTTGAGGAAGACGTGCCCAAAACTGTCTTTTGATGCCCATGGGTATTAGGCACTTATGAGTGGGTGATTATGTCTTTCGGTTTAAAGAATGATGGGGCAACCTACTAAAGGAAAATGAATTCCATATTCCATGATTTCATTGAGACTTTCATGCAGGTCGACATAGATGATATATTAGTAAAATCTATGTCAGATGAAAGTCATTTGGATCATCTTCGATAGTCATTTGAAAGAATGAGGAAACATGGGTTGAAGATGAATCCCCTTAAGTGTGCTTTTTTTCTTGCAGGCAGGCAATTTTTTAGGATTTGTGGTCCACAAGAAGGGAATAGAGATCAATCAAGACAATATGAAGGCCATTATGGAGGCGAATGCGCCATCAATAAAGAAAGAGTTGCAATCTCTGCTTGGGAAAATAAACTTCTTGAGAAGGTTTACTTCAAACTTAAGCGAACGTACTTAGGCCTTCTTTCCCCTTCTACTCCTAAAACAAGGAAGCTTTGAATAAGGACATGAACATTAAGAAGCCTTTTATTAAATCAAGCAATGTCTTGTTCAAACTCCATTACTGGAACCACCATATAGAGATAAGTGTATGAGAGTGTATATTTTTGCATCAGATGTAACAATAGGTAGCATGCTCGTGCAAGAGGATGAGAATGGTGTCGAAAGATCCATATATTACCTTAGTTGAGTGCTAAATGATGCAGAAACTAGATATAGTAGTATAGAAAAGTTATGTTTATGCTTGTATTTCTCTTGTACAAAGTTGAAATATTATATAAATCTAGTTGATGAATATGTTTCTTCGCATTTTGATGTCATTAAACATGTGCTTTCAAAACCAATTTTGCATAGTCGAATTGGGAAGTGGGCTCTTGACATAACTGAGTATTCCTTGACCTTCATGCCTTTAAAAGCTATGAAAGGACAGGTAGTCTCGGACTTTATTGTAGATCATGCAATGGTTGAAATTCTGCAGAACTATGTGGAACTAGAACCTTGGAAGTTATTATTTAATGGTTCTACTCATAAGGATGGAACTGGTGTTGGAGTTTTGATTATTTCTCCTGACAAAATTCCAACAAAATTCAAGTATAGAATCGATGGTCCCCCTTGTTTGAATAATGAAGAAGAATACGAAGCCTTGATAGCAGGACTTAAAAATTTGTTGGAATTGGGGGCAACAAGGGTTGAAATAAGAGGTTATTCATAATTGGTGGTTAAGCAACTCACTAAGGAGTACAAGTGCATCAAGGAAAAATTGATAATGTACTTCGCCATCGCAAACAGGTTACTTTGGAAATTCGAATATGTGGATATCAAACATATTCCCAGAATGAAGAATCAAGTGGCCAATGACTTGGCGCAAATAGCCTCAGGATATAAGGTATTGAAGGAAAAATTAGAGGATATGATCGAAGTGCGAGGAAGAGTAATGGCAACCAAAATTTGTCCTCCAGACTTGGAAAATTCTAATTTCGGGTTCACGAATGAAGAGAGCTTCAAATTTCTAGCCATTGATAGCTTGGCATATACACATTGGAGGAGTCCAATAGTAGATTATTTAAAAAATCCTTCAGCAAATGCAGAAAGAAATATTAAGTATCATGCGTTGAGTTACATATTGATAGGTAATGAATTATTTAAGAAAACACCATAAGGTTTCTTACTCAAATGCTTAGGAGAAAAGCGAAGCATACTTAGTGTTGTACCCCAAAATTTGCCATCCCATATTCTTCAAGAATTGCAAAGTCAAAGCTTCAAATCTCCCCAAGGGTTGCACAGTGTAAGAGCCTCCTAAACAGTCAAAATTAGGGTTTTGGTTCTGATCAAGAAAATGAAGTTTCCAAGGGTCCAATCAAGTCCCACATGCCTATAAATATGGTCAAGCATCCTCATATCAAGTTTCAAGACTTTCAGCACAAAATTGCACAGTCAAAAACCCTAATTGCACTACAGTCAACTGTAGGGGCAAAATGGTCATTTGACAGTCAAAAGTCCAAATTTTTGGTCAACATCTCATTTTTTAAGCCACAAACATCATTTTATCAATGCTTGATCATGATTCTCAAAACTTGGCTCAAAAAAATCATCAAGATGCAAAAGTTTCTTTATTTGGACTGTTGAAAAAGTCAACTGTAAATTGACCAGGGCATTACTTTCACATGGATTATTATAAAAATTCCATCCAAAGCTCATTTTTAATAGAAAGACATTTCCTACAACTCTTCTTCATACTTCAAGTCCAAGAAATGCTCTCACAAAAAGTTATCAATTTCAACATTATAGGTCATTTTCAAAAGTCAACAAAAAGGGACTTTAAGTCAAAGGCCATAACTTGAGATTGGTAAATCAAAATGACATGGGACCAAAGGCATTGGTTAGAGGACTCAAAGAACTTTCCAAAATGTCCAAGAACATGAGCAAAGCTTAAAAATTGAGCAAGTTATGCCTTGTGGAAGTTGGGAAATTTTTGGATATTTTGAAAAGTCAACATTGCTTCAAATGACCTAAAATTGCTAATGGGCCTCTTTTTCTTCCACAATTCATCATCCAAGGCATGTGCACGCCCATTTGGCCCAAAGGGAAGTTTTTCTTCATTTTTATTTATTTATTTGGATTTTTATTATTAATAATTCATTTAAATTAAAATAAATACATGAAAAATACTAAACCTAGGTTTTAAATCTTTTTATGCATAATATATACTCAATATTTCGTGCATAGCTAGATTTGGAAAGAATTGAAGATAATTGGCCATGATTTGTACCAAATAGGCATGAAAAATATTTGAAAAGATCTTGGAAAATCAAATCTTGCAAATCATGAATGCAAGGTTTTTGGTTGTTTTCTTTGACCTAATTCATTCCATACATAAGCTGGATCAAGACCTAATGCTCATTACCAAAAAGCTGCGCAAGAATCTGAAGAACAAAACTTGAATTTTTGTTTAAAAATTTCAAAACTGAAAACAAGGTTGGAGTTTGATTCAAGCCAAAAGAACCATCCCATCACCTTCCTGGGATATCAAGGAAGGTTTTCAAATCGAGAATACCAACTCTAACGCCCTGAATCATTGTACAGAATCAAATTTTTTTTCATATAAATGCATATTCGTATTCTGAATTCTAGGCATTTTCATGGCGTTTTGTTTGTGTATTCATACTAATTGATGTGTTCTAAAGCTAACCACCTACTTTAATTGTGTTTTTGTGTACTATATGAAATTCTATCATTGATACAGATTAGGGTTCTTGGAGGTCTAAATTGGGATTTTCGTAATATGGTAAAATTAAGACACCTGAATACCACCATTAAAACTAGCAGGCTTGGACGATTTAGAATCCACCCTCGCGCCTAATTTATGTGGCCGGACGGCCTATTCGCTATTTTTTGTAAAGGTACTTTCTGGAACGGTGCAAAAACCGTTGCCAATGTTTTTATATTTTCAGGAAAACAAAACAATGAGGAAGACGATGAAGTGGCAAGGCGTAAATGGATGGTTCAAATTTCGCGCGAAAAACGCCCCACTAACGCTTGTTTATTTTATATTATTCGTTAGTTATCATATATACAAAAAGCATTACATGGCTCAGTGGTAGGCAAGCATCTTGTTGACTCCTAGGATCTGGGTTCGATCCCAGGTCCTCACCCCCCTTTCATATTATTTTTCATCTAATATTTGTATGCAGTTTCAACGTTGTGGACCACCGTACACCTTCAAAATCAAGCCGTTCACTTGGCCAATGAGATCAATCAAAGGGCCATGATCTGGAGAGCATGGTACACATGAGTCAACGCTTGGGTACACTAGTGGAAAAGTCAGCCAAGGCCAAAGGCCATTGGGCCCAAATTGCTAAAGAAAAACCTCCAAATTAGGGGCAGAACCCCCTAGGTTTGCAAACCTTTTTATTTCTTTATTTTCATTATTTTACTTTCTTTTAATTATTGTTTTTTTATTAATTTAATATTTTCACAAATAATATAAAAAACACAAAAAAATCATAAAAGGACAAAAATTAATATTTTTATTTCATGTCATATTTTTTGTAAATAAATTGCATTAATCAATTTTAGTTATTAAATTAGGTTTAATTGTAATATTTTCCTTAATAAAAATCTAAAATTGGTAGAATTAGGGTTTATAATCATTTTTATCCCTTTTTCTTTTCTTTCATAAAAATTAAATATTTCCTATTATTTATTTTTATAATTGAATGGCATGTAAATAATTAGTTTAAATATTAGGTTAAAATTTAATCTTTTCTTAATAAACTAAAAATAACTAGAATTAGGGTTAGCATTTTATTTTAATTAATTCTTTTTCATTAAAATCATAAAATACAAAAATACCAAAAAGATTATTTCTTTTCCTTTTAATCTTATTAATTTAATAATCGTTCAATTTAATTTAATTAAAAAGGGTCCAACGCCCTCGTTTCAATTTAAAATTTCAATTCGCATATTTCTTTCTTTTTCTTTTAATATTTATGTATCTCTCCCAAGGCCATGTAATATTTATCTTTCGCATTTTTAATTCTTTATTTTCTGTCAAATCGGGTCCTGGAAATTTTGGCGATGTGGACCCGCGCCTTTTGTAATAGCTTTAGAACTTTTACTTCTCGCAACTTTTTAACTGTTAATCAAGGCATGCAAGAATGAATGGACAAAATAAAAACAAACGCATAGATCACTTATACCTGACAAGACAAAATAACTGAACATGACACACAAATCACACACCACCCCTAGGGTACGCCTCACTGTTGCCTTGCCTCGAAAGGTGATCGTCGAGTAGAGGATGTCTTAGTAAGTCCTCATGATCCGGGAACCTGGCATGAGGGTGGCTTCTAAGGTGTCTTCCTATTGCTCTGGTTATCACCATGTCCCGAACCTCGAATTGACCCGAACACCTCCAACGGTGGTGCTACCTACCTCTCAATGGTGGGATGGCACTACTTTAAAGGACATTTACACAGACGAATTCCTTAGGGTAGGTAGACGAATCTAGATACTTGCTCTAAATTTCAAAACAAATCAAAAATACTTTTCACACCAACACATTTTCAAAAGCTTTCGAAATCAATTTTTCAAACACTCTTGAGGACCGATACAAGAGTCGAACTGGAATTTTCAAAGAAACTTTTTAAAACCCACAGTTGAAAAGCAAACAAACCATTTTGAAAACACAAGTGAGCAAGTATCTAAGAGCCCATGGATAACCATGGATAGAAAGGGTGCTAACACCTTCCCTTTCTATAACCTACCTCCCGAACCGAGAGCAATCTCTTTAAGGAATTTTTCTGTGCTTTTGTCCTTTCCATTTGGAGAAAATAAAAGACGGTGGCGACTCTTGCTTCCGCGACATTTCGCGAACCAGCGTTAAACAGTCAGTTCCAGATCCACCGATCACAGAACTGGCGACTCTGCTGGGGACTTAAACTTAAAGTGAGGTGTACCTTAGGGCTTAGTTCATAACTATGTTTTCAATTGTATTGACTTGTCTGCTTTAAATTTGTGGGTTGCATTGGAGTTACATAGATCCTAACCCGGATCTGGGGATACCCTGTTTAGGTAGCATAAGCTGTGAGGGACCTGTCCGGCGTAGACCGACACGGGTGAAGCAGTGGCTACGTTGGTGTGGCACCTTGGTCTGTACCGATATCCCTTGTGTTGCAACGAGGAGAATATGGGTCTTCTGAGGAGTCATTAAGCACCAACAACCTTAGAACCTTAATTGACACAACTTGGCCATTAGAACAGTAGCAGTATGCTACGCCCATTGAGGCTAAACTCTCGTGATGGTTCTGGCTGCAAGAAAAGATTGCGATGCTGGAGTTATGACCGATTGAGGGTAGTCAATGATATTGGGATCCTCTAAGAACCCGGTTACTTTGATAGGACAGGTATGAACCAACAAACTGAAAGAGGGTAATACTTAGACCTCATGCTGGCCTAAACTTTAGGGGCTTGCCTTGTGTGACTTGTGTGCCTTACCATGTTTGCCTTTGTATCTATGTGTGGTGCGCTTTATCATAACATCATAACATCATGAGCATTGCATGCACCCTGTATAAGGACTGACCATTTCAAAGACAAGAGGGTTTCACCTTTGCTCTGTTTTGTAGGACATCATGATGCCTGTGCAAAGGAATACTATCCGGTTCAACTTTGTTCGTTCACCTGAGTTGCTTGATGAGTTGGTTAGCAGAATTCCAAATACCACTTCCTTCATTCAGAGACATGGTTCTCTTCTCAGTTTAGTCACTGCAAAGCGGGATCAACAGTTGATGAGCGTTCTGACCCAGTTCTATGACCCTCTGTACCAGTGCTTCACCTTTCAAGACTTCCAGCTGGTCCCTACCCTGGAAGAGTTCTCTGACTTGCTTGGTATCCCTATCTTGGATCAGACTCCCTTTACTGGTTGGGAAAAGACCCTCAGGCTTGAGGATGTTGCTGCAGCTCTTCCTTTGACACATTAAGAGGTAACAGACAACTGGGTAACTAGAAGCGGAGTTAAGGGTTTCTTGGCCAAGTTTCTGATTGGTAAAGCTAACAGTTTCTGGAATGACCTGGACTTTAGGGCATATGAAGACATCTTGGCTCTCTTAATCTATGGGTTAGTCTTGTTTCCTAATCCTGATAACTTCATTAATGTCACTGCCATAAGGATCTTTATGTCTCAGAATCCTGTGCCCACTCTCTTGGGTGACATCCTGCAACAACTTCATGCTCGTACTACCCGAAGACGAGGAACCTTGTGGTGTTGTATCCCTTTGTTGGTGAGGTGGTTTATTTCGCACCTCCCCAAGTTCGTACTGAAGAACCAAGAAGGAAGAGGTTGGGCTCATAGGTTAATGTCTCTCACCGACAAAGACATCATTTGGACTTGCAGAGGTTTGGATGAGATAGCTGTCATTGATCGATGTGGGGAATACCCTAATGTTCCTCTGATTGGTACCCACGGAGGGATCTCTTACAATCCATGTCTAGCGCTCCGTCAGTTTGGAAGAGCAAGAAGAGCAGGCCCCCATGAGATGTTGGTGCCTCACATCAGTTTTGAGTTTCAGGTGGATAGTGACGAGCTGCGTCGTAGGTTCATCAAGGCTTGGGACAAAGTTCATAAAGCTGACCCACAAGAGTTGGGGCCAAAGACTTCTTTACCTATGGAAGCCTACTACAAATGGGTTCGCATCCGTGCTCAGAAGTTAGGTATGCCGTATGAAGCCGTCAGACCCGTCATTCTTGAGCGTCCTGAAAAAGATGGTGTTCCTCCAACTGTCCTTCCTCCTCAGATACCTACTGATTATGAGACATTGAAGAGATCTTGGTCGCAACTGCGAGAAGAACGGGATTCTTACCGGGAAAAGTTCAACGAGCAGGAATTAAAGATCCAGAAGCTGACAAAGCAGTTGGAGAATGAGAGAGCTCTGAATGCCTACATCCGTACTGAGAAGAAGAGACCATGGGATCAATAAGGAGCTCCAGATGTTCTTTCACAGTTTTATTTCCCTTTTCAGTATTTCCTTTCATGTAACGCCTAAGGGCAACCTGTTGAATAATTTCAGTTTCAAAGTTGAATCTAATGAAGTGTGTTCCTTTTTGTTTACAAAGTTGATTCCCGATTGTCTTTGAAAACATAAATCATACGCATTCCATTCATCATGTGCATAACAGGTTTTCTTCTTTTCAGGTTGCTTACCGTTCTTCGCTGTTTATTTCAGCATCATGAATCCTGACTCATCCTCAACTGAGATGTCCATCAAAGCTCTTCAGGCGCAGAATGCGCAATTTCAGGAATTAATCATGGGTTTGGCTCAGGGCCAAGAAGAGTTGAAGGCTGTGCTCCTGAAGAAGGAAAAGAAGAAGAAGAGAAGAACTGTTCTGTTCAGCTCGGGCCGAAGGTTTGGTAATACTTTGCAGAATGAAGAGGCTGGTTCTTCTATTGGCAAGAGTACTCCTCAAGCAGAAAAAGGTCCTAGTCCGGTAGTCTCCGACCACGAGACTGATTTTGATGAAGAGCAATATCCTCCGGCAGAAGACCGTTACAAGCAGTTGGAAGACAGGTTGAATGCTATGGAGATCCAACAGGTACCTGGGCTGGATTTTGGAGATTTGGGTTTGTCTACTGGTGTAATCATTCCTCGTAAATTCAAAGCACCATCTTTCACTAAGTACGACGGGGCGTCTTGTCCCAAGCTACATCTCAGGTCCTATGTTCGGAAGATTCAACCGTACTCAGCGGATAAGAACTTGAGGATCCACTTCTTCCAGGAGAGTCTTTCAGGGACTCATCTCGAATGGTTCTATCAGATGGATGGGACCAAAGTTTGTAATTGGGAGGAGTTGGCTACTGCTTTCTATAAGCAGTATCAATATAATGCCGACCTTGCCCCTACGAGCACCCAACTACAGGGTATGTCGTTAGGTTCAAGTGAAGGTTTTAAAGAGTACGCTCAGAAGTGGAGGGATCTGGATGGCAGGGTGCAGCCTCCGTTGACTGATCGGGAGTTGGTGGACATGTTCTTGGGGACCCTATCTGGGCCATTTTTCAACCATCTTATTGGGAATTCTTCTGCAGGGTTCACTGATCTGATTCTGACTGGAGAGAGAATTGAGGCTGGGTTGAAGTCTGGGAAGATTCCGAAGGGTGCATCGTCTAGTTCTGAGAAGAAACCCTTCAAGAAGGAGGCTAGTGATGTATATGGCTCTAGGAGACCAGAGAAATTTGAGCGCCGCCAATCTGTCAGTGCGGTAATGATTGTTAAGCCTGTTGCCGTTCCTCGGCCAACCAATCCTCAAAGGGCTGAAAGACCCCGGAGAGAGTTTACCCGGTTAAGTATGACTTTATCGCAGATCTTGCCGCAGTTACTATCCACCAATCTAGTGACTGTTAGAGAGGCACCCAAGGGTGTAAACACTGCTTCCCCCAAGTACAACCCAAATGCTCGTTGTGCTTATCATTCTGATAGCCCGGGGCATTCCATTGATGACTGTTGGGCATTAAGGAATAAGGTGCAAGACCTTATCGACGCGAAGGAGATATAGTTCGAAGCGCCTGAGAGGCCGAATGTGGTGACTGCTCCTATGCCTCAGCATGGGGTAAATGCTGTTGATGAAGAAGTGTACGCTGTTTCTGTGGATGATCTGGCTACTCCTCTGAAGACTGTCAAGAGGAACCTGCTGCTGGCCTGTTTATTTCCGGGTTGCAGTAAGGTTTGCCTGTTCTGTGCTGTTTCTCTATCTGGTTGTCCCTTGCTGAAGTTAGGCATCCAAAGCCTAATGGATAGCAAGGAGATTCTGTTTAAGAAGTCTGCTGTTCGGTTGGTTCCGGTAGAAGAAGTTTCTGTGGTTACTGTGATCGGTGGATCTGGAACTGACTGTTTAACGCTGGTTCGCGAAATGTCGCGGAAGCAAGAGTCGCCACCGTCTTTTATTTTCTCCAAATGGAAAGGACAAAAGCACAGAAAAATTCCTTATAGAGATTGTTTCTCGGTTCGGGAGGTAGGTTATAGAAAGGGAAGGTGTTAGCACCCTTTCTATCCATGGTTATCCATGGGCTCTTAGATACTTGCTCAATGTGTTTTCAAATTGTTTGTTTGCTTTTCAATGTGGGTTTAAAAAGTTCTTTTGAAAAATTTCAGATCGACTCGTATGTCAGAGTGTTTGAAAGATTTGCTTTGAAAGCTTTGAAAATGTGTTGGTGAAAAGATTTTTGAGTTTGTTTTGAAATTTAGAGCAAGTATCCTTGAGAACCTACCTACCCTAAGGAATTCGTCTGTGTAAATGTCCTTTAAAGTAGTGCCATCCCACCATTGAGAGGTAGGTAGCACCACCGTTGAAGGTGTTCGGGTCAATTCGTTTTTAGGGACATGGTGATCACCAGAGCAATGGGAAGACACCTTAGAAGCTACCCTCATGCCAGGTTCCCGGATCATGAGGACTTACTAAGACGTCCTCTACTCGACGATCACCTTTCGAAAGGCAACAGTGAGGCGTACCCTAGGGGTGGTGTGTGCGAATCGTGTGTCATGTTTCAGTCATTTGTCTTGTCATGTTTGTCGTGTTCTACGCTTGATTTTAATTTGGCATTCATTCTTTCATGCTTGGTTAACAGTTAAATATTTTGCGAGAAATAAATCTAAAGCTATTACAAAGGCGCGGGTCCACATCGCCAAAATTAAACCGGACCCGATTTAGCAGAAAATAAATAAAGCGAATAAATAAAAGTGCGAGAAATTTAAATTACATGGCTTTGGGATATTTACAAAATTATATAAACGATAAAAAGTAAATGCGCGAAATAAAGAAATTAACAAAATTAGGGCGTTGGACCCTTTGGCAAATAATTAAATTACAAGAACTAATTAATTAGAATTAAATAGGGAATTAGAATTAAAATTCAAAAAGAAAATGTTTTTTTTAGATTTTTTATGTTTTTTTAGATTTAATAAGGAAAAGAAATTAATTGAAATTAAATTAAGAGACAAACCCTAATTCTAGTATTTTTATTAGAAAAGGAATTAAAATTAAAACCTAAATTAAACTCTAAATTAATTTATGTACCATTTTTTACTTTATGAAAATAAAATAATAAATAAATAATATTGGTATTCTAAAAAAAGGAAAATTATAAAAAGAAAATAAAAAGTTATCTAAACCTAAATTCTACCTTTTTTTTTGGATTTTTTATTAAAAAGATTAAAATTATGACCTAATTAACCTAAATTATTTACATGTTTAAAAATAATCATAATAAATATTATATTTTTTCCTATTTTTCTGACTTTTTGTGTGTTTTTATATTTTGATTAAAATTTAAACAAACAATAAACATGATAATTAAAATCAAAATTAAAAAAAGATATAAGGAAAAATAAAATTAGATTGGCAAACCATGGTGGGGTGTTGCCCCAAATAAGGAGGTTTAGGCCCAGCAATTCAGGTCCAGCAAGCCTTGAATTCGTTGACTTTTCCAATTAGGTATGATGCATTGACTGGCGCATGTGGTACACCTTTGATCTACGCCTTTGATTTGCTCTCCAGGACGCGTGGCTAGCTGATTTTTGAGGATGCATAGTATGCTGGGACATGAGCGCTGCATAGGATCAATTATAGAAAAATAACATTAAGCGTTTGCCAGACCTGGGACTTGAACCCAGGTCTTGAAGATTACAAGCATAACACCTAGCCACTGAACCACGCGCGTTTCAATTAACATATAATAAACAATAATCAATATAATAATAACGCGTTAATGCTTTGGTATTTCGCGCGAAATTCAAACTATCCAATGGTTGATGGACACGATGCCTTCGTCTTCCTCACCCTGTAAAACAAAACTCAATGGGAACGGTTTTTGAAGCGTGGTTTTAAAGGGGATTCAAGAAAATAGCGAATAGCATTCCTTGATCCATAAATCCATCGCGAGGTATGTGTCTTATTCAGAAGAACACGCTGAATGCAATGGTAACAATCTTGAGTCCCAATTGTTCCTTGGGTGAGAAACCCCAAATCAAGAACTCTGAAAACCTAAATTTCAATCATGGTGAATTCGTAAATATAGCACAAAAACACAATTGGACATATTGGTTAGCTTAGAAACATCATGACAAACAATAATCCATAAAGAAAAATGCAAAAGGATGTTTAAATCATGCTATGCGATTTCAATATTTTCTTGGTTCAGTTTGACTTAGAGGTACCGATTCAGGGCCTTTTGGTTGTTGTTATTGATTGAGAAAGGTTCAAGAATGTCTCAGGATGCGAATGGAATCAAGGTTGAAGCTTGAATCGACCTCTAAGGCACTTTTCAGTTTTGAGTTTTTTTATGAAAAATTCCAATATGCAATGGAGTTGTGGGGCGCAGCTTTCAGTCTAGGAGCATTAGGGTTGTGATCTCATACTTGTATGGAAGCAATTAGGTTAAAAAGATTGAATAAAATCTCATGCCATAATGGATTTCAATATTTGATTTGTTAAGAATCTTTTCCAATCTTTTTCTCATGTATCTTGTACCAAATCTGATCAATTAGCACCAAAGCTTGCCTATTTGAGATGTGCACGAATTGTAGAGCTTATAATGTGCATGAAAAGATTTTTTTAGGTTAGTTTGATATTTTTCATATATTAAAATCATTTAAATGAATATAAATTAATATTAATTCAAATAAATAATTAAAAAATATGAGAATACTTCCCTTTGGGCCTAATGGTCGTGCATAGGCTTGGCATGAAGAAACTTGGAAGAAAAATGGGCCCAATAGCAAATTTAGGCCTTTTGCATCAATGTTGACTTTCAAAAATTTCCAAAAATTTCCCAACTTCCACAAGGCATAACTTGGTCAATTTTTAAGCTTTTCACATGTTCTTGGACATTTTGGAAAGGTCTTTGAGTCCTTTGACCAATGCCTTTGGTCCCATGTCATTTTGATTTACCAATCTCAAGTTATGGCCTTTGACTTAAAGTCACTTTTTGTTGACTTTTGAAAATGACCTATAATGTTGAAATTGATAACTTTTTGTGAGAGCATTTCTTGGACTTGGAACATGAAGATGAATTGTAGGAAATGTCTTTCTCTTCAAAATGAGCTTTGGATGGAATTTTTCTGATAATCCATGTGAAAGTTATGCCCTGGTCAATTTCAGTTGACTTTTTCAGCTGTCCAAATATAGTAACTTTTGTATCTTGATGATTTCTGAGCCAAATTTTGAGAATCATGATCAAGCATTGATCAAATGATGTTTGTGGCTTCAAAATGATATATTGACCAAAAATTTGAACTTTTGACTGCCAAATGACCATTTTGCCCCTACAGTTGACTGTAGTGCAATCTAGGGTTTTGACTGTGCAATTTTGAGCTGAATGCCTTGAAACTTGATATAAGGATGCTTGACCACATTTGTAGGCCTATGAGACTTGATTGGGCCTTTTAAAAAGTTCATTTGCTTGACCAGAACTCAAACCCTAGTTTTGACTGTATAGGAGACAGTTGAGCTGCACAACCCTGGGGGAATTTTGTGACCTTGACTTGGCAATTTCTTGATGAATATGGGAGGGCAAATTTTGGGGTACAACAGTTGCCCCTGTTCAATCTTCTTAGACTTGAGGATGCAGATTGGCTGACGTGCCTTTCGTAATCCGAGGGTAGAAGATGATTGGACACTAGAGTGCCCAGAAATTTGCGCTCACATAGTAGCAATGATGATGAGGGAATGGGCTTATAGATGCCATTTGGATGTTGCTTGGATAGGATGATGGGCTTATAGATGCCATCCGGGTGTTGATTGTGTAGGAGATTCCTTAGCGAGAACCTGCATACCTGCAAAAGAAAAAATGAGTACCTGACACGTCGCAGGAGCTGATTTTAGATGCTTGATATAGATATGTCCTGATCGGTTATAGGAGCTGAGTTTGGAACTTCAAGCGCTGATGAATGAACCCGGGATGGTTACTGCCTTAGCATGAATGGTAAGAGAATCCTGAATGATTTCAACCTCAACAACGCTCGTTGAGAAAATCTTGGTGAGAATTACCATCTTCGTAGTGTCAGGAAGAGAACCAAAGGACATTATAATCTCAAAGGGAGTTACCTCACTCACCGTTGGAGAGGGAACTATAGGAAATTATAATCTGAAGGGAAATATCACCTCACGCTCATGCCGGAGAGGGAAACATCTGAAGAAGGAATTACCACCTCACGCGCCGTTGGAGAGGGAACCATAAGAGAATATCACCTCACGCTCATGCCGGAGAGGGAAACATCTGAAAAAGGAATTACCACCTCACACGCCGTTGGAGAGGGGACCATAAGAGAATATCACCTCACGCTCATGCCGGAGAGGGAAACATCTGAAGAAGGAATTACCACCTCACACGCCGTTGGAGAGGGGACCATAAGAGAATATCACCTCACGCTCATGCCGGAGAGGGAAACATCTGAAAAAGGAATTACCACCTCACACGCCGTTGGAGAGGGGACCATAAGAGAATATCACCTCACGCTCATGCCGGAGAGGGGAACATCTGAAGAAGGAATTACCACCTCACACGCCGTTGGAGAGGGGACCATAAGAGAATATCACCTCACGCTCATGCCGGAGAGGGAAACATCTGAAGAAGGAATTACCACCTCACACGCCGTTGGAGAGGGGACCATAAGAGAATATCACCTCACGCTCATGCCGGAGAGGGGAACATCTGAAGAAGGAATTACCACCTCACACGCCGTTGGAGAGGGGACCATAAGAGAATATCACCTCACGCTCATGCCGGAGAGGGGAACATCTGAAGAAGGAATTACCACCTCACACGCCGTTGGAGAGGGGACCATAAGAGAATATCACCTCACGCTCATGCCGGAGAGGGGAACATCTGAAGAAGGAATTACCACCTCACACGCCGTTGGAGAGGGGACCATAAGAGAATATCACCTCACGCTCATGCCGGAGAGGGGAACATCTGAAGAAGGAATTACCACCTCACACGCCGTTGGAGAGGGGACCATAAGAGAATATCACCTCACGCTCATGCCGGAGAGGGAAACATCTGAAGAAGGAATTACCACCTCACACGCCGTTGGAGAGGGGACCATAAGAGAATATCACCTCACGCTCATGCCGGAGAGGGAAACATCTGAAGAAGGAATTACCACCTCACACGCCGTTGGAGAGGGGACCATAAGAGAATATCACCTCACGCTCATGCCGGAGAGGGGAACATCTGAAGAAGGAATTACCACCTCACACGCCGTTGGAGAGGGGACCATAAGAGAATATCACCTCACGCTCATGCCGGAGAGGGGAACATCTGAAGAAGGAATTACCACCTCACACGCCGTTGGAGAGGGGACCATAAGAGAATATCACCTCACGCTCATGCCGGAGAGGGAAACATCTGAAGAAGGAATTACCACCTCACACGCCGTTGGAGAGGGGACCATAAGAGAACTTCTACTGAGTCTTTATCAGAAAAATCTGTTTTGGAGTCGATTTAACTGGACTAGAGAAGTCCTTGAAATATGTTTGAGAATTTCAACTGCACCCTTCCTGAAAGGTAGAGGTCAGTTATATGCGATACATGATATGGATCAAGCAAACATGGATACGATTTATATGATATGATGTGTACATGCATGCTATAATGATGTATGTGATGATTCATGTATGTTTTCGTCTAGGAAAGTAAATCCTTGACGGGTGCCGGGAAGTCATATCCTGGGCTGATGTTGAGGAAGAGATTTTGCTTCCGCTGTGGATGATTCGTTGCAAGAATACCGGTAGGAGGAGACAACTCCGTTGAGGAATGAAACAATTCTGCGGGAGAAAAGATACTCTAGCGATCATGCTGGGGAGTGCTACTCTGTGGGGATAGCGATGCTTTGCTGAGTTGATGAAGATACCTCCGCTGGGGATACCATTGATGAGTTATGCTGGGGATATCCTTGTTGTGCTGGAAGTGTTGATAGACTTTGCTGGGGTAGGAAGATACTTTGCCGAGGACGCTCTTTCCGTGGCTTTTGGCTGAGGATAACCCAGTTATATCCTGTTACGGAAGTAACTCTTTAAATCAAGCCGGGACGACGCGTTCGTGCTCTGCGAGGGGATAAGCTTCCAGAATCTACTAGGGATAAGCTTATTGCTTGGGGATATGACTTCCAACTTTCCTGGGGAAACTGGGTTGGACTGGACTCTTTGGGGAAGTTTTGGACTGCGCTGGCTATGTTCTTCAACGGAGCTTACCCTGATACCTTGGAGGACAAAACGATCAGATTGCTTAGACCATTCTTTATTGCCCCTGTTTCTATGGGAGAGGCACTTGTGGGATGCTGATAATTGTTGAGGGTCAAACCTTCTTCTGGTAAGCAGGTGACAAGATAACAGGACATAGTCGTACGCTTTAATCCCTAATTTTTGCCTGGACCGCCCTTTCGGGTTTTCAGTCCACCGGGATACCCATTTTTGCCCAAGCCGCCTTTTCAGGTTTTCGACTTGCCGGGTGTACATGTTTTTTTTTTTTCCATTTCATCCCTTCATTTTGCCCGAACCCTTTTGGTTCGACGGGAAGCCCTTATTTTTGCCTAGGTGTATCAACCCAGCGGGTCTTTGATTATGCGCAGTATTTTTCGACTATGTCCACGCTCTCAGAATGTAGGGAGTTGCCCCTGTTGGAATTTGTGTTGTCATGCCACCAGAAGATGTTTGATCAGGCAAGATTCGTTGTTTGAGATGCCCCAAGCGACTCAGGTGGAGATTTGCCCCAGGCTGGTTGGCCTTTTGAGAGTTTCTCCGGATCTTGATGGATTGTCCCAGATGATGGACCATGCTCATATCCTGCCCCTTGATTTGAAATGCTTTCGTTCATTAGGCATTCATCGTGCGAATTTTCCTGCTGTTCAAACAAGAGTCATATGCAACCAAAGTTATGTTAAAAATGCAAAGCTTATGTCTGTCTTGAAGATTTTGAAAATGCATTCTTTTTTCATAAAACAAATTAATGTTTGTAAAACATGATGTCAACTCGTTATTTTACCGTAAGCCTTCAGGAGTCAGGATACCTTTCGTGACAGTATGCTTTCAAACTAACCCATGCTTCAGCTAGGACTTTTGAGGGTTATAACGTGGCCTGGTTCACGGTTTAAGAAACAAAGGATAAAGGCTCAAATTATTTGTACCCACCCGCTCTTCGTGATGTTCTCCAAACCTAAACTCAGTTGATCATGCGTTAGACCTTGCTTGAGTCTTTGCTTTGATGTTCCAATAATGGTTCAGCTGTTGATGATTTATTCTGACTAGGCAGTCATTTTTTGCTTTGGTTGAGGGTTTCTGAGACCTCTTTCTTGATTTTTGTTATCCCTTTCTTTTTTTGCCTGAACTGTTTCCTTTTTGGAATTACAGTCAGTGGGATGCCCCAGTTTCATAAGTCCCCTTTGTAGGTTTAGACTTTTTGGGTTTTTCGTTTATGATTTTGATGATGACTGCCTGTCCTTTTGATTGCTCTGAACCATCACTGTCTTTGCCCGTTTTGTAAAGATTTCCTTGGTGCCATTCGTTATGCATTTGGATCAACTGAGAAGACTACCCTGCCCCAGGTTATGATTAAGGGTTTTGATTTTCGAAAATAAAAACTCCTACTTCTTTGGCTCTGAGGGGTTGACGAGGGATTATCATCCTTATAACTCCAGTGTTTAGGAATTGAAACAATGCCTGTACCTCATCAGCGGGGTCTGTTCAAAAGCATACTGTAAAGATCGTGGTATCGTTTTCGTCATCCTCCCTCAAGAGGCTTTAGAATTTTTAGATCAAGAGTTGACATCAAGAAAAAATATGAAGATAATTTGCATTTAGTGAATACGAATATATTGCTTCAAAACTGACGTATGCGATGCATTAATGAAATAACAACGTTTAACAATGAACAAATGTTTGAATAATCAAAAGGGAATTACAACTTGAAAAATCCTAATGAACAAAAATTTCTAGTTTGAGATAGCTATCCCAGATGGAGAATTCTCAGCGGAAGATTTTCATCTCGCCATCCGGCATGAACTCTATCACCCCTTCGTCAATCAAATCCTGAATTTTGTTCTTCAAGGTCCAACAGTCGTCTGTAGCATGCCCCGGGCTGTCTGAATGATAAGCGCAGTGGGCGTCGGGGTTATACCTTGGAGCTGTCCTGTTGGGATTCTTGGGAGGGTCCTTTAGAGTGATCAGATTGACCTCCAGCAAGCGCTTCAGTATAAAGGATGAGGGTATATCAGTCTCCGAGAAATGTCTTCCGGGCGCATTTCGTTTACGTTGACTACCCCGTTGAGGCTGGGCTCGTGACCCTGAAGCAAGCTGAGGAGATTTTCCTTTGTCTTCTTGCCCCGCATGTGGTTGAATGATGGCTGGAGCTTCCACCTTGGCTGTTTGCCCTACTGGATTATTTTGAAGCAGCTTGGTGACGAGGACCCGGAGCTCTTCTTGTTTTTGAGCTAAGTCCTGAATGAGAGTCATTTGGCCCACCAACTGCCCCATCATTTGGATCTTCATGGTTGCCAACTCAATTTGTAGCCCTTCCAGCTGATCGTTCCTGATGCCCCCTGCATTCCCTAAGGTCAAGTTCCTGGTGAGGAGAGTCTTTATTTCTTCTTGCCCCTGGGATAGGTTCAAGAACATTTCTCGCAGTTGGGCGTTCTGAGTACGGAGATCTTGGTTGTCTGGTTGGAAAGCCATTGCTGAAATAAACAGCGAAGATGGTGAGTGACCTGCAAAAGGGATACCTGTAATGCAATGATGAGTATGACGTGTATGCAATGTTTTCAAGGACCTCGCGGGGTAAACAAGAAAACTGTTAGTGTTGAATCCGGTAGCTTGATTGAAGGAACTTCATATTTGTTGAGAGTCCCTTTTTTTCAAGGGTCAAAGGCTCACCATATCCAGTGGGTCATAGCCCCTGACGACTTTGGCTAGAGGAAAATAAATCCCCTTTGCCCCTTGCTGGACAGTTGGTTCATCATGGCCTGCATCACAAGCCCTTGAGATCCTTGAAATGGGTTAGGATGTATGCAATGGTATGATGTTATGGTATGCATGGGGTGATGTAGGTAAACCCTGTTGTGAGTCCCAATTAAGGACTATAAATAGACCCTGCAAGAAATTTGGTAAACCCTGTCATGAGTCCTAGTTAAGGACTATAAACAGAACCTGCAAGTAGTTAGTACACCCTGTTATGAGTCCTAGTTAAGGACTATAAACAAAACCTGCAAGAATTTTAGTACCCTGTTATGAGTCCTAGTTAAGGACTATAAACAAGACCTGCAAGAAACTCGAGTGTCAGATAACAAGCATGCAAGTAGTCAAGTTGGAAGGCACACAAGTCACACAAGAGAAACCCTTAGAGTTCAGGCCAGCATGAGGTCTGGGGTACTACCCTCTTGAAGTTGGTGGGCTCAACCTGTCCTATTAGAAGTAACCGGGTTCTAAGGGTCCCAATATCACTGGATTGCTTTCATTGTTCATCGTTTCGATTTAGCCACTGAACTGGCGACCGAAATATTCCAGGAAAGCAACCCTCAATTGAGTGTAGTATCGAGTATCAACCAACCTCAGACTGCACCAAAGTCAGTTATCTCACTACCCTAAAGAGGCCAAGATAGTTCAATTAAGGTTCCTAAGGTCTGTTGATGCTTCACGACACCACGCGGAGGCCCCGTACTCTCCTTGACTGAACTCAAGGGTTACCGGTACACACCAAAGTGCCACATCAACGTAGCAGACTGTTTCAACCATGTCGGTATACCCCGCACAGTTCCCTCACAGCCTTGTTGCTACTTTCTAAGAAGGTATCCCCAGATCTGGGTTAGGATCTATAGAACTCCCAAGACAGTCCCACAATTTAAAGCAAACAAGGAAAGCAATTGAAAACACAGTTATGAACTAACCCTAAGGTACACCTCACTTTAAGTTAAATCCCCAGCAGAGTCGCCAGTTCTGTGATCGGTGGATCTGGAACTGACTGTTTAACGCTGGTTCGCGAAATGTCGCGGAAGCAAGAGTCGCCACCGTCTTTTATTTTCTCCAAATGGAAAGGACAAAAGCACAGAAAAATTCCTTATAGAGATTGTTTCTCGGTTCGGGAGGTAGGTTATAGAAAGGGAAGGTGTTAGCACCCTTTCTATCCATGGTTATCCATGGGCTCTTAGATACTTGCTCAATGTGTTTTCAAATTGTTTGTTTGCTTTTCAATGTGGGTTTAAAAAGTTCTTTTGAAAAATTTCAGATCGACTCGTATGTCAGAGTGTTTGAAAGATTTGCTTTGAAAGCTTTGAAAATGTGTTGGTGAAAAGATTTTTGAGTTTGTTTTGAAATTTAGAGCAAGTATCCTTGAGAACCTACCTACCCTAAGGAATTCGTCTGTGTAAATGTCCTTTAAAGTAGTGCCATCCCACCATTGAGAGGTAGGTAGCACCACCGTTGGAGGTGTTCGGGTCAATTCGTTTTTAGGGACATGGTGATCACCAGAGCAATGGGAAGACACCTTAGAAGCTACCCTCATGCCAGGTTCCCGGATCATGAGGACTTACTAAGACGTCCTCTACTCGACGATCACCTTTCGAAAGGCAACAGTGAGGCGTACCCTAGGGGTGGTGTGTGCGAATCGTGTGTCATGTTTCAGTCATTTGTCTTGTCATGTTTGTCGTGTTCTACGCTTGATTTTAATTTGGCATTCATTCTTTCATGCTTGGTTAACAGTTAAATATTTTGCGAGAAATAAATCTAAGGCTATTACAAAGGCGCGGGTCCACATCGCCAAAATTAAACCGGACCCGATTTAGCGGAAAATAAATAAAGCGAATAAATAAAAGTGCGAGAAATTTAAATTACATGGCTTTGGGATATTTACAAAATTATATAAACGATAAAAAGTAAATGCGCGAAATAAAGAAATTAACAAAATTAGGGCGTTGGACCCTTTGGCAAATAATTAAATTACAAGAACTAATTAATTAGAATTAAATAGGGAATTAGAATTAAAATTCAAAAAGAAAATGTTTTTTTTAGATTTTTTATGTTTTTTTAGATTTAATAAGGAAAAGAAATTAATTGAAATTAAATTAAGAGACAAACCCTAATTCTAGTATTTTTATTAGAAAAGGAATTAAAATTAAAACCTAAATTAAACTCTAAATTAATTTATGTACCATTTTTTACTTTATGAAAATAAAATAATAAATAAATAATATTGGTATTCTAAAAAAAGGAAAATTATAAAAAGAAAATAAAAAGTTATCTAAACCTAAATTCTACCTTTTTTTTTGGATTTTTTATTAAAAAGATTAAAATTATGACCTAATTAACCTAAATTATTTACATGTTTAAAAATAATCATAATAAATATTATATTTTTTCCTATTTTTCTGACTTTTTGTGTGTTTTTATATTTTGATTAAAATTTAAACAAACAATAAACATGATAATTAAAATCAAAATTAAAAAAAGATATAAGGAAAAATAAAATTAGATTGGCAAACCATGGTGGGGTGTTGCCCCAAATAAGGAGGTTTAGGCCCAGCAATTCAGGTCCAGCAAGCCTTGAATTCGTTGACTTTTCCAATTAGGTATGATGCATTGACTGGCGCATGTGGTACACCTTTGATCTACGCCTTTGATTTGCTCTCCAGGACGCGTGGCTAGCTGATTTTTGAGGATGCATAGTATGCTGGGACATGAGCGCTGCATAGGATCAATTATAGAAAAATAACATTAAGCGTTTGCCAGACCTGGGACTTGAACCCAGGTCTTGAAGATTACAAGCATAACACCTAGCCACTGAACCACGCGCGTTTCAATTAACATATAATAAACAATAATCAATATAATAATAACGCGTTAATGCTTTGGTATTTCGCGCGAAATTCAAACTATCCAATGGTTGATGGACACGATGCCTTCGTCTTCCTCACCCTGTAAAACAAAACTCAATGGGAACGGTTTTTGAAGCGTGGTTTTAAAGGGGATTCAAGAAAATAGCGAATAGCATTCCTTGATCCATAAATCCATCGCGAGGTATGTGTCTTATTCAGAAGAACACGCTGAATGCAATGGTAACAATCTTGAGTCCCAATTGTTCCTTGGGTGAGAAACCCCAAATCAAGAACTCTGAAAACCTAAATTTCAATCATGGTGAATTCGTATATATAGCACAAAAACACAATTGGACATATTGGTTAGCTTAGAAACATCATGACAAACAATAATCCATAAAGAAAAATGCAAAAGGATGTTTAAATCATGCTATGCGATTTCAATATTTTCTTGGTTCAGTTTGACTTAGAGGTACCGATTCAGGGCCTTTTGGTTGTTGTTATTGATTGAGAAAGGTTCAAGAATGTCTCAGGATGCGAATGGAATCAAGGTTGAAGCTTGAATCGACCTCTAAGGCACTTTTCAGTTTTGAGTTTTTTTATGAAAAATTCCAATATGCAATGGAGTTGTGGGGCGCAGCTTTCAGTCTAGGAGCATTAGGGTTGTGATCTCATACTTGTATGGAAGCAATTAGGTTAAAAAGATTGAATAAAATCTCATGCCATAATGGATTTCAATATTTGATTTGTTAAGAATCTTTTCCAATCTTTTTCTCATGTATCTTGTACCAAATCTGATCAATTAGCACCAAAGCTTGCCTATTTGAGATGTGCACGAATTGTAGAGCTTATAATGTGCATGAAAAGATTTTTTTAGGTTAGTTTGATATTTTTCATATATTAAAATCATTTAAATGAATATAAATTAATATTAATTCAAATAAATAATTAAAAAATATGAGAATACTTCCCTTTGGGCCTAATGGTCGTGCATAGGCTTGGCATGAAGAAACTTGGAAGAAAAATGGGCCCAATAGCAAATTTAGGCCTTTTGCATCAATGTTGACTTTCAAAAATTTCCAAAAATTTCCCAACTTCCACAAGGCATAACTTGGTCAATTTTTAAGCTTTTCACATGTTCTTGGACATTTTGGAAAGGTCTTTGAGTCCTTTGACCAATGCCTTTGGTCCCATGTCATTTTGATTTACCAATCTCAAGTTATGGCCTTTGACTTAAAGTCACTTTTTGTTGACTTTTGAAAATGACCTATAATGTTGAAATTGATAACTTTTTGTGAGAGCATTTCTTGGACTTGGAACATGAAGATGAATTGTAGGAAATGTCTTTCTCTTCAAAATGAGCTTTGGATGGAATTTTTCTGATAATCCATGTGAAAGTTATGCCCTGGTCAATTTCAGTTGACTTTTTCAACTGTCCAAATATAGTAACTTTTGTATCTTGATGATTTCTGAGCCAAATTTTGAGAATCATGATCAAGCATTGATCAAATGATGTTTGTGGCTTCAAAATGATATATTGACCAAAAATTTGAACTTTTGACTGCCAAATGACCATTTTGCCCCTACAGTTGACTGTAGTGCAATCTAGGGTTTTGACTGTGCAATTTTGAGCTGAATGCCTTGAAACTTGATATAAGGATGCTTGACCACATTTGTAGGCCTATGAGACTTGATTGGGCCTTTTAAAAAGTTCATTTGCTTGACCAGAACTCAAACCCTAGTTTTGACTGTATAGGAGACAGTTGAGCTGCACAACCCTGGGGGAATTTTGTGACCTTGACTTGGCAATTTCTTGATGAATATGGGAGGGCAAATTTTGGGGTACAACAGTTACCATCTTCAATAATCCAATCAAGGCTCTCCCGAAGAAGCCTGTCCCAATCATGACTGTTGCACCTGTGGTTATCACTGTTCCGGGGCCTCTTCCCTACGTATCGGATAAAGCTGTCCCCTGGCATTATGGGGCAGATGTGTATGTGAATGGGATCAAACAAGAATTCAACACTAGCGCCAGTATTTGTGATATCACTGGCCCAGCCAAGGTTACCCGCAGTGGCAGGCTCTTCTCGCCTAACATTGCACCGCCTGCTACTCGAAGACCCCTCCTTATAACACCTACAAGTGTACCTGTTCCTGTTGCTGATCAAGTTGTTTCCCCTGCTGCCGAGTCATCCAATGCTCGGGGCAAGGGAGTTGAAGATGAGCCTGCCCGGATGGAGGCACCGATACCTATAAATGTTGAGGCCTCCCAACAAGAGATGGAGGAAATCCTAAAAATTATAAAGAAGAGTGACTTCAATGTTGTGGAACAGCTGGGGCACACGCCCTCCAAAATCTCCATGCTCTCCTTATTGTTGTGTTCAGAGGCCCATGCTAAAGGCCTTAATCTCATTTCTCAAGACGGCCCATGTGCCAAAGGAGACATCTGCAGTCCAGTTCACTGACTGCGTAGCAAATCTGACAGCAGACAATGGCTTGGGTTTCTCAGATGCTGACCTGACTGCGAAGGGAAGAGACCACAACGATGCTCTGCATGTCTCTATCGAGTGCAGGGGCACTACTCTGGCACATGTATTGGTGGATACTGGTTCTTCCTTGAATGTTCTACCAAAGAAGGCTTTAGACCGTTTGGATTGTGAAGGCCTGGAACTGAAACCCAGCAATATCATCGTCAGGGCCTTTGACGGTTCAAAAGGATGGTTCATGGAGAGGTCGACATTCCTATTCGCGTGGGCTCTCAGGTGTTTGACTCTACTTTTTATGTGATGGATATCCGTCCATCGTACTCTTGTCTACTGGGTCGACCTTGGATCCATAAAGCTGGGGCAGTGACCTCTACCTTGCACCAGAAGCTAAAGTACCCCGTCAGAGGGAAGATCGTCACTGTGCAGGGAGAGGAGGAGTACATGGTGAGTCATCTGAATTCCTTCAGGTACATTGAGATGGATGGGGAGTTTATTGAAACCCCCTTTCAGCATTTTGAGGAGGTGCTTCCAATTTCAGCAGCAGCAGAAACAACAGTCGAAGAGGATGTTCCCTTGAAGATGGCTTCCCTGAAGGATGCCCGGGCTGTGGTTCAAAAAGGTGACTGTGCTAACTGGGGCAGGCTTCCCGACTTTACACAAAAAACTGACAAATTTGGACTGGGTTTTACTGCAGAGGGTCAGAAAGCTATGCGGAAGGCGAAGACCAGAAGACCTCTTGTGCTCATTACAAATCCAGGAGTGAATGCTGTTGGGGAAGACAATGAAGTGGATGAAGCAGAATTCAATAACTGGATCTACCCGACAACCGAAGGCGGATTGACCAATTGGATTGCCAAAGACCAAACTCCTGTTACTTTTGTTACGCAGTAATAAACTTCTTTGTTTCGTTATTTGTAATAAACAATAAATAAACTCTATGGCCCGGTGTCTTACCCGAGGCACCGTGGTTTCATTTGTGAGGGCATATAAATTGTCATTTCATATATCATAAATGAAAATCTTGGACGTTTTCTCGTATTACAAATCTTATGCTCCTTTTCTGTCTCTCTTTCCTTTACATATATTTCAAAACAGCTGTATTTACACACACACTCACTCATACAAGTTTCAATCCACTCTGGATCTCACTGATAACGACTCTGCTACTGCCAATTATGACTTCGAAAATCCGATCAACTTAGCCGAAGACGAAGGTGAAGATGATTGCGAAGTGCCTGGCGAGCTTGCAAGATTGTTGCTTCAGGAAGAGAGGGAAATTCAACCACATGAAGAGCCAGTGGAAACAATAAACCTGGGTACTGAAGAAGACAAGAAAGAGGTAAAGATCGGTGCCAACCTAGAGCTCAGCGTGAAGCAACGGTTGACTCAGATGCTACATGATTATATGGAGATCTTTGCCTGGTCCTACGAAGACATGCCCGGGTTGGATACCGATATTGTGGTCCATCACTTGCCAACTAAGGAAGACTGCCCTCCGGTTAAGCAAAAGGTTTGCCGTATGCGTCCAGAGATGTCTGAGAAGATCAAAGCCGAGGTTATGAAGCAGTTTGATACCGGGTTTCTCGCAGTGACTTCTTACCCTCAGTGGGTTGCTAATATGGTGCCGGTACCTAAGAAGGACGGTAAGGTCAGAATGTGTGTCGATTACAGGGATCTGAACAGGGCCAGCCCCAAAGATGATTTCCCCTTACCTCACATTGATGTCCTTGTTGACAATACAGCTCAGCATAAGGTGTTCTCTTTCATGGATGGCTTTTCAGGTTACAATCAGATCAAGATGGCACCTGAAGACATGGAAAAGACTACATTTGTTACTCAGTGGGGCACCTTCTGCTACAAGGTCATGCCTTTTGGACTAAAGAACGCTGGGGCAACCTACCAACGTGCCATGGTTGCTTTATTTCATGACATGATCCATCATGAGATAGAATTGTATGTTGATGACATGATCGCAAGGTCCCAGACTGAGGAAGAGCACCTAGATCATCTGCAGAAGTTGTTTGACCGTTTGAAACTGTACAAGCTGAGATTGAACCCGAACAAGTGCACCTTCGGGGTAAGATCTGGGAAGTTGCTAGGCTTCGTGGTAAGTGATAAGGGCATTCAAGTGGACCCTGCCAAGGTCAAAGCTATTCAAGAGATGCCAGTTCCTAAGACAGAGAAGGAAGTCAGAGGCTTTTTAGGACGCCTGAATTACATTGCTCGCTTCATCTCACACCTGACTGCCACCTGTGAGCCAATCTTCAAGTTGCTGAAGAAAGATCAGGTAGTACGTTGGAATGATGAATGTCAAGCTGCTTTCGATAGAATCAAAGAGTATCTCCAAGAACCACCCATCCTTATGCCACCGGTTGAAGGGAGACCTCTAATACTATACCTGACAGTACTTGACAATTCAATGCGGTGTGTGCTGGGGCAGCATGACGAGTCTGGCCAAAAAGAGCACGCCATTTATTACTTTAGCAAAAAGTTTACCGACTGTGAGACCCGATACTCACTGCTCGAGAAAACTTGCTGCGCTTTGGTATGGGCTGCTCGCCGGCTGAGATAGTATATGCTGACTCACACTACCTTGTTGATCTCAAAGATGGATCCTATAAAGTACATATTCGAAAAGCCTGCTCTGTCTGGGAGAATAGCAAGATGGCAAATGATCTTGACGGAATACGACATTCAGTACACAACCCAGAGAGCCATCAAGGGAAGTGTATTGGCAGACCACTTGGCACATCAGGCCGTAGACGATTATCAGTCAATGAACTTCAAGTTTCCGGACGAAAGTATCATGATTGTGACTGACTGTGAAGTACCTGGACCGGATGAAGGACCTGAGGAAGGATCCCGATGGTCTATGAACTTTGACGGAGACTCCAATGCTTTGGGTAACGGTATCGGCGCTATAATCATATCCCCTCAAGGTACTCATACTCCGCTCACTGCCCGACTATGTTTTAACTGTACCAACAACATGGCAGAGTATGAGGCGTGCATCATGGGTCTTCAAGCTGCGATCGATCTAAGGATCAAGTTTCTGAGTGTATTTGGAGATTCCGCTCTTGTGATCAATCAGATCAAAGGAGAGTGGGATACGAAACATCCAAACCTGATTCCTTACAGAGAATGTGTGTTGACCTTGATCCCCCACTTCACGAAGATAACCTTTGAACACTTTCCGAGAGAAGAGAATCAGTTAGCGGACGCGTTAGCTACAATGTCTTCTATGTTTAAGGTCAAATGGGATAATGAGGCTCCCCGGATCATCATCTGGAAACTGGACGAACCGGCATACTGTTGCGATCTCGAGACTGAATTGGTGACTGAGAAGCCTTGGTACTATGAGGTGAAGAGATATCTGGAAACTCAGGAATACCCTGAAGGTGCCTCTATCAATGATAAGAAGTTCCTGAGAAGGTTCGCGGCCTAGTTCTTCCTCAGCAACGGCATCTTGTACAAGCGAAACCATGATTCAACCTTACTGCGTTGTGTGGATAAGACGGAAGCAGAAAGGATCATGGAAGAGCTACATGAAGGGACCTTTGGTACACATTCCAGTGGGCACACTATGGCGAAGAAGATCCTTCGGGCAGGGTATTACTGGTCCACAATGGAAGCTGACTGTTACCAACATTCCAGGACATGCCACAAGTGCCAGATTTATGCAGACAAGGTGCATGTTCCTCCAGTTCCTTTGAATGTTCTGACTGCGCCTTGGCCGTTTGCGATGTGGGGCATAGACATGATCGGTGAGATTAAACCTACGGCATCTAATGGGCATCGCTTCATCCTAGTGGCGATTGATTATTTTACAAAGTGGGTCGAAGCAGCTTCCTATGCTACGGTAACCAAGACTGTTGTGGCACGGTTCATTCGGCATAATCTGATCTGTCGGTACGGCGTCCCAGAAAGAATTATTACAGACAACGGTACCAATCTCAATAACAAGATGATCACTAAGCTCTGCGAGCAGTTCAAAATACAGCACCACAATTCTTCTCCTTATAGACCGAAGATGAATGGGGCTGTAGAAGCAGCAAATAAAAATATCAAGAAAATCGTGCAGAAGATGACAGTGACCTATAAAGATTGGCATGAGATGTTACCGTTTGCTCTACATGGGTACCGTACCTCATCCAGGACGTCAACCGGGGCAACTCCTTTCTCTTTGGTTTATGGTATGGAGGCAGTCTTGCCGATCGAAGTGTAAATACCCTCTCTCCGGATAATGAAGGATGCAAATCTGAACGAGGATGATTGGATCCAGACACGACTTGATCAGCTAAACTTAATTGATGAAAAGAGACTTGCTGCTATCTGTCATGGTCATACGTATCAGAAACGAATGATCAGGGCATTTAACAAAAAGGTCAGACCACAGAAATATCAAGTTGGGGATCTGGTAATCAAGCGAATCATCCTTCCTCAGAGTGATCCAAGGGGCAAATGGACCCCTACGTACGAAGGGCCATTTGTGGTTAAACATGTGTTCTCAGGAGGAGCCATAATTCTAACCAATATGGATGGTGACGACCTTCCTCACCCCGCCAATGCATACATAGTAAAAAGATACTACGCATAAAAAAAATAAAAAATAAAAGACCCGCTAGGCTGACATGCCTAGGCAAAAATTAGGGCTTCCCGGCGAACCAAAAGGGTTCGGGCAAAATGAAGGGATGAAATAAAAAAAATCTGTACACCCGGCAAGTCGAAAACCTGAAAAGGAGGCTTGGGCAAAAATGGGTATCCCGGTGGAGTGAAAACCCGAAAGGGCGGTCCAAGCAAAAGTTAGGGATAAAAGCGTAATACTATGTCTCATTGGATCACTTTGCATCCAGAATCCGGTATCTACATCAAGTTCAGACGGCATCGATCAGCCAGCTTCACCTTCAACCAAGGTTATCAAGTGATGAGACGCTCGGAGTTATAAAGGCAATAGCAGAGTTGAAACCCAGTAGGATCATTCATTTCACACAGCTGTTTTATTTTCTTTTGTACAAAACTTGTATAAACTCTTTTGTTCGGCGGCGTTCTCTTACTAGGACGTCAGCCTCTTGTACACAAAACGCCTATTTTCAGGCCAATCAAAAATCAATACAAATATATTTTTCAGTTAAACGTGCCAATTGTTTTCCTTTCTGTTTTGTTTTGCGAAGAACGTCCAAGGTTCAATTTGTGATATATGCATTGACAATAATTTGCTAACTCATGAATATTTGCATACAAAACAAAGGACTAATTTCAGGTAACATTAGAAACAGGGGCAATAAAGAGTTGTCTAAGCAATCTAATTGTTCTGTCCTCCAAGGTACCAAGGTAGGATCAGCTGAAGAATGCAACCCGATATCCCAATTCCCCAGAGAGTAAGTCAGCAAGACAGTACACTCTCCTCAAGCGAAGCTACTATCAATCTTAAGGAAAGTTGGGCACCCTCCAGCAGATCTCAACATTCCCCAGCAGCATATATATTCATAACAAGTATCCCCGGCAGTCTTGGTCTAAAGATTGTTCCCCGGCGGCATACCAATATTCAAAGGAATCACTTCCCCCGCAGTTCAAAACTTCCCCAGGAGAGTCCAATTTGCTTCCCCAGGAAAGTTGGAATTTATCTCCCCAAGCAGTAAGCTTATCCCCAGTAGATTCTGGAAGCTTATCCTTGCAGAGCACGAACGCGTCTCCCGGCTTTATTCAAAGAGTTATTTCCCTACCAGGATATAACTGGGTTATCCTCAGCCAAAAGCCATGGAAAGGTCGTCGTCAACACAGTTCTTTCTTATCCCCAGCGAAGTCTATTAACACTTCCAGCACAACAAGGGTATCCCCGGCAAGTTATTATCAACGCTCAGCAAAAGTATCTCTCTCCCCACAGAGTATTGCTTCCCAGCAAAATCGTTAGAGTACTTTCCTCCCTGCAGAGTTATTCCATTCGCCAAGTTTATTCCTCAACGGAGTCATCTTCTCCTACCGGTATTCTTGCAATCATCATCCCCAGCGGAAGCAAAATCTATTCTCCAACATCAGCCCAAGAGTGACTTCCCGGCACCCGTCAAGGATTTACTTTCCTAGACGAAAAATACATTCATAAACATCGCACTTCTATACATCATTATAGCATGCATAGACGCATCATATCTTACAAATCTCATTTATGTTGAGAACGTCATTGCTTGGTCCATATCATGCATTGCATATGACTGACCTTTACCTTTCAGGAAAGATTCAGTTAAACTCTTAATCATATTTCAAGACTCTAAGACCTTATCTGGTTCAGTTAAATCGACTCCAAAGATTTCTCTGGTTATTATCCAGTCAAAGGCCTTCTCTGGTTCGGTCAGATCGACTCCAAAGATCTCCCTGTTTCTTATCCAGTTGAAGACATTCAAGACCTAGACCGGTTCAAGTAATCGACTCCAAAGATTTCTTATCCAGTCCAAGGCCTTCTCTAGTCCAGCTAAATCGACCCCAAACAGATTTTCTGATGAAGACTCAGTAGAAGTTATCCAAGGTTTTCTCAATAATTGCTATTGAGATTGTAATTGCCTATGGTTTTCTCCCCGATCCTGCGGAGACGATAATTCCATCCAAGGTTTTCTCAATGATTGCTATTGAGATTGTAATTGCCTATGGTTCTCTCCCCGATCCTGCGGAGACGATAATTCCATCCAAGGTTTTCTCAATAATTGCTATTGAGTTGTAATCGCCTATGGTTCTCTCCCCAATGCTGCGGAGATGATAATTCCATCCCAGGTTTTCTCAATATTTACTATTGAGATTGTAATCGCCTATGGTTCTCTCCCCAATGCTGCGGAGATGATAATTCCATCCCAGGTTTTCTCAATAATTGATATTGAGTTGTAATCGCCTATGGTTCTCTCCCCAATGCTGCGGAGATGGTAATTCCATCCAAGGTTTTCTCAATAATTGCTATTGAGATTGTAATTGCCTATGGTTCTCTCCCCGATACTGCGGAGATGGTAATTCCCACCAAGATTTTCTCAACGATTGCTGTTGAGGTTAAAGTCATCCAAGGTTCTCTCACCGTTCCTGTTGAGGTAGTAACCGTCCCTGGTTCATTCATCACCATTTGAAGCTCCAGATTTAGCTCCTGTAACCAGTCAGGACACATCTATACAAAGCATCTGAAGACCAGCTCCTGTAAACATGTCAGGTACTCATTTTTCTTATGCAGGTACGCAAGTTCTCGCTAAGGAATCTCTTATGCGATTGACACCCAGATGGCATCTATAAGCCCATCCACCTTCCATCATCTCTTAGCATGGCATCTATAAGCCCATCATCCCATCCATCAATCTCCAAATGGCATCTATAAGCACATTCCCACCATCACTGCTACTATGTGAGAGCAAATTTCTGGGCACTCTAGTGTTCAATCATCTTCCACCCTCGGATTACGAAAGGCATGTCAGCCAATCTGCATCCTCAGGTCTAAGAAGATTGAACAGGGGCAAATGTTGTACCCCAAAATTTGCCCTCCCATATTCTTCAAGAATTGCAAAGTCAAAGCTTCAAATCTCCCCAAGGGTTGCACAGTGTAAGAGCCTCCTAAACAGTCAAAATTAGGGTTTTGGTTCTGATCAAGAAAATGAAGTTTCCAAGGGTCCAATCAAGTCCCGCATGCCTATAAATATGGTCAAGCATCCTCATATCAAGTTTCAAGACTTTCAGCACAAAATTGCACAGTCAAAAACCCTAATTGCACTACAGTCAACTGTAGGGGCAAAATGGTCATTTGACAGTCAAAAGTCCAAATTTTTGGTCAACATCTCATTTTTGAAGCCACAAACATCATTTTATCAATGCTTGATCATGATTCTCAAAACTTGTCTCAAAAAAATCATCAAGATGCAAAAGTTTCTTTATTTGGACAGTTGAAAAAGTCAACTGTAAATTGACCAGGGCATAACTTTCACATGGATTATCAGAAAAATTCCATCCAAAGCTCATTTTGAAGAGAAAGACATTTCCTACAACTCTTCTTCATACTTCAAGTCCAAGAAATGCTCTCACAAAAAGTTATCAATTTCAACATTATAGGTCATTTTCAAAAGTCAACAAAAAGGGACTTTAAGTCAAAGGCCATAACTTGATATTGGTAAATCAAAATGACATGGGACCAAAGGCATTGGTTAGAGGACTCAAAGACCTTTCCAAAATGTCAAAGAACATGAGCAAATCTTAAACATTGAGCAAGTAATGCCTTGTGGAAGTTGGGAAATTTTTGGATATTTTGAAAAGTCAACATTGCTTCAAATGACCTAAAATTGCTAATGGGCCTCTTTTTCTTCCACAATTCATCATCCAAGGCATGTGCACGACCATTTGGCCCAAAGGGAAGTTTTTCTTCATTTTTATTTATTTATTTGGATTTTTATTATTAATAATTCATTTAAATTAAAATAAATACATGAAAAATACTAAACCTAGGTTTTAAATCTTTTTATGCATAATATATACTCAATATTTCGTGCATAGCTAGATTTGGAAAGAATTGAAGATAATTGGCCATGATTTGTACCAAATAGGCATGAAAAATATTTGAAAAGATCTTGGAAAATCAAATCTTGCAAATCATGAATGCCAAGGTTTTTGGTTGTTTTCTTTGACCTAATTCATTCCATACATAAGCTGGATCAAGACCTAATTCTCATTACCAAAAAGCTGCGCAAGAATCTGAAGAACAAAACTTGAATTTTTGCTTAAAAATTTCAAAACTGAAAACAAGGTTGGAGTTTGATTCAAGCCAAAAGAACCATCCCATCACCTTCCTAGGATATCAAGGAAGGTTTTCAAATCGAGAATACCAACTCTAACGCCCTGAATCATTGTACAGAATCAATTTTTTTTCCATATAAATGCATATTCGTATTCTGAATTCTAGGCATTTTCATGGCATTTTGTTTGTGTATTCATACTAATTGATGTGTTCTGAAGCTAACCACCTACTTTAATTGTGTTTTTGTGTACTATATACAATTCTACCATTGATACAGATTAGGGTTCTTGGAGGTCCAAATTGGGCGTTTCGTAATATGGTAAAATTAAGACACCTGAATACCACCATTAAAACTAGCAGGCTTGGACGATTTAGAATCCACCCTCGCGCCTAATTTATGTGGTCGGACGGCCTATTCGCTATTTTTTGTAAAGGTACTTTCTGGAACGGTGCAAAAACCGTTGCCAATGTTTTTATATTTTCAGGAAAACAAAACAATGAGGAAGATGATGAAGTGGCAAGGCGTAAATGGCTGGTTCAAATTTCGCGCGAAAAACGGCCCACTAACGCTTGTTTATTTTATATTATTCGTTAGTTATCATATATACAAAAAGCATTACATGGCTCAGTGGTAGGCAAGCATCTTGTTGACTCCTAGGATCTGGGTTCGATCCCAGGTCCTCACCCCCCTTTCATATTATTTTTCATCTAATATTTGTATGCAGTTTCAACGTTGTGGACCACCGTACACCTTCAAAATCAAGCCGTTCACTTGGCCAATGAGATCAATCAAAGGGCCATGATCTGGAGAGCATGGTACACATGAGTCAACGCTTGGGTACACTAGTGGAAAAGTCAGCCAAGGCCAAAGGCCATTGGGCCCAAATTGCTAAAGAAAAACCTCCAAATTAGGGGCAGAACCCCCTAGGTTTGCAAACCTTTTTATTTCTTTATTTTCATTATTTTACTTTCTTTTAATTATTGTTTTTTTATTAATTTAATATTTTCACAAATAATATAAAAAACACAAAAAAATCAAAAAAGGACAAAAATTAATATTTTTATTTAATGTCATATTTTTTGTAAATAATTTGCATTAATCAATTTTAGTTATTAAATTAGGTTTAATTGTAATATTTTCCTTAATAAAAATCTAAAATTGGTAGAATTAGGGTTTATAATCATTTTTATCCCTTTTTCTTTTCTTTCATAAAAATTAAATATTTCCTATTATTTATTTTTATAATTGAATGGCATGTAAATAATTAGTTTAAATATTAGGTTAAAATTTAATCTTTTCTTAATAAACTAAAAATAACTAGAATTAGGGTTAGCATTTTATTTTAATTAATTCTTTTTCATTAAAATCATAAAATACAAAAATACCAAAAAGACAATTTCTTTTCCTTTTAATCTTATTAATTTAACAATCGTTTAATTTAATTTAATTAAAAAGGGTCCAACGCCCTCGTTTCAATTTAAAATTTCAATTCGCATATTTGTTTCTTTTTCTTTTAATATTTATGTATCTCTCCCAAGGCCATGTAATATTTATCTTTCGCATTTTTAATTCTTTATTTTCTGTCAAATCGGGTCCTGGAAATTTTGGCGATGTGGACCCGCGCCTTTTGTAATAGCTTTAGAACTTTTACTTCTCGCAACTTTTTAACTGTTAATCAAGGCATGCAAGAATGAATGGACAAAATAAAAACAAACGCATAGATCACTTATACCTGACAAGACAAAATAACTGAACATGACACACAAATCACACACCACCCCTAGGGTACGCCTCACTGTTGCCTTGCCTCGAAAGGTGATCGTCGAGTAGAGGATGTCTTAGTAAGTCCTCATGATCCGGGAACCTGGCATGAGGGTGGCTTCTAAGGTGTCTTCCTATTGCTCTGGTGATCACCATGTCCCGAACCTCGAATTGACCCGAACACCTCCAACGGTGGTGCTACCTACCTCTCAATGGTGGGATGGCACTACTTTAAAGGACATCTACACAGACGAATTCCTTAGGGTAGGTAGACGACTCTAGATACTTGCTCTAAATTTCAAAACAAATCAAAAATACTTTTCACACCAACACATTTTCAAAAGCTTTCGAAAGCAATTTTTCAAACACTCTTGAGGACCGATACAAGAGTCGAACTGGAATTTTCAAAGAAACTTTTTAAAACCCACAGTTGAAAAGCAAACAAACCATTTTGAAAACACAAGTGAGCAAGTATCTAAGAGCCCATGGATAACCATGGATAGAAAGGGTGCTAACACCTTCCCTTTCTATAACCTACCTCCCGAACCGAGAGCAATCTCTTTAAGGAATTTTTCTGTGCTTTTGTCCTTTCCATTTGGAGAAAATAAAAGACGGTGGCGACTCTTGCTTCCGCGACATTTCGCGAACCAGCGTTAAACAGTCAGTTCCAGATCCACCGATCACACTTAGCATTATCAAATGTACATAGTGGTGCATGTGGAGCACATCAAGCAGGTCACAAGATGAAGTGGCTTTTATTTGTATATGGCATGTATTGGTCGATTATGCTCATAGATTGTATTGGGTTTGCTAAAGGATGTCAAAAATTTCTAGTTCATGCTAGTATTCAGCATGCCCCTGCAAGAAAATTACATGCTATAATCAAGCCATGGCCCTTCACGGGTTGGGAATTAGATTTGGTTGGAGAAATTCGACCAGCCTCATCCAAAGGTCAAAGGTACATTCTAGTAGGAACTGATTATTTTACAAAATGGGTTGAGACAATACCTTTGGTGAACATGGATCAAGAAACTATAAATGATTTCATCCAAAGATAGATAATTTATAGATTTGGGATCCTAAAAACTATTACAACTAATTAGGGATCTATTTTCATTGGTCGAAAGATACAACATTTTGCTAAAGAAATGGGATTCAAGTTGTTAACATCCACACCTTATTATGCCCAGGAAAATGGACAAGTCGAGGATGCGAGCAAGGTGATTATTGGCTTAATAAAAAGACATGTGGGAAGAAAGCCAAAAAATAGGAACAAGACTTTGGATCAAGCTTCGTGAGCTTGTGGAACGTCTCCCAAAGAAGAAACTAACACCACGCCTTTTCGATTGAAGTTTGGGCATGATGCAGTCGTGCCAGTAGAGATATACTTGCAGTTAGTAAGAGTTCAAAGGAAAAATGAAATCCCCTCTGACTATTATTGGGAAATGATGATGAATGAATTAGTCGACTTGGATGAAGAAATATTGCTTTTCATTAGAAATCCTTAGACAAAAAGAATGAGTGGCAAAATCCTACAATAAAAGAGTTAGGGGAAAGCATTCTCAATCGATGATTTGGTTTGGAAGGTAATACTACCCATGGATAAAAGGAATAATTACCTGGGATGCATAAATCGCACATTATTCTGTAGAGAGCATAAGCATTGGCACGAACTCCTTGTTTCCAACCATGGCGGGTTTTGCAATATGATCGATAGGAATGGTAGCAGCGTCTTTAGATTCCTTTGAATCTTGAGAAGATTTGCTGCTTTTCTTGGAAGGTTCCATTGTTAAAGAATATTTGGAGTTTTTTTGATTGATTTTTAGAGGAAGAAAAATAAAGAAAATTGCAAGTTCTTGAAGAGTTTTTGGGAGCAAAAAATGCTGATTTGAAGAAGGAGAAGTATTTATAATGAAAGCAGCAAGAAATGATTCAATTTTCATTTTTAAATAATGAAAGATAGTGGGGCACGTGTCATGGACTGGTTAGTTGACAGTATGGTTACTTTTTGGGAAATCCACGATTTGTACCTACTTTATTGTAGCAATGATGAAAATTTGAATTACGCACGTCTCGATGAGACATTTGGAATGACGGTCATCATGACCATGATGCATAAAAATGATAGTTATTATGAGGAATTCCACGTCGAAATTTAGATTTGCAAAAAATGTCTATTTCTTCAAATATTATGAAATAAACATTTTTGCGGGGAAATTTGGCCGAAATTTTGATGGTATATAATTTGGAAGAAAATGAGAAGATGTCAAAGGAAGTTCAAATTTCCAAAAGGGGGTGTGAAGCTGGTTACTTAAGATTCTTTCGAATGATTGATTAAAGCTTTAGCAAAGTCTTATTATTATGGAATGTAAAAGGACTTAATGATATTTCAAGTTTCGAATTCGAATAATTTGACAAACCATATCATGATGTTTGGCGCTTTTGATTGAAGGTTGATTTTGAATTCAAATGTTTCGTTCTTATCCAGAAGGACGCGTGTAAGTCTGAGGATTTGAGAAAGCATGCAACATCGAACGTGGCATGTCTATAGTAAAAGACCGTTATGGTCATAGTACTATAAATTTGGGTCTTAATGTTAGATTTTAGTGAGTTCACTTTTGTACAAGTTACTCATAAGACTCGAAATACAAGTGTTTAGAGAAAATAGTTATGAGTATTATGATACGGTGGCATAATCGACTATTAATACTGGTTTGCGTTTTTTGTTTGCAAAATGTCGCGGTAAGCAAGAGTCACCACCGAATTTTATTTTATCCAATCAGGAAAAGGAAAAAGAACAGAAAAAACCTTTTTCGAGATGTTTCTGAGTAGATTATAGAAAGGGAAGGTGTTATCACCCTTTCTATCTGTAGTTTTCTACGGGCTCTTAGGTACTTTCTCATTTTTAAATTGCTTGTGTGTGCTTTGTTTTGAAAAGTTTTGTTTTACTTCGTTTTAAACCTTGTTTCTGTCCTCAAGAGTGTTACGAAGTTGTTTTTGAAAACTTTGTTTGAAAAGTGTTCGTGTGAAAAAGTTTGTTCGTTTGTTTGAGCAAGTACCTATGAACTATCTACCTACTCAAAAAAGACTGTTCGTTTTCCTTTAGACATTGTTATCCTATTATTAAGGAATAGGTAGCACCGTCGTTGGAATTTTAAAAGGATGTTCGAAGGGTACATAATGGTCATTGAAGGCAACATGTAAGGATACCTTAGCACTTCGAAGAGACTGTCATCATATATTCGTAGGCAACATCGAGGGACAAGATCATTTCTCGTAGGCAACTCGAGGAACGTTAAGGGACTATGATCTTTATGATGAATTTTAGATTGAGAGTCTTTTGCTAAGATATCCCTACGTTCGAGGGACATGACCATTGTTTTCTGGGGCAACCAAGTGAGGAGTACCCTAGGGGTGCAAGTGTGTAACACTGTGTTTTTTCAGTTATATTTATCTTGAAATTAGGGTTTTCTATCGTTCATTTTTATATTTGCATACAATCCTATTAATCTAAGCATTGCATAAAATATAGTAGTAGAAGATGAAGGCGGGAATATAAACCTAAGTTATTACAGAGCTTTGGGGCAGTTACATAATAGTGAAGAGTGCGGAAAAGAGATCCTAAAATTATTACATCCCGGAAGCATTTACATGATAATGATGAAAAAAACGGAAAAAGTAAAGCTACGCTATTACAGTTGAATGTGCCCTATACACTTTATCTAGGAAAATAAAAATAAGATAAAAATAGCAAAGAAAATATTTTGGTGATTTTTTTATGAAAAAATGATTTATGATAATTAATTAAATAAACCTAAAAAATCTAATTAATTTTAATTAAAAAAAGAATGTTAATTTTAAAAAAGTTAATTAAAATACTTAAATCCTAATTAGTTCGAATTTAAAAAAAAAGTTAGTTTTAAAAAAAAGGTTAATTAAAAAACCTAAAAACCTAATTATTTTTAATTTAAAAAAAAAGTTAATTTTGAAAAAAAAGGGTTAATTCAAAAAACTTAAAACCTAATTAATTTTAATTAAAAAAAGTTAATTTTGAAAAAAAAAGGTTTATGTGTAATGATTAATAAGAAAGAATTAAGTTTGCCAAAAAAATAGATAGGGGAAGAAACATCAGTGAAAAATAGGGTTAGAAAATAAAAATAATGCAAATGTCAGTTGACCCAAAAGTTAATGTAAAACCTAAAATTAAATTTAAAAAAAAACTTAAAATTAATTATTCGAGTTTATTATGATAAATTAATGCAAATGTTAGGTTTTATGAAAAAAGTTTTAAACAGAAAGAATGAAAATAGGTAAAAGTATAAATAGAAAGGAAGAAAACCAAAACCAATAGGAGTGGTTGTTGAACCCATGCCCTTAACCTTCTCAGAATGTCTGCCTCGCCATGCATTGGTGGTTGTTCTATTTTGGCCTCAGCGTTTTATAATAACCCTGCATGGGATCCTGTCTAAATCTGCAGTGTTAGATCTCATGAACACATTAAATAAATTACTATATCATAAAATACAAATAAAGCAAATATATGAAATTTTATAATATTAAAAACAGATATGGCATGTATGAATGCTTCTATATCCTTTTGATCATGGAGATCAAACCAGCCTTACCCTTACTGGAGAAGTAGTGAGATGTGGGTTTGTAACAAGGATGACTTATTTGTAGTGAGATGGGGGTTTGTAATAATAAGGATTTCAAGGTTTTAGGATTCTTGAAAGAATTTGATATTTTGACAGGGTTGTGGCAAAGGTTTTTTTTCTCGTATTGTTTATGTGAAAAGAATGAGATTATATAATGGAAATTAGAGAAAAAATGGGCTTTGAATGTGCAATTGGGCCTCCAATAACCACAAGCAATAGTGCAGATTTTTATTCACTTGAGTCTGTCATGTTCTAGGCTAAATTGCAGGGTCTTAAGTGTAATTTTTGAAGTTGGAATGTTAAAACAAAATGTAACCGACATCGAGAACTAATTCCTGTCCAAAAATGGGCTCAATTGGATAAAAGGTGAATTAGTTATGAATTTTTGAAGTTTTGGCTCAGACAAACTTATTTTGGGCTCTAGTGTCAACTCTGACACGTTCTTCAATAAAAAACTGGTATTGATCCGAGTGGAACCTGGTCTCGACTTTGGAAGCAAAGCTTTAGATTTTTGAGTCAGTGACCTTGTGTAAAAATATGGACCCGATCCGATAAAAATTGACCGAGTTATGAATTTTTGAAGTTTCAACCCAGATGAAATAATATTCAGCATTCAGGATTTTCGGCGAATCATGCGCACTCTGAGCAAAAAATGAAGGACTTTCGGATATCGTTCAAACTCGATACCTCATGTGAAAACTTATTCAACTCAATTTGTGAAATTTTGGCGTCGGAACCAGCTCGATACGATGAAAATCGACCAAGGTATGATTTTCTGAACATAACGTAAATAAACTTGTCACAAATTTTCTGTATGAAAATACTTGATAAATCCGCATTTTTAAAGACCTTTTGATCGAAATTGGCTTCCATCCGTGAGAGATGAAAACGTAGATGACGTCAAGACAAAATTTTGGCCACCGGAACGGGTTCAAAACAAGCCATGATCTTCAAGTTATGAATTTTTTAGTGCGTAAAAAATGCACTTTCAACACACTTTTTCACCATATTTCTTCGAGAAAACTCACACATTCGGAGACCTTCATTAAAGAATTGACTCTTGAGCCAAATCCGAATTTGAGAATACATTGTCAGAGATATCTTGGCAAAAGAACACCTGAATATGATGCACCGGGTTGAACTTGTGAATCTTTGAACCCCGAATCATTGCAAAATGGTGAACCGATCTTCAGCACAGAAAATACTCTGAGAATATCCATTGGCGAAATAAACGTCACTTGTAACCTGAAGAAGCTTGATAAATAACCTTTATTCCATAACCATAAAACCAATAGTATGCGTGTATGAAAATAGAGTAAATTTTAGGGTACAACAGCTGCCCCTGTTCAATCTTCTTAAACTTGAAGATTTAGATTGGCTTGTCTGCCTTTCTTAATCTGAAGGTGGAAGATGATTGAACACTAGAGTACCCAGAAATTTGCACTCGTCTGTAATGATGCTTGACTATGTAGGTAGTATCGGGAATGATCTTACAGATTCCATTTAGAGGAGATGACATTCAGGTTACAGATGCCATTCGAAAGATATGAAGGAGAATCGTTGGAGATGGGCTTAAAGATGCCATCTAGAGGGTGTTGATTTCCCGAGATAGTCCTTTGATGAGAATTCCTGTTCCTGTCGTTGAGGAGGAATCTGCTGAGGAATGTTGGTCTCTGTCTTCGGAGAAATGGAATTTTAGGAACTTCAGTTGTCCGTTACTCTACTGGGGAATCATCTCTTAGTCGAGGAGATGAAAATGAACTGCTATCTGGTCGTGCTCCAGGCTTTACAGTGATTTGCTGAGGATAATAAGTCTAACTATTATCTGGTCGTGCTCCAGTTTTCACAGTGACTTACTAGGGAGATGAGATTAAACTTACTATCTGGTCGTGCTCCAGGCTTTGCAATTTCCCAATTCTTATTCAGTCGTGTTCCAGGCTTCAGAAGGAATTAAGTGGTTATCCGGTCGCATCCGGGTTTCAACTTGAATTTAAGGCATACTAATATTCGGTCGATTTTTGGGCTTCATAGTAATTGGCCGAGTAAACTACTATTTGGTCGAATTCCAAGCTTCACAGTACCTCATACTGCTATCTGGTCGTGCTCCAGGATTCACAGTGTCTCTTGCCGCTATCTGGTCATGCTCCAGTCTTCATAGTGTCTTATACTGTTATCAGGTCGTGCTTCAGGCTTCACGGTGTCTTATACCACTATCTGGTCGACTCCAGGCTTCGTAGTATTTTGGAGAAATCAAGATATTATCTGGTCAATTTTCGGGCTTCATAGCTTGAATCTGGGATATACCACTATCTGGTCGATTCCAGGATTCATAGTATCTTGTACTGTTATCCGGTCGATTTCCAGGCTTCATAGTATGATGGGGAAATTAAACTGTTATTCGGTCGATTTTCGGGCTTCATAGCTTGAATTTGAGATATACCACTATCTGGTCAATTCCAGGCTTCGTAGTATTTTGGAGAAATCAAGATATTATCCGGTCGATTTCTGGGCTTCATAGCTTGAACTGGAATAGAAATCTTAGTATCGATTTGACTGAACCAGGGAAAACTTGTGAGAACTTCAACAGGGAGAGAAATCTTAGTATCGATTTGACGGATCCCGGGAGAGGTCTCAGATTAACTTTGACTGGTATAGAAATCAGGGGAATCTTAGCGGTGATTCAGCTGACCCAGACGAAAGTCTTAGAACATCTTCAACTAGAATAGAAACCTTAGTGTCGGTTTGACTGAACCAGAGAAAAATTATGAGAGCTTCAATTGGGAGAGAAATCTTAGTGTCGATTTCACTGATCCCGGGAGAGGTCTCGAATTAACTTTGACTGGCATAGAAATCAGGGGAATCTTAGCCACGATACGGCTGACCTAGATGAAAGTCTTAGAACATCTTCAACTAGAATAGAAACCTTGGCATCAGTTTGACTGAACTAGAGAAAATGTTGGAATATCTGCAACTGGAATAGAAACCTTGGTTTCGGTTTGACTGAACTAGAGAGAACTCGTGAGAACTTGATTGCATCTTTCCCTGAAAGGTAAAGAGTTAGTCGTATGCAATGTCATGATGCATGAAATGCATTGAGTAATGATGTTCTCAAAATAAATGAGATTGTGCTGTATAATATATATGCACATGCCATGATGTATGGATATGCAATGCTATTGTGATACTCTCTAGTTGGGGAAAATAAATCCTGGACCGCTGCTGGAGAATATAAGGAGTTGAGTTCTTCGTTTCTGTTGGGGATAGTGAATGAAGATGATTAGCTGGAGATTCACATCCATTCTGCTTGAGAATATTTTGTCGGGAGAGACTCTGTCTGAGAATAATCTTGCGGGGGAATGACTCTATAGGGAAGAGAGATACTCTGTTGGAAGATCTGCTGATTTGGAGAAATAAACTCAGCTGGGGATAAACTTCCATTGCTGGAGAGAAGAGCTCTATTGGAGATTGAGCTTCCGCTGTCAGAGAAATTTACTCTGCTCGAGAGATGGCTTTATAAACTGCTCATGGTTAAAAAACTCGATTGGGGAATGCAGATATCAGCTTTCTGAAGGCACATGCTGGGGAAGGAATTCCTGCTTGGGGATACAGAGGTCGGACCTTGGTTGTCTCGGCTTTGTGGGGAATGTAGGTATCACTGGCTTGTATGTAATAGTGACTTCAGTTCCAACTGTCTTTGCCCCTTGTACCATGCTGGAAAAAGTACATGCGGAGATTTTGTGGATGGATCTATGCCATGATTGTACTTGAACATGTATTTAATGAGTGTCAGTATGACATCTGTCTCTGGATCGTATCTGAACTGTACTTGAAACATGTGTTAAATGAGTGTCAGAATGACATCCGTCTTTGGATCGTATCTAAACTGTACTTTGAAACATGTGTCAAATGAGTTTCAGAATGGCATCCGTATCTGGAGCATATCTGAACTGTATCTGAAAGCTGAGTCTGAATGAGTATCAAAATGGAATTCGTATCTAGAGCGTATATGAACTGTATCTGAAAGATGAATCTGAATGAGTATCAGAATGGCATCCGTATTTGGAGTGTATCTGAAAGCTGAGTCTGAATGAGTATCAGAATGGCATCTATATCTGGAGCGTATCTGAACTATATCTGAAAGATGAGTATGAATGAGTATCAGAATGGCATCCGTATCTAGAGCGTATCTGAAATGTATTTGAAAGCTGAGTCTGAATGAGCGTCAGAATGGCATCCGTATCTGGAGCGTATCTGAATTGTATCTGAAAGCTGAATCTGAATGAGTATCAGAATGGCATCCGTATCTGAAGCATATCTGAACTGTATCAGAAAGCTGAATCTGAATGAGTATCAAAATGGCATCCGTACCTGGAGCGTATCTGAACTGTATCTGAATGAGTATCAGAATGGCATCCGTATCTAGAGCGTATATGAACTGTATCTGAAAGTTGAATTTGAATGAGTATCAGAATGACATCCGTATCTGGAGCGTATCTGAACTGTATCTGAAAGCTGAATCTGAATGAGTATCAGAATGGCATCCGTATCTGGAGCGTATCTGAACTGTATCTGAAAGTTGAATCTGAATGAGTATCAGAGTGGCATCTGTATCTGGAGCGTATATGAATTGTATCTGAAAGCTGAATCTGAATTAGTATCAGAATAACATCCGTATCTGGAGCGTATCTGAACTGTATCTGAAAGATGAATCTGAATGAGTATCAGAATGGCATCTGTATCTGGAGCGTATCTGAACTGTATCTGAAAGCTGAATCTGAATGAGTATCAGAATGGCATTCGTATCTGGAGCGTATCTGAACTGTATCTCGATTCTGGTGCTCTTGATGAATGCTGATCAAGGTATAAGTCTTCCACTGATAGACAGGTGACGGGATATAGTCTTATGTTTTAAATATCTAACTTTTGTCTGGACCGCTCTTTCGGGTTTTCAGTCCACCGAGATACTCTTTTTTTCCCAAGCCGCCTTTTCAGGTTTTCGACTTGCTGGGTGTACATATTTTTTCATTTTTATTCCTAATTTTTGCCCGAACCCTTTTGGTTCGCTGGGATGCCCTTATTTTTGCCTAGGTATGTCAACCTAGCGGGTCTTTATTATGCATAGAATTTTCCGACTATGTCCACGCTTTCAGGATGTAGAGAGTTATCATTGTCTATAGTGTTGTGTTGTAGTACTGTCAAAAATGTTTTCTTGATGGAAAATGAGTCGTTGTTAGAATGCGTGCGTAATGCCCCAAGAGATTTAGATGGAGATCTGCCCCTGGTTCTTTGGCACTTCTGGAGAGACTGCCCCAGGTGTGTTTAAACATCATGTCATGCCCCTTGCTTATGGAAGACCTGTTTTTGGAAGTGTATTTCCCGCTGAGGTGATTCTGTCCATTGAGAGGATGTCTGTTCATTGAATATCCATTGTGCGGATTTCTCTACTGTCAAATAATTAGTCATATGCAAACAATGTCATTTAAAGAATGCCAAACTCATGTCTGTCTTGAAATTTTTTTGAAAATGTGTTTTGTGTAGTAAAACGAAATTTGCAAGAATGTGATATCAACTCAGGATTCGTAATAAAACCTACAGGAGTCAGGATACCTTTGTAACAGTATGCTCTCAAACTAACCCATGCTTCAGCTAGGACTTTTAAGGGTTATAACGTGGCCTGGTTCACGGTTCAAGAAACAAAGGATAAAGACTTAAATTTTATTTGTACCCAACCCGCTCTTCGTGATGTTCTTCAGTCCTATGCTCAGTTAATTGCGCGTTTAGATCCTGATTGAGTCTGGAATATTTTCTCTGATACTTGGTGATGATTCAGAAATTGAACATTTGTTTTGAAAAGGCAATCATTTTTGTAATCTTCTTTTTGTCGAGGATTTGTAGTAACCTTCTTTTTTTTTCGTTATCCCTTCTTTTGCCTGAACTGTTTCTTTTGTGGTTACAGTCAGCGGGATGCCCCAATTTTCTCTTAAGTCTCCTTCATAGGTTTTGACTTAATGGACTTTTATTTCAAGAGATAATGACTTCTTGTCTTGACGATTATACGGAACCATCACCGTCTTTTGTTTTGGAAGGACGCCTTCGATGCCATTCATTGTGTACGAAGAGGTAGATTGTGACTGAATGCGCCTCTAAATTAACTGAGAAAACTACCCTGCCCCAGGTTATGATTAAGGGTTTTAATTTGTGTGAAAAGAAAAACTCCTACTTCTTTGGCTCAAAGGGGTTGACTAGGGATTATCTTCCTTATAACTCCATTGTTTAGGATTTGAAACAACACCTGTACATCGTCAGCGGGGTCTGTTTGAAAGCATACTGTAGAGATTGTGATATCATTTTCGTCATCCTTCCTCTAAGGCTTAGAGTTTTTAATCGAGAGTTGAATATCACAAAAGGAAATAAGAACGCATTTTTCAAATAGTGAATATGAATGAATTGATTCAAGACAAACATGTGCAATGCATTGATGAAATAACGAGGTTTGATATGAATAAATGTTCAAACAAATCAAAAGAAAATTACACATTGAAAATTCTAATGAACGAAAAGTCTTCTTGCGAGAACTTGTCACTTCAGATTGTATGCCTTGGAGGGATGGCAGAAGAACTCAGCCTGACCGTCTTGTGCAAATTCTAGCGCTCCTTCATCAATCAGGTCTTGAATTTTATTTCTCAACACCCAACAGTTGTTGGTGTCATGTCCAAGACTGTTGGAGTGGTACGCACATCTTGCATTTGGATTGTACCTTGGGGAGGCTATGTTGGGATTCTGAGGAGGGTCCCTTAATATTACCAACTTGGCCTTCAACAGGCGTTTCAATGCTTGAGCCAATGACATGTTGATTTTGGTGAAACGTCTTTCGAATGTATTCTTCTTATACCGATTGCCCCATTGACGTTAGCAAGGTTGTGGTTGGGCTTGTGATGTAGTAGCAATCTGGAAAGGTCCGTTCCTGACCAAACCAACCTCTTCTCTTACTGGGGGCTTATTAATTCCTTGATCCACAATTTTAACTATTTGTTTCATGGATCTGCATCCATCTTGGTGAAGCTTGTTGAGGAAGGCTCTTAGCCCTTCTTGTCCTCGAGCTAAGTTTTAGATAAGAGCCATTTTCCCCAGCATCTGGATTCTCATTTCTTCTACCTCATCTTGCAGTTGTTCCAATTGTTCATCCTTGTTGTTGTCAGGACGTTCCTTGGTCAGATTCCCGGCGGAGAGTGTTTTCAGGTATTCTTGCCCCTTGGATAGATTCAGGAGAAATTCCTTGAACTGGGCATCTTGAGCTCGGAGATCTCTGTTGTCTTGTTGGAGAGCCATTGCTGAAATAAACAGCGAGAACATGAGAGACCTGGTTTGAAACCTGCTTATGCAATGATATGTATTATATATGTATGCAATATTTTCAAGGATTTCGCAGGGTAAACAAGAAAATGTCAGAAGTTGAATTTTGCAGCTTTGATTGAAGAACTTTGTATCGTTGAGAGTCCTCCTATGAGAGTCAATCTTACCATATCAAGTGGGTCATATCCCCTGACTCAAGTTGTTGAGTTTTGATCTTCTGATGACATTGGCTAGAGGAAAATAAATCCCCTTGCCCCTTGCTAGATGTCTGATTTATCATAACCTGCATCACAGGCCCTCGAGATCCTTGAAATGGTTAGTTATGATATGCTATGGTATGATGTTTATGATGTTATGATAAATCACAGGTATAGCAAACACAGACAAATCACACCAAATCCTTAGGTTTAAGGCCTGCTTGAGTTTTAAGGTCATATCCTCTTGAAGTTTAGTTGGTTTCAAACCTGTCTTAGAAAAGTAACCGGGTTCTAAAGATTCTCAATATCACTCATCATCCTTTATCAGGCGTTGTTTCAGCTCAAGAAATCTTTTGTTGCGGCCGAAATATCTCGAAAGTCTAATCTCAATGAGTGTAGCATCGAGTATCAACCAATCCTCAGCTTTATACTGAGGCCGACTATCTCACTACTTTCTAATGGCCAAGTTTGTTCAACTAAGGTTCTAAGGTCCGTTAGTGCTTCACAACACCACGCAGCGGCCCCGTATTCTCCTTGTTTCCACACGAAGGATACCGGTACAAACCAAAGTGTCACACCAACACAGCCATCGCTTAAACTATATCGGTCTATGTCGTACAGTCTCCATGATCTATTATTGTTTACCTAAAAAGTGTCCCCCAGATCCGGGTGTAGGATCTTCAACAATACCCAAGCAAAAACCCTTAAAGATAAAGCAGGCAAAACAAACAAGAAAACAATTTTAAAAATAACCTAGATCCTAAGGTAAACCCCACTTTATTAATTATCACCAGCAGAGTCGCCAGTTCTGTGATACGGTGGCATAACCTACTTTTTATAATGTTTGTGTTTTTTGTTTGCAAAATGTCGCGGTAAGCAAGAGTCGCCACCGACTTTTATTTTATCCAATCAGGAAAAGGAAAAAGAACAGAAAAAACCTTTTTCGAGATGTTTCTGAGTATAGGGGGATAGATTATAGAAAGGGAAGATGTTAGTACCCTTTCTATCCATAGTTTTCTACGGGCTCTTAGGTACTTGCTCATTTTTAAATTGCTTGTGTGCGCTTTATTTTGAAAAGTTTTGTTTTACTTCGTTATAACCCTTGTTTCTATCCTCAAGAGTGTTACGAAGTTGTTTTTGAAAACTATGTTTGAAAAGTGTTCGTATGAAAAAGTTTGCTCGTTTGTTTGAGCAAGTACCTACGAACTATCTACCTACTCAAAAAAGACTGTTCGTTTTTCTTTAGACAGCGCTATCCTATTATTAAGGAATAGGTAACACCGTCGTTGGAATTTTAAAGGGACGTTCGAAGGGGACGTAATGGTCATTGAAGGCAACATGTAAGGATACCTTAGCATTTCGAAGGGACTGTCATCATATATTCGTAGACAACATCGAGGGACAAGATCATTTCTCGTAGGTAACTCGAGGGACATTAAGGGACTATGATCTTTATGATGACTTTTAGATTGAGGGTCTTTTGCTAAGATATGCCTACGTTCGAGGGACATGACCATTATTTTCCGAGGCAACCAAGTAGGGAGTACCCTAGGGGTGCAAGTGTATAATACTGTGTTTTTTCAGTTATATTTATCTTGCAATTAGGGTTTTCTATCATTCATTTTTATCTTTCCATACAATCCTATTAATCTAAGCATTGCATAAAATAAAGTAGCAGAAGATGAAGGAGGAAATGTAAACCTAAGCTATTACAGAGCTTTAGGGCAGTTACATAATAGTGAAGAGTGCGAAAAAGAAATCCTAAAACTATTACATCCCGGAAGCAATTATATGATAATGATGAGAAAAAATGCAAAAACTAAAGCTACGCTATTACAGTTGAATGCGTCCTATACACTTTATCTAGGAAAATAAAAATAAGATGAAAATAGCAAAGAAAATATTTTGGTGATTTTTTTATGAAAAAATGATTTATGATAATTAATTAAATAAACCTAAAAAATCTAATTAATTTTAATTAAAAAATGAATGTTAATTTTAAAAAAGTATATTAAAATACCTAAATCCTAATTAGTTCGAATTAAAAAAAAGTTAGTTTTAAAAAAAAAGTTAATTAAAAAACCTAAAAACCTAATTAATTTTAATTAAAAAAAAATTAATTTTGAAAAAAAAGGGTTAATTAAAAAAACTTAAAAGCTAATTAATTTTAATTAAAAAAAAGTTAATTTTGAAAAAAAGGTTTATGTGTAATGATTAATAAGAAATAATTAAGTTTGCCAAAAAGTAGATAGGGGAAGAAACATCAATGAAAAATAGGGTTAGAAAATAAAAATAATGCAAATGTCAGGGGTGTGTGTTGACCCAAAAATAAATGTAAAACCTAAAATTAAATTTAAAAAAAAAAACCTAAAATTAATTATTCGAGTTTATTATGAAAAATTATGAAAAATCAAAGGTTTGTGAAAAATGTTAGGTTTTATGAAAAAAGTTTTAAAAAGAAAGAATGAAAATAGGTAAAAGGATAAATAGAAAGGAAGAAAACCAAAACCAATAGGGGTGGTTGTTGAACCCACGCCCTTAACCTTCTCAGAATGTCTGCCTCGCCATGCATTGGTGGTTGTGTTGTTTTGGCCTCAGCGTTTTGTAATAACCCTGCATGGGATCCTGTATAAATCTACAGTGTTGAATCTCATGAACACATTAAATAAATTATTATATCATGAAATACAAATAAAGAAAATATATGAAATTTTGTAATATTAAAACTGATATGGCATGTATGAGTGCTTCTATATCCTTTTGATCATGCAGATCAAACCAGTCTTACCCTTACTGGAGAAGTAGTGAGATCTGAGTTTGTAACAAGGATGGCTTGTTTGTAGTGAGATGGAGGTTTGTAATAAGGATTTCAAGGTTTTAGGATTCTTGAAAGAATTTGATATTTTGACAGGGTTGTGACAAAGGTTTTTTTCTCGTGTTGTTTGTGTGAAAAGAATGAGATTATATAATGTAAATTAGAGAAAAAAATGGGCTTTGAATGTGCAATTGGGCCTCCAATAACCATAAGCAATAGTGCATATTTTTATTCACTTGAGTCCGTCACGTTCTAGGCTAAATACTAGGGGCTTAAGTGCAATTTTTGAAGTTGAAATGTGAAAACAAAATGTATTCGATATCGAGAACTAACTCCTATCTGAAAATGGGCTTAATCGGATAAATGGTGAATTAGTTATGAATTTTTGAAGTTATGGCTCAGACAAACTTATTTTGGACACTAGTGTCAACTCTGACACGTTCTTCAATAAACAACTGGTATTGATTGGAGTGGAACCCGGTCTTGACTTTGGAAAAAAAGTTGTAGATCTCTGAATCATTGAACTTATGTAAAAATATGGACTGATCCGATAAAAATTGACCGAGTAATGAATTTTCGAAGTTTCGACCAAGATGAAATAATATTCAGCATTCAGGATTTTCGGCGCGTCATGTGCACTCTGAGCAAAAAAAGAAGACCTTTCGGATATCGTTCGAACTCGATACCTCCTGTGAAAACTTAGCCAACTCAATTTTTGAAATGTTGGCACCGGAACCAGCTCTATACGATGAAAATCGAACAAGTTATGATTTTCTGAACATGACGCAAATAAACTTCTGTCACAAATTTTATGTATGAAAATACTTGATAAATCGGCATTTTTGAAGACCTTCTGATCGAAATTGGCTTCCAGCCGTGAGAGATGAAAACATAGATGACGTCAAGACGGAATTTTGGCCACCGAAACGGGTTCAAAACAAGCCACGATCTTCAAGTTATAAATTTTTTAGTGCGTAAAAACTGCACTTTCAACACACTTTTTCACCACATTTCTTCGAGAAAACTCACACATTCGAAGACCTTCTTTAAAGAATTTACTCTTGAGCTGAACCTGAATTTGAGAATACGTTATCAGAGATATCTTGGCGAAAGAACACCTGAATATGACGCGTCGGGTTGAACTTGTGAATATTTGAACCCCGAATCATTACAAAACGATGAACCGGTCTTTAGCACAGAAAATACTCTGAGAACATCCATTGGTGAAATAAATGTCACTTGTAACCTGAAGAAGCTTGATAAATATACCTTTATTCCATAACCATAAAACCAATAATATGCATGTATGAAAAGAGGGTAAATTTTGGGGTAGAACAAGTACAAACTTCGTCGTCAAATGTTTTGAATGATGTCAAAACTGGGTAAGCTTGCACTTCTGAACATTGGATGGTATCCTTATGTCTTATGGAACTCCTCTATATTAGAGGTCTTAGGAATCTTTAAAAATTATTTTGAAATTGATCCAAGTCATTAAAAAAAAATTCTGCATAATTTTTTAATACATGTGTCGACACATCCGCCTTTTAGATCGACACATGTAACTCATTTTTAAAGCATGTAACTTTTGTAAGTCTCAGGTGAACACATGCATCATTTCAGGTCGACACATCCTGAAGAATTTGTGAAATTGCAGAAATCTTTATTTTATGTGTCGAAACATTCAGTTTTTAGGGCGACACATTTAGTATCACTTTAAAGCTTGTAGCCACAAACTTGGTTAGGTCTACACAAAATATGTTATAGGTCAACACATACAGTTTAAAATTACATATGTACCGACACATACGGTTAATAGGTAGACACAACTGTTTATTTGGTCAAATTTTCATAAATCTTTTTATTCTGAATTTGTCCCTTTTTGCCCTAAATATTCCAAAATTGTAAATACTCTCTCATGCATCATTCATAATTTAGTGAAACCATAAAAATTAGCCTATTTCTCTCATCATCTTCAACCTCCAATCTATGCATACACACTGACATTACATTGTAACGATGTTCTGTTGGGGTTCCATCTAGACGAGGATTGTTAGAGTCCAATTGTGTATTGGATTGAGTTTTATAGGGGTTTTCATCCAAGGAAAAATTTGGGTTTGTCCTCCAAGATCATTGGTTGATTTGGGGGTTTTCGTGTAAGATCGTTCGAGAAGGAATCTTCCATGTGAATCACTTTGGAGTGTTTGAAATCTTTGCAAGGAACCTTGGAGTGTTTGAAATATTTTCAAGAAAGTAACAATTATTGGAAGATAGAATTGAAGATCTTGTGTTGATAGAGTGCAATCAAATTTACTCGAGTGAAATCCCGTGGAGTGTTTGAAATCTTTGTAAGTAAGTAGCTTAAGTGTCGAATAGGTTGCATCAATTGTTTCTTGATTTTGCTCAAGATCAAAATAGGAGAAAGGATTCAATCAACAACAAGCTTAAGGTTTATGGAGTTTCTCTTAAATACTTCTCTTGTATCAACAATTTTGCATAGTAAGAATCATCCTAATTCAATTGGAATTAGACGCAGACGTACCAATACATGAGGACGACAATGGGGAACTGTGAAGACAAATTCGTTGTGTCTCTTTTATTTTTGCTTTTACTTGCTTTGATTTTCATTGATCAGTTTATCGAATAGAATTGCGTTATCAATTGAATTGTAAGAATTTTCCTAATCAGTTTTTTGATTTTAAATCTAGTGTTGATGTAACTTATAATCACTTTTGATTATAAGTGGTTTTGTGTATCAACACAACCAATGGAAAAATCATGAAAATTCATTTTCACACCAAGTGTTTGATAAATTGATTCAACTAGTTATTTAAAATTCATTTTCACACCAAGTGTTTGATAAATTGATTCAACTAGTTATTTTTATATTTCCATTGGAAATAGCCTTGCAAGTAATTTTCATTAAACAATAAATAAATCGTAAAGTGATTTAAAGTTATTAATTCATCTTATTATTCGTGTTCCATATTATTTTTATTCTACGGTTTTCATATCCGAGCTTCCCAATAAATGTTTGTATAGACGATATTTTGAAAAAGCTTCAGCGTCGTATTTGATAAAATAACTTTTTCAAAATCAAATTTTATTTGGTAATTTTTAAAGGGGCATCTATTCACCCCTTTCTAGATATGATGTCATTGTCTAACAAGTGGCATCAAGAGCCTGGTTCATTCCGGCTTCGACACTTTTAGAAAATGGATTACGAACCTAAAGGGGATTATAAAAGAGCCTCAATTTTCACAGGAGAAAATTATAGTTATTGGAAAGCTTGTATGAAAATTCATGTCAACTCATATGACAAGGGTGTTTGGGAAGCCATTCAAAATGGTCTAACACCCTTGACCTATGATGTTGATGTTGTTACCGTACCAAAGCCGAAAAACTTATGGGATGAGAATGATAATAAGAAGTGGCCTCATGATTGGAAAGCTAAGAATATCATCATATCTGCTCTTGGTGTTGATGAGTTCTATCGTATTTCCCATTGTCAAACCTCTAAAGTTATGTGGGATGCTCTACAAGTTACCTATGAGGTAACTAATGAGGTCAAACAAGCTAGAATTAATACACTTAATCAAGAGTTTAAACTCTTTCACATGAAGCAAGGGGAAACCATTGTTCAAATGCAAAAGAGATTCTCACATCTTATTAATCGTTTAAATTTACTATGCGATCTTATTTCCAATGTTATTGCTACTAACAAGGTATTGAGATGTCTTACTAGAAATTGGCAACCAAAGGTCACTGCAATCAAGGACGCCAATAATCATTTAACACTTGATCTCACCGTTTTGTTTGGTAAGTTAGAAGAACATGAGCAAGAATTCAATTTCTTGGATAAACAAGAAAAGAAGCTTGAGAAAAAGAAAAAGGAAAAACGGTTTGTTAAGAAGGAAGTATTAATGTCTAAAGCTCTCAAGTATTAAAATTCAAAGTCCTCAAGGAATGAGCCTACTAATGATAGTGACTTTAGTAATGAAGAGAACTCGGCTGATGAAGAAATGGGATTATTTGTAAGGAGATACAATCGATACATTAAGAAGAATAGTGTCAAACACTCTGATAATGATCTTGCAAAACTTAGAAGACAATCTTCTTCCTCTAAAGATGAAGACAACAAAAAGGACAAGTCAAAGGGTATTTGTTACGAATGCGGAAAACCGGGTCATTATAAATAGGAGTGTCCATCTCTTGCTAAGAATAAAGGAAAGGGCCAACAAAACAACTCTAGAAATTCCAGACAAGCATATATTGATTGGGATAGTGATAGTGATATCTCAAGCAATGAAAGCTCAAGTGAAAGTGATGAAGAGGCAAACTATTTTTTTATGGCAAATCATCGACAAGGCAAGAAAAAGGATGTAAGTCATTCTAAATAATCAAATGTTGCAAAATTGTCTTTTTATGATTTGAAGAATCAATTTGAAAATCTACATAAAGAGACTTTATATGCTAACAAAAAGTTAGCCTCTCAAGAAAAGACTTTTACTTATTTAGAGGCAAAGGTTGAAGAAACAAATGAAAATTTTGAGGCATTAAAGAAACTCATTGCAGAGAGTTGAAATTGTGCAAAGGAGGATGAACAATCTTGTAAATTTAGATGTGAAACATATCAAATTTGGCAATAAGAAGTAAGTAACCTTAAAATAAAATTAGACACAATACACCATCCTAATGATACTATTGTTATTAGATACTCAAAGGTTGAAAAGCCTTATAAATGTTATAACTTGATCAAGAGGAAGTCTAATAGCATAGGTGATTCTCATTGTAGATTATTTTGTCACTATTATTGCAAAAAGGGACATACTATTGAAAAATGTAAATTTAGGTGCTTTTTGGTTCCTAAAGGAAATTTCAAATGGTTTCTCAAAAGAAACATTTATTCAACTCACTCTCAAGGACCAAATGAGAATTGGGTACCTACCACTCTTGTTTAATTCTTGTAGGATGAGTGTCTTGATGCTCTGACAGGAAAATAGATTCTCGATAGTGGATGTTCAGGACACATGATGGGAGACATATCTCTCTTCTCCGACTTTGTGGAGAGTAAGAAAGGCTTTGTATCCTACGGTGATCATAACAAAGGTGCAATACTCGAAAAAGTTAGTATAGGTAATCCATTAACTATTATTATCTCAAATGTTATGTTAGTTGAAGGTCTTAGACGTAATCTTCTAGTATTAGTCAATTATGCGATTAATGGTTACAAGGTAACTTTTGCCAAAGGTTGTTGCATAATTGAACACACTGAAAAGAAAGATTGTATGTTTAAGGGTTTGAGGATTAGTAATATCTATATGCTTTATTTAAGAGAAATTTCTTCAAATAATGCCCAATTCCTTGTTACCTTGAGTGGAGACTCTTGGCTATGGCATAGACATTTGGCTCACGTCAACTTTGATCTACTTAATAAAATAGTTACAAAAGATTTAGTAATTGGTCTACCAAAAATAAATTTTTCAAAAGACCGTCTATGTGATACATGTTAAAAGGGTAATCAAACAAGGGTTTCCTTTAAATCAAAGAATGTTGTCCCAACATCGAGACCACTTGAGCTCCTTCACATGGATTTATTTGGCCCCTCACGGTCTAAAAACATGGGTGGAAATTATTATGGTCTTGTAATTATGGACGATTAATCAAGATTTTGTTGGACTACTTTCTTACATAGCAAAGATGAAATGTTCTCGGCTTTCACATGTTTTGCCAAGTTAGCTCAAAACAAATTAAATTCAAAAATTGTTGCCATTCAAAGTGATCATGGAGGTGAGTTTGAAAATCATCTTTTTGAAGAATATTGTGATAAATTTGGAATTGAACATAACTTTTCAACTCCTATAACTCCACCACAAAATGGTGTTGTGGAACGTAAAAATCGTATTTAGCGAAGTTGGAAAGAAGAAGCTCAATGATAATTGTCTACCAAAATACTTTTGGGCCGATGTTGTTAGCACGACATGTTATGTCTTGAATATGATACATATTCTCCCCATTCTTGACAAAACTTCCTATGAAATTTAAAGAGGTGGAAAACCAAATTTATCATATCTTTGTGTCTTTGGATGTAAATGTTTTGTTTTAAATAATGGTAAAGATAATCTTGGAAAATTTGACGCGAAAGCCGATGAAGGTATTTTTCTTGGATACTTAAATCTAGAAAAGGATATAGAGTTTATAATAAAATATTACTTATTGTTGAGGAGTCGGTCCATGTTACTTTTGATGAGACTTCCCTAAATAGTGTTGGGAAAGGTAGTTTTTTTCATGGTATAGGTGCATCTACAGAAGACATACTCAAGGACACTGACAAAGGAGTTGATCAACCTAAATCAGTAGAAATTGAGAAGGAAGAAGATGACAACCAAGAAAATAAGTATGATGAAAGTCATGAATAAAATGATGGTCTTCCATTAGAGTGGAGAACATCCAAGGATCATCCAATTGACAACATTATTGGTGATATCACAAAAGGGGTAACTACTCGCTCAAAGATAAGTAATTTTTGTTATCATCATGCATATGGATCACAAGTTGAACCTAAAAATGCTAAAGATGCCTTACTTGATGAGTATTGGCTTATGGAAATGCAAGAAGAATTGAATCAATTTGAAATAAATGACGTTTGAGACCTTGTTCCTCGTCCACAAAATCATGAAATTATAGGCACTCGATGGGTATTTAGGAATAAACTTGATGAACATGGTGTTATAACAAGAAATAAGGCCCGTCTTGTGGCTCAAGGTTATAATCAATAGGAGGGCATTGATTATGAGGAGACGTATGCTCTAGTTGCCCGACTTGAGGCTATACGCCTTTTATTAGCTTATGCATGTTCAAAGAACTTCAAATTATATCAAATGGATATAAAGAGTGCATTTCTTAATGGATACATAAGTGAAGAAGTGTATGTCGCTCAACCTTCCAATTTTGAAAATCATGAGTTTCCTAATCATGTGTTCAAGATAAAATATGCATTGTATGGTCTTAAACAAGCCCCTAAGGCATGGTATGATCGACTTAGTAAGTTTTTGCTAGAACAAGGATACTCTAGAGGAAAAGTTGATACTACACTCTTTATTAAACCTCAAGGAAAATATATTTTACTAGTTCAAATTTATGTTGATGATGTCATTTTTGGATCAACTAACATGCATCTTGTCGATGAGTTCTCTAAGCTTATGCAGAGAGCGTTTGAGATGAGCCTAATGAGAGAGTTAAACTACTTTCTCGGACTACAAATTAAGCAACTTGGTGAAGGCACGTTTGTATGTTAAACTAAGTATTGTCTCGAATTACTTAAAAGATTCGGTATAAATGGTGCTAAAGAAATTGACACACTTATGGAAACAAATGGTAATCTAGATAGAGATAAAAAAGGTAAGGATGTTGAGATAAAAAGGTATAGAGGTATGATTGGCTTACTTCTTTATCTTACTGCATATAGAACGGATATTATGTCTAGTGTTTACATGTGTGCACGATATCAATAGGTTCCCAAGGAATCACATTTAAAATTCGTTAAACGCATTTTTAGATACCTCATTGGTACCTCTAAGTTTGGGCTTTGGTATTCCAAGGGAAACAGTTGTAGCTTGGTTGGTTATTCCAATTCTGATTTTTCCGGTTGTAAATTGGATAGGAAAAGTCCTAGTGGAACTTGTCACTTGTTTTCAAAATCCTTGGTAAGTTGGCATAGTAAAAAGCAAGTTTATGTTGCTTTTTCAACCATCGAGGCAGAATACGTGGCAGTTGTTAGTTGTTGTGCACAAATTTTGTGGCTTAAATAACAACTACTTGATTTTGATATTAAACTTTCACGTATTCCTATCATGTGTGACAACACTAGTGCCATTAATTTAACTAAAAATCATGTACTATATCCACCCACTAAACATATTGAGATACGTCACCACTTTCTTCGTGATCATGTTGAAAAGGAGATATTGTGTTTGAGCATGTTGATAGTAAAAATCAACTTGCCAGTATTTTCACAACTGAACCTTTTGTCAATATACGTGGGGAATTAGGGATAATCAATATCTCAAATATTGCTTAATTCTATCTGATTGCTTGCACTTTATACTCTCACTCTAACTTCGTGTTTGAGTATTTTAAATCCTGTGAGTGCAACTTCAATCTCAATCAAGAGTGAGGTACTATCATTTCAATTTATCCTTGAAAGTAAGATTTTCCTTGATGTATGTTACTAAATTTCTTCCAGAAATGCTTGATATTCTCTTTCAAATGATGAAAACCATGAATGTTCATTTCCAAAAATTCTTGATTAATAACCATTGTGTGTTTTGATCCATTTGCTTATAATGACTTCATGTATTAATTCTTTTATATTTGTATAAGTTTGTTCTCATTACGCAAGCATGTGATTTTGTTTATTTCACGTGTGCTATTGTTTTTATTCATTTGCACTTGTGCTTGAATTATTTGTATGCATGTTATTTGCAATATATGTTCTTGTTGTCTTGATTTCATGGCATGAAATCGTCTTCATTTTGGTTTTAGTAACAACATATTCTTGTTGCTATGCTAGACACATGTGTGTGCGGAACCGGGAGTCCTATTATGAAGCGTTAGTTATTCGTGACACTACACAAACAACTTGACATTATTGTCATTTCTTGCTTATTTAGTCATTATGCAATTAATTACATGCGTTGTAATGTTGCTCGTTTGTTATTTAAAAATTTTCATCATCACATATATATGGGAATATGTGGTTATTGCTCTTCTATGCAAAATAGCCCTGATTGTTGTATTAATCTGGTTATGTAACTATGGTACTTCTCACTATTTTCTTTTTCTATTTTTGATGTTTACAAATGAGGAGAAGCATATGCGAGTTGAAGTAGGGAAGCACAAAGTCAGGTGGATCATTCAATAAGAATAAGGAATGCATTGTCGCATGTTTTTCCATCATCAAAAAGAGGGAGTATGTGTGTATAAACTTTGTCGTCAAATGTTTTGAATGATGTCAAAACTGGAAAAACTTGCACTTATGAACATTGGATAATATTATTATGTTTTGTGGCACTCCTTTGTATTAGAGGTCTTAGGAATCATTAAAAAACATTTTGAAATTGATCCAAGTTATTAAAAACAATTTTCTGCATAATTTTTTAATGTATGTGTCGACACATCCTCCTTTTAGGTCGAACATGTAACTCATTTTTAAAGCCGGTAGCTTTTGTAAATCTCAGATCGAAACATGCATCATTTCAGGTCGACACATACTGAAGAATTTTTGAAATTGCAAAAAAAATCATTTTATGTGTTGACACATCCAGTTTTCAGGTCGACACATTTACTATTGTTTTAAATCCTTTAGCCACTGACTTGATTAGGTCGACACATAATTTGTTATAGGTCGACACATACAGTTTAAAAATTATGTATGTGCCGACACATATGATTAATAGGTCGACACATATTGTTTGTTTGGTCAAATATTTTCCCAAACTATAAATATTCTCCCATACATCATTCATAATTTGATGAAACCATAAAATTTAGCCTATTTCTCTCATCGTCTTCAACCTTCAATCTATGCATACACACTGACATTACATTGTAGCGATTTTTCGTTGTGGTGTCATCTAGACGAAGATTTTTAGTGCCCAATTGTGTATTGGATTGAGTTTTGTAGGGATTTTCATCCAAGAAAAAACATTGGATTTGTCATCCAAGATCATTGGTTGATTTGGGATTTTTCGTGCATGATCGTTCGAGAAGGAATCTTCCATGTGAATCACCTTGTAGTGTTTGAAATCTTTGCAAGGAACCTTGGAGTGTTTGAAATTTTTTCAAGGAAGTAGAAAGTATTGGAAGATAGAATTGAAGATCTTGTGTTGATAGAGTGCAATCAGATTTACTCAAGTGAAATCTCTTGGAGTGTCTGAAATATTTGCAAGGAAGTAGCTTAAGTGGTGAATAGGTTGCATCTATTGTTTCTTGGTCTTGCTCAAGATCAAAAGAGAATAAGGGGTTCAATAAATAACAAGCTTAGGGTTTGTGGAGTTGCTCTTAAACACTTCTCTTGTATCAATAATTTTGCATAGTAAGAATTATCCTAATTCTATTGAAATTAGACGCAGACGTACACACACGCTTGGACGACAGTGGGGAACTGTGATGACAAATTCCTTGTGTCTCTTTTATTTTTGCTTTTACTTGTTTTGATTTTCATTGATCAATTTATCGAATAGAATTGCGTTAACAATTGAATTGTAAGAATTTTACTAATCAATTTTTGATTTTAAATATTATGTTGATATAACTTATAATCACTTTTGATTATAAGTGGTTTTGTGTATCAAAACAACCAAAGGAAAAATTCTGAAAATTCACTTGCACACCAAGTGTTTGATAAATTGATTCAACTAGTTCTTTTTATATTTCTATTGGAAATAGCTTTGCAAGTAATTTTCATTAAATGATAAATAAGTTGCAAAATTATTCAAGGTTATTAATTCATCTTATCATTTGTATTCCATATTATTTTTATTCTATGGTTTGCATATATGAGCTTCTCAATAAACGTTCATATAGATGACATTTTGAAAAAGCTTTTGCGTCGTACTTTGATAAAATAATTTTTTCAAAATCAAATTTTATTTGGTAATTCTTAAAGGGGTATCTATTCACACACACACACACACACACACACACACACACACACACACACACACACACACACACACACACACACACACACACACACACACACACACCCGTCCGCCTCCCTCTCTAGATACGTTGTCGTCATCTAACAAGATTCTTTGAGAATGTACGTACGAATCACCATATTTTAATTAATTGTCAGTTTATATTTACCAAAATCTCTTTCATCCCTTTTACTTTTCAGTCGAAGTGTTTTTACATTCCTATAGTCAATTTACAATCTCTATCTTTTACACTTTAACCATAACCATCGAAAAGATGAATATTAGAAAGATATAAACCAACAAAACACAACACATGTCCTAGGATCAATCTAGTCGATCCTGTAAGTTACCAGAATTTCTAGAATTCGGAAGACTAGGAGTTGTTTATCAATTTTCACGGTAAACACCCAGGCAGCCTTCGTTGTCATCGAATCAACGAGTTTCTCAAACATGTTTGCATCCAAACACTGATGGATGTAAAACAACGCCTTTGGATCCTTCTTCCTTGTTTCTCTTTGCACGTTTCTTTGTTCCGTCGTTGCATCTGTTGTCACCAGAATGTAACCGTCGTTGAGGAGATCAAGAATGTCTTGAGCATCGAATAACACATGCATCTGAATCATTCATTGATTCTAATTATTTTCATCGTTCATCTTGGTTCTTGTGCATTGAAACTCACTCAGATCTCAGATCTCAACAAACACTCGTATTTTCCGACCCTGCAATATCAAGAAATTCAATTTTGTTATGATTCTAATCGTGAATTCAAGAAATAAAATCAATCACACACGCCTCACGTACATTCGTGTTTCTCTGTGAATCAAATCGGAGCTCTAGATACTAATTGTTGGAGCACAAAGTTGAAGATAAAGATGAAGATGGAAGAAGAGATATAAGAGAGAAAACGTAACAAACTATCAATGATGAAAATTTCAATTATGATATTAATTCTTAAATTCAGTTATAAGAGTTGTTTAAATACACAAAATAAACTGTCACATAGACTAAATAAAACAACACTAAACTAACAGCTAAACACAACTTCTACAAAAACTTCTAACTAACAGTCTCAGAAGTTCCTGTTTCTGACTAACTACTATTTTTGACTAATTTAGATTTTTGAATATGAAATACTTCTAATAATTATTGATTTGAGACCCGGTGCATAAAAGACATTCCTTATGAAAGATTAGTTTATGATATTTTTTATAAGAACATATTAATCAAAATTCTATCTATAATGGACTGTAGTGATTTTGTCCTACTTATGGATGTAATTTGAATAAAGAAAATTTGGGAAGAATGTAACTCATTAGTAAAGACCGTAGGAAACCTGAAAGGAGGTGGAAAAAAAATCTAGATCATATTCCCAAACTCAAGTTCATATGGCTAAAGAATTTCATGTACTCACTAAGTTGGATAACGAGGAAGTTATCAAAGAGTACATAAAGATAGAAATCACTGAGAAAAGTGTTAGATTCTTCTTCAAAATACTTAGATTTCATTTACCTGCAACACCAACAAATATCTATAAAAAAACCAAAGCTCTTGTTGTTGAAGAACCAAAAGATTGGGTTGAAAAACTTCCTATCTACAGGAAACTGAGGATCTTAAATATTGAGCAAAAGGATGAAAGGAACTTGTAAATCTTTTAAACCCTCTATTGTTAATATTATTAATAAAACTTAATAAGTTCTTCTACTCTTCCCTTTCAACCACTGCCTAAAAATGTTGTTGAATATAACCGAAAATCACTATCATCTTATCCACTATCTATTGAGGACAATCCATTCATTCCTCCACCGCCATGAATATATCGTGAACTAGAAATTCCCTTGTTTATACAAGAAAGCAACATTCCCTCTAAGCATGTTTAATCTAATTAGGGAACTTTTGTTGAACCTGTTGTTGAAACACTTTGTGGAACAATCCACTTACCAGATACCTTATGATCATAACACTCCATTTATGCAAGTGGATTCCACCGCATTTAGTGGCCATTATCACTAATGAAATAGTTTTTTAGGGATACCCCTACCTTTTCAATGTCTTTAAAACCTAATATATATGCCGTCCATGTTGCTCTCCTGATGACAATTCTTTCATCATATTGCTAACAATTATGCAATCTTCCTCTTCACGGATATCTTGGATGACATCTTCCAACGAGTGAACTCTTTGGTGATAAACACAATAAAATGATAATTTCTAGAAATGGAGGGTATGAATGGTTGATTTCCCTTCATTCCGTCCTCATCTTTGCTGGCGTCTTTACTTTGCTAGTGTTTTCAATGATCATAACTATCTCCCTTAGTGTATCTATCAAGTCTTCCCTTCTTAAAAAGTATTTATTACACCCCTCACGAATGCATTTGTCAATGTCATTCCCACGAATCTTGAGGAACATATAATATTTTGAGTTTCCATTTTGTATTGTCTCCTTCATAGCATGATGGTACTTCACATTGACCTCCTTGAAATCCGGATTGGCATATTCTTATAAGATTATTTCTTTAGAGGTGCTCAACGAGGTGAGGTGTATTTAGAGAATTTGGATTGTGATCCCTTGTTGCCTTTCTTTATCCTCGTCCTTGCAAAATACATTGTCTTTTTCCCATCCATTTCCAACATTTCCTAAAGTATTACTCCTCTCAACATCTCCATCTAGCAGCTTCTCCTTGAAATTGAGGTATGGTTGAGCTTAAGTAAGGAGGTCACTCATGCTTTTTGGTTTCTGTAAGCCCAAATTTTCTCATAGCATGCAATTTGGTCTGAACCTTTTATCAAAAATAAAAATTAGTCGTTGGTTCTATGATAAAGCAAAATTATATCGTGTATTTGATTTGACTCGTATGAATTTTTAATTTACTTTTCTTTTATTTATTTCTTGTTATACCGGTATTTTTTATCTTATTTCAGGTATCTCGAGCTGAATTAAAGATTTGAGTGAAAAGAAGAAAAGAAATAATTAAATTCAAGTAAAGTGATAAAAGAGCAAAGAGGGGGTGAAGTCTTAGCAAAAAAGAAGGAAGCCCACAAAAACAAGGTCCAGACTACAAAGCAAGTGTGGTGCCCACCACCAAAACACGTGGCGCCTGCCACTATTATGGGTGTGGCGCCCACCACCACTAAGTGTGGCCCCTTCCATGTTTAATTTCCAAGCTAAGTGGCGCCTTCCACTTCCATACGTGGCCCTCCGCCACTAAGCATTTTTCTCCTGGATTCTCTCCGCGTCTGTTTTTCTCGTTCAATGCAGCTGTTTCTAGATGTACGTATTTTCCATAAAGGATCAGGTTACACTATATATTGAAAGGGACGCTGACAGTAAAGGGGTCGTTATTTTTATCAGCCAGAGCTTTGTTCTTAGATTTTTTTTAGGCAGTTAAATTACTCTCAAATAGTGACAGCTCTTCCATATCGAGGGACTATTACAACTCTAATCTTAGGATCTTATTATTTTCAATTCTGTAATGGATTCTTCAAACGTTACAGCATAATTTCAATTGCTTTCGAATCTTTGTACGCAGAGATATTTTCCAAAATTTAATCACATTCAATTTTATTTCAAGTTCTATGTTGCATTTTTAGTTTTAGTTTTGATTCTCATTTTAATCTTACCTCAGTATTATTTTATTTTCTAAAATAATGTTCTATTTATTGTTTAATAATCATACTAGCATGTTGGTGTTTAGAACCATGTCCTGCTAAATAATTAGATACCCGTATATAACAAAAGTCGTCCGGACGGAATTCGACGATAATTGGCGTTATTTGTTATAAGTTATTTTTCTGTTTTTAGTTTCTAATTTAAAAATAAAAATAGTTTTTCTACGAGAGTAACAAAATTAAAAAAGGTTAGAGTCAATAGAGCGACAGTTTGAGATTTTAACCAGATAGTGGAAATTAGACATTAATCCTAAACACAGCGACAACGCTTTACGATTAATTAGAAATTATTAATTTTCAAAAATTACTTTTAATTCAAATGAGTGAGCACAACAAAACATTTTGGTTAAGAGTATAGCATGTTGGTGTCAAAGTCAATAGCACGACAATGTGAGATAAAGTCTTTTAAATCAAGGTTTTCTACAAAAAAGGATTTTGACACGCCGACATTGTATCGAATCCCCGAAGTACGATAATTTACATATCAGTGTCCCGTCATTGAATATTTTTATTAAGTTAGAATTTATTTCCCGTTTTTCTCAAACCCAAGATTAATCATTAGCCTTAGATTTACACAGTAATATTAGATAAAATTAGTTTGATTGTCAGTCCATGTGGATTCGATATCTTTTAAAACTATGCGATTACAATGTACACTTGCAGTCAGTAAATCCGATAGACTCTTAAAATCGTGATCAAGTTTTTGACGCTGTTGTCGGAGATTGATTTAGTCAATATTGTGATTCCACTATTATGCAGTATAGACTAAGGCAACAATATTTTATTTGTTTTTAATTTGTTGATTGTATGCCAAGCACTCGCTTCCAAGGTGAGGAATTAGAGCAACCAACAACGAGATCGAGCATTTTGTTAGTATAAGACACCGAATTCGAGAATACCAAATTAAGTACAACCTTCCTGAATTTAATCTTCCTAAATTTACTCTTCCTGAACCAGAACCAAGAATGGTTGAAGGACCCCAAAATCGTCCTCTCAAGGACTATGTTGTCCCATCACAAGAAGAACCTCACAACAACATTGCTGCCCCCGCTATCAACCAAAATGATTTCAAGTTGAAACCTTCGTTGCTACAAGTTGTCCAACAGAATCATTTTTTAGGAAGTCCTACAGATGACCTGAACTTACATTTATTGATGTTTGTGCAGTACGCAGACACAAGAAAATGGTGTCAGTGTTGTACCCCAATTTTTGCCCCTAAGATTCCCCTATCATATCATGTCAACTTGATCATAACAAAATCACATTAGGGTTGGTTCTTCCTTTTTTCTATCTCCTATCTTTAAGCTTGCTCTTGAGGAATCTCCAAGCACCTTGGTTGTGTATTTTGTATATGTGTTGATAATTAACCTCTAACCAAAATACAAAAAAATATTTGTCTTTGTCTTTGCAAAATTGTGTTTTGTAGGTACCAAGTCAAAGCATCCGACAAATAAGGTTTTCCAGGCAAAACAATCAGTTTTGTATTGTGTCGAAAGGCAGCTTGTATCAATCCACAGAGGCTTGTGTCGAACTCATGCAAAGTTGATTTGATTATGTATTGTGTCGAAAGGCAGCTTGCATCAATCCACAAAGGCTTGTGTCAAACTCATGCAAAGTTGATTTGATTTTGTATTGTGTCGAAAGGCAGCTTGCATCAATCCACAGAGGCTTGTGTCGAACTCATGCAAAGTTGATTTGATTATGTATTGTGTCGAAAGGCAGCTTGCATCAATCCACAGAGGCTTGTGTCGAACTCATGCAAAGTTGATTTGATTCTGTATTGTGTCGAAAGGCAGCTTGCATCAATCCACAGAAGCTTGTGTCGAACTCATGCAAAGTTGATTTGATTATAAATTGTGGCGAAAGACAGCATGCATCGACCTATAAAGGTATGCATCGACCCATAAAGGTATGTATCGACTCATCCAGTTGTGTACAACTAGCATGTGTCGACACATGCATGTATGTATTGACTCATCCTGTTTGTATAACTAGCATGTGTCGACACATGCATGTATGTATTGACTCATCCTGTTTGTATAACTAGCATGTGTCGACACATACGTGTTATGTATCGACTCATGCAGTTTGTGTGATTCTGTAATATGTTGAAGAAGCAGTATGTATCGACACATAGAGGCATGTATCGACACATGTTATGTTATACTTCTAGAATGTGTCGATGGATACCACCCATGTATCGACTCATAACAGCAAAATGCACGTGTTTTTTTGAAAAAAAGCCAGCAATTTCAAACTGTTATCTTTTTGGCTCCAATTTTTCTGCATAATTTGAAAATTATATCATTAATTCAAATTTTGGCTCCAAGAATCAATTACCAAATTACCACTAACTCCAATCCTAAAACTCTATAAATAGAGACCTCATTTCATTCAAATCACAAGTTTTTGATAGCCAAACTCATCTTGCTAAAAAATCTCTCAATTCTCTCCATCTACCAAATTCACTCAAAGCTCCATTTTCAAAAAAAGGATAGTAAGCTTTGCATCGAAGCTTACTAATCTTTGAGCTAAACCTTCATCCAAACACTTTTTCTTCATCAATTCTCTACGTCCAAACTTTGATAATTGATTCTTGTGGTTGAATTGAAGCAAATTCTGGAAGTTGTTTGATAATTCTCTAATTCTGCCTTTGGTAAGTTGGATCATCATCTTTCACAGTGTGATCTCTTGTGGATTTCTGGTTTTTGATTCATTAAGCACTATTTTATGATTCCATTAGTTCTATTTTCTCATAATTTGATGGAATCTTAATGCTCAGTTGGATACATGATCATAAGGTGTTTGATGAAAAGTTGGAACAAAAATTTGATCCTTGAGATGTTGTTTTCGACTAATTTTAACAGGTTGCAATCAATTGCTGTAACATTGCAATTGTTTGTCACAGAAAATTGATTTTAAAAAAAAACTGCACTGATGCAATAGGTTGCTGTCTAAGCACAATTGATTGTAACAGTGCCAAAAATACTTCTTCTGCCTTATTTTGGGGCTGTTTTGACTCAAGTATTTTTTCTGCTCATTCTCTTTGATGGATAATTTGGATTGCAATTTTAAATGTCCTATTTGTCTTTAAACTCAATGGACTTTGTGATGTAGTTGAAGTTGGATAAATGTTCATCAATTCAAATCTACCTAAGAATGAATTATTTAATTCATTTTTGGTGCTTTGGATTAATGATATGTTTAGTGCTTTAATCCATCTAGAGGAGTGGTTGAATTTAAAGATGAAAGAATTTTGAAATGGTGATCCAAATTAGCTTATCATTCCCCTCCCTCTTCATCTTATCCCTTTCTTTTTTAATGTGCTACATGTTAAGGGATGGTGATCTCTATATCATTTATCCAAACATGAAGTACATAGATTGCTATTGACTGGCCTCAAAATAGGTGTGACTTCTACATAAGTCCACTTACGATTGCTTAACATAGCGCTAAATTTTATCCCGATTCGAATAAATGATCATTCGTGGACCAAAATTATGATTGCAAGCCCAAGTATGTTAATTTGATCTCTTTGATCTAATAACCTTGAGATTCATTATGTGGAGGCTTTGGTTCAACCAATCCTCTAATGGATCTACAACACCTTTGGTCAACGCGGATCACTTAAACATCATTGATCATTAAATGTTACTTTTGAGGATTCCAAAATGGATGATATACTTGACAAAAAGCAAATGTAACTTATTGTGTGGAGGCTTTGGTTCTACCAATCCTCTAATGAGTTCCAAATGCAAGTTTCAAGATGGTCATCCAACTAACCACTAATTTCTAACAATTGACTTTACTTTATGCTTTTATTTTTTATGCTTTATGTACCATTTAATTTGAGCATTTACATTTCATGCCATTTTTATTTTGCTCACTTGAGCATTTACTTTTATGTCATTTTTATTTTGCTCACTTGAGCTTTTATTTTCCTTTTAAAGACACCTAATAATCAACATGAACCATAAAAATCTTTAATGATACTTGGACTATTTGGTTACTATCCTTGGCATTATGGAGTATTAGACTTCTTGGACTTAGCATTAGAAACCTTGGCCTATCTTGGAGACTTTGTGACTTTATTTGATATTTTGTCTGGAGTTCTTGAGGTTTACCTCAAGACATTGGGTTGTTTGTTTGTTTTGTCTGCAGGTTATTGTGATTACATACTTTGTTTGTAATTTGGAATTCACCCGTATACAGCCGTTACTCTGCCCAATTCTTGCGAAGAATTAAAACACTTGAAGTTTGGTTCTCTCAAGAGGTCTAGTATCTTTGCTTGCTTGGTTTCAATCCAAAGAATGGAAATTCTATATTGACTCATAATGTCAATTATTGGCTTCTTGTTGGTTAGATGGTTCTTATCCCTAGCTTTTACCTTATGCTTTAGGATAGCCTCTTCTTCTCCTCCCATCTTCTTTAATTTCAAAAAGTATTCTCCCTCCTTTTAAAAAAACTCTTCTTATTTCTAAACTTGAAATACTTTCATAATAAACTTGGACTTAGGTCCATGAATTTTCAAAACATTTTCATAAATAAACTTCAATCAATTTAATAATACCTTGACATTTTTGTGAGAAGACTAAAAGTCAATCAATCTCATTTCAAACCATTTTTTGCCACTTTGGCCTTTTATTTTGAAACTTTTCTTAAAAGATTAGACTCTTGTCATTCCTTGTAGTGATGCAAACAACTATACTTCTACAATATGTAGTAAAGAGAGATATTTTCCACTTGGGTGTTGAGTGAGGCATTGTTGATTTTAAAACCCAAGCCATATCCTACACTTTGAGATGATGCAAATTCTCCTTTCTCATGATTGTGGGTAGTAAGTATGTTTTCCACACGAACAATGACGATGATGTCTTATCTCATAAAATTAACCAACACACTTGTATTTCAAATTTTTAAAAGAGGAACTACGTGTACCCTGATCCCCTATTGCACGAAAGGTGGTACATAGGCACTAAAGGTTCGCAACCGCGACGGGTGCAAAAACCATAAAAAAATTATTTCTTTTCTCACCTCCACCATCCATTTTATATACAACACATTTTCATAGCCAAAATATACAGATTTTTTAAAGAGGTTCCTGCGGAGTACCATAGATGTTTAGGGTGCTAATACCTTCCCTTTGCATAACCAACCCCCTTACCTTGAATCTTTCCCCCTTTTTTGGGTTATTCTCTCTTTTCCCATTCCTTTGGAAACAATAAAGCGCGGTGATGATTTTTATTTTTATTTGTATAAAGTCTAGTCAATCCAATGGCTTAGTCTTGAACATTTCTACCGCTACAGAAAAAATGGCGACTTCACTGGGGAAAGATTGAACTCTTGCTGGTTCATCCCTAAGTGGGTTGAGCCTATCTTTGTTTATATCTGTATATGTGTTATAGTGTTTATGTGTTATATTTTGTATATATGCTTGTCTGGATTTTCCTAGTTTACAGGGTGCTTGGTGATTACTCATAAGTCCTATACCCAGACTTCGGCAAACTTTAAGATAGGACGGGCGGTATAGTCATGTTAAATTTGAGGGAGTAATCCCAAAAAAGGAGGCATGAGATCCCCCACTCAGTGGAGGCCCCTTTGACTGTAGTGTCGTTTACCGAGTAATCGGGAAGACGTACTGCTTTCGACCTAGGAGCTGCTGAAGCTGAGGACCGTAGATTACCTAACCCATCTTGGCCTTTTAGGTGTAGTGCGGAAGCTATGACGGAGTAATCCGTAAATAGTTTTCACGCGATACTACGCTCGGACAAGTCTTTCTTGAGAATATTACTAATTACCGAGTTAATCGAGAAGTTGGTAATATCCGAAGGAAGGATGTAGACTCTGGGAACCTCTTAGAACCTTGTTCGGCAGGTGATAAATTTTTAGACCAATACCTTATGGGTAGTACCTTCGACCTCATGCTCGTGACGTTGAACCTATGAACCCTATATGTGTGATCTTGTGTGTGATTGTTGCATCATGTATCCATGCACTCATAAGCATCTTTTGAAGAAAACAATATTTCAAGGGATTTAAAGGTTGACTATTTATGAATATATCAGGTACTTTTAAACCATGGATTCTGGAAAAAGAAAGACCTAGAAATACAGTTTCAAAGATCCTAAGATAGATGAGTTGATCAGTCTAATTCCCTAGATCGAGTGTTCTGCAGACTTTCGGAAGAAGTATGGATCCATTATTCCTCTCATGAAGCTAGAGATGAAGGAGGGTATTCTCTCAACTTTGGTCCAGTTCTATGATCCGGTGTATCACTGCTTTACTTTTGCCGATTATCAGTTGATGCCAACACTGGAAGAGTATTCCTATCTATTGGATTTACCTGTTACCGACCGTGTTCCTTTTACTGGTTTGGAGGGTGAGCCAAAACCACATGAGATTGCTGCGTTGATTCATCTGGGGAAGTCTGAGGTGGAAGCCCATATGACTACCAAAGGAGGGATTAGAGGATTACCAGCTCAGTTCTTATTGGAGAAAGCTCGTTACTTTGCCAGGATGAAGAGTACAGTTGCTTTTGAGGCCATCTTTGCTTTACTCGCCTATGGATTATTCTTATTTCCTAATATGGACAAGTTTGTTGACATTAACGCTATCAGGTTTTTCATGATTGGAAACCCGGTTCCTACACTGTTGGGTGATGCTTATTACTCTGTTCATCTTCACAGTTCCTATCATGGGGGAATGATTATCTGTTGCAAGCCTTTGTTGTACATGTGGTTTATCTCTCATATGCCTCAGTCTGATGCTTTTTGGGATGTCAAGAAGGAACCTCGTTGGGCTCCTAAGATCATGGCGCTTACTCACTCGAATATTGATTGGTATCATCGAGCTTACCAGGATGTGGAGATTATTGACAGTTGTGGTAGTTTCCCCAATGTGCCTCTTCTTGGTACAAAGGGAGGAATTAACTATAATCCTGTTCTTGCACGGTGACAGCTTGGTTACCCGATGAGGGATAAACCAAATAGTATTCATTTGAGTAGTTTCTTTCTGAAGGAAGGAGAAGACCACAGGGAAGCTAAGGAGCAGATTGCGAAGGCCTGGCGTCACATTCATAAGAAGAGTAGGAAGGATTTGGGACCTAGAGGTGCTGTTTCTTTGGAGCCATATCTTCAATGGGTCCAATCGAGAGCTATTCAGTTGAAGATGTCGTATACTCGGGAGACACCCATGCTTGATTTGTTTGTGAAGACCACTCCTCCCTTATTAGATGATCTGGAAGAGCTGCAGCTTTCTTTGGTTAGGATGCAACAGGAAAGGGATGCTTGGAAGAACAAGTTCCAGACTTTAGAGAGTTCCTACAGAGCAGACCTGAAGGAGAAAGATGATTTGATCGAGATCCTTGAGATTCGAGCGGTGGAGTCTATGGAGAGGCAAGGGGATTTATTTTCTCCTAAGCCTCAAACAGGTGTTGATTACTCACTTCCTGCTTCAGATGAGTGGAAGGAAGTTTCCATCAGACATGTGGAAGAAAAACAGAGATTGAGGGCTCAGATTGTCAGGCTCGCAAGGAAGCGCCAGCGTACAGATTGATCTCCATCAGTCCCTTTTCTCAAGATTTTAGATTGTATTTTAATCTTGTACTTGGGATCATTGAAACTTGTAATCCATTTTGAAGTGATTATAATAAAAAATTTCGGTATTTCAAAAGCTTTATTAATTTGATGTTTGCAATGTGTCTATAAATTTTAAATCCCTTGAAATATTAAATAATAAAATAAAATCATGTACATTTCATATCATTCATCATATTGCACATATTTCTTGCATTTGTTTTGCATATCTAGGTGCCTTACCCAGCTTCTTTACTTCGCTCAGCAAGCTGACTCATCACTACAACACTCAGGATAATTTCAAAAAGAAGATGGACAACTTAGAACAGGAGAATCACGAGCTGCGCGAAGAAGTTTCCGCATTGAAGGCTGGCTTGGCCAACTTGAATACTCTAATGGAAGCTCTGGTGGTTGCTCAGAATCAGCCACCGAGTGTTCAACCTCAACCAACAAGGGCAAATGCTGAAGTTCCGACTGTTCCTGTATCCGCTACTCCGGCTGTTGTTCAAAACCGTATGCCTCAGGGTTATCCATGGGGAATGCCAGAGAATTTTGCACTTGAAGGTTTCAATCTTGGCCCTCAAGATGCTCCAGTGGTTCAAAATGTTGTTACTCCTGCACCTCTTGTGGTGCATATTGTTCCTCCTGCACCTCCTGTGGTGCATATTGTTCCTACTGCACCTCCTTCGGTGAATTTGGTTCCGTTTGTTAATGAAGATGTGTGTCGTCCTTTCCCTCCTCCAAGGGAAGACTTGGGTCTTTATGACAGAATGGATGATTTCCAAGAACAGTTTGATAATATGCAAAGAGAGATGAAGGCTCTTAGGGGAAAAGAGTTATTTGGGCAGAATGTGAATGAGCTGTGTTTGGTCCCAAATGTTAAAGTGCCTGCTAAGTTCAAAGTCTAGGAATTTGAGAAGTATAAAGGCAACACTTTCCCTCGTGCTCATTTGGTGATGTATGTAAGAATAATTTCTACCCACACTGATGATCAGCGTCTGCTGATTCACTTTTTCCAGGATAGTCTGACCGGCGCAGCGTTGAAATGGTACATGAGCTTGGGCAGCGCCAACATCCATACTTTTAATGATTTGGGAGAAGCATTCATTAAACAATACAAGTACAATGTGGACATGGCGCCTGACCGTGACCAGCTTAGGGCCATGGTTCAAAAAGACAGAGAATCGTTCAAAGAGTATGCACAGAGATGGCGTGAAGTGGCTGCACAAGTGATTCCTCCCATGGAAGAGAAAGAAATGACTAAGATTTTTCTGAAGACGCTAGGCGCTTTCTACTACGAAAGAATGGTAGCAAGTGCCCCAAGTGATTTTACAGAGATGGTAGGAATGGGTGTCCACCTGGAAGAGGCAATAAGAGAAGGTCGTTTGACAAAGGGTGAAGGATCTGGAGGTGTGAAGAAGCAATCTTATGGGTTTACCAAGAAGAAAGAGGGAGACGCAAATGTTGTTATGCAAGAGAGAAGGGTAAATGCTCCTAGAAAGAATTATCAGCGTCATCAGCAAGTCGCCTCAGTTACTCCTATTATGAATGTCGCTCCGACTGCCGTTGCTTATTAGAGACCGTCCCAGCAGGGGAATCAAGGGTACAATCAGAGAAGGGAGAACTATGATCCTATTCCCATGAGCTATGCAGAGCTACTACCAGCATTGATTCAGAAGAAGTTGGTCCAGACACAACCACCTCCCGCCATACCATCACAATTGCCTTGGTATTACAAAGCAGACCAGACGTGTGCCTTTCATCAGCGAGCACCAGGGCATAGTGTTGAGAATTGTTATCCTTTGAGGACTGAAGTGTAAAGGTTGGTGAAGTCTGGAATTTTATCTTTCAAAGACGTGGGACCTAATGTGAAAGACAATCCTCTACCCAAGCACGGGGGGGGGGGGGGGGGGGGGGGGGGGTGAATGCTGTAAATATGGTGGTCGGTTGTCCAGGCGACTTCCGAATTTTTGACATTAGTATGGTTAGAGGAGATTTGGTGAAGATGCACGCAGACCTCTGTGAATTCAGTTATTATACGCATGACCACGCCGGTACAGATATACAGGGTTGCGAAAAGATAAAGGCTGATTTACAGGAGATGATGGATGAAGGTTTAATCCATATAATCAGGCCTAGGGCAGAATACGAAGAGGAAGTGAATATGGTTTCTGGATGTCCGGGTGAATTCAGAATTTTGGATGTGGATCATTTGAATGAGGATCTAGTGCAGTTGCATGCTACCTTCTGCCGTACTGCTGGTTAGGTGGAACACCAATATGGATTGTGCATAGTTTGCTGTCAAGACCCCCGAGGATGTTCTATTATGAGGGAAGGTGTTCAGTTGCTGTTAGACAATGGAACTATCAAGATCACAGGACAGAGAGATGATTATCACGAGATTGATATGGTTGAAGTTTGTTTGATGGAAGAAGAGTCTGAGGAAGAGTATGCCTCCACAGATGAGTATTTCTCTTCAGACGAAGATTTGTTTGCCGGAAATGACTTTTTGATGGCTGATTGTGTTGAGGAAGGGGTAAATGTCATTGTACCTTGTTTTGGTGCACCCGCTCATCTTGAGGTGGAGTATCATAGCAAACCAGCTGTTACCCCATTGGTAATTAGTCTGCCAGGTCCTGTTCCCTATGAATCAGATAAGGCTGTGCCTTACAAATACAACGCTACAATCTTAGAAGACAGGATAGAGATTCCCATCCAGCCAATGCCAGATGTTGGAAATATAGCTGATGATAGCAGGGTGACCCGTAGCGGTCGTGTGTTTGCGCCGGTTATTCGAAGAGATGTTGTTGCTGGAAAGAAAATTGCTGAGATTGATGAGCCTAAGAAGGCTGCAGGAGAGACTAGTGGAGCTACATTAGAGAAAGAAGTGGATGATATTTTGAAGATAATTAAGATGAGCGACTACAAAATTGTAGATCAGCTATTGCAGACTCCTTCCAAGATATATATTCTAGCTTTATTGATGAATTCCTCTACTCATAGAGAATCACTGATGAGAGTACTAGACCAAGCTTTTGTGGAGAATGACATGCCGTTATATCAATTCAGTAGCGTAATTGGAAACATTACGTCATGTAACAATTTGAGTTTCTTCGATGATGAGTTACCAGATGAAGGGAGGAATCACAACCTGTCCCTCAACATATCTATGAACTGCAAGAATGATTCACTGTCCAATGTGCTAATTGATAACGGATCCCCGCTGAATGTTATACCGAGGAGTAACCTCATGAAGTTAAATTACCAAGGAGCACCTATGCACCCGAGTGGCATCAGTGTGAAGGCTTTTGATGGGTCGAGGAAATCTGTCATCGGTGAAGTGGATTTGCCCATCCATATAGGACCACATTTGTTCTTGATAACTTTCCAGGTTATGGACATTATTCCCGCATATAGTTTTTTGCTTGGACGACCATGGATACACGAAGCAGGGGCTGTTACTTCAACTCTGCATAAGAAGTTAAAGTTTGTGCGCAAAGGGAAGTTGGTGATCATAAATGGGGAGCAGGAGTTGTTGATATCCCATTTATCCTCTTTCAGTATTATAGAAGCGAATGAGGTTGCTGTTGGAACCCAGTTCCAAGCCCTATCTTTTGACAACATCAGGAGGAATGAGAATTATGTGGTTTCGCTGAAGGACGTGCAGCAGGTTGTGCGCAATGGTCATAATGCAGTTTGGGGACGACTGGTGGATCCACCTGTGAATAAGAACAGAACTGGTTTGGGTTTCTCTTTGAAGAATGGAAAAGGCGAAAGTTTGAAGTCAAAGTCTTCTGTGAACAGTTATCATGATGTTTTCCGCAGTAGAGGCTACCTCCATCCAATTGGTTCTGGAATTAATGTTGTTGAAGAAGATGAAGCAGAGCAGGAAGTACCGAATTATTTGACGCATGGAGTCCGAGTTCAGAACTGGGTCACCATTGATGTTCCTTCTTTCATACATATTTCAAAGTAATTTGTTTTGTTAATCTGTTTCTTTCTTTTGAAAAGCTTTCACTCTGCCCAAGGTGAAAGTATTGTATGGGCTTATCTGTTTGCTTTGACTGTTAAGATCATTAATAAAAGTTGTCTTTGCTTCCAAAAATATGTCTTCATTTTCTGCTTTTTCTTGGGAAATGGTAATCAAATAAAAAACCCTTTCGAAATAAATAATAACTGAAATTTAATCTGCATGATCACTTGTTATATGTGTGTCAGTTTCTAAAAGCAATCATAAATCACATGTGCAGATTAATTAAAAAAACCGTTGAATACAATGACCCTGCACCCTCTCCCAACTTTGAATGTCCTGTGTTTGGGGCTGAAGAAGAAGATTATGATGAGATTCCAGAAGAGGTCTCACGGTTGCTTGAGCACGAGGAAAATACCATTCAGCCATATAAGGAGCCTTTGGAAGTGATTAATTTGGGTTCAGAAGAAGATCCGAAGGAAATTAAGATTGGAGCATCGTTGCATCCTGATGTGAAGAGCGGGTTGATTGAGCTGTTGAAAGAATATGTGGATATTTTTGCTTGGTCTTATCAAGATATTCCTGGTCTAGATACAAATATTGTTGAGCATCATTTGCCGTTGAAGCCAGAGTGTCCGCCAGTTAAACAAATGTTGAGAAGAACCCACCCAGATATGGAAGTAAAGATCAAAGAGGAGGTCCTAAAACAGATTAATGCTGGTTTTCTTGTGATGTCAGTGTATCCTCAATGGATTGCCAATATTGTCCCAGTACCGAAAAAAGACGGAAAAGTCCGCATGTGCGTAGATTACAGAGATCTAAATAAAGCTAGTCTGAAAGATGATTTTCCATTACCTCACATTGACATGTTAGTGGATAGCACAAAAAAATCAAGCTATTCTTGTTCATGGACAGATTTTCCGGGTATAATCAAATAAGAATGGCTCCAGAGGACATGGAAAAAACAACGTTTATCACACCCTGGGGAACATTCTGTTATAGAGTGATGCCCTTCGGGTTGAAGAACGCTGGTGCAGCGTACCAGAGGGCTATGACAACCCTATTCCATGATCTGATGCACAAGGAAATTGAAGTATATGTTGATGATATAATTTCCAAATCCCAAACTGAAGAAGGGCATATAAAAGATTTGTTGAAGTTGTTTCAGCGTTTGAGGAAGTATCGTCTCCGCTTGAATCCAAATAAATGCACCTTTGGAGTTAGATCGAGGAAATTGTTGGGTTTTATTGTTAGCCAGAAAGGAATTGAAGTTGACCCTGATAAAGTCAAAGCAATTCAAGAAATGCCAGCACCAAGAACTGAAAAGCAAGTCAGGGGTTTCCTCGGGAGTTTGAATTATATTTCCAGATTCATTTCCCACATGACTGCAAAGTGTGAACCGGTCTTTAAGTTGTTAAAGAAAGATCAAGGTTGTGTGTGGACGGATGACTGCCAAAGGGCATTTGAGAGTATTAAAGAGTATCTTCTTGAACCTCCTATCTTGCTCCCTCCCATAGAAGGAAGACCATTGATTATGTATCTAACGGTGTTGGATAAATCCATGGGTTGTATTCTGGGACAACAGGATGAAACAGGGAAGAAAGAGTTTGCCATTTATTATCTCAGCAAAAAGTTCACTGATTGTGATTCACGGTATTCTATGCTAGAAAAGATGTGTTGTGCTTTGGCCTGGGCGGCAAAGCGTTTGCGGCAATATATGTTGAATCATACCACTTGGTTGATCTCCAAAATGGATCCAATCAAGTATATTTTTGAGAAGCCTGCTCTTACTGGGAGAATTTCCCGCTGGCAGATGTTGTTATCTGAATATGATATTGAGTACGACACTCAAAAAGCTATCAAAAGTAGTGTGTTGGAAGATTACCTTGCTCACCAGCCGATGGAAGATCATCAGTTTGCAGAATATGAATTCCCCGATGAAGATGTGATGTTCCTGAAAGTGAAAGATTGTGATGAACCATTGCCTGAGGAAGGCCCCGACCCTGAATCTCGTTGGAGTATGATATTTGATTGAGCGGTGAATGCTTATGGTAAATGAATTGGTGTTGTGATCGTCACTCCTCATGGATCACATATTCCTTTTACTGCAAGGTTAACATTTGATTGCACTAATAATATGGCAGAATATGAGGCTTGCATCATGGGTCTTGAAGAAGCTATTGATCTCAGAATCAAAATTATTGATGTTTATGGTGATTCAGCTTTGGTAATAAATCAGATTAAAGGAGAATGGGATACTCGTCACCCTGGCTTGATCCCTTACAAAGATTATGCTAGAAGATTACTACCCTTCTTCAATAAAGTTGAATTCCATCACATTCCTAGAGATGAAAATCAAATGGAGGATGCTCTGGAAACTCTGGCTTCCATGTACCAAGTGAATACTTGGAATGATATACCCCGAATTACAATTCGACGGCTGGATAGGCCCGCTCATGTGTTTGTGACAGAGGAGGTAGCAGATGAAAAACCTGGGTATTATGATATCCAACATTTTCTTTAGACTCAGGAATATCCGATTAGTGCGTCGAGGAAAGATAGAAAGACACTGAGAAGATTGGCAGGAAGTTTCTTCCTCAGTGAGAATGTGTTATACAAGAGAAATTATGACATGGTCTTGCTCAGATGCGTGGATAGACACGAAGCAGACATGTTGATACATGAGATTCATGAAGGTTCATTTGGCAGTCATGCTAATGGGCATTCGATGGCTAAAAGGATGCTAAGGGCAGGTTACTATTGGTTGACAATGGAATCTGATTGTTACAAGTTTGCAAAGAAGTGCCATAAATGCCAGGTTTATGCAGATAAGATCCATGTGCCTCCGAAACTTCTCAATGTGATTTCCTTCCCATGGCCTTTCTCTATGTGGGGTATAGACATGATCGGGATGATAGAACCCAAAGCTTCGAATGGACATCGTTTCATCTTGGTAGCAATTGACTACTTTACCAAATGGGTAGAGGCTGCTTCTTATGCTAATGTCACCAAACAGGTGGTTGTGCGTTTCATCAAAAACAATCTTATATGCCGGTATGGTGTGCCGAGTAGGATCATCACTGACAATGGTTCGAATTTGAACAACAAGATGATGACAGAACTCTGTGAAGAATTCAAGATTGTTCATCAAAATTCGTCTCCATACAGGCCAAAGATGAATGGGGCTGTTGAAGTTGCTAATAAGAATATCAAGAGAATTATCCAGAAAATGGTTGTTACTTATAAGGATTGGCATGAAATGCTCCCTTTTGCTCTGCATGGATGTCGAACATCTGTTCGCACTTCAACAGGAGCAACCCTGTTCTCCCTGGTATATGGAATGGAAGCTGTACTCCCTGTTGAGGTTGAGATTCCCTCGTTGCGTGTGATAATGGAAGCCAAGTTGACAGAGGCTGAATGGGTCCAGAACAGGTTTGACCAATTGAATTTGATTGAAGAGAAGAGAATGACAGCTTTGTGTCATGGGCAGTTATATCAGAAAAGAATGAAGAAATCATTTGATAAAAAGGTCAAACCTCGTGAATTCAGAGAAGGCGACCTCGTTCTCAGGAAGATCATGTCTTTTAACACTGATTCTAGGGGAAAGTGGACTCCTAATTTTGAAGGCCCGTATGTTGGCAAGAAAGCCTTCTCTGGTGGTGCGTTAATTCTTGAAACTATGGATGGCGAGGAGTTCCCACGTCCCATGAATGCTGATGCAGTCAAGAAATACTTCGCCTAAAGAAATAAAAGAACAGCTCGCTAAGTTGAAAACCCGAAAGGGCGGCTTAGGCAAAAAGGAGTGTCTCGGTAGGCCGAAAACCCGAAAGGGCGGTCTAGGAAAAAAATAGAGACATAAACAGAATAAATTTCCCGCTAAGTCAAAAACCCGCAAGGGCAGCTTAGGCAAAAGTTAGGGATTTTTATTGGCAAGTAACTACGTCAGACAAGACTTGATCGTTGAAGCAACAATCTTCTCGGATCCTCACCATACTTCAACAAAAGCTACTGCTCAGGATTTCAAAAGTTGTTAGGGGGGATGGTGGTCATTGTATCTCAATGTATCTTTTCCATTATATTACCATTTCCTAAACTTTGTAATCATCCATGGAGTCTCGCCATTCACAGACTACCATTCTATTAATGAAATTCGAGCTTTTGCCCAATTCTTTGTGTTCTTATTTTTATTTTAGTTTGCAAAGACTTCATTTATTACTGATAATAATTTTTAAAGCAAAAAGATTAAAAAGCAAATTTGACTTTTCAAAAAAAAAGGGAGATTTTCCCAATTCAATTTACTTTGGGATTTGTGATAAAACAATGACAATAAAAATGGCGATCCCAAGAATGAACAAACTCCAGTTGTTTTAATAAGATTTACTTCCTTCATGAAGGTTTTTCTCAGGTCATCTTGTTGGTATGTGCTCAATCTTTGTGTGTTTCTCAGATAGTTAAAGACGACACCAGTGAGTGCAAGGTACATTATTAGGTTTGTGATCCTATTATCCACGGCCAAGTCTTGGTTCAATTTTAATTTTGGGTTTGCATGGTCAGAAGCCTCCGTCCCAGATTCCCCAACGAAGTTTTCCCTCATATGATGAAAGGTTTTATTCCCTCGGTGTGCTAAGATATCGCTCTTTTTGCAGTATTGGCATTAATGTTGACTTCTTGATTTCCCAGGAAGACTATACCAGGGAATTTTTTGTTGGAATAGATTTGTATGATATGAAGACTCAATCCAATATTCTCTAGTGAAGGCCTCGTTTATTTGACAGAAGTCCTTTCTCCCCAAAGAAGTTGGTGCAATAATTACTCTCGAAGAACGTATCTCTGGTTTCCCCAGTGAAGAACGTATCTCCGGTTTCCCCAGTGAAGAGCGTATCTCTGGTTTCCCCAGTGAAGAGCGTATCTCTGGTTTCCCCAGTGAAGAGCGTATCTCTGGTTTCCCCAATGAAGAACGTATCTCTGGTTTCCCCAGTGAAGAATGTATCTCCGGTTTCCCCAGTGGAGAACGTATCTCCGGTTTCCCCAGTGAAGAACGTATCTTGGTTTCCCCTCGATGATGTGGTTTTGACTTCCCCAATGAAGTCAGCATGAAGTCCCCAATAGATGTCTCGATGATGAAGCATTGTCTCCCTTAGTGAAGTCTGTATGTTTTTCCTCCTTCAAAGTGGGTCTGAATTCCCCAGTGAGGTTTGATTGTCTCGGTGTCAGTCTGCTTTATTTAAGGCTGGTCTTGCAATCTCTAGTAGGTATGTTGCTTTTGAAAAACTGGTTTCGCCGATGAAACCGGAAGAAAGATGTTCTATCCCGGTATCTGTTTTATTTAGCTACACCTGGATTATGTTTCTCCTCAGTAAAGTTAGGGAAGGCAATAGGTTTGGTTTCCACAGTTGCTTTTACCTTTCTTGGAGTGATCTCTCTGGTTGATTTTTAGCCCAATGTTGTTGGTACCTGAGGCGGTTTTGTTTGTTTTTACTGATTATGTATCCTTTTACCAGCATATGCACGATGTCACTCATACATTCATACATGCATCATGCATTGCTACAAATCGTTTTTTATTGACATTGTGTTCTAACCTTCCTGCAGCACTCCTTGCTTAAGTGGATTTGGTTTTCCCTCTTGAGTTTATTTCTCAAAGGATGTATCTTCATTGTCCGTCTTGCTCCGGTTTATTTCTGAATTGGATCTGTGGTTGCATGACGATATTATTTACTTTGGATTTTTCTGAGAACCTTGAGTTCTGGTTTGTGCATTTATTTTGCACGAGAAGACTTTATCTTCTCAGTAGGAATACTGTGGCATTTCCCCAGGAAGTCATATCTCATTTCCCCAGGAAGTCATATCTCATTTCCCCAGGAAGTCATATCTCATTTCCCCAGGCAGTCATATCTGTTTCCCTAGGAAGTCATATCACTTTCACCAGGAAGCCATATTTCTATCCCCAGAAATTCATTTCTCTTTGCAATTCCCCTTGACAATAAGTGGAAGTCTCTTTATTTGAGACAACTTACATGTTACCCTTTTCAGGCAGAATTCCTCGGTTAAAGAAGAAGTTGAGACCCGTTCTAGATGAAACACCAGAAGTCTGGGGAAAAATTGATATTTTCAAATCTACCTTCAGTGAATGTTGGTAGTACATCGGCAGTGAACGTCGGTGTTTCTTATCTTTTTGCTATCATCAATGAACTATGATAGTTCATCGTCAGTGAATGGCAGTGGTATGATATATTCAAATTTACCTTTAGTGAACGTTGGTAGTACATCGGCAGTGAACGTCGATGTTTCTTATCTTTTTGCTATCATCAGTGAACGGTGATAGTTCATCGTCAGTGAACGGCGGTGGTATGATATTCTCTCAAATCTACCTTCAGTGAATGTTGGTAGTACATTGGCAGTGAACGTCGGTGTTTCTTATCTTTTTTCTATCATCAGTGAACATTGATAGTTCATCGTCAGTGAACAGCGGTGATATGATATATTCTCCTTCTAGCTTCAGTGAACGTTGGTAGTACATCGGCAATGAACGTCGGTGTTTCTTATCTTTTTGCTATCATCAGTGAACGGTGATAGTTCATCGTCAGTGAACGGAGGTTGTATGATATTTTTAAATCTACCTTTAGTGAACGTTGGTAGTACATCAACAATGAACGTTGGTGTTTCTTATCTTTTTGCTATCATCAGTGAACGGTAATAGTTCATCGTCATTGAACGGCGGTGGAATGATATTTTCAAATCTACCTTCAATGAACGTTGGTAGTACATCGGCAGTGAACGTTGGTGTTTCTTATATTTTTGCTATCATCAGTGAATGTTGATAGTTCATCGTCAGTGAATGGCGGTGGTATGATATTCTCTCAAATCTACCTCTAGTGAATGTTGGTAGTACATCGGCAGTGAACATCGGTGTTTCTTATCTTTTTGCTATTATCAGTGAACGGTGATATTTCATCGTTAGTGAACGGTGGTGGTATGTGTTGTACCCCAAAATTTGCCCTCTCATGTTTTCAAAGGTCTTCCCTTACATGGTGGGTCACAAACCCTTGCCTAAGAAAAATAAAGTTTTTGGTTGGTGGTTTAAGTACCTTTCGATTGGCATTCTGAAAGACCCTACGATTGGTATTTTGAAGGAGCCTTTCGATTGGCATTATGGACAAGCACTTCGATTAGCATTATGTCAAGGCCTTCGATTGTCATTCTGAAAGACCCTTCGATTGGTATTCTGAAGGAGCCTTTCGATTGGCATTATGGACAAGCATTTCGATTGGCATTATGTCAAGGCCTTCGATTAGAATTCTGAAAGACCTTTTCGTTTGGCACTCTGGGCCAAGCCTTTCAATTGGCATGCCAAGGTGTGATCGGTGGAAATAGAACTGACTGTTTTAGAATGCTGGTTCGCGAAATGTCGCGGTAAGTAAGAGTCGCCACCGTCTTTTATTTTCTCCAACAAGGAAAGGACAAAAGCACAACAAAATTCCTTTTCGAGATGTTTCTCGGTTCGGGAGGTAGATTATAGAAAGGGAAGGTGTTAGCACCCTTTCTATCCGTGGTTATCCACGGGCTCTTAGGTACTTGCTCACTATGTTTTCAAAAGATTTTTGCTTTTCTTGTGTTTGTGGGTTTTGAAAAAAGTTTGTTTGAAAACTTCGGTTTAACTCTTGTATCTGTTCTCAAGAGTGTATGAAGTGTTGTTTGAAAACTTTTGTCGGAAAAGTGTAGGTGCGGAAAGTATTTTGTTTTTGTTTTGAAAAGAGCAAGTATCTAAGAACCTCTACCTACTCAAAGAAATTAAGCTGTGTAAATGTCCTTTAGACAGTACTATTCCACTATTGAGAAGTAGGTAGCACCGTCGTTGGAGTTTGTCGGGTCAATTCGATTATAGGGACATGTGGTCACTAAAGCAATGTTAGGACGCCTTAGCGGTAACCCTAATGTCTTAGATCATTTTTTTATCGAGAAAACCGTTTCAAGGCAACTTTGATCTTTAGACAGGAGGGCGACCTCTAAAACTTCCTATACTCAATGACCACGTTCGAGACAACCAAGTGAGGCGTACCCTAGGAGTGGCATGTGCGAGTGTATTGTTTTTCGGTTAATTTTATCTTTGTACATGTCATGGGTGAGCTATGTTGATTTTAAGTTCATACATTTGATCTTGTCATGCATTCCCTATTTATCAAACATCTTACCGTTAATAGTTGTGGAATTTAAATTGCGGAAATTAAATCTAAACTATTACAAGGCGTCGGGTATTTACATCGCCAAAAACAACCCTTGAAATTAAAATGCGGAAAGTAAAATAAAGCGATAAATAAATCAAAGTCCTAATTTAACTATTACATTCCGGGAGCAATTATAATATTGGAAATAAATGGATTGCGTGCAAGAAAATTAAATCGGCACATTTTTTGGGTTTTGACCCTTTTTTGAAAGAAAACATGTTTTTTTGTTATTTTGAATTTAATGGAATTAAATTAAATGAACAATTAAATTAAATTAAATAATGAAAATATTTTTGGATTTTTGAGTTTTTAAAGAAATAAAATAAATTGAATTAATGCTAATAAAAACCTAATATTCTAAATTGATTTTAAATATTGCAAAAATATTAAAGTTATTTCCTAATTAAACTAAACTAATTGAATTAATATTTATTTACAAAAATAAAGTGCTGAATTTAATTTTAATAAATAAAATATATTTTTTGTTTTTGATTTCATTAAGAAAAAAGATTAAGTGATTAATAAAAAGAATAACAATTAATTAATTAAAGAAAAATAATAAAAATAAAGAGAGAGTTTAGGAGTATACGGGCCTGATTGGAGGGGTGAAACAGCTGTTGGCGTCATATGTAAACTGTTTCCTTTTGGCCATTTGTGTTTTGGCTTTTGGCCATTTGTGTTCTGGCTTCAACGTTCCTTAACCTTCTCAGGATGTCTGTCTCGCCATGTATTGGTGTCATGTGTAAACTGTTCTGTTTTGGCAATTTGGCTTTTGGCTTTTGGCCATTTGTGTTTTGGCCTCAACGTTCCTTAATGAACCTGCAAGGAGTCCTGTCTAAATCTGCAGTGTTGAATCTCATGAACACATTAAATAAATTACTATATATATCATAAAATACAAATAAAGCCAATATATGAAGAAATTTAATGTTTAGGTCAATACGGCATGTATGAATGATTATACCATTTTGATCATGGAGATCAAATCAACCTTACCCTTACTGGAAAAGTAGTGACATGAATGCTTTTACGCCCTTTTGATCATGGAGATCAAGCCAGCCTTACCCTTACTGAAGAAGTAGTGAGATGTTGGTTTGTAACTGAGATGACTTGTTTGTAGTGAGATGTTGGTTTGTAACTGGGATGACTTGTTTGTAGTGAGAGAGGGATTTGTAATAAGGATTTCAAGGTTTTAGGGTTCTTGAAAGAATTTGATATTCTGACAGTGTTGTGGAAATGTTTTTTCTCTCTCTTTCTCCCCTTGTTTGTGTGAAAAGAATGTGATTATATAATGAAAATTAGGGTAAAGAAAATGGGCTTTAAATGTGCAATTGGGCCTCCAATGTTTACTTGAGTTCGTCACTTTCCAGGCTAAACCGCAGGGACTTAAGTGAAATTTTTGAAGTTAAAATGTGAAAACAAAATGTAGCCGGCATCGAGAACTAACTCCTGTCCGAAAATCGGCTCAATCGGATAAACGGTGAATTAGTTATGAATTTTTGAAGTTTCAGCTCAGACAAACTTATTTTGGGCTCCAATGTCGACTCTGACACGTTCTTCAATAAAAAACTGGTATTGATCGGAACATAATCCGGTCTCGAATTTTGAAGCAAAGTTGTAGATATACGAGTCAGTGACCTTGTGTAAAAATATGGGCCCAATCCGATAAAAATTGACCGAGTTATGAATTTTCGAAGTTTCAGCCCAGATGAAATAATATTCAGTATTCAGGATTTTCAACATGTCACGCACTCTGAGCAAAAAACGAAGGCCTTTTGAATACCGTTTGAACTCAATACCTTCTGTGGAAATGTAGCCAACTCAATTTGTGAAATTTTGGCGCCGGAACCAGCTCGATACGATGAAAATCGACCAAGTAATGATTTTCTGAACATGACGCAAATAAACTTCGGTCACAAATTTTCTGTATGAAAATACTTGATAAATCCACATTTTTGAAGACCTTCTGATCGAAATTGGCTTCCAGCTGTGAGAGATGAAAATGTAGATAATGTCAAGACGGAATTTTGGCCACCGGAACGGGTTCAAAACGAGCCACGATCTTCAAGTTATGAATTTTTTAGCGCGTAAAAACTGTACTTTCAGCACACTTTTTCACCATATTTCTTCGAGAAAACTCACACAGTCGGATGCCTTCTTTAAAGAATTGACTCTTGAGCCGAACCTGAATTTGAGAATACGTTATCAGAGATATCTTGGCAAAAGAACACCTGAATATGACGCGCCGGGTTGAACTTGTGAATTTTTCTTGAAATGTTTTGAGAAATATGGGAGGGCAAATTTTGGGGTACAACAGTTGCCCCTGTTCAATCTTCTTAGACCTGAGGATTTAGATTGGCTTGCGTGCCTTTCGTGATCCGAAGGTGGAAGATGATTGAACACTAAAGTGCCCAGAAATTTGCACTCGCATGGAGTAGTATCAGCGTTGTGATGTCGGGAATGGGCTTACAGATGCCATTTGGAGATTGTTGGTAGGAGGATGGGCTTATAGATGCCATCTGGAGATTGTTGGTAGTTAGTTTTGTCTTTGTTGACGGGTTTTCTTCTTTGACAGATTGTCTTCATTGACGGGTTGTCTTCATTGACGGGTTGTTCACCAGAAAAATCTTTAGGAATCGATTTAACTGGACCAGAGGAGGTTTTTTGATAATGATGTGATGAAGGAATCTGAGCCGATTGCTACTCCAAATAGATGATGAAGGAATCTGGGACGATTACTACCTCAGCAGGATGATGAAGGAATCTTGGACGATTACTACCTCAGCAGGATGATGAAGGAATCTTGGACGATTACTACCTCAGCAGGATGATGAAGGAATCTGGGACGATTACTACCTCAGCAGGATGATGAAGGAATCTGGGACGATTACTACCTCAGCAGGATGATGAAGGAATCTAGGACGATTACTACCTCATCAGGATGATGAAGGAATCTAGGACGATTACTACCTCAGCAGGATGATGAAGGAATCTTGGATGACTTCTACCTCAGCAGGATGATGAAGGAATCTTGGATGACTTCTACCTTAACAGGATGATGAAGGAATCTTGGATGACTTCTACCTCAGCATGATGATGAAGGAATCTGGGATGATTACTACCTCAACAGGATGGTGAAGGAATCTTGGACGATTACTACCTCAGCAGGAATGGTTAAGGAATCTTGGACGATTACTACCTCAATAGGAATGGTGAAGGAATCTTAGACGATTACTACCTCAGCAGGATGATGAAGGAATCTTGGACGATTACTACCTCAGCAGGATGATGAAGGAATCTTGGATGACTTCTACCTCAACGGGATGATGAAGGAATCTTGGACGATTACTACTCAGCAGGAAGATGAAGGAATCTTGGATGATTACTACCTCAGCGGGATGATGAAGGAATCTTTAACGACTTCTACCTCAACGGGATGATGAAGGAATCTTGACGACTCCTACCTCAGCAGGAAGATGAAGGAATCTTGGAAGATTACTACCTCAGCAGGATGATGAAGAAATCTTTGACGACTGCTACTCCAAAAGGATGATGAAGGAATCTGGGACGATTACTACCTCAGCAGGATGATGAAGGAATCTGGGACGATTACTACCTCAAAAGGATGATGAAGAAATCTGGAGGACTTCTACCTCAACGGGATGATGAAGGAATCTAGGACGACTGCTACTCCAAAAGGTAATGACTTTTATATGTTGATTGATCTTTCCTGAAAAGGTAAAGAGTTAGTTGTATGAAATGTCATGATGTATGAGATGCATGATGTCATGATGTTCTTCAGAATAAATGAGGTCGTGTCGTATGCACTTTATCATGTATGTAAATAGGAGATGTGAAAGGTGATATGTTTATGAATTGTATTTTCGTTTGGGAAAATAAATCCTTGACAAATGTCGGGGAGTTTGTTAAATCCTGGGCTGATGTTGAAGAGTAAAGTTCTTCGTTTCCACTGGGGATGGTGAACAAAGATGATTGCAAGAATAAACCGGCAGGAGAAGATGTCTCCGTTGGGGAATAAACCTGGTGAAGAGATTACTCTGCAGAGAATTACTCTGTGAGGAAGAGATGCTTCGCTGAGAGTTTAACGATAACTCCGCTGGGGACTCTGTTGATAAGCTCTGTTGGAGATTTCGATGATGAACTCCGCTGGGGGGATAGAAAGAACTTCGTTGGGGATGATCTTTCCGTTGTAACAACTTGCTGAGGATAACCCAGTTAGACTCTGGTGGGGGATAACCTCCTGGATATGGCTAGGGAGAGGTTTTTGTACTCTGCAGGGGACAAGCTTCCAGAATCTACTGGGGAGATGATTCAACTCTCTTGGGGAAACCTTTTGGACTGCACTGGGGAAATGGCTCCACTGGGGTGTCTGTATTCCGCCGGGGAACAATCTTATACTTCGTTGAGGAATATTAAGACTGCCGGGGATGCTTGCTGAGGAATATCTTTATACTCTGCTGGGTAATATTAAGACTTGATGGGGATACCCGGCTTTTTAGGGCTAATGATAGGCTAACTCTGCTTAGGGAGAGTATTGCTGATTCGTCCATGGTTGCAGGCTCAGTGGGGAGAGTTTCCATTACTGTCTTACTCTGCGGGGAGTTAAGGTATTCTTCAGCCGAACCTACCTTGGTACCTTGTGGACAGAGTTGCTTGTACAGTTCAAACAATTCCTATTGCCCCAGTTTCTGCGGGAGAAGGTACCTGTGGAGGTGCTTGATGACTGCCGATTGACAAATCTTCTTCTGGAAGGCAAGTGACGAGATGAAGAGACATAGTCGTACGCTTTGATTCATAACTTTTGCCTGGACCGCCCTTTCGGGTTTTCAGTCCACCGGGATACCCTTTTTTGCCCAAGCCGCCTTTTCAGGTTTTCGACTTGCTGGGTGTACAGATTTTTCTATTTTCATCCCTTATTTTTTCCCGAACCCTATTGGTTCGCCGGGAAGCCCTTATTTTTGCCTAGGTCAGTCAACCTAGCAGGTCTTTGATTATGCATAGTATTTTTTTGACTATGTCCATGCTCTCAGGATGTAGGGAGTTATCACTGTCAGTAGTGTTGTGTCGCCATACTACCAGAAGATGTTCGTTGGTCATGCAAGATTCGTTGCTGGAATTCACGTCCAATGCCCCAATTGACTCAGATGGAGATTTGCCCCTAGCTATTTGGCATTTTGAGAGATTCCTTGAATCTTGACTTGACTGCCCCAGATGATGGACAATGATCATGTCTGCCCCTTGGTTGGAAGTTTTTTTTCCACTTGAGGTGACTCTTTTTATTGAGAAGGTTTTTGTTCACAAGATATTCATCGTGCGAATTTCTCTGCTGTTTGAACAAATAGTCATATGCAACCCATGTTATTTTAAGAATGCAAAGCTTATGTCTGTTTTGAAGTTTTTGAAAATGCATTTTCAGTAAAACAAGCGAATTTTTGTAAAATGTGATGTCAACTCAGGATTTTACAGCGAGCCCTACACGAGTCAGGATACCTTTTGTAACAGTATGCTTTCGAACTAACCCATGCTTCAGCTAGGACTTTTAAGGGTTATAGCGTGGCCTGGTTCACGGTTTAAGAAACAAAGGATAAAGACTCAAATTTTATTTGTACCCACCCGTTCTTCGTGGTGTTCTTCGATCCTAAACTCCGCTAATCGTGCATTAGATCTTGTTTGAGTCTTTGCTCTGATATTCCGGTGATGGTTCGGATACTGATAGTTTATTTTGCATAGGCAGTCATTTTTTGTTGAGGATTTGCAGGACCTCTTTCTTTTCGATTTTATTATCCCTGTCTTTTTGCCTGAACTATTTCTTTTGTGATTACAGTCAGCGGGATGCCCCAGTTTTTGTAAGTCTCCTTCATAGGTTTTGACTTATTGGGCTTTTATTTTGAGAGATAATGACTGCCTGTCCTTACGATTATATGGAACCATCACTGTCTTTTTGTCTCGGAAGGACTTCTTTGATGCTATTCATTGTGCACCTGGATCAACTGAGAAGACTACCCTGCCCCAGGTTATAATTAAGGGTTTTAATTTTTTTGTGAAAAGAAAAACTCCAACTTCTTTGGCTCAAAGGGGTTGACTAGGGATTATCTTCCTTATAACTCCACTGTTTAGGATTTAAAACAATGCCTGTACTTCATCAGCGGGGTCTGTTCAAAAGCATACTGTAAAGATCGTGGTATCATTTTCGTCATCCTCCCTCAAAAGGTTTAGAATTTTTTAATCGAGAGTTGAACATCACAAAAAAAATGAAAACAATTTGAATATAGTGAATACGAATGGATTGATTCAAAACAGACATATGAGATGCATTAATGAAATAAAAAAGCTTGCCATGACAATAATTGTTTAAATAAGCAAAGAAAAATACAACCTGGAAATTCAAATAAAACAAAAGCCTTCAATGATTTGGTGTAGGATCAGTGATCAAACTTGATCTCCTTGGCATCAATCAAGTCTTGGATCTTGTTCTTCAAACTCCAACAATCGTCGGTGTCATGTCCAGGACTGTCAGAATGGTAAGCACATCTCACACTCGGGTTATACTTGGAAGAGGAAATATCAGGATTTTGAGGAGGATCCTTTAGTGTGATCAGTTTCACCTTCAGCAATTGTTGTAATGCTTGAGACAAAGGCATGTTGATGTCAGTATACTTCCTTTCTTGATATCTTACCCTACGCCTATTGCTCTGTCTTTGTTGAACAGGCGTGGGATCGGATATCTGGGTTGCCCCTACATTTTGATCATGACGACTCTTTTTACCAGACACAGCATTGGACTCTTTTTTTTCATTGTATGGCTTTTTCTGAGTATCAGGAGGTGTAGCCTCTTGAATCTTCCCGCTTTTGATGCCATCTTCTATTCTTTCCCCAGTCAAGATAAGGTCTGTAAACCCGGCTGAAGAGTTTCCAATCAAATGGTTGAAGAACGGACCAGACAGGGTCCCCAAGAACATATCAACAAGTTCACGGTCAGTTAAGGGTGGCTGCACCCTTCCAGCAAGGTCTCTCCATTTTTGAGCATACTCCTTAAATCCTTCACCCGTCCTTAGTGACATACCCTGGAGTTGGGTACGTGTAGAAGCGAGGTCAGAATTATATTGATACTGCCTATAGAACGCAGTAGCCAAATCCTCCCAGTTACGGATGCTGGCTCCATCCAGCTGATAGAACCATTCGAGTTGAGTCCCTGAAAGACTATCCTGAAAGAAATGGATCCACAAATTCTTGTCAGCAGTGTAAGGTTGGATCTTCCTTACATATGACCGGAGGTGCAACTTTGGGCAGGAAGCTTCTTCATATTTGGAAAGAGCAGGTGCCTTGAACTTATGGGGAATCATCACCCCAGAGGATAAGCCTAGGTCTCCAAAGTCCAACCGGGCACATTCTGTATCTCTATAGCACTCAAACGGTCCTCCAGCTGTTTGTACTTATCCTCAACAGGAGGATACTGTTCCTCATCATAATCCGTCTCGTTGTCGGAGACCACGGGACTAAGAACCTTTCTCTCTTGTGGGTTGTCTTTGCCTACAAATTAGGTAGTCAGCTCAACCTCATTTTGTAGTCCATTCCCAAATCTGCGTCCGGTGTTGAACAAGACAGTTCTCTTCTTCTTCTTCTTCCTCTCTTTCAGAATCAGGGTTTTCAAGTCTTGTTGACCCTTGGCGAGGCTCATAACCAACTCTTGAAACTGGGCATTCTGGGCCTGGAGGGCCTTGATAGCTTGCTCAGTGGAAGGTTCAGAAGTCATGATGATTGCTGAAATAAACAGCGAAGAAGATAAGTGACCTGTAAAAGGCTACCTGTAATGCAATGATATGTATGATATGCATGCAATATTTTCAAGGATCTCGCGGGGTAAACAAAGAAACTTGTTAGAATTTGAATATGGTAGCTTGATTGAAGGAACTTCATGTTGCTGAGAGTCCTTCTTCAAGAGTTAGGCACACCATATCGAGTGGGTCATCGCCCCTGACTCAAGTCGTCATGTTTTGATCTCCGAACCTTGGCTAGAGGAAAATAAATCCCCTTTGCCCCTTGCTAGACACTTGGTTCATCTTGACCTGCATCACAGACCCTTGAGATCCTTGAAATGGGTTAGTCCTTATGCAGGATGTATGCAATGTTATGATGTTATGATGTTATGATAAAGGCACACCACAAGTATTCACCAAAGGAACACATGGTAAAGGCACACAAGTCACACAAAAGAGCCCTTAGATTTCAGGCTGGCATGAAGTTTAGGTACTACCCTCTTTCAGTTCAGTTGGTTAAGACCTGTCCTAGAAATAGTAACCGGGTTTTAGAGGATCTCAATATCACTGACTACCCTCGATCGGTCATAACTCCAGCTTAGCAATCTTTTCTTGTGGCCGGAACCATCGCGATAGTTTAGCCTCAATGAGTGTAGCATACTGCTACTGTTCTATGGCCAAGTTGGTCAATTTAAGGTTCTAAGGTCAGTTGGTGCTTAACGACTCCTCAGAAGACCCATATTCTCCTCGTTCCAACACAAGGGATATCGGTACAGACCAAGGTGTCACACTAACGTAGCTACTGCTTCACCCGTGTCGGTCTACGCCGGACAGGTCCCTCACAGTTTATTGCTACTTTCCTAAAGGGTAGGGTATTCCCCATATCCGGGTTAGGATCTATGAAACTCCAATACAAGCCCACAAATATAAATCATATAAAGCATGCAATTGAAAACATAAAATGATCTAATCCTAAGGTACACCTCACTTATTAGTAATTCCCCAGCAGAGTCGCTAGTTCTGTGATCGGTGGAAATAGAACTGACTGTTTTGGAATGCTGGTTCGCGAAATGTCGCGGTAAGCAAGAGTCGCCACCGTCTTTTATTTTCTCCAACAAGGAAAGGACAAAAGCACATCAAAATTCCTTTTCGAGATGTTTCTCGGTTCGGGAGGTAGATTATAGAAAGGGAAGGTGTTAGCACCCTTTCTATCTGTGGTTATCCACGGGCTCTTAGGTACTTGCTCACTATGTTTTCAAAAGATTTTTGCTTTTCTTGTGTTTGTGGGTTTTGAAAAAAGTTTGTTTGAAAACTTCGGTTTAACTCTTGTATCTGTCCTCAAGAGTGTATGAAGTGTTGTTTGAAAACTTTTGTCGGAAAAGTGTAGGTGCGAAAAGTATTTTTTTTTGGTTTTGAAAAGAGCAAGTATCTAAGAACCTCTACCTACTCAAAGAAATTAAGCTGTGTAAATGTCCTTTAGACAGTACTATCCCACTATTGAGAAGTAGGTAGCACCGTCGTTGGAGTTTGTCGGGTCAATTCGATTATAGGGACATGTGGTCACTAAAGTAATGTTAGGACGCCTTAGCGGTAACCCTAATGTCTTAGATCATTTTTTTATCGAGACAACCGTTTCGAGGCAACTTTGATCTTTAGACAGGAGGGAGACCTCTAAAACTTCCTATACTCAATGACCACGTTCGAGGCAACCAAGTGAGGCGTACCCTAGGAGTGGCATGTGCGAGTGTATTGTTTTTCAGTTAATTTTATATTTGTACATGTCATAGGTGAGCTATGTTGATTTTAAGTTCATACATTTGATCTTGTCATGCATTCCCTATTTATCAAACATCTAACAGTTAATAGTTGCGGAATTTAAATTGCGGAAATTAAATCTAAACTATTACAAGGCGTCGGGTATTTACATCGCCAAAAACAACCTTGAAATTAAAATGCGGAAAGTAAAATAAAACGATAAATAAATCAAAGTCCTAATTTAACTATTACATTCCGGGAGCAATTATAATATTGGAAATAAATGGATCGCGTGCAAGAAAATTAAATCGGCACATTTTTTTGGGTTTTGACCCTTTTTTGAAAGAAAGCATGTTTTTTTGTTATTTTGAATTTAATGGAATTAAATTAAATGAACAATTAAGTTAAATTAAATAATGAAAATATTTTTGGATTTTTGAGTTTTTAAAGAAATAAAATAAATTGAATTAATGCTAATAAAAACCTAATATTCTAAATTGATTTTAAATATTGCAAAAATATTAAAGTTATTTCCTAATTAAACTAAATTAATTGAATTAATATTTATTTACAAAAATAAAGTGTTGAATTTAATTTTAATAAATAAAATATATTTTTTGTTTTTGATTTCATTAAGAAAAAAGATTAATTGGTTAGTGATTAATAAAAAGAATAACAATTAATTAATTAAAGAAAAATAATAAAAATAAAGAGAGAGTTTAGGAGTATACGGGCCTGATTGGAGGGGTGAAACAGCTGTTGGCGTCATATGTAAACTGTTTCGTTTTGGCCATTTGTGTTTTGGCTTTTGGCCATTTGTGTTCTGGCTTCAACGTTCCTTAACCTTCTCAGGATGTCTGTCTCGCCATGTATTGATGTCATGTGTAAACTGTTCTGTTTTGGTCATTTGGCTTTTGGCTTTTGGCCATTTGTGTTTTGGCCTCAACGTTCCTTAATGAACCTGCATGGGATCCTGTCTAAATCTGCAGTGTTGAATTTCATGAACACATTAAATAAATTACTATATATTATAAAATACACATAAAGTCAATATATGAAGAAATTTAATATTTAGGTCAATATGGCATGTATGAATGATTATACCCTTTTGATCACGGAGATCAAATCAACCTTACCCTTACTGGAAAGTAGTGACATGAATGCTTTTATGCCCTTTTGATCATGGAGATCAAGCCAGCCTTACCCTTACTGAAGAAGTAGTGAGATGTTGGTTTGTAACTGAGATGACTTGTTTGTAGTGAGATGTTGGTTTGTAACTGGGATGACTTGTTTGTAGTGAGAGAGGGATTTGTAATAAGGATTTCAAGGTTTTAGGATTCTTGAAAGAATTTGATATTCTGACAGTATTGTGGCAAGGTTTTTTCTCTCTCTTTCTCCCCTGGTTTGTGTGAAAAGAATGTGATTATATAATGGAAATTAGGGTAAAGAAAATGGGCTTTAAATGTGTAATTGGGCCTCCAATGTTCACTTGAATTCGTCACTTTCCAGGCTAAATCGCAGGGGCTTAAGTGCAATTTTTGAAGTTGAAATGTGAAAACAAAATGTAGCCGGCATCAAGAACTAACTCCTGTCCGAAAATTGACTCAATCGGATAAATGGTGAATTAGTTATGAATTTTTGAAGTTTCAGCTCATACAAACTTATTTTGGGCTCCAGTGTCGACTCTGACACGTTCTTCAATAAAAAACTGGTATTGATCGGAGCATAATCCGGTCTCGACTTTTGAAGCAAAGTTGTAGATCTATGAGTCAGTGACCTTGTGTAAAAATATGAGCCCAATCCGATAAAAATTGACCGAGTTATGAATATTCGAAGTTTCAGCCCAGATGAAATAATATTCAGTATTCAGGATTTTCAGCGTGTCACGCATTCTGAGCAAAAAACGAAGGCCTTTTGAATACCATTTGAACTCAATAACTTCTGTGAAAATGTAGCCAACTCAATTTGTGAAATTTTGGCGCCTAAACCAACTCGATACGATGAAAATCGACAAGTTATGATTTTCTGAACATGACGCAAATAAACTTCTGTCACAAATTTTCTGTATGGAAATACTTGATAAATCCACATTTTTGAAGACCTTCTGATTGAAATTGACTTCCAGCTGTGAGAGATGAAAACGTAGATAAAGTCAAGACGGAATTTTGGCCACGGGAACGGGTTCAAAACGAGCCACGATCCTCAAGTTATGAAGTTTTTAGCGCGTAAAAACTGCACTTTCAGCACACTTTTTTCACCATATTTCTTTGAGAAAACTCACACAGTCGGATACCTTCTTTAAAGAATTGACTCTTGAGCCGAACCTGAATTTGAGAATATGTTATCAAAGATATCTTGGCGAAAGAACACCTGAATATGACGCGCCGGGTTAGACTTGTGAATTTTTCTTGAAATATTTTTAGAAATATGGGAGGGCAAATTTTGGGGTACAACACAAGGGATCCTTCGATTTAGCATTGTGTCAAGGATGCTTCGACAGGCATGTTAACCACGTCCTTCGATTAGCATGAACATCACCTTTCGATTGGCCTGTTAACAAAGCCTTTCGATTGGAATTTTAATTAGGACCCTTCGATTGATATTTGGACAAGGGCCATTTGAAGAACTCCTTCCAGGCCATTCGAAAGAGGCCATCAAGAGGGCACTCAAAAAACATGTCCAGGTACACTGAACATGAGAAAATGGCATGTTTTCCTTGCAAATATGGCAATAACTAAATGCTGATTATGGATTCAATTCCTGAGTTAAAGGCCAGATTCTTGCCTTTTCTGTTCCTAACTCCACAAGAGCTGATTCGACCAGAGTGATTCTTTTCAAATCAAGCAGTCTAAGCATTCAGAAGGCCCATTCGAAGGGCCCATAAGAAGTCCATTCGAAGGAGGAAACTCAAGACTAATCGAAGAGCATGGCCTGGAGGCATTCGAAAATCAAAGGTGTCCAGGTTCATTCAAGATTCCAAAGAGACATGAATATTTCAAAAAAGGAAATCTTTTAATATGTCTGATTCTTGTCTCATGGCTTTAAAGGCCTGTTTAATTGGTTGTCTCTTGCCGTTACTAGACCATCATACTCCTATAAATACAAGGGCCAGCATACAGTTCCAGGAAGGAAAAAGGAACGAAAAAGGGGAACAAAACGAAAAAAGAAAAGAAGAGAAACAAGGAGGATTTGGAGATACGCTGCCCACAAACCCACCAAAGGTTATCAGCATTTTCATAAATAATCCAAGCCAAAGCAGCCATTCAGTAAACATCTCCATGCCCAGAGCCACAGATCATACATCTTTAATTGGTAAGGGTTTGCAAAACCAAAATTGCACCTTCATGACATTTAAATACACATTGCATATGTATTTTTGTTATTACTGATTATGTTGCATGTAAGCTGAAGCGCAAAGATGAGATCGTGCCATTTATAGGGCACGATCTAAGTTTCTCCTTCGAATCTCAGGATAAAACAAACCCAGGCCCAGATTCAGCAGATTCAAATTGAGGAAGGAATCGAATTGGGAGGGGATTCGAATCAGGGGGGTAAAGTCCCCCCTGGATCTTTAATATTTGTCTCGTTTTGCAGGAAATATCTTCTCAGAATTTTATTCAGAGCTTCGAAGCTTAGCAGCTTAGCTTCAAACTGGATCCAGGGTTCCTAGATCGAAGGATGACATATCCAGATCGAACACCCCCAAAGTGCACCCCTCAGGCACCTTCGATCAAGCCTCTTCACTGGATCGAAAGACATCCCACACCTCTTTCGATCCAGGCCTCCAGAATTATACCTTTTTTTGATTTACTGCATGTTTCCTTCGATTTCATCTTTGTTTTGACTATTTTATTTCTTTTTTTTAATCAACATAAAATCAATTAAAAGAAAAACCACAAAAACATTAGGCTAGTTTTTTCTATTAAATTAACTTTGTTAATTAATCATTTAATTATCTTAACATTTTCTCAAAAAAACTAAAATTAAGAAGATTTAGATCATTTTCCCAAAATAAAATAAAACAACAAAAAGATTTTATTCTTAGGATTTTTAGAGGTTATTTTCAGATTCGCGCGCATTTATTTTATTGTAACTGCCTACTGGTTTGTAATAGCTTAACTAATACTTTTACACTTTACTGCTTTATTCCCCCGATTTTGGACATATAAATAATCCCCCTCCACGAAGCCTTGTAATAGCGTAGGATTTACAATTCCCGCACTTTAAATTCCTGTACATATATTAACTGTTTAGAAGTATGCTAACTAGCATTGGATGACAAGATCTATCTTGACTTAAAATCAACAGTAGCTCACCATGACATGTAAAGATAATATAAACTGAAAATTGACACACTCGCACATGTCACTCTTAGGGTACGCCTCACTTGGTTGCCTCGAACATGGTCATTGAGTATAGGATGTGTTAGAGGTCGTCCTTTTGTCCAAAGATCATAAGTTGCCTCGAAACGGTTGCCTCGAATAAAATGATCTAAGACATTAGGGTTACCGCTAAGGCGTCCTAACGTTGCTTTAGTTACCACACGTCCCTTAAATCGAATTGACCCGAAAACTTCAACGACGATGCTACCTACTCCTCAATAGTGGGATAGCATTGTCTAAAGGACATTTACACAGTTTAGTTCCTTTTTGAGTAGGTAGATGTTCTTAAGTACTTGCTCTTTTGAAAACAAAAAACAAAACTTTTCGCACTTACACCCTTTTCAAAACAAAAACTCCTTTCAAATCCACAAATACAATGAAAAACAAACTTTTTTAAAACATAGTGAGCAAGTACCTAAGAGCCCGTGGATAACCACGGATAGAAAGGGTGCTAACACCTTCCCTTTCTATAATCTACCTCCCGAACCCGAGAAATATCTCGAAAAGGAATTTTTCTGTGCTTTTGTCCTTTCCTTGTTGGATAAAATAAAAGACGGTGGCGACTCTTGCTTACCGCGACATTTTGCAAAAACAAACGCAAACGCGAACCAGCATTCCAAGACAGTCAGTTCTCATTCCCACCGATCACAGAACTGTTTCTTTTGTGATTACAGTCAGCGGGATGCCCCAGTTTTTTTCTTAAGTCTCCTTCATAGGTTTTGACTTAATGGGCTTTGATTTTTGAGAGATAATGACTGCTTGTTCAAAATAAATTGTCAGTATCCGAACCATCACTGGAATATCAGAGCAAAGACTTAAACGGGATCTAATGCACGATTAGCTGAGTTTAGGATCGAAGAATATCACGAAGAATGGGTGGGTACAAATAAAATTTGAGCCTTTATCCTTTGTTTCTTAAACCGTGAACCAGGCCACGTTATAACCCTAAAAAGTCCTAGCTGAAGCATGGGTTAATCCGAAAACATACTGTTACAAAAGGTATCCTGACTCCTGTAGGGCTCGCTGTAAAATCCTGAGTTGACATCACATTTTACAAAAATTTGCTTGTTTTACTTGAAAAAGGCATTTTCAAAAATTTCAAAACAGACATAAGCTTTGCATTCTTAAAATAATATTGTTTGCATATGACTATTTGTTCAACAGCAGAGAAATTCGCACGACGAATATCTAGTGAACAAAAACCTTTCAATAAAAAGGATCACCTCAAGTGGAAAAACACTTCCAATCAAGGGGCACGGCATGATCATTGTCCATCATCTGGGGCAGTCAATTCAAGATTCAAGGAATCTCTCAAAATGCCAAATAGCCAGGGGCAAATCTCCATCTGAGTCACTTGGGGCATTGGATATGAATTCCAGCAACGAATCTTGCATGATCAAACGAAGATCTTCTGGCAGTATGGCAACACAACACTACAGACAGTGACACCTCTCTACATCTTGAGGGAATGGACATAGTCAAAAAATACCGCGCGTGAATCAAAGACCCACTAGGTTGACTGGCCTAGGCAAAAATAAGGGCTTCCCGGCGAACCAAAAGGGTTCGGGCAAAAATAAGGGATGAAAACGAAAAAGTCTGTACACCCGACAAGTCGAAAACCTGAAAAGGCGGCTTGGGCAAAAAAGGGTATCCCGATGGACTGAAAACCCGAAAGGGCGGTCCAGGCAAAAATTAGGGATCAAAGCGTACGACTATGTCCCGTCATCTTGTATCTGGCCTACCAGAAGAAGACTTGTCATTTTAACCGAAAGATACCAAGCACCTCATAGGTGGGGATAATTCTCGATCCACAGGGCCTCCGCAGGCACCTTCTCCCGCAAAAAATAGGGGCAAATAAGAATTGTCCGAACTGTACAAGTTGCTCTGTCCACCAGGTACCAAGGTATATATTCAGCTGAAGAATATGGCTAAGATACTATCACTCCCCGCAGAGTAAAACAGTAATGGTAGCTCTCCCCACTGAGACTTGCAACTATGAACGAATCAGCAATACTATCCCCAAGCAGAGTTGGTCTACCATCAGCCCTAAAAAGATTGGGTATCCCCAGAAGGTCTTAATATTCCCCAGTGGAGTATAAGGATATTCCCCAGCAAGCATAAGAGTATTCCTGTCAGTCTTAATATTCCTCAACGAAATATAAGAGTGTTCCCCGGCATAATGCAAGGTACCCCCAGTGGAGCCATTTCCCCAGTGCAGTCTAAAAAAGTTTCCCCAATGGAGTTGAATCATCTTCCCCGGTAGATTCTGGAAGCTTATCCCCTGCGAAGCACAAATAAGTCTCCCCAGCCAAATTTAGAGGTTATCCCCACAAGAGTCTAACTGGGTTATCCTCAGCGAGTTGCAACTGAAAGATCATCCCCAGCGAAGTTCTTTCTATCCCCAACGGAGATCATCATCAAAATCCCCAACAGAGCTTATCAACAGAATCCACAGCGGAGTTTATCATTAAAATCTCAGCGAAGTATCTCTTCCCCACAGAGTAATTCCCCGCAGAGTAATCTCTTCACCATGTTTATTCCCCAACAGAGTTATTTTCTCCTACAGGTTTATTCTCACAACCATCTTCGTTCATCATCCCCAGCGGAAACGAAGAACTCAACTCTATTCTCCAGCAGTCCAGGATTTAACAAACTCCCCAACATTTGTCAAGGATTTATTTTCCCAGACGAAAATACATTCATAAACATTTCCCATTTCATACCTCCTATTTACATACATGATAAAGTGCATACGACACGATCTCATTTATTTTTGAGAACATCATGACATCATGCATTTCATACATCATGACATTGCATACAACTAACGTTTTACCTTTTTCAGGAAAAGGTCAATCAAAGGATGGATACCATCAACCTTTTTAAGTCCCAGTTTAATACCTGTAGCAAGCCAGGAAAAATATCTGTGGACGATTGACTTGTAGATTAATACCTGTAACAAGCCAGGAAAATTATCTACATGAAGAGATTGAAGATTAATACCTGTAACAAGCCAGGAAGACCTTTCTTTCTCAGGTCAGAGATTAATACCTGAAACCAGCAAGGACAACTATCTCCTCGTCCAACCTTTTCAAGTTCCAGATTAATACCTGTAGCAAGCCAGGAAAATATCTGTGGACGACTGATTGTAGATTAATACCTGTAACAAGCCAGGAAAATTATTTACATGAAGAGATTGAAGATTAATACCTGTAACAAGCCAGGAAGACCTTTCTTTCTCAGGTCAGAGATTAATACCTGAAACCAGCCAGGACAGATATCTCCACGACCAACCTTTTCAGGTCCCAGTTTAATACCTGTAGCAAGCCAGGAAAATATCTGTGGACGACTGATTGTAGATTAATACCTGTAACAAGCCAGGAAAATTATCAACATGAAGAGATTGAAGATTAATACCTGTAACAAGCCAGGAAGACCTTTCTTTCTCAGGTCAGAGATTAATACCTGAAACCAGCCAGGACAACTATCTCATTGGCCAACCTTTTTAAGTCCCAGTTTAATACCTGTAGCAAGCTAGGAAAATATCTGTGGACGACTGATTGTAGATTAATACCTGTAACAAGCCAGGAAAATTATCTACATGAAGAGATTGAAGATTAATACCTGTAACAAGCCAGAAAGACCTTTCTTTCTCAGGTCACAGATTAATACCTGAAACCAGCCAGGACAGATATCTCCTCGACCAACCTTTTCAGGTCCCAGTTTAATACCTGTAGCAAGCCAGGAAAATATTTGTGGACGACTGATTGTAGATTAATACCTGTAACAAGCCAGGAAAATTATCTACATGAAGAGATTGAAGATTAATACCTGTAAGAAGCCAGGAAGACCTTTCTTTCTCAGGTCAGAGATTAATACCTGAAACCAGCCAGGACAGCTATCTCCTCGACCAACCTTTTCAAGTTCCAGATTAATACCTGTAGCAAGCCAGGAAAATATTTGTGGACGACTGATTGTAGATTAATACCTGTAATAAGCCAGGAAAATTATCTACATGAAGAGATTGAAGATTAATACTTGTAACAAGCCAGGAAGACCTTTCTTTCTCAGGTCAGAGATTAATACCTGAAACTAGCCAGGACAGCTATCTCCTCGACCAACCTTTTCAAGTTCCAGATTAATACCTGTAACAGCCAGGAAAAATATCTGTGGACGACTGATTGTAGATTAATACATGTAACAAGCCAGGAAAATTATCTACATGAAGAGATTGAAGATTAATACCTGTAACTAGCCAGGAAGACCATCTTTCTTTCTCAGGTCAGAGATTAATACCTGAAACCAGCCAGGACAACTATCTCCTCGACCAACCTTTTCAAGTCCCAGTTGAATACCTGTAGCAAGCCAGGAAAACTATCTGTGGACGACTGATTGTAGACTAATACCTGTAACAAGCCAGGAAAACCATCTACACGAAGAGATTGAAGATTAATACTTGGAACCAGACAAGACAAGTTCTATAACCTCAACGGTATACTCCCGTGAGCACGAGTCAGTTCCTAAATCTCAACAAAAGTTAGACTTCCCCAGCGGAATCTTCTACAAACAACAGGTATGCAAGTTCTCGCTGAGGAATCTCTTATGCGATCGACACTCCTGCAGATGGCATCTATAAGCCCATCCTCCTACCAACAATCTCCAAATGGCATCTGTAAGCCCATTCCCGACGTTATAATGCTGATACTACACCATGCGAGTGCAAATTTTTGGGCACTCTAGTGTTCAATCATCTTCCACCTTCGGATCACGAAAGGCACGCAAGCCAATCTACATCCTCAGGTTTAAGAAGATTGAACAGGGGCAACTGTTGTACCCCAAAATTTGCCCTCTCATGTTTTCAAAGGTCTTCCCTTACATGGTGGGTCACAAACCCTTGCCTAAGAAAAATAAAGTTTTTGGTTGGTGCTTTAAGTACCTTTCGATTGGCATTCTGAAAGACCATTCGATTGGTATTCTGAAGGAGCCTTTCGATTGGCATTATGGATAAGCACTTCGATTGGCATTATGTCAAGGCCTTCGATTGGCATTCTGAAAGACCCTTCAATTGGTATTCTGAAGGAGCCTTTTGATTGGAATTATGGACAAGCATTTCGATTGGCATTATGTCAAGGCCTTCGATTAGAATTCTGAAAGACCTTTTCATTTGGCATGCCAAGGGATCCTTCGATTTAGCATTGTGTCAAGGCAGCTTCGACAGGCATGTTAACCATGTCCTTCGATTAGCATGAACAACACCTTTCGATTGGCCTGTTAACAAAGCCTTTCGATTGGAATTTTAATTAGGACCCTTCAATTGATATTTGGACAAGGGCCATTTGAAGAACTCCTTCAAGGCCATTCGAAAGAGGCCATCAAGAGGGCACTCAAAAAACATGTCCAGGTACACTGAACATGAGAAAATGGCATGTTTTCCTTGCAAATATGGCAATAACTAAATGCTGATTATGGATTCAATTCCGGAGTTAAAGGCCAAATTCTTGCCTTTTCTGTTCCTAACTCCACAAGAGCTGATTCGACCAGAGTGATTCTTTTCAAATCAAGCAGTCGAAGCATTCAGAAGGCCCATTCGAAGGGCACATAAGAAGTCCATTCGAAGGAGGCAACTCAAGACCAATCGAAGAGCATGGCCTGGAGGCATTCGAAAATCAAAGGTGTCCAGGTTCATTCAAGATTCCAAAGAGACATGAATATTTCAAAAAAGGAAATCTTTTAATATGTATGATTCTTGTCTCATGGCTTTAAAGGCCTGTTTTATTGGTTGTCTCTTGCCGTTACTAGACCATCATACTCCTATAAATACAAGGGCCAGCATACAGTGCCAGGAAGGAAAAAGGAACGAAAAAGGGGAACATAACAAAAAAAGAAAAGAAGAGAAACAGGGAGGATTTGGAGATACGCTGCCCACAAACCTACCAAAGGTTATCAGCATCTTCATAAATAATCCAAGCCAAAGCAGCCATTCAGCAAACATCTCCACGCCCAGAGCCACATATCATACATCTTTAATTGGTAAGGGTTTGCAAAACCAAAATTGCACCTTCATGACATTTAAATACACATTGCATATGTATTCTTGTTATTACTGATTATGTTGCATGTAAGCTGAAGCGCAAAGATGAGATCGTGCCATTTCTGGGGCACGATCTAAGTTTCTCCTTCGAATCTCAGGATAAAACAAACCCAGGCCCAGATTCAGCAGATTCAAATTGAGGAAGGACTCGAATTGGGAGGAGATTTGAATCAGGGGGGTAAAGTCCCCCCTGGATCTTTAATATTTGTCTCGTTTTGCAGGAAATATCTTCTCAGAATTTTGTTCATAGCTTCGAAGCTTAGCAACTTAGCTTCGAACTGGATCCAGGGTTCCTAGATCGAAGGATGACATATCCAGATCAAACACCCCCAAAGTGCAGCCCCTCAGGCACCTTCGATCAAGCCTCTTCACTGGATCGAAAGACAGCCCACACCTCTTTTGATCCAGGCCTCCAGAATTATACATTTTTTTGATTTACTGCTTGTTTCCTTCGATTTCATCTTTGTTTTGACTATTTTATTTCTTTTTTTTAATCAACATAAAATCAATTAAAAGAAAAACCACAAAAACATTAGGCTAGTTTTTCTATTAAATTAACTTTGTTAATTAATCATTTAATTATCTTAACATTTTCTCAAAAAAACTAAAATTAAGAAGATTTAGATCATTTTCCCAAAATAAAATAAAACAACAAAAATATTTTATTCTTAGGATTTTTAGAGGTTATTTTCAGATTCGCGCGCGTTTATTTTATTGTAACTGCCTACTGGTTTGTAATAGCTTAACTAAGACTTTTACACTTTACTGCTTTATTCCCTCGATTTTGGACAAGTAAATAATCCCCTCCCCGAAGCCTTGTAATAGCGTAGGATTTACAATTCCCGCACTTTAAATTCCTGTACATATATTAACTGTTTAGATGTATGCTAACTAGGATTGCATGACAATATCTATCTTGACTTAAAATCAACAGTAGCTCACCATGACATGTAAAGATAATATAAACTGAAAATTGACACACTCGCACATGTCACTCTTAGGGTACGCCTCACTTGGTTGCCTCGAACGTGGTCATTGAGTATAGGATGTGTTAGAGGTCGTCCTTTTGTCCAAAGATCATAAGTTGCCTCGAAACGGTTGCCTCGGATAAAATGATCTAAGACATTAGGGTTACCGCTAAGGCGTCCTAATGTTGCTTTAGTGACCACACGTCCCTTAAATCGAATTGACCCGAAAACTCCAACAACGATGCTACCTACTCCTCAATAGTGGGATAGCATTGTCTAAAGGACATTTGCACACTTTAGTTCCTTTTTGAGTAGGTAGAGGTTCTTAAGTACTTGCTCTTTTGAAAACAAAAAACAAAACTTTTCACACTTACACCCCTTTCAAAACAAAAACTCCTTTCAAATCCACAAACACAAAGAAAAACAAACTTTTTGAAAACATAGTGAGCAAGTACCTAAGAGCCCGTGGATAACCACAGATAGAAAGGGTGCTAACACCTTCCCTTTCTATAATCTACCTCCCGAACCCGAGAAATATCTCGAAAAGGAATTTTTCTGTGCTTTTGTCCTTTCCTTGTTGGATAAAATAAAAGACGGTGGCGACTCTTGCTTACCGCGACATTTTGTGAAAACAAACGCAAACACGAACCAGCATTCCAAAACAGTCAGTTCTCATTCCCACCGATCACAGTATGATATTTTTAAATCTACCTTCAGTGAATGTTGGTAGTACATCGACAGTAAAAGTCAGTGTTTCTTATCTTTTTGCTATCATCAGTGAACGATGATAGTTCATCGTCAGTGAATGGCGGTGACATGATATATTCAAATCTACCTTCAGTGAATGTTGGTAGTACATCGACAGTGAACGCCGGTGTTTCTTATCTTTTTTCTATCATCAGTGAATGGTGATAGTTCATCGTCAGTGAACAACGGTGGTATGATATTTTTAAATCTACCTTCAGTGAACGTTGGTAGTACATCGGCAGTGAACGTCGGTGTTTCTTATCTTTTTGCTATCATCAGTGAACGGTGATAGTTCATCGTCAGTGAACGGCGGTGGTATGATATTTTCAAATCTACCTTCAGTGAACGTTGGTAGTACACCAACAGCGAATGTCAGTGTTTCTTATCTTTTTGCTATCATCAGTGAACGGTGATAGTTCATCGTCAGTGAACGGTTGTGGTATTATATTTTCAAATCTACCTTTAGTGAATGTTGGTAGTACATCGGCAGTGCACGTAGGTGTTTCTTATCTTTTTGCTATCATCAGTGAACGTTGATAATTCATTGTTAGTGAACGATGGTGGTATGATATTCTCTCAAATCTACCTTCAGTGAACGTTGGTAGTACATCGGCAGTGAACGTCGGTGTTTCTTATCTTTTTGCTATCATTAGTGAATGTTGATAGTTCATCGTTAGTGAACGGCGGTGGTATGATATTTTCTCTCTACCTTCAGTGAACGTTGGTAGACATCGGCAGTGAACGTCGATGCTTGTTATCCTCCTCTCTAATTCAATTCTTTTGGTCCACCAGTGATTTATTTTCCTGGTGGGGTTGCTCCTTTGTTTCTTCATTTTTGTGGCATCCCCAATGATACTTTGAGTCTCTTTTGTTCTGTTCATATGCATTCATAATCATAAGCATTGCATGGCATCTTAGAGACAAAAATAGGGCGTGTTTTATATTTAAGTATCTTCAATCGTGTCGACACGAAGATTTTTAACCTTCGTATCTCCGGATAGAAGACACTTAAATAAGGGCAGTTGTTGTACCCCAATTTTTGCCCCAAAGATTCCCCTATCATATCATGTCAACTTGATCATAACAAAATCACATTAGGGTTGGTTCTTCCTTTTTTCTATCTCCTATCTTTAAGCTTGCTCTTGAGGAATCTCCAAGCACCTTGGTTGTGTATTTTGTATATGTGTTGATAATTAACCTCTAACCAAAATACAAAAAAATATTTTTCTTTGTCTTTGCAAAATTATGTTTTGTAGGTACCAAGTCAAAGCATCCGACAAATAAGGTTTTCCAGGCAAAACAATCAGTTCTGTATTGTGTCGAAAGGCAGCTTGCATCAATCCACAGAGGCTTGTATCGAACTCATGCAAAGTTGATTTGATTCTGTATTGTGTCGAAAGGCAGCTTGCGTCAATCCACAGAGGCTTGTATCGAACTCATGCAAAGTTGATTTGATTCTGTATTATGTCGAAAGGCAGCTTGCATCAATCCACAGAGGCTTGTGTCGAACTCATGCAAAGTTGATTTGATTCTGTATTGTGTCGAAAGGCAGCTTGCATAAATCCACATAGGCTTGTGTTGAACTCATGCAAAGTTAATTTGATTTTGTATTGTGTCGAGAGGCAGCTTGCATCAATCCACAGAAGCTTGTGTCGAACTCATGCAAAGTTGATTTGATTCTGTATTGTGGCGAAAGACATCATCCATCGACATATAAAGGTATGCATCGACCCATAAAGGTATGTATCGACTCATCCAGTTATGTACAACTAGCATGTGTCGACACATGCATGTATGTATCGACTCATCCTGTTTGTATAACTAGCATGTGTCGACACATGCAGGGACTTAAGTGCAATTTTTGAAGTTGAAATGTGAAAACAAAATGTAGCCGGCATCGAGAGCTAACTCCTGTCCGAAAATTGGCTCAATTGGATAAACGGTGAATTAGTTATGAATTTTTGAAGTTTCAGCTCAGACAAACTTATTTTGGGCTCCAGTGTCGACTTTGACACGTTCTTCAATAAAAAACTGGTATTGATCGGAGCATAATCCGGTCTCGACTTTTGAAGCAAAGTTGTAGATCTATGAGTCAGTGACCTTGTGTAAAAATATGAGCCCAATCCGATAAAAATTGATCGAGTTATGAATATTCGAAGTTTCAGCCCAGATGAAATAATATTCAGTATTCAGGATTTTCAGCGTGTCACGCACTCTGAGCAAAAACCGAAGGCCTTTTGAATACCATTTGAACTCAATAACTTCTGTGAAAATGTAGCCAACTCAATTTGTGAAATTTTGGCGCCGGAACCAGCTCGATACGATGAAAATCGACCAAGTTATGATTTTCTGAAAATGACGCAAATAAACTTCTGTCACAAATTTTCTGTATGAAAATTCTTGATAAATCCACATTTTTGAAGACCTTCTGAACGAAATTGGCTTCCAGCTGTGAGAGGTGAAAACGTAGATAATGTCAAGACAGAATTTTGGCCACCGGAATGGGTTCAAAACGAGCCACGATCTTCAAGTTATGAATTTTTTAGCGGGTAAAAACTGCACTTTCAGCACACTTTTTTCACCATATTTCTTCGAGAAAACTCACACAGTCGGATACCTTCTTTAAAGAATTGACTCTTGAGCCGAACCTGAATTTGAGAATATGTTATCAGAGATATCTTGGCGAAAGAACACCTGAATATGACGCGCCGGGTTGGACTTGTGAATTTTTCTTGAAATGTTTTGAGAAATATGGGAGGGCAAATTTTGGGGTACAACACAAGGGATCCTTCAATTTAGCATTGTGTCAAGGCAGCTTCGACAAGCATGTTAACCATGTCCTTCGATTAGCATGAACATCACCTTTCGATTGGCCTGTTAACAAAGCCTTTCGATTGGGATTTTAATTAGGACCCTTCGATTGATATTTGGACAAGGGCCATTTGAAGAACTCCTTCCAGGCCATTCAAAAGAGGCCATCAAGAGGGCACTCAAAAAACATGTCCAGGTACACTGAACATGAGAAAATGGCATGTTTTCCTTGCAAATATGGCAATAACTAAATGCTGATTATGGATTCAATTCCTGAGTTAAAGGCCAGATTCTTGCCTTTTCTGTTCCTAACTCCACAAGAGCTGATTCGACCAGAGTGATTCTTTTCAAATCAAGCAGTCGAAGCATTCAGAAGGCCCATTCGAAGGGCCCATAAGAAGTCCATTCGAAGGAGGCAACTCAAGACCAATCGAAGAGCATGGCCTGGAGGCATTCGAAAATCAAAGGTGTCCAGGTTCATTCAAGATTCCAAAGAGACATGAATATTTCAAAAAAGGAAATCTTTTAATATGTCTGATTCTTGTCTCATGGCTTTAAAGGCCTGTTTAATTGGTTGTCTCTTGCCGTTACTAGACCATCATACTCCTATAAATACAAGGGCCAGCATACAGTTCCAGGAAGGAAAAAGGAACGAAAAAGGGAAAAAAAATGAAAAAAGAAAAGAAGAGAAACAAGGAGGATTTGGAGATACGCTACCCACAAACCCACCAAAGGTTATCAGCATTTTCATAAATAATCCAAGCCAAAGCAGCCATTCAGCAAACATCTCCACGCCCAGAGCCACAGATCATACATCTTTAATTGGTATGGGTTTGCAAAACCAAAATTGCACCTTCATGACATTTAAATACACATTGCATATGTATTCTTGTTATTACTGATTATGTTGCATGTAAGCTGAAGCGCAAAGATGAGATCGTGCCATTAATGGGGCACGATCTAAGTTTCTCCTTCGAATCTCAGGATAAAACAAACCCAGGCCCAGATTCAGCAGATTCAAATTGAGGAAGGACTCGAATTGGGAGGAGATTCGAATCAGGGGGGTAAAGTCCCCCCTGGATCTTTAATATTTGTCTCGTTTTGCAGGAAATATCTTCTCAGAATTTTATTCAGAGCTTCGAAGCTTAGCAGCTTAGCTTCAAACTGGATCCAGGGTTCCTAGATCGAAGGATGACATATCCAGATCGAACACCCCCAAAGTGCAGCCCCTCAGGCACCTTCGATCAAGCCTCTTCACTGGATCGAAAGACATCCCACACCTCTTTCGATCCAGGCCTCCAGAATTATACATTTTTTTGATTTACTGCCTGTTTCCTTCGATTTCATCTTTGTTTTGACTATTTTATTTCTTTTTTTTAATCAACATAAAATCAATTAAAAGAAAAACCACAAAAACATTAGGCTAGTTTTTTCTATTAAATTAACTTTGTTAATTAATCATTTAATTATCTTAACATTTTCTCAAAAAAACTAAAATTAAGAAGATTTAGATCATTTTCCCAAAATAAAATAAAACAACAAAAAGATTTTATTCTTAGGATTTTTAGAGGTTATTTTCAGATTCGCGCGCGTTTATTTTATTGTAACTGCCTACTGGTTTGTAATAGCTTAACTAAGACTTTTACACTTTACTGCTTTATTCCCCCGATTTTGGACGTGTAAATAATCCCCCTCCCCGAAGCCTTGTAATAGCGTAGGATTTACAATTCTCGCACTTTAAATTCCTGTACATATATTAACTGTTTAGATGTATGCTAACTAGGATTGCATGACAAGATCTATCTTGACTTAAAATCAACAGTAGCTCACCATGACATGTAAATATAATATAAACTGAAAATTGACACACTCGCTAATGTCACTCTTAGGGTACGCCTCACTTGGTTGCCTCAAACGTGGTCATTGAGTATAGGATGTGTTAGAGGTCGTCCTTTTGTCCAAAGATCATAAGTTTCCTCGAAACAGTTGCCTCGGATAAAATGATCTAAGACATTAGGGTTACCGCTAAGGCGTCCTAATGTTGCTTTAGTGACCACACGTCCCTTAAATCGAATTGACCCGAAAACTCCAACGACGATGCTACCTACTCCTCAATAGTGGGATAGCATTGTCTAAAGGAAATTTGCACAGTTTAGTTCCTTTTTGAGTAGGTAGATGTTCTTAAGTACTTGCTCTTTTGAAAACAAAAAACAAAACTTTTCGCACTTACACCCCTTTCAAAATAAAAACTCCTTTCAAATCCACAAACACAAAGAAAAACAAACTTTTTGAAAACATAGTGAGTAAGTACCTAAGAGCTCGTGGATAACCACGGATAGAAAGGGTGCTAACACCTTCCCTTTCTATAATCTACCTCCCGAACTCGAGAAATATCTCGAAATGGAATTTTTCTATGCTTTTGTCCTTTCCTTGTTGGATAAAATAAAAGACGGTGGCGACTCTTGCTTACCGCGACATTTTGCGAAAACAAACGTAAACGCGAACCAGCATTCCAAAACAGTCAGTTCTCATTCCCACCGATCACAGTATGATTTTTTTAAATCTACCTCCAGTGAATGTTGGTAGTACATCGACAGTAAAAGTCAGTGTTTCTTATCTTTTTGCTATCATCAGTGAACGGTGATAGTTCATCGTCAGTGAACGGCAGTGGCATGATATATTCAAATCTACCTTTAGTGAATGTTGGTAGTACATCGACAGTGAACGCCGGTGTTTCTTATCTTTTTTCTATCATCAGTGAATGGTGATAGTTCATCGTCAGTGAACGACGGTGGTATGATATTTTTAAATCTACCTTCAGTGAACGTTGGTAGTACATCGGCAGTGAACGTCGGTGTTTCTTATCTTTTTGCTATCATCAGTGAACGGTGATAGTTCATCGTCAGTGAACGGCGGTGGTATGATATTTTCAAATCTACCTTCAATGAACGTTGGTAGTACACCAACAGCGAACGTCAGTGTTTCTTATCTTTTTGCTATCATCAGTGAACGGTTGTGGTATTATATTTTCAAATCTACCTTTAGTGAATGTTGGTAGTACATCGGCAGTGCACGTCGGTGTTTCTTATCCTTTTGCTATCATCAGTGAACGTTGATAATTCATCGTCAGTGAATGATGGTTGTATGATATTCTCTCAAATCTACCTTCAGTGAACGTTGGTAGTACATCGGCAGTGAACATCGGTGTTTCTTATCTTTTTGCTATCATCAGTGAATGTTGATAGTTCATCGTCAGTGAACGGCGGTGGTATGATATTTTCTCTCTACCTTCAGTGAATGTTGGTAGACATCGGCAGTGAACGTCGATGCTTGTTATCCTCCTCTCTGATTCAATTCTTTTGGTCCACCAGTGATTTATTTTCCTGGTGGGGTTGCTCCTTTGTTTCTTCATTTTTGTGGCATCCCCAATGATACTTTGAGTCTCTTTTGTTCTGTTCATATGCATTCATAATCATAAGCATTGCATGGCATCTTAGAGACAAAAATAGGGCGTGTTTTATATTTAAGTATCTTCAATCGCGTCGACACGAAGATTTTTAACCTTCGTATCTCCGGATAGAAGACACTTAAATAAGGGCAGTTGTTGTACCCCAATTTTTGCCCCTAAGATTCCCCTATCATATCATGTCAACTTGATCATAACAAAATCACATTAGGGTTGGTTCTTCCTTTTTTCTATCTCCTATCTTTAAGCTTGCTCTTAAGGAATCTCCAAGCACCTTGGTTGTGTATTTTGTATATGTGTTGATAATTAACCTCTAACCAAAATACAAAAAAATATTTTTCTTTGTCTTTGCAAAATTATGTTTTATAGGTACCAAGTCAAAGCATCCGACAAATAAGGTTTTCCAGGAAAAACAATCAGTTCTGTATTGTGTCGAAAGGCAGCTTGCATCAATCCACAGAGGCTTGTGTCGAACTCATGCAAAGTTGATTTGATTCTGTATTGTGTCGAAAGGCAGCTTGCGTCAATCCACAGAGGCTTGTGTCAAACTCATGCAAAGTTGATTTGATTCTGTATTGTGTCGAAAGGCAGCTTGCATCAATCCACAGAGGCTTGTGTCGAACTCATGCAAAGTTGATTTGATTCTGTATTGTGTCGAAAGGCAGCTTGCATCAATCCACATAGGCTTGTGTCGAACTCATGCAAAGTTGATTTGATTTTGTATTGTGTCGAAAGGCAGCTTGCATCAATCCACAGAAGCTTGTGTCAAACTCATGCAAAGTTGATTTGATTCTGTATTGTGGCGAAAGACATCATGCATCGACCTATAAAGGTATGCATCGACCCATAAAGGTATGTATCGAATCATCCAGTTATGTACAATTAGCATGTGTCGGCACATGCATGTATGTATCGACTCATCCTGTTTGTATAACTAGCATGTGTCGACACATGCATGTATGTATCGACTCATCCTGTTTGTATAACTAGCATGTGTCGACACATACGTGTTATGTATCGACTCATGCAATTTGTGTGATTTTGTAATATGTTGAAGAAGCAGTATGTATCGAAACATAGAGGCATGTATCGACACATGCTGTGTTATACTACTAGAATGTGTCGATGCATACCACCCATGTATCGACTCATAACAGCAAAATTCATGTGTTTTTTTGAAAAAAAGCCAGTAATTTCAAACTGTTATCTTTTTGGCTCCAATTTTTCTGCATAATTTGAAAATTATATCATTAATTCAAATTTTGGCTCCAAGAATCAATTACCAAATTACCACTAATTCCAATCCTAAAACTCTATAAATAGAGACCTCATTTCATTCAAATCACAAGCTTTTGATATCCAAACTCATCTTGCTAAAAAATCTCTCAATTCTCTCCATCTACCAAATTCACTCAAAGCTCCATTTTCTAAAAAAGGATAGTAAGCTTTTCATTGAAGCTTACTAATCTTTGAGCTAAACCTTCATCCAAACACTTTTTCTTCATCAATTCTCTACATCCAAGCTTCGATAATTGATTCTTGTGGTTGAATTGAAACAAATTCTGGAAGTTGTTTGATAATTCTCTAATTCTGCCTTTGGTAAGTTGGATCATCATCTTTCACAATGTAATCTCTTGTGGATTTCTGGTTTTTGATTCATTAAGCACTGTTTTATGATTCCATTAGTGCTGTTTTCTCATAATTTGATGGAATCTTCATGCTCAATTGGATCCATGATCATAAGGTGTTTGATGAAAAGTTGGAACAAAAATTTGATCCTTGAGATGCTGTTTTCGACTGATTTTAACAGGTTGCACTCAATTGCTGTAACATTGCAATTGTTTGTCACAGAAAATTGATTTTTAAAAAAAATGAACTGATGCAATAGGTTGATGTCTAAGCACAATTGATTGTAACAGTGCCAAAAATACTTCTTCTGCCTTATTTTGGGGCTGTTTTGACTCAAATATTTTTTCTGCTCATTCTCTTTAATGGATAATTTGGATTGCAATTTTAAATGTCCTATTTGTCTTTAAACTCAATGGACTTTATGATGTAGATGAAGTTGGATAAATGTTCATCAATTCAAATCTACCTAATAATGAATTATTTAATTCATTTTTGGTGCTTGGGATTAATGATATGTTTAGTTCTTTAATCCATCTAGAGGAGTGGTTGAATTTAAAGATGAAAGAATTTTGAAATGGTGATCCAAATTAGCTTATCATTCCCCTCCCTCTTCATCTTATCCCTTTCTTTTTAATTTTGCTACATGTTAAGGGATGGTGATCTCTATATCATTTATCCAAACATGAAGTACATAGATTGCTATTGACCGGCCTCAAAATAGGTGCGACTTCTACATAAGTCCACTTACGATTGCTTAACATAGCGCTAAATTTTGTCCCGATTCGAAAAAATGATCATTCGTGGCCCAAACTTATGATTGCAAGCCCAAGTATGTTAATTTGATCTCTTTGATCCAATAACCTTGAGATTCATTGTGTGGAGGCTTTGGTTCAACCAATCCTCCAATGGATCTACAACACCTTTGGTCAACACGGATCACTTAAACATCATTGATCATTAAATGTTACTTTTGAGGATTCTAAAATGGATGATATATTTGACAAAAAGCAAATGTAACTTATTGTGTGGAGGCTTTGGTTCTACCAATCCTATAATGAGTTCCAAATACAAGTTTCAAGATGGTCATCCAACTAACCACTAATTTCTAACAATTGACTTTACTTTATGCTTTTATTTTTTATGCTTTATGTACCATTTAATTTGAGCATTTACATTTCATGCCATTTTTATTTTGCTCACTTGAGCATTTACTTTTATGTCATTTTTATTTTGCTCACTTTAGCTTTTCTTTTCCTTTTAAAGACACCTAATAATCAACATGAACTATAAAAATCTTTAATGATACTTGGACTATTTGGTTACTATCCTTGGCATTATGGAGTATTGGACTTCTTGGACTTAGGATTAGAAACCTTGGCCTATCTTGGAGACTTTGTGACTTTATTTGATATTTTGTCTGGAGTTCTTGAGGTTTACCTCAAGACATTGGGTTGTTTGTTTGTTTTGTGTGCAGGTTATTGTGATTACATACTTTGTTTGTAATTTGGAATTCACCCGTATACAGCCGTTACTCTTCCCAATTCTTGCGAAGACTTAAAATACTTGAAGTTTGATTCTCTCAAGAGGTCTAGTATCTTTGCTTGCTTGGTTTCAATCCAAAGAATTGGAATTCTATATTGACTCATAATGTAAAGTATTGGCTTCTTGTTGGTTATATGGTTCTTATCCCTAGCTTTTACCTTATGCTTTAGGATAGCCTCTTCTTCTCCTCCCATCTTATTTAATTTCAAAAAGTATTCTCCCTCCTTTTAAAAAAACTCTTCTTATTTCTAAACTTGAAATACTTTCATAATAAACTTGGACTTAGGTCCATGCATTTTCAAAACATTTTCATAAATAAACATCAATCAATTTAATAATACCTTGACATTTTTGTGAGAAGACTAAAAGTCAATCAATCTCATTTCAAACCATTTTTTGCCACTTTGGCTTTTTATTTTAAAACTTTTCTTAAAAGATTAGACTCTTGTCAATCCTTGTAGTGATGCAAACAACTATACTTCTACAATATGTAGTAAAGAGAGATATTTTCCACTTGGGTGTTGAGTGAGGAATTGTTGATTTTAAAATCCAAGCCATATCCTCCACTTTGAGATGATGCAAATTCTCCTTTCTCATGATTGTGGGTAGTAAGTATGTTTTCCACACGGACAATGACGATGATGTCTTATCTCATAAAATTAACCAACACACTTGTGTTTCAAATTTTTAAAAGAGGAACTACGTGTACCCTGATCCCCTATTGCATGAAAGGTGGTACATAGGCACTAAAGGTTCGCAACCGCGGTGGGTGCAAAAACCATAAAAAAATATTTCTTTTCTCACCTCCACCATCCATTTTATATACAACACATTTTCATAGCCAAAATATACAGATTTTTCAAAGAGGTTCCTGCGGATTACCGTAGATATTTAGGGTGCTAATACCTTCCCTTTGCATAACCAACCCCCTTACCTTGAATCTTTCCCCCTTTTTTGGGTTATTCGCTCTTTTCCCATTCCTTTGGAAACAATAAAGCGCGGTGGCGATTTTTATTTTGATTTGTATAAAGTCTAGTCAATCCAATGGCTTAGTCTTGAACATTTCTACCGCTACAGTCAGCCCTGAAGCAATAAGACTATGTATTTTCCCTTTCTCATTAAGAGATAGAGCTAGAGCTTGGCTCCAGTCTCTCATCCAACTATGTTACCACATGGGACGTGTTGAAGAAAGTTTTCTTAGTGTGATATTTTCTTCCAAGTAAGATGGCTTTGCTAAGAGCCAATATCAATGGTTTTAAACAAAAGGAAAGTAAATTTCTTTTCGAAGCATGGGAAAGATACAAAGATATGTTACGACTTTGTTCACGTCATGGTCTAGAAGAATGGTTTATTATATACACCTTTTACAACGGTCTCTTGTATAACACAAGATTGACAATAGACGATCCGGTTGGAGGCACACTGATAGATAAACCTTACCAAGACATTTATCAGCTTATCAAAAGTATGGCTCAAAATCATTACCAATGGGGAAGTTATAGAACCTTTATGGAGAAACCTCAAACGAAAGGCGATATGTACTAAGTTAGTAGCTTAGACCAAGTTAATGCCAAGGGAGAAGCTATTACACAAAAGATATAAAACTTGACCATAACTCCCGCAACTATCGTGGTTGCAGTAGCTCCGACATGAGATTTATGCAGACTTCATGGACATGCTGCCCCCGAATGTCCACTTTTGACTGGAGTACTAGTTGATCAAGTAAATTATGCTCAAGGGAACCCTTATTGTAATACCTATAACCCTGCCTGGAAGAACTATCCAAACTTTTCATACAAAAACAACAATGCATTGTATGCACTTGGCCAAGCTCCTGTTACACCGCCAAGATATCAGAAAGTCGCCCTAATTATTCCAAATATTCCTAGGAGATCCAACCTAGAAATCATGATAGAAAATTTCGTAGTTACTCAAGCTCAACAAAACAAGGATTTTCTAAATCAGAACATACACACAAGCGAACAACTCAAGCAAATATCAAACAAGGTTGATGCTCTAGCCACTCATAACAAAATGCTAGAATCACAAATCTCTTAAGTGGCTCAACAGCAAGCAGCTACCATTGCTCCAACTGACATTTTTCCTGGACAACTACAACGAAATCTAAAAGGTCATGATAATGCTATAATACTTTGGAGTGGGATTGAATTAGATGGACCAACTGATCCAAGAATAAAAAACCCAGCCATGTATCAAAATCCTTGGAAAGAAACTGAAAAGGAAAATGAACCAAAAGAAAATGAGAAGGAAGATAAAAGTGAAGAGGCCAAAGAGAAAGAAAAACCGTATGTGCCTCTGCCACCATATAAACCACCTATATTGTATCCTTAACGGTTAGCCAAGTCTAAAAGTGTAGGGCAATTTAAGAAATTCATTGAACTTTCCTAAACAATTGAATATCATTATACCTTTCACAGAAGCTATCACACAAATTCCCTCTTATGCTAAGTTCCTTAAAGAAATCTTGTCCAATAAGAAAAAGCTCGAGGATAATGAAACCATTATGCTTACTACATAGTGTAGGGCTATAATCCAAAACAACATGCCTCCTAAGCTAAAAGACCCAGGTAGTTTTTCCATACCTTGTGTAATCAGAAAGTTTGTCATAGGAAAAGATCTATGCGACTTAGGAGCCATTATTAGCCTAATACCCCTATCAATTTGCAAAAGGCTCAATATGGGAGAATTGAGACCAATAAGAATGTTTGTGCAACTAGCTAATTGTTTAGTGAAATTTCCTTTAGGTATGATAGAAAACGTTCCAATACATAAAGGAAAATTCTATATTCCTACTGATTTCATAATTATGGACATTAAGGAGGATTCCAACATCCCTATTATATTAGGAAGACCATTCCTAGCCACCATATGAGCCATTATAGATGTAAAAAAGGGAAAACTAACTTTTGAGGTTGGCGAAGAAAAGGTCGAATTTATTCTCTCACAATTCTTCAAGGCACCTGTTATAGATGATTCATGTTATTTCTTAGACGTCATTAACGAATTTGTTAAAGAAATGGAGAAACAACAAACTACATATTCTCAAGTTTTGAAATCCCAATACCTCCTATTTTTGAAGATGATAATTGGTGTGATGAATACAAGGATGACAATCTAAGTGAATGTATCACACTAACTCCTGACCTTATGCATTTCCCAAAGAAACCAGTTGTAGCACTTAAAACACTACCCAAAGATCTAAGGTATGAATTCCTAGACACAGAACTTGAACAACCCGTTATAGTCAATGCAGATTTAGGACAAATAGAAACTAAAAAATTATTACATGTCCTAAGAAAATATCCAACTGATTTAGGCTATAACATCTCAGATCTAAAAGGAATAAGTCCCTCTATCTGTGTGCATCGCATTATGCTTGAGGAATACTTTAAGACCTCTAGAGAACATCATAGAAGAATTAATCCCATTCTAAGTAATATAGTCAAGAAAGAAGTTCAAAACTTATTAGAAGCAGGAATCATATATCTGATATCTGATAGTAAATGGGTTAGCCTAGTGCATGTCGTACCAAAGAAGGGAGGTGTTACAGTTTTCAATAATTAAAAAGGCGTATCTGTAGCAAAACATACTCAAACAGGATGGAGAATGTACATTTACTATAGGAAGCTAAACAAAGCCACTTGTAAGGATCATTTCCCTTTACTATTCATTGATCAAATGCTTGAATGTGTGGCTAAAGACTCTCATTTCTTCTATTTAGATGGGTATTCAGGATTTTTCCAAATCCCTATTCATCCTGATGACCAAGAAAAGACTACCATCACCTATCCTTATGGTACATTTGCCTACCGGAGAATGTTGTTTGGACTGTGTAACGCTCCTGCCACATTTTAGAGATGCATGATGTTAATCTTTTCTTATTTTCTAGATGATATAATGGAAGTTTTTATGGATGATTTCTCTGTCTGTGGGATGAGCTTTTAAGGATGCCTATCAAACCTCGAAATGGTACTTGAAAGACGTGTGAGTGTTAATCTAGTGCTAAATTGGAAAAATATCATTTCATGGTCTGATAAGGAATTGTACTTGGACACATAGTGTCTGACAAGGGGATTAAAGTTGATAAAGAAAATATTGAAGTCATAGAAAACCTTTAACCTCCCAAAAGAGTTATAGAAATAAGAAGCTTTTTAGGCCACGCCGGTTTCTATCGACATTTCATTAAAGATTTCTCTAAAATAACTAAACCACTAACTGAGCTATTGATGAAAAACGTTGAATTCATATTTGATTAGAAATGTTTAGAAGCATTTAAAACACTTAAACAAGCATTAATCTCAGCGCTCGTTATGCAACCTCCAGATTGGAGTGAACCATTTGAAATAATATGTGATGCGAGTGATTATGTTGTAGGTGCTATCTTAGGACAACAGAAAGATAAAAAACTTCATGTCATATATTATGCAAGTAGAACTCTAGACGTATCACACAGGAATTATGCCACAGCCGAGAAAGAAATTTTAGCAGTAGTGTTCGCATTAGACACATTTTTTTCCTACTTAGTAGAAGCTAAAATAATCCTCAATACTGACCATGCCGCTATTAGATACCTATTAACTAAGAAAGATGCTAAGCCTAGACTATTGAGGTGGATTCTATTATTACAAGAATTTGATTTAGAAATCAAAGATAAAAAAGGCACTAATGGCATTTTATTGGGATGGAATTTTATTAGAATGTCACTAATCCTAGACTACTGGGATGAAACCCTTCTCTTCAAGAGAGGAACTGATGGCATTTTTTATTATTGCATGCCCGAGGAGGAGATAGAAAGTATTATAACTCACTTCTATGTTGCACCTTATGGAGGCCATGAAAGCATGTCTAAAACCTGTGTGAAAATCCTACAATCTGGCCTCTATTAGCCAAGCTTATAGAAAGATGCACATGCCGAAGTTATAAATCACTATTGTTGTCAACACACTAGTAACATCTCTAGGAGAAACTAAATGCCATTGAATAATATCCTAGAAGTAGAAGTTTATGACGTGTGGGTGTAATACGGTCGGAGAACTGACTTGGGTGTTTTACGTTTTATCGCAAATATTGCGGATAGCAAGAGTCGCCATCGACTTTTCTTTTATCCAATAAAGGAAAGGGTGAAAAGAACAAGAAAGACCTTTGGAGAATTTTCTTGAGTTTGGGGGGTTGGTTATGAAAAGGGAAGGTGTTAGCACCCTTTTCATCAGTAGTTATCTACGAGCTCTTAATTGCTAGCTCACTTTGAAATGCTTTGTGTTTTGTGTAAGATGGGAAATGTTTGAAGATGTTTTGAAAGTGTTGATTTATAATGATTCTCGTATTGTTAAGAATGTACACAAAATGTTTGTTTTTGTAAATATTTTGAAAATGCCTTAGTAAGGAAAACTTTGTAATGATTCTCATATCGTTGAGAATTTATACAGAATGTTTGTTTTGAAAAGTGTTTTAAAAATAGTTGCTTTGAAAGTTCGGGGTGTAAAGATGGTTTTAATTTGTGAGTAAGCAATTTCTAGTGATCTACCTACTCAAAAAGTATTTTTTTTCTTTTCCTCCTCCTTTAGATAGTGCTACTTTATCATTGGTTGGTAGGAAGCCATATCATTGGATGAGAGGGACAGGCGTGAGTCATCATACAGTCACAGAAAGCAACTTGTAGGATGTTTTAACAATTGTCGTAAGGGACTAAAATCATTTACCGAAGGCAACAACGAAGGGTCATCAAGGGACTGTGATCTTTTAATCGAGGGTCTTTTTCTAAAACATCCCACGTTCGAGGGACATGACTGTTTTAATCTGAGGCAACAAGTATGGGTTACCCTAGAGGTGCATGTGTGCAAAGTGTGTTTGATTCAATTATTTGTCTTGAATTAGGGTTTTCTAATTTTTGCTTTAATCTTGTCATACAAACCCTAATTACTAACAATAATAAGGAAAGCGATAAATTACGGAATTTAAATGTCCTACGCTATTACAACTCTTTGGGAATGGGGGATACAATTTTCTGAATGAGGGGAAGAAAGAAATAAAGCCTAATTATCTATTACAAACCATGTATATAATTAATAATACGAAATAAAAAAATGTGCAAAAATATGAAGTAGAAGAAATAAGTTATGTTTGGTGATTTTTTGATAGAGGAAAATTTTGGTAATTAACCTAATTAAATGACTTTATGTTTAAAAGAATTTAGTAAACTTAAATAAATTAAACTAAGATAGAGATTAATTAAAAGGGGAAATAATTTAAATATATAAAAATCTAAATCTAAATTAATTTTAAAAGAGAAATTAATCACTAGAAAATATTTTTAAAGTTTTATTTGTTTGGAAAAAAATGAAGAAAAATAAAATAAATAGATCTAATTATTTAAGAATTTTTTTTTTGTGTTTTTGGTTAGATAAAAATAAAGAAAATATGAAGAATATAGAAAATGTTGGGCCTGGGCGTTAAAAAGTAAAGGGGGGGGGGGGGGGGGGGGGGTGAAATAACAATTTTTGGCAGGTCCAACATAAACCTTTTTTTTAAGTTAGAAAAAAAAAGAAAATATTTGTAACAAAAAATATATTGGGTCTGCATTGTTAGTAAGCAAAAGGGGAGGTGTATGAAAGCAAACTCAGTCAAGGCCCAAAAACAAAAAGTCTAACGCATGTTGATCATGTGTGAATGATTTCTTGGAGTGCACCATGGGCTTGCATTTCGATGTGTGGGATTTAGCCATGTGATGATCATATGGTGATGGTGAGAGGAAAACCATGCACATCCCTAGCCTGGTTGCATTGAATCTGAAATAAAAATTATGTGAAAAATAAAAGGGTATCACTGGGGCTCGAATCCAGGTCCCTATAGGAAAATGACTTAGCGTGCATTTCTCTGCCACTGGGGTGGCTGCTTCATCGGCTCATAATACAACTTGCACTAAATTTAAAATAAACTCAATTTTGAAAATTTTAACATGGCTTCATCTTATCCCTTTACGCGCGCATGGATGTACATCACCATGGATAAATCTGCAACTCCTTCATTTCTCAACCATTTTCAAAAATTTAAACATGACACTTGCTCTAAATTTCACCACGAATTCAGCCATGTAAATAACTTAAGCTAACACTCAAAGATGAACACGAATTTCTATTGGTACCAAAATAAACCCTAATTTTTCTGAAAGTTCAACTTCAAAATTCTCCACATACAATTAACATAAATGAAAACTAAAGACATGGTTAGCTTCAGGGCAATGATGTCTACATTTTTTTCCCAAAGTAACCATTAATGATGCTTGTATAAGGAGTTCAAAGTTGAGAAAACTTACCTCAAAACTGGAAATTATGTTTGAAGTTGGAGCACTCCTGGAGATGTTTTGATGATCTGGATAGCTTCACTGAACTCCTAGGAAGCTATTGCAATGCTTACTTTATGCTGAAAGTGCCTGAATCTTTCTGGAGAAATCAAGTTGCGGGTGGTTGTTTTTGGAAATATAGGATGATGAAGATGGTGTTATAGTCGTTTAATAAGTGTCTGGATAGCCTCTATATGAGTTATAGAAGCTTTGTGATTGATTAAAAGTGAAAACGCACGAGTGAATTATGTATTTGGAATTTAAAGTCAGAATGTGCAACAATGGAGGTTTTCGATGCCAATTCTGATTTCAGGGAGTCTGGGGGGGGGGGGGGTTAGAGGGATATTGAATTCATGTGTTAGCTTTCAAATAACTTCTTTATTTATAGAGAAAAGGTTAGGAAGGCTCAAGTAACCAGATTTCAAAGATCACATGTTCTGGTTATGTGACTTGTTTTTGAAGCAAACTTGAAATACATTATTCCAATGCATAGTACAAGGGCTTGTAGGGTGGTTAGGGGTTGTAGACATGTTGCTTATGGATTTGAGATTGTGTATGCTCAGAAGAAACAAGTGCAAGGCTCAAGGAGAGTGGACTTTGTGATTAAAACCACTTTTCCAAAATGGAAGTGTAGGCTTTCTTCCCTAAATGGAAAATCAACTTGGACAAAACTTGAATCACTTGGACAATGGATCAATCAGTTGTGTAAACATTAAATTATGGAGTGATTTTCAATTTAGAAGCCTTCAAAGCAAGATTGTGCAACATAGGTTTGAGATTAGATCATGTGTTCTTCATGAAAATGCCTTGTAATTAAAGAATGAATGCTCAACTTCATCTCTTCGAGTCTCTTAGTTCAAGCATGATCAATTCATGTTCTTGGATATTTTGGAAAGCTTGAAACATTTTCTACAACCTTAATGTTTACCACTTTGGCTAAATCAACTTAGAACATGGTGAAACATTTCCAAGAAGTTGGGACAAAAATTTAACCAAACTTGTTGAAATTTTCACTAAGTGTTTTATTAAAAATGTCTTGACTTCATAGGCCTATATCTCCAAATCTAAGCATTTTTTGGACATCAATCATCTAGGAAAAAGTTGTAGAATTCATAAATATTTACAACTTTCATGTTAAAAGTTTTCCTTGAATCATCTTGCATCTTGGTGAAAAATTGTCATGAAGTAGTGAAATTATCAAGGTCAAAAACACTTAGAATTTTTCTAAGTATTGAAAATCTTGAATTTTGTTGAATTTTCTTGACTTTCTTGATTCTTGATAATCAATTTTTATATTTTTTAATGTCTTGATGAATCTTGATCTTTGAAATTCAATGTTGACCAAAAAGTCAAAGTTTGACTTTTTGTGTGTTAGTTGACTTTTCATCAATTGATCCAATTTAAACTATCAATCCCTTGATCTTTGAGGATGTTTTGAACCATTTAATTAGGTCAAGGTATTGTGTTTGAGTCCTTAAGATCATGCTTCAAGTCATTAGGCCATGTATTAGGTCAAAAGTCAATGATCAGTCATTCTCAGTCAAAACCTAATTTTGACAATTTTGTCCATTTGATGATTTGTGTGATTTTCTTGAGGGATTATGATCATCCCTTGATTAATTGATGAATATGACTTCAAAAAGTTGACGTTGGCCAAAAATATTGATGTTTGACTGTATATGGATCATAGTTGACTTTTTACCCAATACAATTGATTTTCAGTCATTTGAGCAATTGACTGAGCAAATTGGTGATGCAAGGCCATAAATTTGGTATGAGCATTCTTGGAGACCTATAATGAACCACAAAAGTATTTTGAGGCATCAAAAGTCCAACTGTCCTTGAGAAAACCAAAACCCTAATTTGGACTCAATGCTTAGAAGGTGAGCTTCTCTAATTAACTCTTGAGAATCCTTGAGCATTTGAGTTTTTTTTTTAAATGTCTTGAGAAAAAAGAGGGAAAATTTTAGGGTACAACAGCTACCCCTGTTAAATCTTCTTAAACCTGAAGAGTTAGATTGGCATGTTCGCCATTCGCGACTTGAAGGTGGAAGATGATTGAACACTTAAGTGCCCAGAAATTTGCACTCGCCTATGCATGAAGTAAAACTGTTTGTTGATTATATCGGAAATGGGCTTAGAGATGCCATTTGGAGAGGTGGAGGATATGGGCTTATAGATACCATCCAGAGGTAATTGTTGATAGAAGTATTAGAATGATTCTACGCTTGATTGTATCTGTAGAGTGCTTTCCAGAATGAACCTCTAGGAAAGGTGTTTGAGTAGCTGCTTATCATATAGTTAGTTGCCCCGTCCTGTTTTAGGAATTGATCTATAATTAGTTTTTTGGTAAACATGTAATGTTTCAGGAGTTCATACCATTGGTGATAAAGATAGTCACCCTGTCCTATTTCGGGAATTGATCTTTATCTGACCATAAAGAAAGAAAGATAGTTTCCCCATCCTGTTTCAGGAGTTAATATTCAATATATTCATGTAGATAGTCACCCCGTCCTGTTTAGGGAATTGATCTACAACTAGTTTGTCACAAATTGTTGCCCTGTCTTGTTTTAGGAGTTAATTGGTGGTTGGTCATTCAGATAGTTGCCCTGTCTTGTTTCAGGAATTAATCTGGAACCTGCTTTTTATTGGCTATTGAGATAGTTGCCCCGTCTTGTTTCAGGAATTAATATGCAATCAGTTTGTCACAGATAGTTGCCATGTCTTTTATTCAGGAGTTAATCTATAATCAGTTTGTCACAGATAGTTGCCCTGTTTTGTTTCAGGAGTTAATTTGTGGCTGTTCATTCAGATAATTTCCCCGTCTTGTTTAAGGAATTAATCTGGAACCTGCTTTTTGTTGGTTGTTGAGATAGTTTCCCCGTCTTATTTCGAGAATTAATCTCTAACCTGGTCTCGCAGATAGTTGCCCCGTCTTGTTTTGGGAAATAATCTTGGACCTATTTGTGAATTGTTGGTGATATTTGTCTGTTGATTGATCTTTCCTGAAAAGGTAGAGAGTTAGGTGTATGCAATGTCATGATGTATGAAATTCATCGTGTGATGATGTTCTCAAAATAAATGAGATTGTGCTATATGCATTTCGTATGCATATGCTTTGACGTATGAATGTGAAATGTTGATGAAGTGTATTTGTAGATCCGCGCAGTATCTTTGTCTGGGAAAATAAATCCCTGATTGTTGCTAGGGATGAAGAGTATGTGTGTCCTCAGTCTTGTCTAAAATGCTTCCGTTGGGGATTCCTGCTTACTTGTTTGAGGAAACTCTGCAGGGGATGCATTGATTTCTGTTTGAGGGAGAAGAGTTTAGGAACATCGGTTGTCCATTGCTCTATTGGGGAATTTAATTCTTATATATCTTGACTGGGGATAAAAGAGATGGATAATCTTTCGACTCGTCTGGGGAGGATAATTTTTGTACACCCTGACTGGGGATAAAAGAGATGGATAATCTTCCGACTCGTCTAGGGAGGATAAAGTTAACTAATATCTGGTCTGATTCCATGTTTTACAACAATTTTCTGGGGATAATGGTGACTTCTCTTGGGAAGAGGAATTTTGCTGGTGATTCATAGTAATCTGAGGAATAGACTCGATCTGGGGAAATTGTAGTTTGTTGGGGGAAAACCTTGTTAGAGTATTCTGCTGAGGAAAAAAATCTCTTAGGGGAATTGAATTTTGCTAGAGAGAAGAAATTTGCTGGGTTTTTCATGTTTTCAAACTCAGCTTGGGAAGATAATTTTCATGAAGTGTATTGACTGGAACACCGTAAGGAAATTATGGGGAATGTAACCTTATTGGGGATGAATTTTGTGAAGATTATTCTGTGGGGATAATCTCATAGAAGTAACTCTGGGGATTTATGGACAGTTTGAGTGTCATTCCAGCTCCCAAAATCTTGAGTAAATGCTTATTCCTGTTCTTATGCGTATATTTGTTAACAATTAATCATGTTCATATGCATATGTTCATTCAATTTAGTCATTGGACGTTTTTGCAAATAAAACAGAAAAACCAAGAGTTTGAACTTTAAGATGTATTTGTATTGATAATTTGCCTATAAACATGCGATTTTGTACAAAGAGAAGGAAATCCTAGTAAGAAAAAGTCATCGTGAAATGAAGAGAGTACAAAGTGAAAACAAAATGTATAGCCACGTGGAAGTGATCTAATTGGATTCCAAACTCTATTATTGCTCCTATGTCTTCGAACATCTCGTCCCTTGCCATCGAAATAAGTTGATTGAACCATTTGAACTTTCGACTTTGGTAATAAAGCTTACATGTAAGTGATCCAACGGGACATAGTCGTACGCTTTTAATCCCTAATTTTTGTCTGGATCGCTCTTTCAGGTTTTCAGCCCACCAGGATACCCTTTTTTTTGTCCAAGCTGCCTTTTTAGGTTTTCAACTTGCCAGGTGTATAATCTTTTGTATATATCCATAATTTTTTCCTGAACCCTTTTGGTTCACCGGGATGCCCTTATTTTTTCCTAGGTATGTCAACCTAGCGGTTCATTCTTATCGTAGTATTTTTTGACTATGTCCGCGTTCACAGGGTGCGGGGAATCTTCGCCGTCCATAGTGGTTAGCATCATAGCACCGCCCGAGAATACTTTATTGAAAACAAATGGCCATTCATAGGTGGGAGTCCATTTGCCCCTGGGATCGCCTTGTGGTAGAATGATGCGCTTTATTACCAAGTCACCGGCCTGGTATACTCGATGCTTAATCTTCTTGTAGAATGCCTTGATTATACGTTTTTGATACATCTCACCATGGCAGACAGCCGCCAGCCTCTTTTTGTCAATCAAATTCAACTAATCCAACCTAGTCTGAATCCGTTCGGCTTCGTCTAAGTCTTCTTCTTTCATAATCCTTAGAGAATGGATTTGCATTTTTACAAGGAAAAACAACTTCCATGCCATAGACTAGAGAGAATGGGGTTGCCCCAATTGATGTTCACGCCGAAGTGCGATAGCCATGAAGAGAAAATGGTAACATCTCATGCTAGTCTTTATAGGTCACCACCATCTTTTGCACAATCTTCTTTATGTTCTTGTTGGTGGCTTCTGCTGCGCCATTCATCTTAGGTCTATATGGAAAAGAGTTGTAATGCTTGATCTTAAACTACGTGCATAGTTCAGTAATCATGGCATTGTTGAGGTTGGTACCATTGTCAGTGATGATTCTCTCAAGGATACCATACCGACAGATAATGTTATGTTTGATGAACCAGGCTACAACATTCTTGGTAACTGAGGCAAATGAAGCCACTTCAACCTATTTTGTAAATTAGTCAATGGAGACAAGAATGAAATGATGTCCATTAGAGCAAGTAGACTTGATATCTCCAATCATATCAATACCCCATATTGAAAATGGCTAAGGAGCAGTTGTAACGCCCCGATTTTATTAAGCGTCGTATTTATTTTATTATTTTTGAAGTTATTGATTATTGATGAATTCGTGAAAATGATGTGGTTTGACCGGTATGATTGTTAAATATATTCGGTGTTAATTAATCGGCCGATAATTATTTAATCGGGATTAATTGATTTTGAAGTGTGTTTATAATATTATTTATTAATAATAATATTTGTTAAATTATATTAATTAATTAATATAAGTATTAAATATAAATTATATAAGTTATATATATATATATATATATATATATATATATATATATATATATATATATATATATATATATATATATATATATATATATATATATATATATATATATATATATATATATATATATATATATATATATATATATATATATATATATATATATATATATATATATATATATATATATATATATATATATATATATATATATATAAAAGTATGTTAAGTTATATAATAATGTAAAGTGGCTTACAGTAGTACATATATATTATAAGTTAAGTTTTATATGTTATATATAATATGTTTGACAGTAAGTAGTGTAACATATTGAAAACAGAAGGAAATAATATAAAATGTATATAATATAATAATGAAAAGTAAGGGGGTTACTTAGATATGCTGTTGTTTTAGTTTTAGTTTAGAAAACAGAAACATAACATTAGAAGTACGGAGAAAACAGAGAAGAGAAAAAGGGTTTGAAGAGAGGAAGAGGAAAAACAGCACAACTAGGGTTTGAGGAACCAAGAGAAAAATCAGAAGATCGGTAAAAACGTCTAGAGGTAAGGGGTTTGATAATCCTTTGGTATAAATAAGTTTTGATATATTTTTTTATGTTAGGATTTGTTGTTGCTGTGAAATGTTGTTGTTGTGCTGTATAATGAAATATTTATATATATTAAAATGTATATTATTTTTATAACGATTAAAAATAGTCGATTTAATCGGGAAATCGGGAAATATGAAAATGATGGTTAAGAGTCCGATTTGGATGATTTTAGTGGCGTTTCGGAGAGCCGGTTGTGGCGATTAATAATATGATTAAAAATGATTATATTGAGAAGATTTTTATGATGAGCATGATTTTGATGAATTGATGGATTATTGTTGGTTTGTTGCATAATGCAAATATATTGTTGTTGTTGTTAAATTGCATAAAGCAAATATATTGTTGTTGATGGTGATGTTTTGCATAAAGCAAATATGATGTTGTTGTTGATCGTTTTATCTTGGTGTTGGGTAAACGAGTCGTTGAGGGCTTATGCCAATATGTTGTTGTTGTTTTTGATGTTGAATATGTGATTCATGTTCATAGAGTCACATATGTCAGCATGAGCGAAGGGGGCTGTAGCCTCGGCCTTAATGGCAAAAATAGCGAAGGGGGTTGTAGCCTCGATTTTAATGACAAATGATGATTGCCTCTAATTACGGGCAATAGCGAAGGGGGCTGTAGCCTCGGGTACCACATGCATAAGCATTGTCGAGTCACATTTGTATTCATTGTGTCATCGTCATGGTTTATGTGTTGTTGTTGTTGTTGATTGATTGATTGTGTGATGCATTGATTGTGCTTGATTCTATGATGATGTTGTGTTGTTGAATAGGTGAATTGCCTTGGTGAATAAAGGTTTGTGAGATTGGAATAAATGTTGGATAATGTTTATTATAGTAATTTTTAATAACTCGAATATATATATTATTTACCATTCCTTATTTATATGATTGTATTATCTCACCCTTTACTTGTTTCACCGTTGCCTTTATACTGGTAACGTGCAGGTGATCCTCGTGGATGATTCGGATTAGCTCGAGTCTTTTTGTGTCGCCTCTGCTCTGATTAGCGTAACACTCAAAAATGGGGCGCTTGATTATTTTGTTTAGGATAACTATATGTATATCCTAATTATTGTATATGTGCATTCTAACATGTTTTGTTCATAACATGACACTATTATTTTTGGTGATGTATATGCCTTTATGGTATGACGTTGATGTATTCCGCTTCCGTGTGCATAATTATATGCTTACATGATATATGATGATGTGATCGGTATATCCGACTTTTTGATTGTTGAATTGTGCATTAAAATGCAAAGTGAAAAAAAAAACATGAATATGTGATACCTCAATTTGTGTTTGTTTGGTTGAAATTTTATTACTCTGATTTTATCATAAATACCGTTGGGTAGAATTGGGGTGTTACAACAGTCATGACATTCAAAGGAACTGGAGGCACGTTGTCATACAGTGAGAGAACTGACTCGGTTGTTTTTGCGTCTTATTTCAAATGTTGCAGATAGCAAGAGTCGCCACCGACTTTTCTTTTATCCAATAAAGGAATGGGTGAAAAGAACAAGAAAGACCTTTTAAGATATTTTCTTGAGTTTGGGGGGTAGGTTATGAAAAGGGAAGGTATTAGCACCATTTTCATTTGTAGTTATCTACGGGCTCTTAATTGCTTCCTAGATCACTTTTGAAATTGATTTGTTTGAAATGTGTTTTGTAGTGGGTTTTTGAAAGTATTTTGAAAATGCCTTTGTTTCACAAACTTTGTAATGATTCTCGTCTTTATAAGAATGTATACAAATTGTTGGTTTTTAAAATAGTTCGAAGAGATGTTTGTTTTTTGAAGGTGTTTTGAAAGTGTGAGTGCGGAAATTGTTTTAGTTTGTGAGCAAGCAACTATGAGCGTCCTACCTACTCAAAAGGTATTTGTACTTTTCCTCTTCCTTTAGATGTTACTATCTTACCATTGATTGGTAAGAAACCCCATCATTGGATGTGAAGAGACGGGTGTGGGTCAAACATATAGTCATAGAAGGCAACTTATGAGACGTTTTAGCAATTTTTGTAAGGGGCTAGATCGTTTACCGAAAGCAACATCGAGGGACATAGAGGGACTACAATCTTTTTTTATCGAGGGTCTTTGCTAAAACGCCCATATTCGAGGGACGTGACTATTTTTCGAGGAAACAAAGTGAGGTTACTCTAGAGGTGCACGTGTGAATAGTGTGTTTGATTGCATGCATTTTTGTCTTTGAAATTAGGGTTTTCTAACATTTGATTTTATCTTTCCATACACACCCTAATTACTAACAATTTATATTAAAGCGGTAAATTGCGGAAATTAAAATCCTAAGCTATAACATCATTAGGGGAGTGGGGGTACAATTTATAAATGGGGATGAAGTAGAAACTTAAATATTACATCCATATTGAATAATAACGAAGACAATGTAAAAATAGTGTAAAATAAAGGAAAAATTGAATTTTGAACTGTTATGTGTCGACACATGCTGCTATGCATCGACATATAACATTCCTGGCTTCTGTAAAACCAAACCAACTCAGTATGAGTCGATGCATAAAGGGATGTGTCGACTCATGCGCTTGTCTATGTCGACACATACGCGTTTTGTATCGACTCATGCACCTTTCATCCTTCTATTTTGGGACCTGGATAGTAGTATGAGCCAATACATAAGGCTATGTGTCGACTCATACCCTATTTTTTCACTAGAATGAGTCGATCCAAGTGGGTATGTGTCGACTCATGCTACAGTTTTTGCCTTAAACATTGTTTTTATTGTCTGTTGGGTCAGTTTACAGCATATGATTGATGAACATAAATAGCAAGAAAATGGTTAGCTCAAAGGGGCAATGATTACTACATTTTTATCTTCAAAAATAAATCCTTACTGATGTATGAAAAAATGCAAGGTCAAGATGACTTACCTTGAGACTGCACTTGGTGTTTTAAGTCTAAGTACTTTTCCAGCTGCTGTGATGGCTCCAATGAATCTCCAGGAAGTTGTTCCAAACTGTTGAATCACACTAACTCAGTCAAGTTGTTAAGTATTGTTTTTATGTTTGGAGGGTGAAGATAATGGCACTACAGGGATTGTTTTTATGTTTGAACAATCTCTATGTGATAAGGTGTTTGGTTTATGGGAAAGTTCATAAGATGGAATAATGGATTGAGGTTCTGTTTTGAATGATATTAGATCCAGTTTATTGAATGACCAAAGGTTACAAAGAATGATGTTTTTTCTGTTCAAAAACTCTCTCTTCTCTCTCTAAAAACCAACCACTTATGTGTTGTGAAAACAGTCTATTTATAGAGGAAGTTTTGTTGGGATTTTGGGAGGGAAACAAATAACAATTTGGGTATGCTGCATCATTGCCTTTTAGATGTAGCTCTCATATGCAAATTTAATGCAAACATGGGGCTGAGATAATGCAGGCTTGGACTGGGTTGATAGTAGCATAGCAGGGTTGTATTTGCAACAGTTTTGGAGTGTTATGGCAGCTTGGTGCAGGGCTGTTTTATAGCAGTATAGAAGACTGTCTTTTGACATGGTGTTGGCATGTTATATGGGCAATACAGCAGGCTTAGACAACATTGTTTGTAGCATGATACAAAATCTGGTTTCTGGACCAATTTATGTAGATTGTAACAAAGACAAAACAGGTTTGTGGGCAGCATAGTGGCAAGGTTTGAGTCAAAGGGGAAGAGTTCAAACAAGACCAAACCTAGGATTTGTACTCTTGCAAAAATGCCACTTTGTAATAACTTGAATTATTTGTAACATCTTGAATTATTTGTGACATCTTGAATTATTTTGAATTGTAGTGAAAAGATGTCATGAAGCAAGGAAGTTAACAAGTATAGAAAATACTTAGAAAAATTTCCAAGTCTTGCAAAGTCGGATTTTTGACTCTCTTGATTTTTGATGATCAAATTTCATATTTTGGATGTCTTGACGAAATGTGATTTTTGGGACTCAATTTTGGTCAAAAAGTCAAAGTTTGAATTTTTAGTGTACAGTTGAATTTTTTCCACCAGTTGACTGAATTATGTCTATCAATCAACTGATCTCAGGAGATGAATTGAAATATGTAATTAGGCCAAAATGACGCGCTCAGATCCTTGAGATCATGCTTCCAACCAATAGGTCAAGTATTAGGCCAAAAATTAAAGTTTGATCATTTTCAGTCAAAACCCTAATTTTGCCCATTTTGCCCTTTTGATAATTTGAATGACTTTCTTGGAAATCATGATCCAAGACTTGAAACTTGACAAAAGTAATCCTGAGGGTCCATAATGATCCATGAAAGTCATTTGAAACATTAGAAATCTGACTTCCTTTGTACAGACTCAAACCCTAATTTGAGGCATCAGTGTTGAGGAGATTGTTTTACCTAGTCGATACCTGCGCAAACTTGAGGCATTGAAGATATTTGTGGGAAACATCTTGAGAAATGAGAGGGAAAATTTTGGGGTACAACAACTGCCCCTGTTCAATCTTCTTAAACCCGAAGAGTTAGATTGGCGAGTCCGCCATTCGTGACTTGAAGGTGGAAGATGATTGAACACTAGAGTGCCTAGAAATTTGCACTCGATGATGCGGTGGTTGATTGTATTGGGAAATGGCTTAAAGACACCATTTGGAAAGGTTACTGAGATTTTATCGGGGATGGGCTTATAGATGCCATACAGAAGTGATATGGAGTCGTCGGAGATGGGCTTATAGATGTCATCCAAAGGATTGTTGATAGAGATTGGAAGAAGTATCAAGGTAAATCTTTGGTCGATTTATACTGAAACAGTAGATGTCATGAAGGAAGTGTCTGTCATGTAGATAGTCGCCCCATCCTGTTTCGGGAATTGATCTACAATCAATTTGTTGGTAAACCAGTCTTGTTTCAAGAGTTTATGCCATTAGTGATAAAGATAGTCACCCCGTCCTGTTTCGGGAATTGATCTTTATGTAACCAAAGAGAAAGAAAGATAGTTTCTCCGTCTAGTTTTGAGAGTTAATCTTCAATCTGCTCATGTAGATAGTTGTCCTGTCTTATTTCAGGTATTAATCTACAATCATTTTTTCACAGATAGTTGTCCTGTCTTGTTTCATGTATTAATCCGAAACTTTCTTTTTGTTGGTCGTAGAGATAGTTTCCCTGGCTTATTTCAGGAATTAGTCTCTGACCTTAGAGAAAGGAAGATTATTTCCCCGTCTTGTTTCGGGAGTTAAAATTAAATCTGCTCATGTAGATAGTTGTCTGGTCTTGTTTCAGGTATTAATCTACAATCAGTTATTCACAGATAGTTGTCATGTCTTATTTCAAGAATTAATCTGTAACTTGTTGAAAATTGATGATGATATTTCTTTATTGATCTTTTCTGAAAACGTAAAGAATTAGCCATATGCAATGTCATGATGCATGAAATACATTGTGTAATGATGTCATCAAAATAAATGAGATTATGCTATATGTATTTTGTATGCATATGCTATTATGTTTGTAAAGTAATGTATGAATACAATATATGAACTGATCAGTTGTTCGTTTTAGCATCGTTGAAATGAGGGAAAATAAATCCCTGACTGTTGTTGGGGATGAAGAATGTGATTCTTCATTATTTGATTAGAATGTTTCCACTTGGGATTCATGTTTTATTGTTTAAGGAGAAATTCACCGGGTGACATTGATTTTGCTTAGGGGAAACTCTATGGAGAGTGTTGATTTATGCTTGGGGAAAAGAGTTCAGGAGTTTTAGTTATCTGTTGCTCTACTGGGGAGTTATCTCTTAATTGGAGAGAATGGAAGTTAACAACTTGTTGGGTATAAAGAAGTTAACTGTTATCTAGTCAGATTCCAGGCTTTGCAACAACTCACTGGGGATAGTCGCAAACTCTACTGGGGAGGAGGAGTTTTGTTAGTGATTTGTAATCGTCTAAGAAGCAAACTCAAGCTGGGGAATTTACAATTTGGTTTGGAAATAAACCCTATTGAAGAAAATATTTTGACGACCTGCTGGGGAGGTGTTTTCTTTAGGGAGAAATACACACGGCTCTTTTTTAAGACCAACTCAGCTGGGGATAAAGAATGTGATTCTTCATTATTTGTTGGAATTGAATTGCTGGGAGATAGATTTTCGTGGCTAGAGAAATAAACTCTACTAGGGAAAGAAAACTCCGTAAACTGCTTGGGGATTTTTATGAAGCCCTGTTGGGGGACCAAAGAAGTTTATGAACCATGTTGTGGAATTCTTCAAGATGTTGGGGAGGTGATTAGAGACTCTTGCTCTGCGGGGGATATCGGAATCTCTGTCATCAATAGGTCGTATGCTAAAGATATGGAAGTGACTTCATGGGAGGATGTTTCTGTCTCTGTATCTATTATGGGATGTATCTGCGGGGATTTGTGTAGCTGTAGAAATGTTTAAGATTAAGCCATTGGATTGACTAGAATTATACAAATCAAATTAAAAATCGCCACCGCGCTTAATTATTTCCAAAGGAATGGGAAAAGAGAGAATAACCCAAAAGAGGGGTAAAGATTCAAGGTAAGGGGGTTGGTTATGCAAAGGGAAGGTATTAGCATCCTAAACATCTACGGTACTCCGCAGGAACCTCTTTGAAAAAATCTGTATATTTTGGCTATAAAATGTTGTATAAAAAATAGATGGTAGAGGTGAGAAAAGAAGTATTTTTTATGATTTTTGAACCCGCCGCAGTTGCAAACCTTTAGTGGCTACGTACCACCTTTCGTGTAATAGGAGATCAGGGTACACGTATTTTACCTTTTAAAAATTTTAAAACACAAGTGTGTTGGTTAATTTTATGAGATGAGACGTCATCGTCATTGTCCGTGTGGAAAACATACTTACTACCCACAATCATGAGAAAGGAGAATTTGCATCATCTCAAAGTGGAGGATATGGCTTGGATTTTTAAAATCAACAATGCCTCACTCAACGCCCAAGTGAAAAATATCTCTCTTCACTATATATTGTAGAAGTATAGTTATTTGCATCAATACAAGGATTGGCAACAGTCTAATCTTTTGAGAAAGGTTTTAAGCCAAAATGGCAAAATAGTTTGAAATGAGATTGGTTGACTTTTAGTCTTCTCACAAAAAAAAAGTCAAGGTATTATTAAATTGATTGAGGTTTATTTATGAAAATGATTTTGAAAATGCATGGACCTAAGTCAAAGTTTATTATTAAAGTGGTTCAAATTTAGAAACAAGAACGGTTTTCAAAAGGAGGGAGAAGATTTTTGAAACTAAAGAAGATGGGAGGAGAAGAAGGGACTATCCTAAAGCATAAGGTAAAAGCTAGGGTTAAGAACCATCTAACCAATAAGAAGCCAATACTTGATATTATGAGTCAAGATAGAATTCTCATTCTTTGGATTGAAATCAAACAAGCAAAGATACTAGACCTCTTGAGAACCAAAATTCAAGTGTATTAAGTCTTCACAAAAATTGGGCAGAGTAACGGCTGTATACGGGTGAATTCTAGATTACAAACAAAGAATGTAATCACAATAACCTGCACACAAAACAAACAAATAACCCAATATCTTAAGGTAAACCTCAAGAACTCCAGACAAAATATCAATTAAGGTCACAAGGTCTCCAACATAGGCTAAGGCCTCTAATCCTAAGTCCAAGAAGTTCAATACTCCATAATGCCAAGGATAGTAACCAAATAGTCCAAGAATCATTAAAGATTTTTATGGTTCATGTTGATTATTAGGTGTCTTAAAAAAGAAAAGAAAAGCTCAAGTGAGCAAAATAAAAATAACAAGAATATAAATGCTCAAGTGAGCAAAATAAAAATGGCATGAAATGTAATGCTTAAAGTAAATGATACATAAAGCATAAAAATAAAAAGCATAAAATAAAAACAATTTAATAATTAGTGGTTAGTTGGGTGACCATCTTGAAACTTGCATTTAGAATTCATTAGAGGATTGATAGAGCCAAAACCTCTATACAACAAGTTGCATTTGCTTTTTTGTCAAGTATATCATCCATTTAGAATTCTCAAAAGTATCATTTAATGATCAATGATATTTAAGTGATCCGCGTTGACCAAAAGTGTTATAGACCCATTAGAGGATTGGTAGAACCAAAGCCTACACACAATGAATCTCAAGGTTATTGGATGAAAGAGATCAAGTCAACATATTTGAGCTTGCAAACATAGGTTTGGGCCATGAATGATCATTTGTTTGAATCGGGATAAAATTAAGCGCTATTTTAAGCAATCGTAAGTGGACTTATGTAGAAGTCACACCTATTTTGAGGTCGTTCAATAGTAATATATACACCATTTATTTTGAGACATGATATAGAGATCATGCTCCAATAGAACTTAGTGCAATGAGAAAGGGATGAGATGAAGAGGGGTGGGGAAGAATATACAAACCACCTTTGAATTAAATTTTAATCAAACTATTATTAAAATCATTTATCCATTTTTGTGGAGTTGGTCAACACCATGGATCCAATAATGTTAATAAAGTTCATGATAAAAAATTCAACCCAAGATCAGCCAGAAAATAATCACAAAATAATATTGCATTTAATATATACATTAAAAAAGGTTTTTAAAATGTTTTTTAAAATAGAAATGAAAGAGACAAATATCAACTATATTTAAATTAATCAAGAAATAAAAAGTAAACCCATAGAAAAATCAGAAATGAATTAAAATATTTTTAAAAATTTTTTGGTAATTTTTTAAAGTAAGAAACTATTTTTAAAATTAAAAGAAATGAGTAAAATAAACCAAAAATGATAAAAAATAGAAAAGTCAGAAATAAAAAATAAGTGAGGTCACCAATATTTGTCACAATATCATTGGATCATTTCATATTTTTTTTCAGAATTTAAAAATGCATAAAAGTATTATTAAACATTAAAAACAATTCAAATAAAGTGAAAATTTATAACAAAATATCAAAACACAAAATAAAATTGTGAAAAAATAAAAATCAGAAAGAGAAAAATCAAAAATATTTTCATGATTTTTTCAGATTTTTTGGACTAAAAATTAATTTTCTATTATTTTTTGAAATTTAAAACAATTAAATATAAAAATCAGAAAAGAAAAATAAAGTCAAAAATATGTGGACCATTGGATGAGAGTTAAAATGCGTTAGTAATCAAATCTAAGGGATCTGGCGCGCTGTGCATCTCATGGTCATTAGTGAATAATACATTGAATCAAATATAAAATCAGTTTAAAAAAAACAAGTGGAAAGCTATCATTGGTTGGAAGATAACACGTTGTTCATCTTCAACCTCTAGCCAACATGAATTGCAGCTCTCTCAAACTGTAAAATCAGAAGTTCAGACCTATGCCATTCTCTTCGTCTCTTCAAGACGAAGACAACCACACCTTCGCGACAAATTTATATAAACTATAGCTCAAGCAATTTGGAAGGAAAGTTTTGAAAAGGGATTTGAAATTTCATGGTCAAAACGTGTTTACAGATAAAAGAAAGTGTTGCGACTAGAACCAAGGCAATGCGAGCTTCACAATGATATTAAAGTTTTGAAGAATTGATGGAGAAATCTACCTATTGAAGTTGAGTTGCAGAGCTCTGAAACTGGACTTCTATGGATCAATATAGGGAACGATTCTTGAAGGTAATTATATTGTTAGATTCAGGGAAGATCCAGGAAGGTGAATTAATGGAAAAATTGGAATGAAAAAGGCTTGAACACTGATATCGAAGTTAAAGAAAATTGAGTTATGGAGCAAGTTTGGCAGGGTGATTCTGGCTATTCAACCTTGAGGAAATGAACGAGGGGTGACCCTATATTAATGGGGAATCAAATGGAATGTTCAAGTGTGTGAAATGATGAAGTTTGGAGGGAATCCGTGTGAACCTGATATACGAGTAAGGTGTGATCTGTTTTGCATTAAAACTCATCCAATCCCTGCATTTTAAGGCTCTAATCCACTTTGGAAACTTGGTTAAACATGTTTAGATCACAAACGCGTGCTAAATTGATGTTTAAAAACCAAAACATGAATTTCAAATTCTGACTTATGAAGAAACTTCAATTTCAAGTTACCAAGTTCAACTCAATGGCACTCCCAGCTCAAGGGGTCTTAGGGAATGATTCTTGATGCTTTAGAAAGATGAGATTACAAGCTTTACAACAGGAAAACAATGGAATAAAATGGATGCTTGAGCTGAAAGTTGCAATGAGTCAAAGTTTGGGAAAAGGGTTGACTTTCCATACTTAGAAATATTTCATATTTTTCTTCAAAAGTGACCTACAATGTTTTGCATCCAAACATGGACTTCCACTTTGAATTTTCTCTTGAATGACATTTTGAAACTTTAACCATTCAAAATATCCAAAAATTGAGAGAGTTATGAAGTGTTGAAGTTGGCAAAAAATTATGAAATGACCTATAATCTTTTGTATCCTTAGGGCATCTTCCATCCATTTTCTCACTTTTCACATAAAATAACAGATAAATTTCACATCCTCAAGATAATTATGGAAAAATAGTGGGCTCAAGGTGATAAAAATTGACCAAGTTATGATCATTTTAAGTCACACATGGAAAATTGGGGGTTTATCTGGAGGACTTGTAATGTGTCCTTATCATCAAGCTTCTTCCACATGAAAACTCCTTGAAAACTTTTGAAGTTATTTGTTAATAACCCTTTGAAGAGAAGGATGTCTTTGGAATAACTCAAAAATACCAAAAGATGATCAAGATATACTTCCTTGAAGTTCAAAACCCTAACTCTTAGATCAAGAAAATGCTCTGAGGAACTTTGACAATTTTGAACAAACTTCTTGTACCAAAACTCTTGATTTGTAAATAGAAGTTGTTGAGGATGATAATGAAAACTCATAGCAACCAACATTACTTCCATATCTTGATAATTGAGAGAAATATGCACTTGTGACCAATGGGAACAAAGCCTTGTCCAAACATGACAACTTCTTCAATCAACCCCTTGTACTTTTGAATCAATATTGATAACTTTGAAAGGTGGTGAACCAAGATAAACCTTGAAATTTCTTCCAACATAACTTCAATGATGAGGTTTGAACTTCTCAAGCCTTATTGACTAGGGCATGGAAATAAACTCATGAACCCATGGATCAACTTGCTAAGCCATATTGCCTTTACCTACATTATTAACAAGTAAGACAAACCAACATTGAATTTTATTAATTAAAAGGAAAATCAAAACAAAACATGCATGATCACAAAATAAAAACAAGTCAAGGTGCTTGGTGATTCCTCAAAGAGCAAAGCTAAAGATAGGGAGGAGAACTAAAAGCCCTAATGTGATCTTGTTGTGATTGAATCAATATGGTATGATGAAGGGATCTTAGGGGAAAAATTGGGGTACAACAGCTGCCCTTATTTAAGTTTCTTCTATCCGGAGATACGAAGGTTAAAAATCTTCTTGTCGACGTGATCGAAGATACTTAAATATAAAATAAACCCTATTTTTGGCCCTAAGATACCATGCAATGCTTATGAATGCATATGAACAACTTCAAAAGGACGCAAAACACCACTGGGGATGTAGCAAAGGAAATAAGGATCAAAAGGGAAGCCCGACGAAGAAAATAAATCACTGGTTAAGAAAAGGCTCGACTCTTAGAGGATGGTAAAAGGACAAAAGACACACCAAATTTTACTGAAGGCGAGACTACCAACGTTCACTTAAGGTAGGAAGAGAAAAGAATAACAACACCGACGTTTACTGAAGGTGAGCTACCAACGTTCACTGAAGGTAGAGGAAAAAGATATATCATAGCATCGCCGTTCACTGACGATGAAATACCAACATTCACTGAGGGTAGCAAAAAGATAACAATCACCAACTTTCACTGATGGTGAACTACCAACTTCCACTGAAGGTAGTAAGAGAAAATATATCATAGCATCGTCGTTCACTGATGATGAACTACCAACGCTCACTGAGGGTAGAAAAAAGATAACAATCACCAACTTTCACTGATGGTGACCTACCAACTTTCACTAAAGGTAGTAGGAAAAAATATCATAGCATCGCCGTTCACTGACGATGAACTACCAACATTCACTAAGGGTAGCAAAAAGATAACAATCACCAACTTTCACTGATGGTGACCTACCAACTTTCACTGAAGGTAGTAAGAGAAAATATATCATAGCATCGTTGTTCACTGACGATGAACTACCAACATTCACTGAGGGTAGAAAAAAGATAACAATCACCAACTTTCATTGATGATAACCTACCAACTTTCACTGAAGGTAGTAGGAAAAAATATATCATAGCATCGCTTTTCATTGACGATGAACTACCAACATTCACTGAGGGTAGCAAAAAGATAACAATCACCAACTTTCACTGATGGTGAACTATCAACGTTTATTGAAGGTAGTAAGAGAAAATATCATCGACGCTCACTGACGATGAACTACCAACTTTCACTGAAGTTAGAGAGAAAATATCATAGCACCGACGTTTACTGATGGTGAACTACCAACATTCACTGAAGGTAGCCAAAAGATAACAATCACCAACTTTCACTGATGGTGAACTACCAACGTTTACTAAAGGTAGTAAGAGAAAATATCATCGACGTTCACTGATGATGAACTACCAACTTTCACTTAAGGTAGAGAGAAAATATCATAGCACTAACGTTTACTAACGGTGAACTACCAACGTTCACTGAAGGTAGCAAAAAGGTAACAATTTTTCCCAAAATCATGGCGTTTCACCCAGAACGGGTCTCAACTTCTCCTTTAACCGAGGCACTCTGCATGGAAAGGGTAATATATAAGTTGTCTCAAATAAAGAGACTACCACTTGCAAATATTTCACAATGAATTGTCTCTGTCATATTGAAAAAAGACTTTCCATCCACTAGAGTAATTTGACAACGAACTGCAAACTATTCACTCATAGAGAAGATAGCAAAAAAGTAACGTCGACTTTTATGGGGAAGTACAAGTTGCTCAAATAAAGAGACCTGCTACTTGCTGTTATGGGAAGGATTATAAAAATGACTTCCTAGGGAAGGCAATATAGCTTCCTGGGGAAAGAAATATGACTTCCTGGGGAATGCCAACATATTCCTGATGAGGAGATAAAGTTTTCTCGTGCAAAATAAATGCACATTTTCATACCTATGCTCGAAGGTTGCAGAAATCTCAAGTAATAATATTGCTGAGGATCATAGATTCAAACCAAAAATAAACCGGAGTAAAAAGAGTTGTACATCCTTTGAGAAATAAACTCAAGAGGGAAACCCAAATCATCCAGGCAAAGAGTTGTACATGAAGGCTAAAGAAAAAATCTTCCATGAGGGACAACTCAATGGGTAAATTGAAAGAATATACAATTTATGCTTAAGGTTGACACTCTATTGGAGAGAGGACAACACAACTCTGCAAAATAGGGTAATATGTCAACAAACAAAATTAATGAATGCGAATGAGGAATGATTTTCTAAATTCAACTATTCATGATGTATGTATGAATGTATGAGTGTTATCATGTATATGCTGACAAAACAAACATATAACACTAGGAATAACCAGACAAAACCAACTCGGACACAATCAATACTCGACTAAATCACATCCAAGATGAAAATTCCATAATAAAGTAAGCACCAACTAAGGAAACAAAATCCTATTTCGTAGCTTAACTTCACTGGGAAGGAACATAATCTGGAAATAATCAAATCATAGCGACAAAATAGTACAGATACAGGGATATAACATCCTTCTCTAGGTTTCACCGGGGAATGACACTCAGACTTCAATGGAGAAAACAAATGCTTTCACGGTCCGTACTTCTACTGGGGATTGCAATACTGATTTCAAATAAGGAAGATGGAAACCATATCAACAAAACATCAAATGAGGATTTCGAACTGAATTTAATGGAGAAATATCATACAGACTTCACTAGGGGAGATATCACCTCATCATCGAGACATCAACTAGGGACCTCGTGCTGACTTCATTGGGGAGGCCAACACCCCATTGAAGGGAGAAAACCAAAATACGTTCTCCATTGAGGAAAACAGAGATACGTTCTTCAATATTGAGAGTAAGCATCGCAACAACTTCTCTGAGGAAAAATCATGAAACCTCATGGGGATTACAACTTGGGGAATTAAGAAGTCAAACATAACAGTAAGAAATCAAAATTATGGGGATTTTAAATCAAACCCAACACCTGGCAGGAGAAAACCAAAAAAGTTGATAACCATTTCAACACTTCTTAAATAAAACATTTCCCTTGTCTGATTATCGGGCAATCAAACAAAGTGCAAGTACTGCCGAAAGGGAGATGCTTTGTAAATGAGTAAAATCTCAGCATGCAAGGGGAGAAAAGATTTCTATCAAAAAGCAAAGCCTTCACTAGGGAATCTTGGATTGAGTCTTCATATCATGCAAACTCAAAAATCATAAAAATGAACCAAGACTTGACTGGGGACACTGGGATCACAAACCTGATACCGCACCTTACATCAATTGGTATCGTCTTCAATATACAAAAATCACACGCATACCAGCGAAAATGACCTGAGAAAACCTTCCTGGAGGAAACAAAACTTCTCAAACTTACTGGAGTTCATCCATTCCTGGGATCACCACTTTTGTTTTCCTCTTGAATCACAAAATCTAAAGCAAGAGTAAGTTGTAAATTCTTTTTGAAAAACAATTTTGTTATTTAATCCCTTTGCTTTGAAAATTATTATCAATAATAAATGGAGTCTTTGTAAGCTGAATAAAAATAAGAACTACAAAGAATTAGGTAAAAGCTCAAATTTAATTGATAGAATGGTAGTCTGCGAATGGCGAGACTCCATGGATAATTACAAAGTTTGGAAAATGGTAACATATAATGGAAAAGATACATTGAGATACAATGACAACTATTTCCTCTAATAACTTTGAAATCCTGAGCAGCAGCTTCCGTGGAAGTATGGTGAGGATCCAAGAAGATTGTCGCTTCAATGATCAAGTCTCGTCTGATGCAGTTACTTGCCAAGAAAGTCCCTAACTTTTGCCTAAGCCGCCCTTGCGGGTTTTCAACTTAGGGAGAAATTGTATTCTGTTTATGTCTCTAATTTTTTCCTAGGTCGACCTTTCGGGTTTTTGGCCTACCGAGACGCTCCTTTTTCCCTAAGCCACCCTTGCGGGTTTTCAACTTAGCGAGCTGTTCTTTTATTTCTTTAGGTGAAGTATTTCTTGACTACGTCAGCATTCATGGGACGTGGGAACTCCTCGCCATCCATAGTTTCAAGAATTAATGCACCACCAGAGAAGGATTTCTTGACAACATGTGGGCCTTAAAAATTGGGAGTCCACTTTCCCCTAGAATCAGCGTTAAAAGACATGATCTTCCTGAGCACGAGGTCGCCTTCTTTGAATTCAAGAGGTTTGATTTTAGTATCAAAATATTTCTTCATTCTCTTCTGATATAACTTCCCATGACACAAAGTCGTCATTCTCTTCTCTTCGATCAAATTCAACTGGTCAAACCTATTTTGGACCCATTCAGCCTCTGACAACTTGGTTTCCATTATCACACGCAAAGAGGGAATCTCAACCTTGATTGGGAGCACTACTTCCATTCCATACACAAGGGAGAATGGGGTTACTCCTGTTGAAGTGTGGACAGATGTCTGATATCCATGTAAAGCAAAAGGGAGCATTTCATGCCAATCTTTATAAGTAACAACCATTTTCTGGACGATCTTCTTGATATTCTTATTAGCAGCTTCAACAACCCAATTCATCTTTGGCCTGTACGGAGATGAATTGTGATGGACAATCTTGAATTCTTCACAAAGTTCTATCATCATCTTATTGTTCATATTCGAGATATTGTCGGTGATGATTCTGCTCGACACACCATACCAACATATAATATTATTCTTAATGAAGCGCACTACCACCTGCTTAGTAACATTAGCATATGAAGCAGCTTCCACCCATTTGGTGAAGTAATCAATTTCTACCAAGATAAAAAGGTGTCCATTCGGAGCTTTGGGTTCTATCATTCCAATCATGTCGATACCCCACATAGAGAAAGGCCACGGGGAAGAAATAACATTGAGAAGTGTCGGAGGCATATGAATCTTGTCCGCATAAATCTGGCATTTATGGCACTTCTTTGCAAATTTGTAACAGTTAGATTCTATTGTCACCCAATAGTAACCCGCCCTTGGCATCTTTTTAGCCATTGAATGTCCATTGGCATGAGTTCCAAATGAACCTTCATGAATCTCATGCATCAACATGTCTGCTTCGTGTCTATCCATGCATCTGAGCAAGTCGATGTCATAATTTCTCTTGTACAACACATTTTCACTGAGGAAGAAGCTGCCAGCCAATCTTCTCAATATCTTTCTATCTTTATTCGAAGCACCAATCGGGTATTCCTGAGTCTGGAGAAAATGCTTGATATCATAATACCAAGGTTTCTTATCTGCTACCTCTTCTGTTGTAAACACATGAGTGGGCCTATCCAGTCGCCGAACTATAATTCGAGGTATATCATTCCAAGTATTCACTTGATACATAGAAGCCAGAGTTGCCAGAGCATCCGCTATTTGATTTTCGTCTTTGGGGATGTGATGGAATTCAACTTTATTAAAGAGTAACAATCTTCTAGCATAATCTTTGTAAGGGATCAAGCGAGAGTGACGAGTATCCCACTCTCCTTTAATCTAATTTATTACCAAAGTTGAATCGCCATACACATTAAGAATTTTAATTCTGAGATCAATAGCTTCCTCGAGTCCCATGATGTAAGCCTCATATTCTGCCATATTATTAGTACAATAAAATGTCAACCTTACAATAAAAGGAATGTGTGATCCATGTGGAGTGACAATCACAACACCAATTCCTTTACCATAAGCATTCACAGCTCCATCAAATATCAAACTCCAGTGAGATTCAGGATCAGGACCTTCCTTAGGCAATGGTTCATCACAATCTTTCACTTTCAAAAACATCACATCCTCATCGGGGAAATCATATTTCACAAATTGGTAATCATCAACTGGTTGGTGAGCAAGATAATCTGCCAATATGCTGCTTTTAATAGGGTTTTGTATGCGGTATTCGATGTTATATTCAGATAACAGCATCTGCCAGCGGGCAATTCTCCCAGTAAGAGCAGGCTTTTCAAAAATGTATTTGATTGGATCCATTTTGGAGATCAACCAAGTAGTGTGATTCAACATGTACTGCCGCAAACGTTTTGCTTCCCAGGTCAGAGCACTACATGTCTTTTCCAGCATGGAATATCGTGACTCACAATCAATAAATTTTTTACTGAGATAATAAATGGCATACTCTTTCTTCCCTGTTTCATCTTGTTGTCCCAGAATACAACCCATGGAATTATCTAACACTGTCAGATACATAATCAATGGTCTTCCTTCAACAGGAGGGAGCAAGATAGGAGGTTCAAGAAGATATTCTTTAATACTTTCAAATTCCCTTTGCAGTCATCTGTCCACACACAACCTTGATCTTTCTTTAACAGCTTAAATATCGGTTCACACGTTGTAGTCATGTGGGAAATGAATCCGGAAATATAATTCAAATGCCCGAGGAACCCTCTGACTTGCTTTGCAGTTCTCGGTGCTGGAATTTCTTGAATTGCTTTGACTTTATCAGGGTCAACTTCAATCCCTTTCTGGTTGAAAATGAAACCCAACAATTTCCCTGGCCGAACACCAAAGGTACATTTATTTGGATTCAAGCGGAGATAATACTTCCTCAAATGCTAAAACAACTTCAACAAATCTTCTACATGCCCTTCTTCAGTCTGGGATTTAGAAATCATATCATCAACGTATACCTCAATTTCTTTGTGCATCAGATCATGGAATAGGGTTGTCATAGCCCTCTGGTACGTTGCACCAGCGTTCTTCAACCTGAAGGGCATCACTCTGTAACAGAATGTTCCCCAGGGTGTGATAAATGTTATTTTTTCCATGTCCTCTGGAGCCATCCTTATTTGATTATACCCGGAAAATCCGTCCATGAATGAGAAAACTTTGAATTTTGTTATGCTATCCACTAACATATCAATGTGTGGCAATGGAAAATCATCTTTTGGACTAGCTTTATTTAGATCTCTGTAATCTATTCACAAGCGAACTTTTCTGTCTTTCTTCGATACTGGTACAATATTGGGAATCCACTGAGGGTACATTGATGTCACAAGAAAACCGATATTAATCTGCTTCAGAACTTCCTCTTTGATCTTCACTGCCATATCTGGGTGAGTTCTTCGCAACTTCTATTTGATTGGCGGGCACTCTGGCTTCAGCGGAAAACGGTGCTCTACAATATCTGTATCTAGACCAAGCATATCTTGGTAAGACCAAGCAAAAATATCCACATACCCTTTCAACATCTCAATCAACCTGCTCTTCACATCAGGATGCAACAATGGTCCAATCTTGACTTCCTTCGGATCTTCTTCTGAACCCAAATTGATTACTTCCAATGGCTCTTTATATGGCTGAATGGCATTCTCCTCACGCTCAAGCAACCGTGAGATCTCTTCTGGAATCTCATCATAGTCTTCTTTTTCGGCCTCATACACAGGACATTCAAAGTTTGGAGAGGGTGCAGGGTCATTGTATCAATGGGTTTTTTAATTAATATGCACATATGATTTATGATTGCTTTTAGAAACTGACACATATAACAAGTGGTCATGCAGATTGAATTTCAGTTATTATTTATTTTGAAAGGGTTTTTTTATTACCATTTTCTAAGAAAAAGCAGAAAATAAAGACACAATTTGGCAAACAAAGACAACTTTTATTATTGATTTTAAAAGTCAAAGCAAACAGATAAGCCCATACAATATTAATACTTTCACCTTGGGCAGAGTGGAAGATTTTCAAAAATATTAACAAAACAAATTACTTTGAAACATGTATGCAAGAGGGAACATCAATGGTGATCCAATTCTGAACCCTAACTCTGTGTTTCACATAATTTGGCATTTCTGGCTCTACTTCATCTTCCACAATGGTATTAATCCCGGAAATAGTTGGATGAAGATAACGGCCTCTACGAAAGATGTCTTGATACTTTCCTGCAGCGGACTTCGGCTTCATGCTCTTACCTTTATCATTCTTCACAGAAAACCCCAAGCCAGCTCTATTCTTATTTACAAGTGGATCAATAATCTCCCCCCATACATTATTATGGCCTTTACGCACAACCTATTGTGAATCCTTAAATGAAGCCATAGAGTTCTCATTTCCTCTTATGTTATCAATGGATAAAGCTTTGAACTGGGTTCCAACAGCAGCTTCATCCGCCTCCGCAATTCTAAAAGAGGACAAATGAGATATCAATAATGCCTATTCTCCATTTATAATTGCCACTTTTCCTTCACGTATGAAATTCAGCTTCTGGTGTAAAGTCAAAGTGACAGCCCCTGCCTCATGTATCCACGGCCGTCCCAACAAGCAGCTATAAGCGGGTACAATATCCATGACCTGGAAAGTAATCTGAAAAAATGTGGGCCTATATGAATAGGCAAGTCCACTTCACCAATAACAGATCTCCTTGATCCATCAAACGCTTTTACAATAATACCACTCGGGAACATATGCGTTCCTTGATATTTCAACTTCATAAGCGTACTACTCGATATAATGTTTAATGCAGATCCATTATCAATTAGCACATTGGATAATGAATCATTATTGCAGTTCATAGAGATGTGGAGGGCCAGGTTGTCATTCCTTCCTTCATCAAGAAGTTCATCATTGCAGAAACTCAGGTTATTACATGATGTAATCTTCCTCACTACACTGGTGAATTGGTCTACAGGCATGTCACTTTCCATGAAAGCTTGGTCCAATACCCTCATCAAATATTCTCTGTGAGCAGAGGAGTTCATTAATAAGGCCAAGATAGATATTTTTGAAGGAGTCTGCAGTAGCTGATCTACAATTTTGTAGTCACTCATCTTGATTATCTTCAAAATATCATCGACCTCTTTTTCTAGCGTAGCTCCACTAGATTCACCCACTTCTTTCTTGGGTTCAACATCTTCAACAATTTTCCTTCCAGTACTAACATCTTCACGAACCACTGGTGCAAATATACGTCCGTTGCGGGTCACTCTGCTAGTCTCAACAATATTTCCAACATTAGGAATTGGCTGGATGGGGACTTCCACACCGTCCTCTAAAATTGTAGCATTATATTTGTAGAGTACAACCTTGTCTGAGTTGTAGGGGACAAGACCCGGCAAGCTAATCACCAATGGAGTAATAGCTGGCTTGCTATGATATTCAACTTCAAAATGGACGGGTGCACCAAAATAAGGCACAATAACATTTACTCCCTCTTCAACACAATCAGTCATTACAAAGTCATCTCCAGAAAACAAATCCTCAACTGAGGAGAAGAACTCATCTGTAGAGGCATACTCATCATCTGACTCTTCCTCAATCACATCAACTTCATGGTAATCATCCCTTTGACCTGTAACTTTGATAGTTCTATTATCCAACAGTAACTGAACACCTTTCCTTACAATTGAACATCATCGGGAGTCCCGACAGAAAATTCGGCATGATCCATACTGATGTTCCACCTGACCAGCCATGTGGCAGAAAGTAGCGTGCAATTGTACAAGATCCTCATTCATATGTTCCACATCAAATATTTTGAACTCTACAGGACATCCAAAAACCATTTTTAATTCCTCTTCATACTCTTCCCTAGGCCTGATTATATGGATGAGACCCTGATCCATCATCTCCTTCAAATCAGCCTTTATCTTGTCGCAGCCTTGTATATCTGTACTGCAAATAGCACAATCGACATGGTCATGCATATAATAGCTAAATTCACAGAGGTCTGCATGCATTTTCACCAAATATCCTCTAACCAAATTAACATCAAGAATCTGGAAGTCGCTTAGACAACCGGGCACCATGTTCACAGCATTCGCTCCTCCATGTTTTGGTAGAGGATTATCTTTCACATTAGGGCCCACATCCTTGAAAGACAAGATACCAGACTTCACCAATTTCTGTACTTCAGTATTCAAAGGATAGCACTTCTCAACATTGTGCTCTGGCACTCCCTGATGAAAAGCACATGTTTGGTCCGCCTTGTAATACCAAGGAAGCAGTGATGGTACAACGGGAGGTGGTCGGTTCTAAACCAACTTCTTCTGAATTAACGCCGTGAGTAATTCTGTATAACTCATAGGAATAGGGTCATAACTCTCCCTTCTCTGATTATACCCTAGATTCCCCTAATGGGATGGTCTCTGAAAAGCAACAGTAGTTAGAGCTACACCAACAACTGAAGTAACTGAGGAAACTTGCTGATGACGCTGATAAATTCTTCTAGAAGGATTAACCCTCCTCTCTTGCATAACAACATTCGTATCTCCTTTCTTCTTCTTGGAAAACCCATAGGATGGCTTCTTCGTATTTCCAGAATTTTCACCCTTCGTTAAACGACCCTATCTTACAGCCTCTTCTAAGTGGATACCCATGCCTACCATTTCAGTAAATTCACTTGGCACACTTGCTACCATCCTTTCATAGTAGAAAGCACCCATATTTTTCAAGAAAATCTTAGTCATCTCCTTCTCTTCCATGGGAGGAATCACTTGGGCGGCTACCTCACGCCATCTCTGTGCATATTCTTTGAATGGTTCCCTGTCCTTCTAGACCATGGCCTTGAGTTGATCACGGTCAGGCGTCATGTCCATGTTGTATTTGTATTGTCTGATAAATGCTTCTCCTAAGTCATTGAAAGTATGGATATTGACGCTGTCCAAACTCATATACCACTTCATCGCATCACCAGTCAAACTATCTTGAAAAAAGTGAATCAGCAGACGTTGATCATCAGTATGGGTAGACATTCTTCTTACATATATCACACGATGAGCACGAGGACAAGTGTTTCCCTTGTACTTCTCGAACTCTGGGACTTTAAACTTCGCAAGTATCTTGACATTCAGAACCAAGCATAAATCATTCACATTCTTCCCGAACAATTCCTTTCCCCTGAGGGCCTTCATCTCTCTCTGCATCTTGTCAAACTGCTCTTGAAAATCATCCATTCTATCATAGAGACCCATGTCTTCACTTGGTGGAGGAAAAGGACGACACATGTCATCATTAGAAAATGGAACCATATTCAACGAAGGAGGTGCATCAGGAGCAACATGCACCACAGGAGGTGCAAGAGTAACAATAGTTTGAACAACTGGAGTATCTTGAGGACCAAGACTGAAACCTTCAGGCACAAATATCTCTAGAATTCCTCATTGATAACCTTGAGGCATGCGATTCTGAACTACAACTGGAGTAGAAGACACAGGAACAGTCAGAGCTTCAGCAGTTACCCATGTTTGTTGAGGATGAACACTCGGTGGCTGATTCTGAGCAGCCACCAGAGATTCCATCAGAGTAGTAAGATTGGCCATGCCGGATTTCAAAGCAGAAACTTCCTCGCATAGCTCGCGATTCTCTTGTTCTAAGTTGTCCATCTTCCTTCTGAAATTAGCTCGAGTGTTGTAGTGGTGAGACAACTTGCTGAACGAAGTAAAGAAACTTGGTAAGACACCTGGATATGCATAACAAATGCAAGAAATATGTGCAATATGATGCATGATATGTAGTGCACTTGATTTATTTTATTATTAATATTTCAAGGGACTTAAAGATTTATAGACATAGTAAATATCAAAGTAATAACACATTTGAAATACTGGAAATTTTTTATTATAATAACTTCAAAATAGATTACAAATTTCAATAATCCCAAGTACAAGATGAAAATAAAGTCTAAAACCCTAAGAAGTAAAGCTGATGGAGATCACTCTATATGCTGACGCTTCCCTGTAAGCCGGGAAATCTGAGCCTCCAACCTCTGGTTTTCTTCCGCATATCTGGTGGTGACCTCCTTCTAATCACCTGAATCAGGAAGTGGGAAACTAGCATCGGACTGAGGCTTAGGAGAAAATAAATCCCCTTGCCTCTTCATCATCTCTACAACCCGACTCTCAAGAATCTTAATCAATTCGTCTTTCTCCCTCAAGTCTGCTCTATAGGAAATTTTTAAAGTTTGGCACTTATTCTTCCAAGCATCCTTTTCTTGATGCATCCTGACTAAAGCAAGATGTAGCTCTTCCACATCATCAAATAAGGAAGTAGCGGTCTTCATAAACAAATCAGGCATAGGTGCTTCCTGGGAATATGGCATCTTCAACTGAATAGCTCTCGTTTAGACCCACTGAAGATATGGCTCCAAAGAAACAACTTCCCTAGGTACCAAGTCTTTCCTACTCTTCCTATGAATGTCATGTCAAGCCTTCACAATCTGCTCCCTAGCTTCCTTATGGTCTTCTCCCTCCTTCATGAAGAAACTACTCAAATGAATACTATTTGGTTTATCCCTCATCGGATAACCAAGCTGTCATCGTGCAAGAACAGGGTTGTAGTTAATTCCTCCCTTTGTGCCAAGAAGAGGTACATTGGGGAAACTACCACAACTGTCGATAATCTCTACATCATGGTAAGCCCGATGATACCAATCAATATCTGAGTGAGTAAGTGCCATGATCTTAGGAGCATAACAGGGTTCCTTCCTGGCATCCCAGAAAGCATCAGACTGAGGCATATGAGAAATAAACCACTGGTACAATAGAGGCGTGCAACAGATAATCATCCCCCCATGATAAGAATTTTGAAGATGAATAGAGTAATAAGCATCACCCAACAATGTAGGAACTGGGTTTCCAATCATGAATATCCTGATAGCTTTAACGTCAACAAACTTATCCACATTAGGAAATAAAAACAACCCGTAAGCGAGAGTAGAGCAAATATGGCCTCAAAAGCGACTGTACTCATCATCCTTAAAAAGTAACGAGCTTTATCCAATAAGAACTAAGCTGGTAATCCTCTAATCCCTCCTCTAGTAGTCATATGGGCTTCAACCTCAGACTTCCCCGGTTGGATCAAAGCAGCAATCTGAAGATGTGAAAAACACAAGAAGGGGGGTTGAATTGTAGAACTTAAAATCAAATGCAGATAACACGTTGTTTTTATCCTGGTTCGTTTGATCTCAAACTACTCCAGTCCACCCGTCAAGGTGATTTCGCCTCTCTCCAACGAGGTCTTAATCCACTATATTCAACTGAATACAACAACTACTTTAACAACTGTTAAAGCCTTCTTGAGTCTAACCACAGACCAGTTTATCTCAAGGAATTTCTCTTACAGATAATTGAACAAAAGTGTGTTTGATGTTTTCTAATAAAACTATATATCACAATTGTGATAATACACAATATGAAGCTTAGAATGAAACTAGACTGCTAATGCTATTGAGTAGGCATGGTTGAAAGCTTTAGCAATTTTAGTGAGAGAGTTTTCGTATGCGTGCGTGTAGAGTATTAGCCTTTTCTTTTCTCACACAGTCTTGTTTATATAGCCAAGGAAGAAATACATTGGTTGTCCATAAAACCATTTCAATGCTATTAATGTTCTTTCATTTTTGAGAAGATCTTTGTCTTGGAATAAAGCCGTTGGTAATAAATCTGTCTTGAATGCTTAGTAACATTGACACTTCAGAGTCTTCTCTGGTTATGGTAATCAGAGTGTTCTTTCCTTTATGCTGACGCTTCTGAGTGCTGATGACTTGGTTAGGATCTTGATCAGAATCAGAGTATTTTATGCGCAGATTATGTTCATCAGGCTTCAGCATAGCACATGTTATTTGATTTTCTGATGTTGACATATCTTCTGATGCTGATGTTGATAATGATATTCTGATGCTGATTCCATCAGAGTTTCTGTAAATACACAACATAATTTTAAGTAGCATATATGTCTTATATAAATCTTACAATTTATTTAATCTTGTATTTTGTTATCATCAAAACTCTAACTGAGGGTTGTAGAATCAAACTATGTTCTAACAATCTCCCCCTTTTTGATGATGACAAAAACCAGATTTTTTTCAATTAAAATTAAAGAATAAAAGGTATCAGAGATTAAGGATAGAGAGGAAAAGGTATCAGAGATAAACAAATAACGAATAAAAGGTATCAGAGATAAGAAGATAAGGAATAAAAGAAATCAGAGCAACGAAGAGAAAAACTCCCCCTCAGTTGATTACTTCCCTTTAATTCCATGAGACCTTGAGCATCAGAATGTTACTTTATCAGAGTCCATCAGATTCATCAGATTCTTGTACCTGTAAGCTTTTCATAAGAAAGAAATTCAAATATATCAGAATGTTAGAATGTTTGAGACTTATGTCTCAGTAATCCGTTATTGAAAAATATCTTTCTTTCTCCCCCTTTTTGTCAGTTATCAAAAAGCACAAATAATCAGAGTTAAAATGATCAGAGCTAAAAAAGCGTTTATATTAAAAACAGAAGCAATGATAAGTTCAGAACACGTAAAATATTACAGACAAACATGTAAAGCAAACAAGGAAAACACAAGGAAATTCTAAGAGGAAGGTGGAAGACGTGTGAACAGAGCTTCCAACATGCTCTTGATTTGATTGCTGGTTTCCTGTTGCTGAGATACCATGTTTGCTATAGCATCAATTTTGATGTCCTGCTTATCCATTCTTTCATTCATCAGCATATCAGATCTTTGCAAGTCCTCTAGAGTCTTCCTGTCAAGAGAGGAAGCTTGAGGATCTTCAGAAACATGGTGCTTCTCAGAGCTTTCTGTAGTAACTTCTTCTTGAACTTGTTCTTCAGCTGGGATCATCTGTTCTTCTGTAGGTTGAACTTTGGATGCTGGAAGAAGCCATGTTCACATGAGGTTTTTGAAAAATATTGAAAGGTTTTCTTGAGAAAGAAGAACACTGAAAACAGAAATATTCAGAGAAAACGAAAGTGAAGGTAAAAAAATGTGAATGGTGTGAAGTGTGTTTAAATAGATTTATAAAAAGGTTTTGAAAGCATAAACATTTAAGAGAGAGAAATTAATAATGATTATTAACATTTAATGATAGCTGATTTTAGGGGATTCAGAAAGATATTTGGAACGGTTACCCATGACATGTATCTCAATGCATCCAATCAGCGCTTTGCCTTTTCAGAAACGTGAACGCGTGTTCAGCCTCAGAAAATGGCTGATGACTGGATGACACTTGTTTGCTTGAGTGAACAACACATTTCCATCCTTGAAATGAAGCGCTCAGATCTTCATGGATAGATTCTGATACAATCTGCATTTCTAGGATTCTGAAAGAAGATTGATCAGAAGTTCACAAAAAATAAACACAATTCTGAAGGTTAATATATAAAATTAAAACAATTTTATTCTGGACAGAGCTTCATGCTGAGATGTTTTAGAATGAAGTTGAACCTATCTTCAGAAAGTGGTTTTGTAAAAATATCAGCCCATTGATGGTCTGTGTTAATAAATTTTAAATTCAAAATCCCTTTCTGAATATCGTCCCTAATAAAATGATGTTTTATTTCTATATGCTTAGCCCTAGAATGTAAAATTGGATTTTTACTTAAGCAAATAGCAGAAGTATTGTCACAGAAGATAGGAATGTTACTCTCAAATATCTGTAAGTCCTCAAGTTGACTTTTCATCTAGAGCATTTGTGTGCTGCATCCAGCTGCTGCTATGTATTCAGCTTCTGCTGTTGATAGAGCAATTGTGGATTGTCTTTTGCTGGACCATGAGATCAGATTTTCTCCCAAAAACTGGAAGCTTCCAGAAGTGCTTTTACGCTCTACTCTGTCTCCAGTAAAATCAGCATCGCAGTATCCTACTAAGCTGTAATCACTTGATTTTCTATAAAACAAACCCAAATTAGTAGTACCTTTCAGATACTTGAAAATTCACTTAATTGCTGTTAAGTGAGATTCTCTAGGATCTGATTGGAATCTTGCACAAATGCATACACTGAATAAAATATCAGGCCTTGAAGCTGTTAGATAAAGAAGAGAACCAATCATACCTCTGTAGACCTTCTTTTCTACCTTTTTGCTTACCTCTTCTCTTTCCAGAATGCACGTGGGATGCATTGGAATCTTTGATGGCTTACATTCTGAGAGATCAAATTTCTTCAGAAGTTCTCTGACATATTTGCTCTGGTGAATGTAAGTTCCTTCTGGGGTTTGATTGATCTGGATGCCCAGAAAGAATTTCAGTTCCCCCATTAGGCTCATCTCAAATTCTGCCTGCATACACTTAGCAAACTTTCTTCCCAGAGAAGGATTAGTAGATCCAAAAATGATATCATCAACATAAATCTGACATACTAAAATGTCATTCTTAACTGTCTTACAGAATAAGGTTGTGTCCACTTTCCCTCTGGTGAATTCCTTTTCTAACAGGAAGTTACTTAGTCTTTCATACCAAGCTCTGGGAGCTTGTTTCAGACCATACAGTGACTTCTTTAGTTTGAAAACATATTCTAGATTTTTTGAACTTTCAAAACCAGGGGGTTGGTGCACATATACCTCTTATTCTATATAGCCATTTAAGAATGCACTTTTAACATCCATCTGATACAGAGTGATGCCTTTATTAACAACAAATGAAATTAAAAGTCTTATAGATTCTAACCTGGCGACTGGAGCAAAGGTTTCTGTATAGTCTATCCCCTCTTGCTGACTATAACCTTGTGCTACCAATCGTGCCTTGTTTCTGATGACTTCACCTTGTTCATTCAGTTTGTTTCTGAACACCCATTTTGTTCCAATGACGTTGAATCCTTTTGGTTTAGGAACTAGATCCCATACGTCATTTCTTGTGAATTGGTTCAGCTCCTCTTGCATTGCTAGAATCCAGTCATTGTCCAGAAGTGCTTCATCAATTGTTGATGGTTCAATTAGAGAAATAAGTCCCATGAGGGATTCTTCAGAGTTTCTGAAGCTGGCTCTTGTTCTGATTGGATCTTCCTTTCTTCCTAAGATTGTTTCTTCTGGGTGATCCATGCTGCTTCTGGATGGTCTTTTCTGAGGTTGATCAACAGAAGGTGCTGGATTGCTTGCAGTGCCTCTTTCTGATGTTGAGGGAGTGTCTCTGTTAAGAGCTTCTGATGATTTGTCTTCAGTACCTGTGAATTCAACTTTCATACCTGCAAGTAATTCATTCTGCTTTGACTTTTGAGAGTCAAGCTTATCATCAAAACGAACACTGATTGATTCTTCCACAATCTGTGTTTCTGTATTATATACTTTGTACCCTCTTGAGCGTTCAGAGTATCCTAACATAATACACTTTTGTGCTTTAGAGTCAAACTTGTTCAAATAATTTTTAGTATTCAAAATAAATCAAGTACATCCAAATGGATGAAAATAAGAAATGTTGGGCTTTCTGTTCTTCCACAATTCATATGGAGTCTTTTCTAGAATAGGTCTTATGGAGATTCTATTCTGAATGTAGCACGCTGTGTTTATTGCCTCTGCCCAGAAGATCTTAGCAACGTTAGTCTCGTTGATCAGGGTTCTGGCCATTTCTTGCAATGTTCTGTTCTTTCGTTCTACAACTCCATTTTGCTGGGGAGTTCTAGGACAAGAGAAATCATGCAGAATGCCTTTGTCATTAAAGAATGACTCAAAATCTTTGTTTTCAAATTCTCCACCATGATCACTTCTAACTTTGACGATCCTAAGATCCTTTTCATTCTGAACTTGGTTGCAGAAGGTGACAAACACAGAGTGTGACTTGTCCTTGTGTCTTAAGAACTTTACCCATGTCCATCTACTATAGTCATCTATGATTACTAACCCATACTTCTTGCCACTGACTGAAGCAGTTTTAACTGGTCCAAATAAGTCAATGTGCAAAAGTTCTAATGGCTTAGAGGTGGAAACAACGTTTTTAGATTTGAAAGCAGGTTTTGCAAACTTGCCTTTCTGACATGCTTCACACAGAGCATCTGAATTGAACTTCAGGTTAGGAAGTCCTCTGACCAGATTGAGTTTGTTAATATGAGATATTCTTATCATACTAACATGTCCCAATCTTCTGTGCCAGATCCATTGCTCGTTGTTAACAGACAGAAGACACTTTACATTCTGACTTTTCAGTTCAGAAAGTTTTATTTTGTAAATGTTGTTTCTCCTCTTTCCATTAAATAGGATAGTCCCATCTTTCTGACTAACAGCTTTGCATGAATTTTGATTAAAGATTATATCATAACCGTTATCACTTAATTGACTTATGGATAACAAGTTATGCATTAATCCATCTACTAATAAAACATTACTTATAGAGGGAAGATTTCCATTACCTACTGTTCCAGAGCCAATGATCTTTCCCCTCTGATTTCCTCCAAAGCCTACGTGGCCTCCAGGCTTAAGTTCCAGGCTTTGGAACATATGCTTTCTTCCCGTCATGTGTCGTGAGCAGCCAGAGTCCAGGTACCATGACTGGTGTTTCTGCTTTGCTGCTAAAGATATCTGCCACATGTATTATTTTATCCTTAAGTACCCATATTTTCTTGGGTCCTGATTTGTTAGTTTTACCAAAACTCTAGTTGAATTTTGGTTTGAGAGAATAATTACTACTAGTATATTTGATGTCATGTGTGTGCCCATATACAAAGTGTGAATCAAGTGGAGTGCGTTTTATAACTAAATCCATGGCATTCTTTGGTGTAGGTACCTTACCTTGGTATCCTATTCCTTTTCTGCCATTTATGCTAACTCCATAGATCATTGAAGCCATTTTGCTTCTATCTATGTTTTTAGCTAGAAACTTCTGAAAGCTGTGATCACATTCCTTGATGATCTCATCAGCACTGCTGGGAGTTTCAAGGATTGTTTCCTTCTGAGAGTTTTGCAATAGATTTTCTAATTTTGAAACTTTATCTTTCAACTCAGAATTCTCCAATTTGAGACTCTCAATTTTATCAGAGTCAGAGGCCAGATTCCTTTTCAGGTTTCTGAATTTGACTCTGATCTGCTGATATCTTTCCAGAATTTCATTAAGGCTTTCAGCTAGTTCAGCCTTAGTAAAGTTAATAGCAAAGTCAGGAAATACCTCTTATGTATCTGATTCAGAGTCTGACTCAGAAGCTTCACTGTCTTCTGGTATGTTTGCCATGAGAGCAATGTTTGCTCTCTCATCATCTAATTCTGAGTCAGCTTCGGATGTGTCAGAATCATCCCATGTAGCCATAAGACTTTTCTTCTTTTCCTTGCCAAACTTCTTTTTAGGCTTATCCTTCTGAAGCTTTGGGCAATCACTTTTGTAGTGTCCTTGCTCGTTGCATTCATAGCAGATGATGTCTTTGTTGTTTGGCTTTCTGCTTCCTGAAGAGCCTTAAGATCTTCTGTGTCCAGAGGAGGATTCTGACCTTCTGTATCTGGAGGAGGATTCATTCTGATTCTCTGATCTTTTGGGATTCCTGAACTTCCTCTCCCTCTGCTTCCACAGTTGGTTCACCCTTCTAGAGAGGAGAGACAGTTCATCTTCTTCTGATGAGGACCCATCAGAGGTTTCTTCTATATCCTGCAAAACTTTGGAGTCAGATTTTCTGTTAGATTTTAAAGCTAATGGCTTAACTTGCTTTTGAGGTTCATTTGCTTCTAGCTCTATCTCGTGACTTCTGAGGGAGATGACAAGTTCCTCCAGAGAGATTTTGTTGAAATCCTTGGCTAGCTTAAGCGCTGTGACCATTGGCCTCCACTGTTTTGGCAAGCTTCTGATGATATTCTTAACATGATCAGTAGTAGAATACCCTTTGTCAAGAACTTTGAGACCAGCAACCAGAATTTGAAATCTTGAGAACATCGTTTCTATTGATTCACTTTCTTCCATCTTGAATGCCTCGCACTTCTGAATGAGCGCAAGAGATTTGGTTTCTCAGAGAGTCAAACATATTCTTTGCAGTGTCTCTATTTGATATCTTTTCATATTCAGAATAAGAGATGGCGCTGAGTAGAATTGTTCTGGCCTTGTGGTGATTTCTAAAATCACGCTTTTGCTGATCAGACATTGCCTTCCTGTCAATCTTCTGGCCACTTCCATCCACTGGGTGCGTGTATCCATCAGTCACCATGTCCCACAGATCAGCATCATAGGCCAGAAAGAAGATTTCAATTATGTCTTTCCAGTAGTCAAAGTTCTCTCCATCAAAGACTGGAGGTTTGCCGTTGAATCTGTCTCTTTCTTCATTGTTGTCATTGCTGATGTTTTGATGTGGTCCTGCCATTGTATTTTTCTAATGCTGGATCTTGTACTGACACGGTTAAGTGTTATAAGCTCAAAACCAGGCGCTCTGATGCCAATTGAAGATGTGAAAAATACAAGAAGGGGGGTTGAATTATAGAACTTAAAATCAACTGCAGACAACACGTTGTTTTTATCCTGGTTCGTTTGATCTCAAACTACTCCAGTCCACCCGTCAAGGTGATTTCGCCTCTCTCCACCGAGGTCTTAATCCACTATATTCAACTGAATACAACAACTACTTTAACAACTGTTAAAGCCTTCTTGAGTCTAACCACAGACCGGTTTATCTCAAGGAATTTCTCTTACAGATAATTGAACAAAAGTGTGTTTGATGTTTTCTAATAAAACTATATATCACAACTGTGATAATACACAATATGAAGCTTAGAATGAAACTAGACTGCTAATGCTATTGAGTAGGCGTGGTTGAAAGCTTTAGCAATTTTAGTGAGAGAGTTTTCGTATGCGTGCGTGTAGAGTATTATCCTTTTCTTTTCTCACACAGTCTTGTTTATATAGCCACGAAAGAGATACGTTGGTTGTCCATAAAACCATTTCAATGCTATTAACGTTCTTTCCTTTTTGAGAAGATCTTTGTCTTGGAATAAAGTTTTTGGTAATAAATCTGTCTTGAATGTTTAGTAACATTGACACTTCAGAGTCTTCTCTGCTTATGGTAATCAGAGTGTTCTTTCCTTTATGCTGACGCTTCTGAGTGCTGATGACTTGGTTAGGATCTTGATCAGAATCAGAGTATTTTATGCGCAGATTTTGTTCATCAGGCTTCAGCGTAGAACATGTTATTTGATTTTCTGATGCTGACATATCTTCTGATGCTGATGTTGATACTGATATTCTGATGCTGATTCCATTTGAGTGTCTGTAAATACACAACATAATTTTAAGTAGCATATGTGTCTTATATAAATCTTACAATTTATTTAATCTTGTATTTTGTTATCATCAAAACTCTAACTGAGGGTTGTAGAATCAAACTATGTTCTAACACAATCTTGTAACGCCGATAATTTAATTAATTAATTAATTAAATTACTTTTGGAATAATTGTGAAGAAGTGTTATTAAATTGGATTTATTTTAAATGGAGAAATAATAATATATTTGAGGTATTATATTATCATGTGAAATAATGTTAGAAGCTAATATTATTAAGGAGGGCTTAATTTGAGATAATAGAAGTATTAAGGGGGTGTAAGTTTGGATCCCATTAAGGAATAATATAATAATATTAGGTTATTTTATTATTGTTGTTATAGTAGAAGGAAGAAATAGTAAGAAGAGAAATAAGGATTTGAGGAGAACGTGAAGCTGCTGGATTTTGAAAGAAACGGCAAGAACAAAGATTCAACCTGGAAATTGTAGAGCGACCTTCGATCCAAGGTAAGGGTGGGGTTCTGGATTTATAATTGGGTTCATGATGTTTGATATGTGGGGTTAGAGGATTGTTGTTTTTGTTATTAAATTGAATGATGTATGATGAATATTGATGAATTCTGGATGAATAATGATGTTATTACATTGTGTAATCGATGGTGTAATAGAGGTTAATGATAGGTGATGAATTATCATGATGATAATGAAGTTGTAGGACTGTAATTATGATTCCCGTAGTGAATTACAGTAGAAAACGCAGAAAATTATGCAGAAAATCGCAGGATGCGTCGACCTCAAACTGGATGAGTCGATGCAAGGAGGTTGTTAAACTCAGGATGAGTAAATGCATGCAGAGGATGTGTCGATACATGAGTGTGTGAGACTCAGGATGAGTCGACCGGTGCGATGCATGTGTCGATACATGCTGCATTTTGAAGTCAGGATGAGTCGATCAGTAAGTGCATGTGTCGATACATGCTGTGATTTGAAGCAGAATGAGTCGATCCATAAGGAGGATGCGTTGACTCATAGTGAGCAAATGAAGCAGGATGTGTCGATCCAAGGAGTTTTGTGTCGATGCATAATGTCGAATTTCTTTTGACAGAATCAGTTTTAAGTTGTTGTAACTTGAGTTGTAGGATGCTGTTTGAGATGCCGTTCGAAGCGTTGATTAGCTAACGCAACAAATATTATTCTAGATGATTAAAATGATGATGAAGAGGTGTAATCCTAGTAACCAATTTAGGATTTAGAATTAATTCCCGTAGATGACCGTTATGCTGGATTTTGGACAGAATGATGAATTTTGAGACGTTAGAGGTTGCTGGTAGAATTATGACAATAGGATTTAGTGACTGTAATGATGTACAGTAGCAGAATAACAGTATGGCTTACTGTATTATTAATATACAAATGAGTTATTAGTGAGATGTGGTCATTAAAGTTGTGTTTGATATTTATGATGAACAAATGATGTTTGATAAATAAACGATGTTTAATAAATTATTTTGAGATGTTTATGAGATGTTGTAATTGAGATGTTTTTGAGATGATTGAGATGTTGTTCTGAGATGATTGAGATGTTGTTGTTTGAGATGACCAAGATGTTGTTGTTTGAGATGACCGAGATGTTGTCGTTTTGAGATGATTGAGATGTTGTTGTTTTGAGATGTTGTTAACTGAGTGTGTTATTACATTCATGGCATACATTGCATTTTTGAGATGACCTGGATTGGCAAATTTTGAGATGAAGGCTATGCCTTGTTGATGCCTCTATTAATTGGCAGATTAGATTTTTGAGATGGGAGTTTTGCTCCAATGGTACCACATGCATTTGCATAGTTTTAAGTCGCATCATATGAATGAATAATGAGATGTATTTGATGCTAATGAATGAGTATATATGCTGTAATTGTTGTTAATTATGAGATGAGAAGTGGTGATATTATTGATCTAATTTAATATATTAATTAACATGCGCTTTATTATATTGTTAGATATCTCACCCCTTCTGTTTGAATGTTTCCCTATGTTGGTAACATGCAGGTAATCGAGAGTGAAGGTTGTATACCTTCGATAGATCGAGTCGGTGTCATTGCTCTGATATGTAACACTTAGGGGGATGAACGCTTGCTGATTTTTGATTGCTGATTTTTAGTTGTTGAACTTTAAATTGCTTATTTACTAAATATGAGATGTTTCGAAGTTGCTGTTTTATTTAATCATGTTATTGAAGAATTCCTTTGCGTAGTTGTTGAATTATTTTATTAAGGATGCTATGTTGATGGTTCATCTGATGCTTTATTATAAGTGTTATATATCCATGATGAATGCAATGAATTTGTTAGAAGAATTTGTGACATCCCGATTCGTTTGTATGAATGAAATTTTATAACTCTGCTTTATTTTGCATTATTTGCTTGGGGTAGAATTTGGGTGTTACAAAGTTGGTATCAGAGCAAAAGGTTGGTCCGACCTTGTCGTCGAGTCTTAGTTGTCTAACAATCGAGTATTGTTATTTTGAGTTCTAACTGTTGTTTGTGTTGTAGTGATAAGTTGTGATGGCTGGAAGGAATGATGCTGCTCTTGCTGTTGCTCTAGAAGCAATGGCTCATGCGATGGAAAATCAGCCGAATGCTGACGGGAATGCTGGATCTCGTAGCTTGGAGACTTTCCAGAGAGAGAATCCACCTACGTTCAAGGGAAAATATGATCCTGACGGAGCATTGGAATGGTTGAAAGAGATTGAGAGGATCTTTCGCGTGATGGACTGCACTCCAACGCAGAAGGTTCGTTATGGGACTCATATGCTAGCAGTCGAGGCTGATGACTGGTGGCTAGAGACTTGCCAGAAATTGGAAGCTGCAGGTGAGAATGTCACTTGGGCTGTGTTCCGTAGGGAGTTCCTGAGAAAGTATTTTCCTGAAGATGTCCGTGGTAAGAAGGAAATTGAGTTCCTTGAGCTGAAGCAAGGAAGTATGTCTGTTGTTAAGTATGCTGCCAAGTTTGCTGAGTTGGCCAAGTTTTATCTGCATTACGCTGAGGAAAATGCTGAGTTTTCGAAGTGTGTTAAGTTTGAAAATGGGTTGCGCTCGGAAATTAAGAAGGCAGTTGGATACCAGAAGATCTGTGTTTGCGGATTTGGTTGATAGCTGCAGGATTTTTGAGGAAGATAATAATGCACATTACAAGATTATCAGTGAGAAGAGGGGTAAGCACCCACATAATCATGGTAAACCTTATGATGCCCCAATTGGTAAGGGTAAGCAGAGGGTTGCTCATGGTCAGAGGACTAGTGGGGGAGATGCTCCTACTGGTGTGATTTGTTTTAAGTGTGGGAAACCTGGACACAAGAGTAATGTGTGCACTGCTGAAGTGAAGAGATGTCACCATTGTGGTAAGAACGGACATATTGTATCTGAGTGCGAGCATAAGAATATGGTTTGTTTCAATTGTAAGGAAGAAGGGCACATTGGTTGGAAGATGACACATTGGTCATCTTCAACCTCCAGCCAACGTGAATTGCAGGTCTCTCAAACTATAAAATCAGAAGCTCAGACCTATGCCATTTGCTTCGTCTCTTTAAGACGAAGACAACCACACCTTCGCGATAAATTTATATAAACTGTAGCTCAAGAAATTTGGAAGGAAAGTTTCGAAAAGGGATTTGAAATTTCATGGTCAAAACATGTTTACAGATAAAAGCAAGTGTTGCGACTAGAACCAGGGCAATGAGAGCTTCATAATGATATCAAAATTTTGAAGAATTGATGGAGAAATCTACCTATTGAAGTTGAGTTGCACAACTCTGAAACTGGACTTCTATGGATCAATATAGGGAACAATTCTTGAAGGTAATTGTATGGTTAGCTTCAGGGAAGATCGAGGAAGGTGAATTGATGGAAAAATTGGATTGAAAAAGGCTTGAACACTGATTTCGATGTTACAGAAAATTGGGTTATGGAGCAAGTTTGGCAGGGTAATTATGGCTATTCAAGCTTGAGGAAATGAATGAGGGATGACTCTCTATTTATAGGGAAACAAATGGAATGTTCAAGCGTGTGAAATGATGAAGTTTGGAGGGAAATCATGTAAACCTGATACACGAGTAGTGTGTGATCTGTTTTGCATCAAAACTCATCCAATCCTTGCATTTTAAGGCTCTAATCCACTTTAGAAACTTGGTTAAACATGTTTAGATCACAAACGCGTGCTAATTTGATGTTTAGAAACCAAAACATGAATTCCAAATTCTGACTTATGAAGAAACTTCAATTTCAAGTTACCAAGTTCAACTCAATGGCACTCCCAGCTCAAGGGGTCTTAGGGCATGATTCTTGATGCTTTAGAAAGATGAGATTACAAGCTTTGCAATGGGAAAATAGTGGAATCAAATGGATGCTTGAGCTGAAAGTTGCAATGAGTCAAAGTTGGGGAAAAAAGGTTGACTTTCCATACTTAGAAATATTTCAAAATTTTCTTCAAAAGTGACCTATAATGTTTTGCATCCAAACATGGCCTTCCACTTTGAATTTGCTCTTGACCAAAAAAGATGGCATGAAATAGACCTCTTCAATGACATTTTTAAACTTGAACCATTCAAAATATCCAAAATTTGAAAGAGTTATGAATTGTTGAAGTTTGCAAAAAATCAGGAAATTACCTATAATCTTTTGTATCCTTAGGGCATCTTCCATCCATTTTATCACTTTGCACATAAAATAAGGGATAAATTTAACATCCTCAAGATCATTATGGAAAAAATAGTGGGCTCAAGGTGATAAAAATTGACCAAGTTATGATCATTTGAAGTCACACATGGAAAATTGGGGGTTCATTTGGAGGACTTGTAATCTTTCTTCATCATCAAGCTTCTTCCACGTGAAAACTCCTTGAAACTTTTGAAGTGATTTGTTAATAACCATTTAAAGAGAAGTATGTCTTTATAATCACTCAAAAATACAAAAAGATGAACAAGATATACTTCCTTGAAGTTAAAAACCCTAGCTCCTAGATCAAGAAAATGCTCTGAGGAACTTTGACAATTTTGAACAAACTTCTTGTGCCAACACTCTTGATTTGTAAATAAAATTTATTGAGGATGATAATGAGAACTCATAGAAACCAACATTACTTCCATTTCTTGATAATTGAGAGAAATATGAACTTGTGACCAATGGGAACAAAGCCTAGTCCAAACATGACAACTTCTTCAATCAACCCCTTGTACTTTTGAATCAATTTTCATAACTTTGAAAGGTGGTGAACCAAGATAAAACTTTCCATTTCTTCCAACATAACTTAAATTATGTGGTTTTAACATCTCAAGCCTTATTTACTAGGGCATGGAAATAAACTCATGAACCCATGCATCAACTTGTTAAGCCACATTTCCTTTACCTACATTATTAACAAGTAAGACAAACCAACATTGAATTTTATTAATTAAAAAGAAAATAAAAATAAAACATGCATGATCACAAAAGAAAAACAATTCAAGGTGCTTTGTGATTCCTCAAAGAGAAAAGCTAAAGATAGGGAGGAGAACCAAAAGCCCTAATGTGATCTTGTTGTGATTGAATCAATATGGTATGATGAAGGGATCTTAGGGGGAAAAATTGGGGTACAACAATTTGCAGATGGCTTTTAGACATTATCCCATTTCCTAAAGCCATTAATAATTGTCTTTCTGTTTTTTATGCGCGTACTTGTAAATGGTGATTATATTCAAATCCATATGTTAAAAATAACCACTGGATGTTTTTGCAAAACAAAACAGAAAAAATAAAAACAAAATTGTTTATGCCTTTTCAAAGATATAACTTTTGTATTAATCTAAAGAAGTCTGCCTATAACAGGCGTTTTTGTATAAGGGGACAGACATCCTAATAAGAGAATGTCGTCGTAATAATGAAAAATGTACAAAGCAGTATACAAAGAAAAATAGCTATGTGAAGTGATCCCATTGGGTTCCTATTATGCTATTTCCTTTATATCTTTGAGCGTCTCATCACTTTGCTACTTGACCGAAGCTGACTGGATTGATTAGTACCATTTGAATTTGACACTTGATACTAAAGTCTATCTATGAGGTGATCCAATTGGAAATAGTTGTACGCTTTTAATCCCTAACTTTTTCCTGGACCCCCCTTTCGGGTTTTCAGTCCACCGGGATACCCTTTTTTGCCCAACCCGCTTTTTCAGGTTTTCAACTTTCCAGGTGTACATATTTTTTCATAGATATATATATATATATATATATATATATATATATATATATATATATATATATATATATATATATATATATATATATATATATATATATATATATATATATATATATATATATATATATATATATATATATATATATATATATATATATATATATATATATATATATATATATATATATATATATATATATATATATATATATATATATAACTTTTGCCCAATCCCTTTTGGTTCGCCGGGATGCCCTTTTTTTTGCCTAGGCCAGTCAACCTAGCGGGTCTTTGTTTATGCGTAGTATTTTTTAACTATGTCTACGTTTACAGGATATGGAAGGTCGTCACCGTCTATAGTGGTTAATATCATGGCTCCACCAGAAAATATGTTCTTGATGACAAATGGTCCTTCGTATGTGGGAGTCCATTTTCCCCTGGGATCACCTTGTAGCAAGATAATATGCTTGATTACTAGGTCGCCAACTTTATATTTCAGACGTCTGACTTTCTTGTTAAAAGCTTTAATCATACGTTTCTGGTACATCTGACCATGACAAATAGCCGCAAGCCTTTTCTCGTCAATCAGGTGCAATTGGTCAAGTCGAGTCTGAACCCATTCGTCTTCATTCAAACCCTGATTCTTCATGATTCTCAAGGAAGGGATCTGGACTTGGATGGGTAGGACAACTTCCATACTATATACCAGAGAGAATGGGGTTGCCCCTGTTGATGTGCATACTGAGGTACAATAACCATGAAGAGTGAATGGTAATATCTCGTGCCAGTCTTTGTATGTCATCATCATCTTCTGTATGATCTTCTTGATGTTTTTATTGGAAGCCTCTACAGTGTCATTCATCTTCGGCCGATAAGGAGAAGAGTTATGATGATGAATCTTGAATTGTGTGTAGAGCTCGGTAATCATAGTATTATTGAGATTGTACCATTATCTATGATGATTCTTTCTGGAATACCATACCGACAGATAAGGTTATGTCTGATGAACCAGACCATGACATTCTTGGTAATAGAAGCAAATGAAGTTGCCTCGACCCACTTTGTGAAATAATCAATGGCAACCAGGACGAAGCGGTGCCCATTAGAAGTGGTAGGTCTAATCTCTTCGATCATATCAATGCCCCACATTGAGAAAGGCCAGGGAGCAGTCAAGACGTTCAAGGGAACCGGAGGCACAAGTACTTTATCGGCATAGATCTGGCACTTGTGACAAGTTCGGGAATGCTGATAACAGTCTGCTTCCATAGTGGACCAGTAGTACCCTGCCCTCAGAATCTTCTTAGCCTTTATATGCCCACCAGAACGGGTGCCAAAGGTACCTTCGTGAATATCTTCCATAATCTTCCCTGCTTCACTCTTGTCTACACACCGAAGCAAAGTAAAATCGTGGTTGTGCTTATAGAGGATTATGTTACTGAGGAAAAACTTAGCTGAGAACCTTCTTAGGAACTTCTTATCATTAACGGAAGCTCCCTCAGGATACTCTTGGGCTTCGAGGTATCTTTTAACTTTGTGGAACCAAGGTTTGTCCACCACTTCTTCAGTATCAACCTCATAACAGTATGCTGGTTCGTCCAATCTCTCAATAGTAATTCGAGGAGCTTTATCATCCCATCTGACTTTAAACATGGATGACATAGTAGCTAGCGTGTTCTCTAATTTATTTTCTTCTCGTGGAAAATGCTCAAAGGTAACTTCTTCAAAATGTGGAATCAGTGTCAACACATGCTCTCGGTAAGGGGTAAGATTAGGATGCTTCGTGTCCCATTATCCTCTTATTTTACTGATCACCAGGGCCGAGTCTCCAAATACACTCAAGAATTTGATTCTCAAGTTGATAGCAGCCTTGAGACCCATAATGCATGCTTCATATTCAACCATACTATTAGTACAGTTGAAACATAGCTTGGCAGTGAAAGGAGTATGACAGCCTTCAGGAGATATGATTACAGCACCGATGTCATTTCCAAGTGCATTGGAATCTCCGTCAAAAACATAGTCCATCAGGAACCTTTTTCAGGTCCTTCATTCAGTCTAGGTTCTTCACAATCAGTCACTAACATGATGTTCTCATCCGGGAACTCGAAATTCATGGATTGATAGTCATCCATAGCCTGATGAGCCAAATGATCAGCTAGTACACTTCCTTTTATTACTTTTTGGGTAGTGTATTGAATGTCATATTCGGTCAGGACCATTTTCCATCTTGCTATTCTTCCAGAGAGAACGGGCTTCTCGAATATGTATTTGATAAGATCCATTTTAGATATCAATAAAGTGGTGTGGGTCAACATATATTATCTTAGTCGGCAAGCAGCCCATGCCAAACCGCAACAAGTTTTCTCGAGCAGTGAGTATCTTGTTTCACAGTCGGTAAACTTTTTTCTAAGGTAGTATATTTCATGCTCTTTTCGACCAGACTTGTCATACTGCCCCAGCACACACCCCATTGAACTTTCTAATACTGTTAAGTACATGATCAGAGGTCTTCCTTCAACCGGCGACAACAAAATTATAGGTTCTTGAAGATACTCCTTGATTCTGTCAAAGGCATTCTGGAAGTCGTCATTCCACTTCACTACTTGATCTTTCTTTAGAAATTTGAAGATTGGCTCACAAGTAGCGGTTAAGTGGAAATGAATCTGGCAATGTAGTTTAGACATCCCAAGAATCCCCTAACCTCCTTTTCGATGCGGGGAGTTGGCATTTCTTGAATATCTTTAACCTTCCCAGGATCTACTTCGATACCTTTTCCGCTGACAACGAAACCTAGGAGCTTACCAGATCTTACTCCAAAGGTGCGCTTGTTTGGATTCAGTCTTAACTTATACCTTCTCAGTCTTTCAAACAGTTTCTGCAAGTGATCCAAGTGCACTTCTTCTGTCTGAGACCTGGCTATCATATCATCGACATAGACCTCTATCTCGTGATGGATCATATCGTGAAACAAGGCTACCATAGCACGCTGATAGGTTACCCCAACATTTTTCAACCCAAATGGAATAACTTTGTAGCAGAAGGTGCCTCATTGTGTGACGAAAGTTGTTTTCTCCATATCTTCAGGTGCCATTTTAATCTGATTATACCCGGAGAAACCGTTCATGAAGGAGAATATCTTATGATGTGCAGTGTTCTCAACCAGAACATCAATATGGAGAAGCGGAAAGTCATCCTTGGGGCTCGCCCTATCCAAATCTCTGTAATCCACACACATATGCACCTTACCGTCCTTTTTAGGTATCGGTACCACGTTTGCAACCTATTGTGGATAAGAAGTAACAGCTAACAACCCGATGTTGAACTATTTCATAACTTCAACCTTGATCTTTTCTGACATCTCAGGCTGCATACGACGAACCTTTTACTTTACTGGAGGACAATCTTCTTTCATTGGTAGATGATGAACCACAATATCAGTGTCCAGCCCCGACATGTCTTCATATGACCAGGCAAAGATCTCAATATAGTCATGTAACATTTGGATTATCCTCTCTTTGAAACTATGCTCCAAGTTGGCACCTATCTCGACTTCCTTCTTATCCTCTTCAGTTCCCAAGTTTACCGTCTCGGCTGGTTCTTCATGAGGCTGTATTGCTTTTTCCTCCTATTGTAACAATCTAGCAAGTTCTCCTCGTACTTCACAATCTTCCTCACCTTTGTCTTCAGCTTGGTATATAAGATTGTCAAAGTCATAACTGGAAAAAGTAGAACCTTTATCAATGGGATCCATAGTTGATGTGGATCTACAGTTTAATATGTGGGTGTATGTAAGAGAGCATAGCTATTTTGATAAAGTAAAAGCAGAAAAGAAAAACAAAGAATGCAAAATTTGTATGCAAAACGTCCAATGATTTATTTATGACATATGAAAGTGAAATGATAAACCTCACAAATAAACCATTGTGCCTTTGGTAAGAAACAAGCTTTAAAGTTTAAATTGTTCAAATATTACATATCCCAAAAAAACAAAAAGACTCTAGTCGTCCAATTGTTGAGGTCACTGTTGGTAGCAGGGAAGATCCAGCTGTCCCGGTCCCGGTCACTGTCAGTGTCTTCTACATCATTGACTCCATGGTTGTTGATGCATAATGGTGGTCCTTCGGAGCGAGCACGACAAATGGCTTTTTGAGCTCCTGAAATGAAACCCAAACCAAACTTGTCAGACTTTTAGGGGATGTCAGGTAGCTGGCCCCATATAGTGCACCCACCTTCTTTGATTACAACCCTAACATCTTTTAGAGAAGCCATATTCAGTGGAGGTCTGGTAATCTTTGGAATAGCGGTAGCAGCTTTGGTAACATCAATTGTCTGATGAACCTCTTCAAAATTCTGGCAGGGGGTCTCAATGAACTCACCGTCCATCTCGATATATCGAAAAGAGTTCAGATGGCTCACCATATGCTCTTCTTCGCCATGGACTATAACAATCTTTCCATTGACTGGATACTTTAACATCTGATGCAAGGTGGAAGTGACAGTGTCGGCCCCATGAATCCAAGGGTGTCTCAACAAACAAGAGTAAGACGGGCGAATGTCCATCACATAAAAAGTGGAGCCAAAATTTTGGGAACCGACTTTAATAGGAATGTCCACCTCCCCGTGTACCATTCTCTTAGAACCATGAAAAGCCCTCACCACAATGTTACTGGGCTTCAAAGTCAGTCCTCCACAGTCCAATCTGTCTAGAGCACCATTGGGTAGAACATTTAGCGACGAACTCGTATCAACTAGAACATGAGCCAAGGTAGTGCCCCTACACTCAATAGAGATATGCATGACATAATTATGATTTCTTCCTTTAGACGTCAAATCAACATCGAAGAAACCAAGTCCATTGTCAGCAGTCAGACTAGCAACACAATTCTCGAATTGGTCAGCAGAAGTCTCTTGCGGCACATAAGAAGACTTCAAGAACTTCACCAAAGCCTTAACATGGGCTTCAGAGCATAATAACAAGGCCAGCATTGAAATTTTTTAGGGTTTCTTCCTAATTGTTCCACAATATTATAGTCACTCTTCCGTATGATTTTCAAAATTTCCTCCATTTCTCATTTGAAGGCTTCAGGAATGGCTTCTTTGGGTGCCTCCATCCTGGAAGGCTCAACCAATACTTCTTTGCCCCCGATTCTCAGCTGACTCAGTAGAAGGAATAACAATAGGAGAAATAGGTGTTTTAGCAGGAATAACCAAAGGAGTGGCAAAAGTCTTTGGAGATATTTCAGGAGAGAAAACCCTTTCGCTTCTGGTAATTTTAATGGTCTGAACAATGTTGTCAAAGTTAGGATCAACATCTTCAGAAACTTCATTCTTAATGGCCAGGAGGTCCTGCTTGACGTTGTGATAATAAATGTCAGCTCCATAATTCCAAGGAACATCTTTGTCGGAGGAATATGGTATGGGCCCTGGAAAAGTGATAATTAAAGGAGCAACCTTGGGAGTGGATATAATCCTGACAGGTCTTTTGGAGGAGACCCTATGAGGATTGTAGGAAATGGTAATAATTGACACATCTTCACATCTTGAATCTTTACATATACCTTTTATAGAGGGAGTCTTCTCAAACAGAATTTCCTTGTTGTTCATCAGGCATTGGACACCTATCTTCAAGAATAAAAAACCATTGGGCATAGACGTACACAGGTGGAATCCTTCACCACAGCCCGAAATAAACTGGCTTGTAAGAGATTATACTCAACAGTCGGCAAAGGGGTAGTTAAATCATCCACAGAAGAAACAAAAAGAACATCATCAACAGCATTAATACCCTGGCCATTCTTGGGCGTTGGTGAAGTTATCACATTGGGGGTTTCAGGAGGTTCAAACTCAATCTCCTTTTCCTTAATAAGATCCTAAACTTTATTCTTCAGAGCCCAACAATCATCTGTATCATGCCCTGGACTGTTGGAGTGGTAGGCGCACCGAGCGTTTGGATTATAACGGGGATATGTAGTGTTTGGATTTTGAGGAGGTTCCTTCATAGTGACCAAGCTAGCCTTCATTAGATGTTGCAATACTTGATATAAGGGCATGTTGAGTCTGGTGAATTGTCTTCTAGGTGCATCCTGCCTGCGCTGATTATTTTGTCATTGAGTCGATATATGGTTGGAGATTATTACAGCAACTACCGTTGGACAGAATTCAGCTTTACCCTGATTCAATGGCCATAGGAAGCACTAACTTCCTTCTTCCCACTGAAATGCTTCTTTACATCACTTGAAGATGTAACCCCGTGAATTTTACTGCTCTTGATACCAGCTTCTACTCTTTCACCTGTCAATATCAACTCGGTGAACCCAGCTGAAGAGCTTCCAATCAAATGGTTGAAAAATGGGCATGACAAAGTACCCAAGAACATATCTATCAGCTCTCTATCAGACAGAAGAGGCTGGACTCTTCCTGCAAGATCTCTCCACTTCTGGGCATAATCTTTGAAGCCCTCAGTGGAACCCATAAACATGCTTTGATGTTGTGTACGGTTTGGAGTGAGGTCAGCATTGTATTAGTAGTATCTGTAGAAAGAAGCAGCCATATCCTCCCAGTTGTGGATCTTTGTTCCCTCCAACTGGTAGAACCATTCCAATTGAGTCCCCGATAAACTTTCCTAGAAGAAATGCAATCACAAATTCCTATCAGCGGTGTGAGGTTGGATCTTCCTGATATAAGACCTCAGATGCATCTTAGGACATGAAACTCCGTCATATTTAACAAACGCAAGAACCTTGAACTTCTATGGAATGACCACTCAAGAAACCAACCCTAATTCTTCAAAATCTAGACCAGTTACCCTCTGAATTTCCATGGCGTTGAGACGATCCTCCAGCTGCTTGTATTTGTCATCAGTAGGAGGATATTGTTCTTCAGCATAGTCAGCCTCTTCTTCATCACACCCTGGACTGTGGTCCTCTTCTTTTTTATTTTCTTATTGATTGTCCCCCTCATTTGACGGAGTTGCGAATTCTAGAGCTCGCTTTGCTGGTCCTCTGAATCTCCTTCTCATATTCAGGACACCCACTGGTTTCTTTGTCTTTTTCTTCTTGTCTTTGAGGATGAGTGCCTTCGGGTCCTCTTGTCCCTTAGCCGGGGCCAGGAACATCTGCTGGAATTGAGAATTTTGTGCTTGAAGATCCTTAATATTATGTTCGAGAGCCATTTCTCTTTGCTTGAAATAAACAGAGAAAAAATAAGAGACCGGTCGCAAAACCTGTTTATGTGATGATATGCATGATATGCTTATGCAATTTTTTCAAGGATTTTTAAGATTTAAATTTTCATAGAAAAAGAGAGAACAAACATTAATCGCATTAATAAGTTTAAATTGTTACAAAAATTCCTCTTGGGCTTACAGTGGAAGAAACAAAGATAATACAAAATAAACTTCCTAAAACAAAAAGAAATCAAGCTTCCCATGAACGCATCCTCTTCGGTGCAATCTAGGCATTCAAACTTCGCTCTTCATGATGTTGCCTCGTAAGCTCCAAAACCTTCTTCTCGCTTGTGTAGAACTGAGTTTCAAAGGTGTCTCGTTCCCCTTTGATTTGAATCCAAGATCTTTGCAACTCCTCGAGAGTAGTCGGCATTTCAGGATAGAGAATAGTGTAAGGAACATCTCCCTCGACAATAGGCTCCATGATGATAGGTAGGATGGCTTCATAAGTTATCATAAGGCTTTGAGCGCGAGCTTGCACCCACTTGAGATAAGGCTCTAAAGGAATGGAGTTCTTATGCCCTAACGTCTTGCTATCAACCTTGTTAACCATTCCTCAAGCTCGTATGAATCTCCGATGATAGCCTTGGACATCGTTCTCGTAGTTGAATGCAATTCCTTGGACAAGTGCATCATGAGGACCATCTCTCCTAGCATATCCAAACTGACGCAAAGCCAAACAAGGGTTATAGGTGATTCCTTCCCTAATTCCTAGGAGAGGGACATTAGGGAATTCCCCATAATGATCAATGATGGTAGCATCCTCCAAAGATCGAGGATGCCAATGAATATCTGAATGTGTGAGCGACATCAACCTATTAGACCATCTTAAGCCTTGCTCGTTCTTCATAAAATATTGGGGTAGGTGCAAAATAAACCACCTAGCCAACAGAGGAGTGAAACACGTAAGAAGTCCTCTTCTCTTCATGGTGCGAGTGTGAAGAGAGTGCAAAATGTCTCCAAGTAAGGTAGGCATCGGGTTACGAGACAGAAAAACTTTGACCGCATTCACGTCTATGAGTTGGTCCATATTAGGAAATAGTACTATCCCATAGATGAGAAGGGCCAACACTTCTTCAAAGGCCTGTAAATCCAAAGTATCCCAAAAATATTGAGACTTCTCAAACAAAAACTTGGCTAGAAACCCTTTGACACCACTTCTTGTTTCCAAATTTTCCACAATGTCGAGCCGTTGTAAATGTAGAGCTCGAGCAATATCCTCGGGTTTTGGGTCTCTTTCAAGAATAGGAATTCCCAAGAGTTGAGATAACTCTTCCATAGTAGGCACAAGTTGGTAATCAGGAAAGGTAAAGCAATGGTGTTTAGGGTCAAAGAATTGGAATAACACTTTTAGCATATCCTCTTCAAAGCTTGTTGTAACCAAGTTGACGAGATGACCGTATTTATTGGTGAAGAGAGAATCATTGGGGACCCTTGATGCCAATTTCTTAAGTTGAGGAGGAATTTTGACGAGGTTCATTTGGACAGTATTCTTGCGAGTGGGAGCCATGTCCTACAAAATAAGACAAAGATAAATCTCTAGGTCCTTGAAATGGTTAGTGAAAAATGCCATGGTATGATGTTATGTACAAACAAACATATACACAAAAAGAAAACAAGTATTTAGGTTTAAGATTGCATGAGGTTCGTAGGTAAGTACCATCTTTAAATTTACTTGGTTCAACCTGTCCTAGAAAGTAATCGGGTTCTAAGGAATCTCAATATCACTGATCTTTCTTCTTCACCCTCGTCTTCAGCTTGATAGATTGGATTTTCGAAGTTATAAATGGAAATAGTAGAATCATTGTCAATGAGATCCGGAGTGAATGTAGATCTGCAAATGCGTCTATGTGTGTGCATGCAAGGTCACATGGCTATTTTGAAAATGCAGTAAAGTAAAAGAAAGACAATTAGCACAAAATTTGGATGCAAAATCGTCCAATGTTTTCATTAAATGAGCATATGATATATGAAATGACAACCCTTAACAAATGGAACATTGTGCCTCGGGAAAGGCACAAGGTTTAAAGTCAATGTTTTAAGAGAAATTACAGACAAACTTCTTAAAGAAATAAAAATAGGAAATAAAAATTACTCATGGCTGAAGGAGATTGAGATGAAGTCTTTTGCCTTCCAGTTGTTGAGTCCACCATCAACATTAGGGAATACCCAGTCATCCAAGTCACCATCACTATCAGTGTCTTCCAGAGAATTGATTTCATTGTTGCTAATACGGATATGTGGTCCTCTAGCACGAACATGACGAACCTCTTTCTGAGCTATTGAAGTGAAACCCAACCCAAATTTGTTAGATTTGTGAGGAATATGAGGAAGTTGTCCCCAGATAGTGCAACCTCCATCTTCTACCACAACCCTTGCATCCTTCAAGGAAGCAATTCTTGGTGGGTTTTTGAGACCTCAGGAATAGTAGCTTTAGCAACAACAATCGTCAGAGGGATTACCTCAAATGTTTGGCAGGGGGTTTCAATGAATTCGCCATCCATTTCAACATATTTGAAAGAATTCAAATGACTGACAATATATTATTCCTCTCCACAAATTGTGACAACCTTCCCTTTCACTGGGTATTTCAGCTTTTGATGTAATGTAGAGGTAATTGCACCTGCCCCATGAATCCATGGGCGTCCAAGCAAGCATGAATAGGTCGGGAAGATATCCATTACATAGAAAGTTGAATTGAAGACTTGAGATCCCACCTTGATCGGAAGATCGACCTCTCTCTGGACCATTCTTTTCGAACCATCAAAGGCTCTTACCACAATATCACTGGGTTTCAACACCAGTCCATCACAATCCATCCTATCCAAAGCACCCTTGGGTAAAACATTCAGGGAGGAACCTGTGTCGACTAACACATGCGCCAAAGTAATGCCTTTGCACTCAATAGAAATGTGTAGTGCCTTGTTATGATTATTTCCCGTCAGAGTCAAATCTGCATCAGAAAATCCTAAACCATTATCAGCAGTTAGGCTTGTCACACAATTCTCAAATTGATCAACAATGGTCTCTTGTGGTACATGAGTGTTGTTCAGAAATTTTAACAAAGCTTGGGCATGTGCTTCGGAGCATAACAACAAGGACAACATGGATATCTTGGAGGGTGTCTACCCTAGTTGTTCAATTATTTTGTAGTCACTTTTACGAATGATCTTTATAATTTCTTCTATCTCTTGTCTAGATGGGTCTTCAATTGTAACATCTTTGGATGGCGCCTCCATCCGGGCAGGCTCAGATACTTTCTCTTTACCTCGGGTGTTGTACCCCAAAATTTTCCCTCCCATTTCATCAATATTTTCTCACCACAAGACCCTTGGAGCTCAAGATCAAGTTAGGGTTTACTCTACTCAAGACTCCTCCTTGCACTGTTGACCTAAATTAGGGTTTGAGTTTTCACAAAGATGTTTTGACCTAAAATGCCCAAGATGACTTTCATGCTTCATGTTGGACTCACAAGTTTATCCATACCAAGTTTCAAGCCTTGATTCCAATCTCTGCCCAGTCAATTGGACAGTTGACCTAGAAATCAGTTGTATTGGGGAAAAAGTCAACTGTGGTCAATTGACAGTCAAACCTCATGATTTTTGACCCACATCAACATTATGAACTCATATGAACCATTTGATCAAGTTTGGATCACAATTCCACAAGAAATTTGATCAGATCACCAAAAGGGCAAAATGGTCATTTTTAGGGTTTTGACTGCACAAAGGCAATTTTTGATTGTTTGACCTAGACAATGGCAAACCAAGCTCACATATGGACTCAAGGAATCAATGGCATTGTCTTGACATGTTCAACAAGTTCAAAATATCCCAAATGCACAAGATTGACAGATGAATTTTCCAGTCAACTGAGCAAAATTTGACTGTATACTGAAAAGTCAAACTTTGACTTTTTGGTCAAAATCAAGTGCCAAGATTCATTTTTCATCAAGACATGTCAAATTATGAAACTTGTTCATCAAGAAATCAAAAATCACAAATTAGGGTTTGAAATGAAGAAATTTCATAACTTGGATATTTTCTACGTTATGAAATTTCCTAATTTTTTCCTAACTTTGTCCCATCTTTTCATCAAGATACATTTGGATTCAAACAAAACTCAAAACATGAAATTTATAGTCCATTGCAAAATCTACAACTTTGATTCACAAAGTTTCCTCAAAAGAAGCTTGTAGCTCAAGTTATGATTTTTGGAATAGGGGTGCAAAACATTCTTAACTTAGAAAATTTTTGACCTATTTTAGGCAAGATTTTTGCCCAACTTCATGGCCACTTTTCACATGCTTCCACTTGGAATTTCAACTTTCATTACAAAGATGGATTGTAGTACACATTCCAAGCTTTCCAAATTGTCCAAGAACTTCTCAAACACCCTTGTGGTTAGGGAGAATCGAATTTGTCAATATGGGCAAAAGTCACTTTGTTCATGAGCCAATTTCATGTTCATACATTTTGCATTTTTCAAGTCAGCTTGCACAAGCTAGGTTACAGGCCTCTAATCCCTTTCTTACTCAATAATTCAATGCTAAACCATTGTGCCAAGATGTTATTTTGTGCATTTGGTCATTACATGAAGGATTAGTCTTAAAATGGAAAAAGCATTTTAGCGATTCTTGTAAAGAAGCACTTTATGTCAAGTTCACATATCTTTGAAGTACAAGGAAATCTCTGAGGCATAAATGTGTGGACATATCCCACTGATCAAGAACAAACTTTGCAGCTTAGATTGAGGGTAGTACAGGCCTGCATTATCCATACACACTTCCTTACTTATCAAAGAAGAACACTTGCATATTGGATCACAACTTACATTCCTGCAAGCAAGAACCAAAGTAAACTTTGTCCATACATTCCATACTCCCTGACTAACCTGAAACACGACCAAACCATCCCCAATACCTCCTCATCCATCAAAACCCATTTTTTCTGCAAAACAGAGTCCCTGTTGCAGATTGACTTGGCCAGTTCATTTCCATCGTGCATTTTCATCCAAGCCACCTCAAACACCTTCCATAACATCCATACAAGCTATCCCAAGCCCTAGCTACAGACTGTAACACCTCTAACCAAGTTCACCATTTTCATTTTTTCAGTTGTGCAGGTTGAGTTCCATAGCTCGATTCAGCTAGTTTCAAAGCAAACTAGAGGTTGGAGAAGCATCCCTGAACCTCAAGCAAGTTGTACAAGTCCTCACATTGCATTGAAAGTACCTCCATTGTTGTACACGAATCAAGCTGAACAGGTAAAAGTTTGAACTTCTATCTCTCTATCCAGGCATATCTAGGCTTAGGTTTGTGAAGAAGTTATGTCCTACTCATGGCCCTGAAGCTACCCATGTCATTACTTTTCATTTATGTTGTGTGTACTGAGAGAATTTTGAAACTGAATATCTGAAAAAAGTTAGGCCAGGAATTGGGGGAGGAGAAATTCTCTGTCATTTCTGAGAGTTAGATCAATTTCTTTATATGTTTAGAATAGTGACATGATGCTTTATAACATTGTTGTTGTAAGTTTTTGTTGAAAACCAAATGATCAAGAGATAGCAGGGACAAGAGAAAACGCGCGTTTTTTGGTTTGAACTGGCCGGAGGTTGAAGATAACTCTCCTTGGGCTGGGCCTGGCTTGTTTTTTCTGTTTACACCACCTTTTTGCACATACACCCCCTTGGCCTATTGTGTGTTATTTTTATCATTTTTGATTTTTTCTTTTTGATCCTGACTTGTTATTTTTTGTTAAAATATAAAAAATATAAAAAAATATTTTTTTCAACCTTTTTTTGCATTTATTTTGAATTTATTTGTTTTGTTTACACTTGTACATATAAATAAACATATATACTTTTATTTGAAATACTAAAAAATGATACAAATACATTTTATTTTCTGATTTTATTTTATTTTATCTTTTGAAAACATTTCCTAAAAAATATACTTTTTTGTAAATAATAAAGATTTTATTTTTGTATATATTTAATAGATTTAATACATAATATAAATACTTATATAATTATTAGAATATTTAGGATAAAAATACATAAATAATACACTTTTATTTTTATTAAATATTTAACATCAAAAATTACTTTTTTACAATATACTTCCTATTTATTTATTTTTTGAATATAATTAATAAATATTGCATATAATAAATAATAAATACTTTTTATTTAGCAAATTAGGGTTTTGCCCTAAACATGAAAATATCCAAAATTAACCTCTTTTTATTATCATTATCACTTGTAAATAATCATACACTTACACAAATACATTGACACATTTACATTATACATTTGCTTATTCTTGTACATTTGATACATTTTACATTGCGATCGATTCGATTTGGTTGTAATTATTTGGACATTACCCTCCTAAAGTCTCATCCCCATTTGTAAACATTTGTACCCCCACTCCCGGATACTTATTTGTAATAGCGTAGACTTTAAATTCCCGCAATTTATCGCTTTCAAATATACCATGTTTAGACCTAGGGTTTGTATGTACATAAAATCAAACGCTAGATAACCTAATACAAAAATAAATACATGAAATCAATACACAATCACACTTGCACCCCTAGGGTAATCCCGCTTGTTGCCTTCCAAAATGGGTCATGCTTGCACGTCGAGTTTCTTTGGCAAAACAATTCAAATGATCATAGTCCCTCGATGACGCTTTCGAAAGTTGCCTATCAAAATGATCATAGTCCCTTCAAGCAAATTGCCAAAGACACTTGGCACCGTTGCATTCATGGTCCATACGATGACTCGCACCTGTCCTGTTAACATCCTAACGCAAGATTGTCCACCAAATACAATGGTGGAACAAAATTGCTAAAAGGGTTAAAACATGAGAAAAACCTTTGAGTAAATTTAGGGGTAGACAAACTCTTAGTTACTTGATCAACTTGCAAAAACACACTTGCCTACTTTTCAAAACCCACTCCACAAACACTTTCAAAAACAAACTTTCAAAAAACATTTGAAACATCTTTTCGAAAAGATACACACCTTTGTAAACACTCAAACACGAGTCATTACAATGGTTTCCTAAGACAAGGCGTCTTCTTCAAAAACATTTTCAAAAACACACACACACACACACCACAATTTCAAACAATCAAAAATCAAGGCAAGTGATCTAAAAACAAGTAACTAAGAGCCCATGGATAACCATGGATGAAAAGGGTGCTAATACCTTCCCTTTTCATAATCTACCCCCCGAACCCACGAAACATCTCAAAAGGTTTTTCCTATGCTTTTTAACCTTTCCTTTAGGATAAAATAAAAAGTCGGTGGTGACTCTTGCTAAACCGAACAAGTGTGAATACAAACGCAAAACCTCAAGTCAGTTCTCCCACCGTATCACAGAACTGGCGACTCTGCTGGGGAAAGTTTTAAAAGTGGGGTTACCTTAGGGTTTAGATCACCTTTACATACTTGCTTTGATTGCCTTGATTGTTTTATTCTTTTGGGTCCTTGTTTGGGTTTGTTGTGAATCCTACACCCGGATTTGGGGGCACCTTTTAGGTAAATAGGAAAAAAAACATAGGGAACTGTGCGGGGTATACCGACATGGTTGAAGCAGTAAGCTATGTTAGTGTGATATATTTGTGAGTACCGGTAACCCTTGAATTCAATCAAGGAGAGTACGGGGCCGCTGAGTGATGTCGTGAAGCACTAACGAACTCTTAGAACCTTAATTGACCATCTTAGCCTTTTTTAGGGGTAGTGAGATGACCGACTTTGGTGCAGTCCGAAGTTGGTAGATACTCGATACTACACTCATTAAGGGTTGTTTTCTTGGAATATTTTGGTCGCCAGTTAAGTGGCTAAACCAAAACAATGAACACAGAAAACAATCCGATGATATTGAGCTCCTTAGAACCCGGTTTCTATTTTAGGACAGGATGAGCCAACTAACTTCAAGAGGGTACTTACCTACAACCCCATGCAAGGCTAAACCTAAGGACTTGTTTGCTTTGTGTGAATATGTTTACCTGTATATACACTTACTTGCTTTTTGCATACATGTACATAACATCATAACATCATACCATAGCATTTTTCAATAACCATTTCAAGGATCTCGAGGGTTCTTTTGATGCAGGGTTACGTTGAACGAGACGTCTACCAAAGGGCAAGAGGTTTCTCCTCTAAACAAATGCCATCAAAGATCAAGTGCAACAACTTGAATCAGGGGCTATGACCCACTTGACATGGTGAGCTTGATTCTCGTGGAAAGACATCCACCAGTGCAAAGTTCTCCAATCAAAGATCAAAGTTCAACCTCTAACATTTTCTTGTGTTTACCCCAAGAGATACTTGAAAACATTGCATATATATCACACATATCATTCCATAACATGTTTCTCCTTTTCAGGTTTCCTTATTCTTCCTACTGTTTATTTCAGTAAGATGGATATGGAACAAACGGTGAAAGATCTCCAAGCTCAAAATGCTCAATTCCAGCAAATGCTGCTGGATATGGGTAAAGGGCAAGAGGATCTGACAGCTCTCCTTCTCAAAGTCAAGAAGAAGAAGTCCAAGAAATCAGTGGGCATCCTGAACTTGAGGAGAAGACCTAAAGCCCAAGACCTTGCAACTCCACCCAACATAGGGGATAGTCTTGAAGAAGACCATAATGTGGAGATTGATGAAGAGGAAGCTGACTACTCCGAGGAAAAATACCCTCTCGCCGATGACAAGTACAAAGAGTTGGAGGATCGCCTCAATGCTATGGAGATCTAACAAATACCTGGCTTGGATCTAGGAGACATGGGTTTGGTTCCTGGATTGGTCATCCCGCCAAAGTTCAAGGTACCTTTGCCATGTACGACGGAGTTTCTTGCCCTAAGATGCACCTAACATCTTATGTCCGCAAGATTCAACCATATGCGACTGATCCAAAGCTTTGGATCCATTTCTTCCAAGAAAGTCTGGTAGGGGCTCAACTTGAGTGATTTTATCAATTGAAGAGTTCTCGCATTCACACCTGGGAGGACTTAGCTAGGGCCTTTTACGAACAATATCAGTACAATGTTGATCTTGCACTAACTCGCGTCCAATTGCAGAACATGACCATGGGTTCTGGCGAGAACTTCAAAGGATATGCTCAAAGGTGGAGAGATTTGGCTGGTAGAGTGCAACCCCCTTTAACTGACAGAGAGCTGATTGACCTCTTCACGGGAATTTTTACTGGGCCTTTCTTCAATCACTTAATTGGAACCTCCTCAGCCGGGTTCACCAAGCTAATATTGATCGGCGAAAGGGTTGAGGCTGGCATCAAAAGTGGAAAGATCCAAGGAACTACATCCTCGGATACTCAGATAATCCCCTACAATGGGAAGAAAGAGTCCAATGCTGCGAACAGTCAAAAGGGTCGTCATGACGAACACGTAGGAACAATCTTGATCTCTAATCCTACGCCTACTCAACAAAGACAGGGGCATCAGCGTAAGGAAGTCGCACCTAAGAGGCAGTTCACCAACATCAACATGCCACTGTCTCAAGCACTGCAACACTTGTTGAAGAGGGATCTGATTACACTGAGGGCTCCGCTCCGGAACCCAAATACTTCTGCTCCTACCTATCATCCCAATGAAAGGTGTGCATATCACTCTGACAGTCCGGGGCATGACACCAACAACTGTTGGCCTCTGAAGAACAAGATCCAAGACATGATTGATGCCAAGGAGATCGAGTTTGAACCTCCAGAGACTTCAGCATGATCACTGCTCCTATGCCGGCTCATTGAGATTGTGTTTGTTTCATTTTGAACTTTCAAAGTTATAATGTTTTGTTATTCAAACAATTATCTTTTAATGTCAAACTCTGTTTCATTAATGCATTGCATATGTTTGTCATGAATTCATCCTCACTACTCTTATGCTTTCTTTATGACATTTAACTCTTGATAAAAAGCTGCAAGCCTTTAGAGGGAGGATGACGAAACAATACCATAATCTCATGCAGTATGCTTTTGAACAGACCATGCTGATGATGTACATGCATTTCTTTCAATTCCCAAACACTGGAGTTATAAGGAAGATAATCTCTAGTCAACCCCTTCGAGCCAAAGAAGTAGGAGTTTTCTGTTTCTAAACAATCAAAACCTTTGATATAAACCTGGGGCAGGGTAGTATCTCAGTTAATTCAAAAAGGCGCGCATTGAAGTCGCAAACTCTCAGTTCGTAATACAACGAACGACGACAAAGAAAAGCATTCCTCTGGAATCAAAAGACAGTGATGGTTCCCTGTCACATAGGCAGTCAATCTCTCAAAAAGAAAAAGCCCACCGAGCCAAAACCTATAAAGGAGGCTTAAGAAACCTGGGGCATCCCGCTGACGGTAATCTCGAAAACAGAAACAGTCAGGCAAAAGTTAGGGATAACAAATCAAAATCAAAATAAAGAGGTCATTACAAATCCTCGACAACATGAAAAATGTTGCAAAAGAAGAAAGGAGATGATGACTGTCTCCCAGATTCAATTGGTGAACCATCACCCAAAAGTCATTCCAAATTCGAATGGAGTGCGATGCACAATTAACTGAGTTTAGGATTGAAGAACATCACGAAGAGCGGGTGGGTACAAATATACTTTGAGCCTTTATCCTTTGTTTCTTAAACCGTGAACCAAGACACGTTACAACCCTTCAAAAGTCCTAATTAAAGCATGGGTTAGTTCGAAAACATACTGTTACAAAAGGTATCCTGACTCCTGTAAGGCTTTGCTCTAAAAATCTTGTGTTGAATTTGTCTTATGAAAAGTTTTCTGCTAAAAAACGCATTTTTCAAAACTTCAAGACAAACATAAACTTTGCATTGCTTGAATATCACTGTTTGCATTTGGCTATTTGTTTGACAGCGAAGAAATTCATACAGCGAATGTTCGGAGGAACGAAAACTCTCTCAGTGAGTAAAATCATTTCAAAAGGATGACACTTCCATTACAAGTCTCCTATCAACAAGGGGCACGACATGTCACCATCCAATTAACCTGGGGCAGTCCAGTCAAGGTTTCAACAGATCTTTCAAAGTTCGGTTAACCTGGGGCAGTCCAGTCAAGATTTCAAGAAATCTCTCAATTTGTAGAGTAATCTGATCCAAGACTCCTTCATCATCACTTGGGGCATTCGAATGTCAAAATTGTTCAACAATTCCTTCATCATCTGCTGGAAGTTACAACTACCCACAGAATAACGGACAACTGAAGCTCCTAAAAATCTGTTACTCCCAATTCCTGACCCTTAACAAAATCAAGATCTAGATATAGTTCAAGATGTGACCCAAGACTTGGCAACATTCTATAACTTATTCAGACTTCCTTCCAGAAATAGTTCAGACGTGACCAAGATTTGGCGACATTCTATAACTTATTCAGACTTCCTTCCAGAAATAGTTCAGATGTGACCAAGATTTGGCGACATTCTATAACTTATTCATACTTCCTTCCAGAAATAGTTCAGATGTGACCCAAGATTTGGCGACATTCCGTAACTTATTCAGATTTTCCTTCCAGATATAGTTCAAGATGTGACCCAAGACTTGGCAACATTCTATAACTTATTCAGACTTCCTTCCAGAAATAGTTCAAGATGTGACCCAAGATTTGGCGACATTCTATAACCCATTCAGATTTGCCTCCAGATATAATTCAAGATGTGACCCAAGATTTGGCGACATTCTATAACCCATTCAGATTTGCCTCCAGATATAGTTCAAGATGTGACCCAAGATTTGGCGACATTCTATAACTCATTCAGATTTGCTTCCAGATATAGTTCAAGATGTGACCCAAGATTTGGCGACATTCTATAACTCATTCAGATTTGCTTCCAGATATAGTTCAAGATGTGACCCAAGATTTGGCGACATTCTATAACTCATTCAGATTTGCTTCCAGATATAGTTCAAGATGTGACCCAAGATTTGGCGATATTCTATAACTCATTCAGATTTGCTTCCAGAAAAACTTCAAGATGTGACCCAAGATTTGGCGACATTCTATAACTCATTCCAGATTTGCTTCCAGAAATAGTTCAAGATGTGACCCAAGATTTGGCGACATTCTATAACTCATTCCAGATTCGCTTCTAGAGATAGTTCAAGATGTGACCCAGAGATGGCGACATTCCGTAACTTATTCCAGATCAGCACCTGCAGCAATCGGAAGATTCTTGGAATCCCCAGCCAGAGAGCCTTACAGAAGCTAACTCCCCTCAGAGTCAAGTTTCAAAATCCCCAGTGGAGCCAAAACTGTGAATCCCCAACGGAGTTCATCAAGTTCCCCAATATAACTTATCAGTGAAGTCCCCAGCGGAGTTCTCATCAAAACCTCAACGAAGTATCTCTTTCCACAGAGTATTTCCCCGTAGAGTAATCTCTCCAACAAGTTTATCCCCCGACGGAGTCATCTTCTCCTACCGGTTTATTCTTACAACCATCATCCCCAGCGGAAGAGAAGAACTCTACTCTTCAACTGCAATCCAGGATTCCACAAACTCCCGGCAGTCGTCAAGGATTTATTTTCCTAGACGAAAATACATTCATAGACATTTCACATTTCATACATCCTGCTTACATATACAATAAAGTGCATACAACACTATCTCATTTTGAGCATCATGACATCATGCATCTCATACATCATGACATTGCATACAACTAATGTTTTTCCTTTTCAGGAAAATGTCAATCCAAAGATGATTATTATCAACTATCGCAATTCCAGATTCGATACCTGTATCTAGCCAGGGCATATCTGTGAGTGATTGATTGTAGATTCGATACCTGTATCTAGCCAGGGCATATCTGAAGACGACAAATTCCAGATTCGATTCCTGTATCCAGCCAGGGCATATTTGTAGACGACAATTTCCAGATTCGACACCTGTATCCATCCAGGGCATATCTGTAGACGGCGATTTCCAGATCCGATACCTGTATCCAGCCAGGGCATATCTGTAGACAGCCAATTCCAGATTCGATTCCTGTATCCAGCCAGGGCATATATGTGAGTATTTGATTATGGATTCGACACCTGTATCTAGCCAGGGCATATCTGCATGAAGAGTTTAGAGATTCGATACCTGTATCCAGCCAGGGCACGTCTATAAGCAACCTTTTGAAGTTCCAGATTCGATTCCTGTATCCAGCCAGGGCATATCTGTAGACAACAAATTCCAGATTCGATTCCTGTATCCAGCCAGGGCACGTCTGTAAGTAACCTTATGAAGTTCCGGATTCGATTCATGTATCTAGCCAGGGCACATCTGTGAGCAATTAATTGTAGATTCGATATCTGTACCTAGCCAGGGCATATCTGCATGAAGAGTTTGAAGATCAACACCTGTAACAGGCCAGGGAACCATCTTCCTTTCTCAAAGTATGCAAGTTCTCGCTAAGGAATCTCTTACGCGATCAACAGTTCCAAATGGCATCTTTAAGCCCATTTCCAGATGGCATCTTTAAGCCCATCCTCCTCCAGACATTTCCAAATGGCATCTATAAGCCCATCCACGACAAGGTTCTGTCACATCTCTAGATGGCATCTCTAAGCCCATCATTAAATGGCATCTTTAAGCCCATTCCCTCCACCATCACATCACCGAGTGCAAATTTTTGGGCACTCTAGTGTCCAATCTCCTTTTACCTTCGAGTCGCGAACGGCAAACTTGCCAATCTAACTCTTCAGGTCCAAGAAGATTGAACAGGGGAAACTGTTGTACCCCAAAATTTGCCCTCCCATTTCATCAATATTTTCTCACCACAAGACCCTTGGAGCTCAAGATCAAGTTAGGGTTTACTCTGCTCAAGACTCCTCCTTGCACTGTTGACCCAAATTAGGGTTTGAGTTTGCACAAGGATGTTTTGACCTAAAATGCCCAAGATGACTTTCATGCTTCATTTTGGACTCACAAGTTTATCCATACCATGTTTCAAGCCTTGATTCCAATCTCTGCCCAGTCAATTGGACAGTTGACCTAGAAATCAACTGTATTGGGGAAAAAGTCAACTGTGGTCAATTGACAGTCAAACCTCATGATTTTTGACCCACATCAACATTATGAACTCATATGAACCATTTAATCAAGTTTGGATCACAATTCCATAAGAAATTTGATCAGATCACCAAAAGGGCAAAATGGTCATTTTTAAGGTTTTGACTGCACAAAGGCAATTTTTGACTGTTTGACCTAGCCAATGGCAAACCAAGCTCACATATGGACTCAAGGACTCAATGGCATTGTCTTGACATGTTCAACAAGTTCAAAAGATCCCAAATGCACAAGATTGACAGATGAATTTTCCAGTCAACTGAGCAAAATTTGACTGTATACTGAAAAGTCAAACTTTGACTTTTTGGTCAAAATCAAGTGCCAAGATTCATTTTTCATCAAGACGTGTCAAATTATGAAACTTGTTCATCAAGAAATCAAAAATCACAAATTAGGGTTTGAAATGAAGAAATTTCATAACTTAGAAATTTTCTAAGCTATGAAATTTCCTAATTTTTTCCTAACTTTGTCCCATCTTTTCATTAAGATACATTTGGATTCAAACAAAACTCAAAACATGAAAGTTATATTGCATTGAAAAATCTACAACTTTGATTCACAAAGTTTCCTCAAAAGAAGCTTGTAGCTGAAGTTATGATTTTTGGAATAGGGGTGCAAAACATTCTTAACTTAGAAAATTTTTGACCTATTTTAGGCAAGATTTTTGCCCAACTTCATGGCCACTTTTCACATGCTTCCACTTGGAATTTAAACTTGCATTATAAATATGGATTGTAGTACACATTCCAAGCTTTCCAAATTGTCCAAGAACTTCTCAAACACCCTTGTGGTTAGGGAGAATCGAATTTGTCAATATGGACAAAAGTCACTTTGTTCATGAGCCAATTTCATTTTCATACATTTTGCATTTTTCAAGTCAGCTTGCACAAGCTAGGTTACAGGCCTCTAATCCCTTTCTTACTCAATAATTCAATGCTAAACCATTGTTCCAAGATGTTATTTTGTGCATCTGGTCATTACATGAAGGATTAGTCTTAAAATGGAAAAAGCATTTTAGCCATTCTTGTAAAGAAGCACTTTATGTCAAGTTCACATATCTTTGAAGTACAAGGAAATCTCTGAGGCACAAATGTGTGGACATATCCCACTGATCAAGAACAAACTTTGCAGCTTAGATTGACGGTAGTACAAGCCTGCATTATCCATACACACTTCCTTACTTATCAAAGAAGAAAACTTGCATATTGGATCACAACTTACATTCCTGCAAGCAAGAACCAAAGCAATGTTTGTCCACACATTCCATACTCCCTAACTAACCTGAAACACGACCAAACCATCCCCAATACCTCCTCATCCATCAAAACCCATTTTTTCTGCAAAACAGAGTCCCTGTTGCAGATTGACTTGGCCAGTTCATTTCCATCGTGCATTTTCATCCAAGCCACCTCAAACACCTTCCATAACATCCATACAAGCTATCCCAAGCCCTATCTACAGACTGTAACACCTCTAACCAAGTTCACCATTTTCATTTTTTCAGTTGTGCAGGTTGAGTTCCATAGCTCGATTTAGCTAGTTTCAGAGCAAACTAGAGGTTGGAGAAGCATCCCTGAACCTCAAGCAAGTTGTACAAGTCCTCACATTGCATTGAAAGTACCTCCATTGTTGTACACGAATCAAGCTGAACAGGTAAAAGTTTGAACTTCTATCTCTCTATCCAGGCATATCTAGGCTTAGGTTTGTGAAGAAGTTATATCCTACTCATGGCCCTGAAGCTACCCATGTCATTACTTTTCATTTATGTTGTATGTACTGAGAGTATTTTGAAACTGTATATCTGAAAAAAGTTAGGTCAGGAATTGGGGGAGGAGAAATTCTCTCCCATTTCTGAGAGTTAGATCAATTTTTATATGTTTAGAATCGTGACATGATGCTCTATAACATTGTTGTTGTAAGTTTTTGTTGAAAATCAAAGGATCAAGAGATAGCAGGGACAAGAGAAAACGCGCGTTTTTTGGTTTGAACTGGCTGGAGGTTGAAGACAACTCTCCTTGGGCTGGGCCTGGCTTGTTTTTTCTATTTACACCACCTTTTTGCACATACACCCCCTTGGCCCATTGTGTGTTATTTTTATTATTTTTTATTTTTTATTTTTGATCCTGACTTGTTATTTTTTGTTAAAATAAAAAAAATATAAAAAATATTTTTTTCAACCTTTTTTTGCATTTATTTTGAATTTATTTGTTTTGTTTACACTTGTACATATAAATAAACATATATACTTTTATTTGAAATACTAAAAAATGATACAAATACATTTTATTTTCTGATTTTATTTTAATTTATCTTCTGAAAACATTTCCTAAAAAATATACTTTTTTGTAAATAATAAATATTTTATTTTTGTATATATTTAATAGATTTAATACATAATATAAATACTTATATAATTATTAGAATATTTAGGATAAAAATACATAAATAATACACTTTTATTTTTATTAAATATTTAACATCAAAAATTACTTTTTTACAATATACTTCCTTTTTATTTATTTTTTGTATATAATTAATAAATATTGTATATAATAAATAATAAATACTTTTTATTTAGCAAATTAGGGTTTTGCCCTAAACATGAAAATATCCAAAATTAACCTCTTTTTATTATCATTATCACTTGTAAATAATCATACACTTACACAAATACATTGACACATTTACATTATACATTTGCTTATTCTTGTACATTTGATACATTTTACATTGAAATCGATTCGATTTGGTTGTAATTATTTGGACATTACCCTCATAAATTCTCATCCCCATTTGTAAACATTTGTACCCCCACTCCCGGATACTTATTTGTAATAGCGTAGACTTTAAATTCCTGCAATTTATCGCTTTCAAATATACCATGTTTAGACCTAGGGTTTGTATGTACATAAAATCAAACGCTAGATAACCTAATACAAAAATAAATACATGAAATCAATACACAATCACACTTGCACCCCTAGGGTAATCCCGCTTGTTGCCTTCCAAAATGGGCCATGCTTGCACGTCGAGTTTCTTTGGCAAAACAATTCAAATGATCATAGTCCCTCGATGACGCTTTCGAAAGTTGCCTATCAAAATGATCATAGTCCCTTCAAGCAAATTGCCAAAGACACTTGGCACCATTGCATTCATGGTCCATACGATGACTCGCGCCTGTCCCGTTAACATCCTAACGCAAGATTGTCCACCAAATACAATGGTGGAACAAAATTGCTAAAAGGGTTAAAACATGAGAAAAACCTTTGAGTAAATTTAGGGGTAGACAAACTCTTAGTTACTTGATCAACTTGCAAAAACACACTTGCCTACTTTTCAAAACCCACTCCACAAACACTTTCAAAAACAAACTTTCAAAAAACATTTGAAACATCTTTTCGAAAAGATACACACCTTTGTAAACACTCAAACACGAGTCATTACAATGGTTGCCTAAGACAAGGCGTCTTCTTCAAAAACATTTTCAAAAACACACACACACACACACCACAATTTCAAACAATCGAAAATCAAGGCAAGTGATCTAAAAACAAGTAACTAAGAGCCCATGGATAACCATGGATGAAAAGGGTGCTAATACCTTCCCTTTTCATAATCTACCCCCCGAACCCACGAAACATATCAAAAGGTTTTTCCTGTGCTTTTTAACCTTTCCTTTAGGATAAAATAAAAAGTCGGTGGCGACTCTTGCTAAACCGAACAAGTGCGAATACAAACACAAAACCTCAAGTCAGTTCTCCCACCGTATCACATCGGGCATCAGCAGGTTGCCCAACAACAGGAATATGAATAGGTGTTGTAGTAGTTGTTGGAGGAGAGATCTCTAGAAAGTAGATCCTTCATATCCTAGTGACCTTAGTATTTCTAACAATGTTTGTAATTTCAATATCTTCATTTTCATTAATCCATGGCTCTTGCTTGACACCATGATAATAAACCTATGCCCTATAGTTCCATGGAACAACTTTGTCAAAGGAATAGGGGATTGGCCCTGGTGCAGTGATGATCAAGGGAGCCACTCTCGGCTCAGCAGAACTTCTTATAGGACCTCTAGAGGTGATCCTTATAGGAGTATTGGAAATGGTGATTATAGAAACATCTTCAAGTCTCAGTTCTTGAGGTATACTTTCAGGAAAACTCTTCATGGACGGAGTTTTCTCGAACAAAATTTCATGGCTATCAATCAGGCATTGGATACGTTTCGTCATCCACATACAACCATTAGTTTGGGAAGCATAATGGTAACAATTCTCAAGGCAGCCAGGAAATAAACTGGCTCTTAACAGATTCTTCTTAACGGTCATCAATGGAGTAGTGAAATCACTGATGATGGAGACAAAGGACACATCGCCGATAGCATTAACACCTTTACCATGGCTGGGTGAAACTCAATCACTTTGTTGTCAATCAAATATTGGATCTTGTTCTTCAACTCCCAATAATTGTTAGTGTCATGCCCAGAGCTATTTGAGTGATAGGTGCATTTAACGTTTGGATTATATTTGGGAAAGGCAGTATTAGAATTAGGATGAGGATCTCGCAGTGTTACCAAATCTGCCTTCAACAGATGTCGTAAAGCTTGAGACAATGGCATGTTGATCCTAGTGAACTGCCTCCTCGGAGCGTCTAGCATTTGCTGATTGTTTTGTTGTTGTGGTCGTTGAACTAGGGTCGGGTTAGAAATTAATACTGATCCTACCGACTGATGACGATCATTCTTTATATAGATCCTTTTTCCATAAACAACATTAGTTTCCTTCTTACCAACAAATGGTTTCTTTACTGCAGTAGAGGTTAAGGCCATTGGGATCTTCCCACTTTTGATTTCACTTTCAACTTGTTCTCCAGTCTAAATCAGCTCAGTAAACCCTGACGAGGAACTCCCAATCAGCAAATTAAAGAATGGACCCGTCAGAGTGCCCATGAACATGCCCACCAATTCTCGGTCAGTCAAAGGGGGTTGCACCCTTCCAACCAGACCCCTCCATTTTTTAGCATACTCCTTAAAGCCTTCGCTTTAGCCCATAGTCATAATTTGTAATTGCACACGAGTTGGTGCAAGGTCCAAATTGTATTGGTATTGTTTGTAAAAGGAAGCAGGCAGGTCCTCCCATGTGTGGATATTAGTCCCTTTTAGTTAATAGAACCACTCCAACTGTGTCCCAAGTAAGCTCTCTTTGAATAAATGAACCCATAACTTCCTATCGGCGGTATGCGGTTGAATATTTCGGGCATATGATCTTAAATGGAGTTTCGGACAAGAGATTCCATCATATTTGGCAAAGACAGGTACCTTGAATTTATGAAGAATGACCACCCGAGGGACCAAACCTAAGTCTCCAAAGTCCAAACCAGACACTTTTTGAATTTCCACAGCCTTGAGTCGGTCTTCTAGTTGTTTATATTTGTCATCCGCCGGTGGGTACTGCTCGTCAGAGTAGTCTTTATCCTCAGAAATCTGGTTATTTCCACCCCCAACCCGGGTGCTTTTAACGTCTTCATCTTGATTGTCGTCCTCCTCAGAGGAAACACCTTCTACTTGAGCCAGTCAGGCGGTACCTTTGAACCTTCTTCCCATGTTGAGGATAGCATCCTGTTTCTTAGTCTTCTTTTTGGTGACAAGGAGTACCATCATCTCTTGTTGTCCTTTAGTTAGGTTGAGGAGAGTTTCTTGAAATTGTGCATGTTGAGTCTGCATATCTTTGACGGTTTGCTCTAGAGCCATCTTATACTGAAATAAATAGTATAAGGATGAGGAAACCCATATTGGAAAGCCTGCTTATGAAATGATGCATGATATGCGGATGCAATGTTTTCATGGACCTCAGGAGATTTAAATTGTCTATCCAAAAGGGAAACAGAAACAAAGATTGCATTAATAAGTTCAACATTTATAATTTCCCCTTGGTCTTACAATGAAAAGGAAAAAAGGGTCTCAAAGAGACAATAATACAAAAACTCCTAAGACCTATGACTCAAGTCTCCCACGGACGCTTCCTCTTTGTGCTGATGTAGGCATTCAAGCTTTGCTCCTCATGAAGTTGCTTTGTAATCTCCAACACTTTCTTCTCGCTTGCATAGAATCGAGCTTCAAAGGTGTCTCATTCTCCTTTGAGTTGAAGCCACAACTTCTACAACTCTTCGAGGTCAGTAGGCATGTTAGGATGGAGAATGGTATAAGGGATATCCCTCTCAGTAACAGGCTCCACAACTATTGGTAGGATGGCTGGATTTGGCATCATGAGATTTTGAGCACGAGCTCACAGCCATTTGAGATAAGGCTCTAAAGGAATGGAATTATTATGTCCCAAAGTCTTGCTATCAACCTTGTTGACCATGCCTCAAGCTCGTGCAAACCTTTGACGACAACCTTGAACATCGTTCTCATAGTCGAACATAATACCCCGGATAAGCGCATCATGAGGACCGTCTCTTCGAGCATAACCAAACTGTCATAGAGCCAGAGAAGGGTTATAAGTAATACCTCCCCTAATTCCAAGGAGCGGAACATTAGGGAATTCCCCACAGTGGTTAATGATGGTAACATCTTCCAGAGATCGGGAACACTAATAAATATCTGAATGAGAGAGCGACATCATCCTTTGAGACCACCTCATACCTTGTTCGTTCTTCAATACTGATCGGGGAAGGTGAGAAATAAACCACCTAGATAGAAACGGTATGAAACACATAAGAGCCCTTCTCCTCCTCGTGGTGCGAGTGTGAAGAGAATGCAAAATATCTCCGAGTAAAGTAGGCACAGGGTTACGAGAAAGGAAGATTTTGACATCATTCACGTCTATGAGTTTGGCCGGATTAGGGAACAATACCAAACCATAGATTAGAAGAGCCAAGACTTCTTAAAAAGTTTGAAAATCCAAAGCATCCAGGAACAATCGATCATTCTCTAACAGAAACTTAGCTAGAAAACCCTTGACTCCACTCCTTGTTTCCAAATTAGCTACAATGTCGGACCACTTCAAATGTAAGGCTGATGCAATCTCTTCAGGTTGTAGATCTTTCTCTAAACTGGTGAAGGGTACTTTATCAAGAACAAATACTCCCAATAGTTGAGAGAACTCTTCCAATGTGGGCACCCATTGATAATCAGGAAAAGTGAAATAATGATGTACAAGGTCAAAGAACTGAAAGAGAACACACATCATGTCTTCTTCAAAACTTGAGGTAACCAGATTGAGAAGTTAACCATATATCTTAGTGAATGGAGAATCTTTAGGAACCCTTGATGCTAACTCTTTTAGTCGAGGAGGCACCCTTACAAATCTGATTCGGATGTTATTTCTGCAAGTGGAAGCCATATCCTACAAAACAGAACAAATATAAATCCCTAGGTCTTTGAAATGGTTAGTGAAAATGCTATGGCATGATGTTATGATGTCATGAACAAATAATCATACACAAACAAAACACACAAGGCCTTAGGTTTAGGCTTGCATGGGGTTTAAAGGTAAGTACCCACTTGAAGTTTTAGTTGGTTCAACCTGTCCTAAAAAAAAGTAATTGGATTCTAAGGAATCTTAATATCATTAATCTTTCTTCATCGGGAATTGTTTCAGCACAAGCATCGCATGCAACCGAAATATCCCGAAAGTCCAATCTCAATGAGTGTAGTATCGAGTATCAAACAACTTCAGTCTGCACCAAAGCCAGCTATCTCACTACTTTGTAATGGCCAAGTTGTTCAACTAAGATTCTACAGTCGGTTAGTGCTTTATGACACCACACAGCGACCCCGTATTCAGCTTGGTTCAACTCAAGGGACACCGGTACCAACAAATGTGTCACAATAACATAGGCATCACTTCAACCATATCGGTCTATGTCGTACAGTTTCCACGATCTATTGCTACTTACCTAAAATGCCCGATGTGATACGGCGGCAGAACCAGATTATTTTAGGAAAATGTTGGTTTGCGTTTTGCGTTTTGTGTTTGTATTTGCAAAATGTCGCAGTAAGCAAGAGTCGCCACCGACTTTTATTTCATCCAATCGGAAAGGAAAAAAGTACAGAAAAGTTGCTCATCTTTTCTATCCATGGTTTTCCATGGGCTCTTAGGTACTTGCTTATCTTTTAAAAATTTCTTGTGTATGTGCTTTGTTTTGAAAAGTTTTTTTTTACTTCGTTTTAACCCTTGTATCAGTCCTCAAGAGTGTTACGAAGTGTTGTTGAAAACTTTATTTGTAAAAAGTGTAAGTGTGAAAAGTTTGTTTTGAGCAAGTACCTACTAGCATCTACCTGCTCGGAAAAGGATCGTTTATGTTCTCGTTTCCTTTAAACAATGCTATCCTACTATTTGAGAAATAGGTAGCATCGTCGTTGGATTTGAGGGACTATCGAAAGGGACGTTTAAGGTCATTGAAGGCAACATGTAGGGATACCTTAGATTTTCGAAGGGACTGTCATCATATATTCGTAGGCAACATCGAGGGACAAGATCATTTCTCGTAGGCGACTAGAGGGATGTTAAGGGACTATGATCTTTATGATGACTTTTAGATTGAGGGTCTTTGCTAAGGGTATCCCTACGTTCGAGGGACACGACCATTATTTTCCGAGGCAACTAAGTGAGGCATACCCTAAGAGTGAGCATGTGCATGTGTTTGATTTCAGTTATTTAATCTTTGCACAATTAAAGTGATCTACTGTTTTAATTTTCAGATTGTCTTTCCATACAATCCTATTAACATACATCTAAGCAGTTTATAGTTTGCGGATATTAAAATGCGAGAAATTAAACTCCTAGCTATTACAAGGCTTTTGCAGATACATAATAGTGAAAAATGCGGAAAAGAAATCCTAATACTATTACATCCCGGAAGCAATTACATAATTAGAAGGAAAAAAATGCGAGAAAAGATAAATCTATGTTATTACATTGATAATGCGACCTATACAATTTTCCTAGAAATTAAAATGTAAAAGAATAAATGAAAAGAAATTAAGGGGAAATTAAAACCTAAAATTCTAAGTTAATGTTTTTGGTGTTTTTTTGTAGAAAATAATTTTAAGTTAATTAAAAAACCTAATTCTAACTAATTTTAATTAAAAAAAGTTAATTAACTTAATTTATTAATAAATCTAAAAAACAAAAATTTAGTTACTAACTAAAACAAAACCTAATCCTAATTTGTTTGAATTAAAAAAAAGGTTAGTTTTGAAAAAAAAGGTTAATTAAAAAAAATTAAAACCTAATTAATTTTATAAAAAAAAAGGTTTTACAAAAAGTTTATGTTTAATGATTAATAAAAAATATTAAGTTTGCCAAAAAATAGATAGGGGAAGAAACATCAATGAAAAATAAGATTAGAAAATAAAAATAATGCAAATATCATGGGTGGTTGTTGAACCGAAAATTAAATTAAAACCTAAAATTAAATTAAAATACCTAAAATTAATTATTCGAGTTTATTATAAAAAATTAAAGGTTTGTGAAAAATATTAGGTTTTATGAAAAAAGTTTAAGCAGATGGTTGCCTTAACCTCCTTAGGATGTCTGCTTGCCATACATTGGTGGTTGTTATGATCCGACCTTAGCGTTTTGTAATAAACCTGCATGAGACCATAATAGTCAAACCTGTAGTGTTGAATCTCATAGCCACATTAAACAAATTAGTATATATCATAAAATACAAATAAAACAAATATATGAAAAAAAATTAATGTTAAAACCGATATGGCATGTATGAATGATTATACCCTTTTGATTATGGAGATCAAATCAGTCTTACCCTTACTGGAGAAGTAGTGAGATGAATGCTTCTATGCCCTTTTTGATCATGGAGATCAAACCAGCCTTACCCTTACTGGAGAAGTAGTGAGATATCGGTTTGTAATAAGGATGGCTTGTTTGTAGTGAGATGAGGGTTTGTAATAAGGATTTAAAGGTTTTAGGGTTCTTGAAAGAATTTGATATTCTGACAGCGTTGTGGCAAAGGTTTTTTTCTTTCGTTCATTTATATTTGTGTGAAAAGAATGAGATTATATAATGGAAATTAGAGCAAAGATATGGGCTTTGAATGTGCAATTGGGCCTCCAATGTTCACTTGAGTCCTTCACGTTCCAGGCTAAATCGCAGGGGCTTAAGTGCAATTTTTTAAGTTGAAATGTGAAAACAAACTATAGCCGACATCGAGAACTAACTCATATCCAAAAATGGGCTCAATCGGATAAACAGTGAATTAGTTATGAATTTTTGAAGTTTCAGCTCAGACAAACTTATTTTGGGCTCCAGTGTCGACTCTGACACGTTCTTCAATAAAAAAATGGTATTGATCGGAACATAATCCGGTCTCAACTTTGGAAGAAAAGTTGTAGATCTCTGAGTCAATGACCTTATGTAAAAAGAAGGGCTCGATCCGATAAAAATTGACCGAGTTATGAATTTTCGAAGCTTCGACCCAGATTAAATAATATTCAGCATTCAGGATTTTCGGCGCGTCACCCGCACTCTGAGCAAAAAACGAAGGCCTTTTGGATCCTGTTCTAACTTAATACCTCCTGTGAAAACTTAGCCAACTCAATTTTTGAAATTTTTGCGCCGGAACCAGCTCGATACGATGAAAATCGACCAAGTTATGATTTTCTGAACATGATGCAAATAAACTTCTATCACAAATTTTTTGTACGAAAATACTTGATAAATTCGCATTTTTGAAGACCTTCTGATCGAAATTGGCTTCCAGCCGTGAGAGTTGAAAACGTAGATAATGTCTATACGGAATTTTAGCCACCGGAACTGGTTCAAAACAAGCCACGATCTTCAAGTTATGAATTTCTTTATGCGTAAAAACTGTACTTTCAGCACACTTTTTTTACCATATTTCTTCGAGAAAACTCACACATTCAGAGACATTATTTAAAGAATTGACTCTTGAGCCGAACCTAAATTTAAGAATACGTTATCAGAGATATTTTGGCAAAAGAACACCTGAATATGACGCACCGGGTTGGACTTGTGAATCTTTGAACCCCGAATCATTGCAAAACGGCGAACCGATCTTCAGCATAGAAAATACTCTGAGGACATCCATTAGCGAAATAAACGTCACTTGTATACCTTTATTCCATAACCATAAAACCAATAATATGCGTGTATGAAAAGAGGGCGAATTTTGGGGTACAACAGTTGCCCCTGTTCAATCTTCTTAAACCTGAGGATGTAGATTGGTTGTCTGCCTTTCGTAATCTGAAGGTGGAAGATGATTGAACACTAAAGTGCCCAGAAATTTGCACTCGCATAAAGTGGTACTTGTATTATGATGTCAGGAATGGGCTTATATATGCCATTTTGAGATTGATGACGGAGGATGGGCTTAAAGATGCCATCCGAAGGAGTATCAATCGCATAAGAGATTCCTTTGCGAGAGTTTGTATACCTGTTATTGAGGAGGACTTCGCTGGCGAACGCTGGTCTTTGTCTTGGTAAAAGTTGAATTTTAGGAGCTTCGGTTGTCTGTTATTCTACTGGGGAACCGTCTCTTGGTCGAAGAGGTGAAAATGAACTATTATTCGGTCGTGATCCAGGCTTCATAGTGACTTAACGGGGAGATGAGATTAAACTTGCTATCCGATTGTAATCCAGGCTTTGCAATTTCTCAATTCTTATCTGGTCGTACTCTAGGCTTCAGAAGGAATTAAGTTGTTATCCGGTCGTATCCGAGCTTTAACTTGAATTTAGGGACATACTAATATTCGGTTGATTCCAGGCTTCTTAGTAATTGGCCAGGTAAACTACTATTTGGTCGAAATCTAAGCTTCGCAGTGTCCCTTACTGTTACCTGGTCGTAGTCCCGGGCTTAAAGGTCTTTGTCGCTATCTGGTCGTAATCCAGGCTTCACGGTGTCCTATACCATTATCTAGTCGAGTCCAGGCTTCATGGTGTTTGGAGAAATCAAGATATTATCTGGTCGAATCCGGGCTTCATAACTTGCATTAAAGATATACCACTATCTGGTCGACTCCAGGCTTCGTAGTATTCTTTGCTGCTATCTGGTCGTAATCCAGGCTTCACAACGTCTTATACCATTATCTGGTCGAGTCCAGGCTTCATGGTATCTTGTATTGCTATGTGGTCGTAATCCAGGCTTCACAATAACTTGTTAGCTGTTATCCGGTCGATTTCCGGGCTTCACGGCTTGTGTTTATAACATACCACTATCTGGTCGCTTCCAGGCTTCATGGTGTCTTGTACTATTATCTGGTCGTAATCCAGGCTTCACAGTAACTTGCTGGGGATTAAGCTATTTTCCGGTCGATTTCCGGGCTTCATAGCTTGAACTTGAGACATACCACTATCTGATCGATTCCAGGCTTCATAGTATTTTGGAGAGATCAAGATATTATCCGGTCGAATCCGGGCTTCATAGCTTAAATTTAAGATATACCACTATCTGGTCGATTCTAGGCTTTATAGTATTTTGGAGAGATCAAGATATTATCCGATCGAATCTGGGCTTCATAGCTTGAATTTAAGATATACCACTATCTGGTTGATTCCAGGCTTCGTAGTATTTTGGATAGATTAAGATATTATCCGGTCGAATCCGGGCTTCATAGCTTGAACTGGAATAAAAATCTTAGTATCGATTTGACTGAACCAGAGAAAACTTGTGAGAACTTGATTGTATCTTTCCCTAAAAGGTAAAGAGTTAGTCATATGTAATGTCATGATGTATGAAATGTATTGAATAATGATGTTCTCAAAATAAATGAGATTGTGTTGTATGATGCATATGCGTATGCCATGATGTATGGATGTGTAATGTTCTTGTGATATTCTCCGGCTGGGGAGAATAAATCCTAGACTGCTGCTAGAGAGTATAAGGAGTTGAGTTCTTCGTTCTCGCTGGGGATAGTGGCCGAAGATGATTAGCTGGGGATTTACATCCATTCCGCTTGAGAACATTCTGCTGGAGAGACTCTGTCTTAAAATAATCCCGCGGGGGAATGACTATGTGGGGAAGAGAGATACTCTGTTGGAAGATCATGCTGATTTGGAGAAATACACTCAGTTGGGGATGAATTTCCATTGCTGGAAAGAAGAGCTCTGTTGGGGATTGAGCTTCCGCTGTCAGAGAAATAAACTCTGCTCGGGAGAGAAACTTTATAAATTGTTTATGGTTATAAAGCTCGGCTGGTGAATGCAGACATTAGCTTTCTGAAGGAACCTGTTAGGGAAGGAATTCCTGCTTGGGGATACGGAGGTCAGACCTTGGTTGTCTCGGCTCTATGGGGAATATAGGTATCACTGGCTTGTATGTGATAGTGATTTCGCTTCCAACTGTCTCTGCCCATTGTACCATGCTGGAAAAAGTACATGCAGATACTTTGTGGATGGATCTACGTCGTGATTGTACTTGAACATGTATTTAATGAGATTCAGGATGACATCCGTCTCTAGATCGTATCTGAACTGTACTTGAAACATGTGTTGAATGAGTGTCAAAATGACATCCATCTCTGGATCGTATCTGAATTGTATTTGAAACATGTGTTGGATAAGTGTCCGAATGACATCCATCTCTGGATCGTTTCTTAATTGTATTGAATGAGTGTTAGAATGACATCCTTATCTGGAGCGTATCTGAATCGTTTTTCGATGTATGAAAATCTTGAATAAGTAGAAGAATGACATCTGCATCTAGATCGTATCTAAAAGCTGAATCTGAATGAGTATCAGAATGGAATCCGTATCTGGAGTGTATCTGGATTGTATTTGAAAGCTGAATCTGAATGAGTATCAGAATTGCATCCGTATCTGGAGCGTATCTGAACTGTATTTGAAAGAAGAATCTGAATGAGTATCAGAATGGCATCCATATATGGATCGTATCTGAACTGTATCTGAAAGCTGAATCTGAATGAGTATCAGAATGGTATTCGTATCTGGATTGTATCTGAATTGTATCTGAAAGCTGAATCTGAATGAGTATCAGAATGGCATTCGTATCTGGAGCGTATCTGAACTGTATCTGAAAGCTGAATCTGAATGAGTATCAGAATGGCATTCGTATCTGGAGCGTATCTAAACTGTATCTGAAAGCTGGATCTGAATGAGTATCAAAATGGCATTCGTATCTGGAGTGTATCTAAACTGTATTTGAAAGCTAAGTCTGAATGAGTATCAAAATGGCATCTGTATCTAGAGCGTATCTGAATTGTATCTTAAAGCTGAATCTGAATGAGTATCAGATTGGCATCTGTATCTAGAGCGTATCTGAACTGTATCTGAAAGCTGAATCTGAATGAGTATTAGAATGGCATCCGTATCTGGAGCGTATCTGAACTGTATCTGAAAGCTGAGTCTGAATGAGTATCAGAATGACATCCATATCTAGAGCGTATCTGAACTGTATCTGAAAGATGAATCTGAATGAGTATCAGAATGGCATCCGTATCTGGAGCGTATCTGAATTGTATCTGAATTCTGGTGATCTTGATGAATGTTGATCAAGGTATAAGTCTTCCACTGATAGATAGGTGACAGGACATAGTCGTACATTTTAAATCCCTAACTTATGCCTGGACCGCCCTTTCGGGTTTTCAGTCCACCAGGATTCCCTTTTTTGCCCAAGCCGCCTTTTCAGGTTTTCGACTTGCCGGGTGTAAAAATTTTTTTTTATGTATATCCCTAACTTTTTCCCAAACCCTTTTGGTTCGTCGGGATTCCCTTATTTTTGCCTAGGCGTGTCAACCTAGCGAGTCTTTTTTTCATGCGTAGTATTTTCCGACTATGTCCACACTCTCAGGGTGTAGGGAGTTGTCATTGTCCATAGTAGTAAGTGTTTCCACACTTCCAAAAGATGTTTGTTTGATCGCACAGGATTCGTTGCTGGAATTCATGCCCAATGCCCCCAAGTGATTCAGATGGAGATCTGCCCCTGGCTATTTGGCGTCTTTGAGAGATTCCTTGAATATCGACTTGACTGCCCCAGATGATGGACGATGATCATGTCGTGCCCCTTGGTTGGAAGCGTTTTTCCACTTGAGGTGATCCTTTTTATTGAGAAGGTTTTTGTTCATTAGATATTCGTCATACAAATTTCTTTGTTGTTGAACAAATAGTCATATGCAAACAATGTTATTTTAAGAATGCAAAGCTTACGTCTGTCTTGAAGTTTTGAAAATGCAGTTTTTTTTAGTAAAATAGAATTTTGCAAAGATGTGATATCAACTCGAGATTTATAGCAAACCTTATAGGAGTCAGGATACCTTTTGTAACAATATGCTTTCGAACTAACCCATGCTTCAGCTAGGACTTTTAAGGGTTATTGATCGGGACTTTATGAGTCTGTCGGGATACTAACTGCAAGTATACAGTTCAGTCGTTCTAGTTTTAAAAGATTATCGAACCCACAAAGACTGAGGATCAATCGCATACGATATAATGCTACAATTTGTTTAACAGCGATGAATATTCGATTTTTGGGGGGAAACAGTTTAATTAAAAATAATAGTAATAGTTATACCGGTATGTGATGGTCGGACTTCGGGAATTCGGTGAATCGCTTGGCATATAAAGTATTTCGGTAAAAACGAATTGTTTAAAAACCTGAGACTTACACTTTCGTGTTCATGAAATAAGTCCTGCTACAAAACCTAGTGGATGCACTTTAAATTTAATAACACTTTTTGAAAACAATTTGAGTTTAATTAATTTATTAAAACACTCTCATGTATTTAAAAATTAATGTTTCATTACCACTATCTGGGTCGAACCCCAGCTCTCGCATGCAGGTTCTTGCCTTAATTAATTTCCCACTCTCGTGGCAAAATCGTGTTAATTATCCTCTCACTCTCGTGACAAGGGTAGTTAAATTAAACATGGAAATTGGAAACCAGAAATTATTTGTAAATGTTTTTAGCCAAGTTATCACTGAATTCTTTCGGTACTTAGGAGTCACATAATGGTACAATTAATTTAGCCGGACATAATATATTTAATAACTATGCAATTCAAAATATAATCTGTAAAAATAAATGACATAACACAAGAATGAATAAATATCAATTCATAAAAAAACCTGGAAATAATGTTGCTGTGGTAATCTTGGATGCTTACAAATTCCTTGCAATTCAATCGAAATCTATAACTGTGTTAATTCTTAGATGAAGAATTAACACTCTAAAAACTAATTATGGAAATAAAAATTACAGTACGAATGAAAAATGGTTCAAAAATAAATAATATAGTTTAATGTAGAAAAGCAGCAATTTTGGTCTCTGGAAAAATTCTTCGACCCCTGCAGCTTTGCACTACAACACATATATATAGCAGAGGAAATAGCAGTTGAAAGTGTCTTGAGAAAAGGTTGAGTGGAGGAAATATAGGGAGCATGGTTACTGAGTGGAGGGAAAATAGGAGAACAAGTATGCCCTTGCGTTGCCCACGTCTTCACCCATTTACAACGTCCATCTTCATGCGCGTGATGGTCGTCACAGGTGGGTGACGGTCGTAACGCACTTAAATAGCGCATTACGCTCGTCAGTGATGTGTGACGAGCGTTATTCCAAGTTGGGGGGCGTTACGCCCGTCACAAGGGTGTGACGACCGTCACCGCTCCAAAAATCCAAACTTTGCATTTTTAGTTCTTTTTCTCTTTGTTTATTGTCTAGCCTTCTTCATGTTGTCCTTTTCCATTGGTTTGAGTTGACAAATGTTATACCTGTAAAAAGACAAATAAACTCGGAATAATCGGGGGTTAGACCACTTAATGTAATATAAAATCGGTAAAAGCATAATAATTATATGATACGTTTTCTCGTTATCAAATTCCCCCATACTTAAACCTTTGTTTGTCCTCAAGCAAATAGTCATTCGAAAGGTCGGGCAAGTTTTCTCAAGCGCATAAGCATGACATACCTTGAATTTTTAAAGTAATTTCGGGAAATCCTCGTCGGTTCGGCCAATACTTGAGTGAAACACTAAAGATACGCTAATGACATAAGCAATAAGCTTAGTCGTAGGCTTCCATTTCAAACGAGCTATCCAACAGTTCCGTTATAATTCTTCTTGGAGTTCCTCGTATCTATTTCACCCGGTTTTGTTCTGGCGCAATCACATTAAGCCCTTTGTCTTAGCACGCACGTAGTGGAGTAACCGGTTAGTGACTTTGATCCTTTTAGCACGGGGTCTGGTACATGAATGTGGCAACCCTACATATGTTATCCAAGTTGGAGGTTGTGGGGGATCGAGCCATAGCACGCCCTACCGAGTTCAGAACCAGATACCTCTGAACCAACCTACACTGGATTCCTTCGTTATTTTCTCAACTCTTATATGTGACCGTATATTTTGGTGCACAAAATTTCTTTTCTTTTAGCAGCGAGATAGGAAGGATATTTTAATGATCAGTCATCAAACACTTATATTCATCGATTCTCCACGTGGTTTGTGTCAAGACGGTGCTGACTGCTAGTATAAACTACTAGGGGTTACTGTAGAACTAAAAACTCTAGATGTCGGTATAATGGTTATTGAAACGGATCGCTTAAATAGGAAGTCTACGGTGTCACAACCGATTCAATCTTGTTATGTCGTTTTCGGCTTCCCTAACTGGGGATTTCATTAGAATAGGTATGTCGGGCTAATGCGAAGATAAAAAATTTTTGGTATGGCTAGATAAAGCGAAGAATTTGAATTGAGACATATCATAAAAATTTACTAGTTTATAAAAGATGGAAAGGTACCTCTCCCACACTAAATCTGACATTGTCCTCAATGTTGCAGTATATAGGCGGGGAAGTACAATTACAAAAACAAACAGAAAGGAAATGAAACAAAAAAATAATAAAAAATAAAAAAAATAAACTACATGGAAAACAAAGAAAACTACTGGTGACCACGTCCTCTACACCTGGTGCGAGAGCGTCTGGTAGGAGTGGCTTTTGTGTCAGTATCCTGGTAACCAAGGGTGCTGACGTCCAGCCTTAAGGCGTTGAGCTCTGACAGGGCCTCATCCAACCTCTCATTCATGCTCTGCTGTCCAGTCAAGATCTGAGTGTTTTGAGCGCATAGATACTCATATTTCTCCTACTGTCTTCTTTCAAGCGTTGCGCTCATTTGATTTTGCTGGTTGTTGGCCATAGTGCATGCAAAAGATTTAATCGTGAAAATGGTTTGGAATATGGATCGAGTAGTGGGTTGATGGAGTTTAAGTGTTGAAGTGTTGGAATTTGAGAGAAAATTTGAATGGGTACTGTTACGGATTTGGGAAAAAGGGAAGAATGAATGGAAAATGGAACGGCTTCTATAATAGCAGAATCTGCTATTGGGCGCGTGTGACGACCGTCACAATGGGCTGACGGGCGTAACACGGTGAAACGCGTGTTACGCTAGTCATGGGGACGTTACGATCGTTACGGGTGCAAAGAATCATATTTATGAAATGGACGAAACATTATAATTCCAAAACATTATAACACAATAATTCAATACATGCAGAGTATTTCCAACATACATCGTATAACAAAATTTTGCAAAATGATAATATGATAAGTGAATATAATATTAGATGTAACACACATTAAATTTAATGAAAATGAAAATAAACTGAAAATGAAATAAAATGAAAATAAACTGAAATTGAAATGAAAATAAACTGAAATTAAAATAAATATATGTTTCTAACAGAACTTTAAAAACCGTAAAGAGTAAACTTGTTTAAAATGAAATCATAAACTTCCTAGAAACATAAAACACAAGGTAAAAATAAGTGCTGATTATGCTGCTTCATCCCACTCGCGTCTTCAAGTCTTCGAAAGCTGCATGTATGTGATAAAACTGCTCCACAGTAATATCAGTTAAGCCTATCACGTCCATATGCATACCCTTCAACTCGTTCTTGATTCCATTGATGTCCGTCTGGTAAACGTCCACCGTAGAAAATATTTTATTCAAATTTTCAGCATATTCCCCTTTTGTTATTGCAGGGGCATCAACTTCCTCTACGATATTGTTACCATCATGGTAACCAGGAGGGGTCTCGGGGTCACTCTCATCAGACATTGTGGTATCACAAACTTGGTAGGATTGGGGTGTCTCAGGTGTCGAAGGGTGGTCGGGAGGGTTAAGCTCATACAGCCAATTTTCGCAATTGTGGGCACTTGTTTTGGCATGGTTAGGAAGTGTAAATATCGTGACTACTTTGTCCCTTATCAAGTAATCGAAGGGTGCAGGACCTAGGTTACCTATTATTCGTAGGTGGAAACAAAAATCAATGTTCATAGGGCGGATTGAACTGAATTGTGTACACCTATGTAGCTGGTATCTAAGTCTGAGGGCGTTAGCAATCATGGTAACAAGGCCTCCTATGATGATTGGCTCGCTAGGGTTCTCAGCAATGCGGGTAAATGTCTGCATTAAGAATGGAACTGCATTTACAGGTCGGGCCTGGGTCATACACTGCAGCAAAAATATCTCATCTTTAGATACGGCAGTGCGGTTCTGTTCTTTGCCGAAAATGGTATGTGCTAGAATCTTGTGGAAATAGCGGATAATGGGGTTGTGTATTTCATTATTATCCATGCTATCCGGCTCAGGGTGGTAATTTCCAGTTAAAGTCCCCCAAAAATAGTCTAGCTTAAAATCCATTAACTCTGCTTGGGTGGTAAAAAAAGCAAAAGGCCCGCTAGGGAATCCTAGAAGGTCGGCTAATTCTTTATGGGTGTAAGAAAATTCAATACCAAATAACCTGAAGGCTATAAATCCCTTTCTAGTTCCGAAATCGCGCTCGGGTATATGAACTAAGGAGCTCAGAAACTCAAGGGTGAGCTCGCGGTATGTAACAAACCTAGATTTAATGTGGGCTTTTTCCCACCCCAACTGGCTAAACAGATAATGGACACTATCCTTAATGCCTAAAGTGTCCATTGTTGGTTCATCATAATATGAGGTCATACCAATATTTCTGTGTGATAATTCCTCAAACCTCCTCACTTGGTTCCTGCCTCTAAAAGTGGTTTCCATAGTAAATAGCAAAGAGGGGAAAGCAAATCAGGGGAGAAGGTAGGATAGAAAAAGACTTTTTTCAGAAAACCTGTAAAGTTGATTGAAAATCAGCAGCAGTTGTATAAAAATTTTTAGAAAAAATGAAAAAGAAAAAAAAATGAAAATAAGGCTTTAAAAGAAATAAATGTAGAAACGGAAAAGAAAAACAAAAATAAAAACAAACGGAAATAATAGCAAAAACAAATAGGTGGGTTCCCTCCCACACAGGGCTTTGTTTAACGTCAATAGCTCGACTGCTCAGGAGTGCAAGCACTCATGGTGGTTCTCTCGAGGATGACTCCTTGGTTGGACTTTTAGTAGTCATCATTTTCCATGGCCACTTATCAAGCCATCTCACATATCCCTCACCTTTTCTTTTCTTTCTTCTGTGGGGTGGTTCATTCTTCTGAACTTGTGGTGGTGGTTCTGGATCTATCCTAAGTATCAACTTTTCAAGTTTGGGCTTAGTGATTTCATCCACCACCTCAAAGGTTAACCTTACCTTCTTAACAGTAATTATATCCCTAGTTTCACGGTCCTCTAATTTTCTCTTTTTATGCAAGACTTCCAACAAGGGTGCATTGGTGCGGATATTTTCCAATACCTCCACATATGTTTTAGATTGGGAGTCTATCTGAGCTTCCATAAAACTTTTCGAGAAAGGAAATGGTGGGGTATAGGGGTGAGGCATAACAATAGGTGCTCCCTTTTCTACCTCTTCTACAACCTCCCTTTTAGATTGTGTTGGAGGATTTTTCTCAATCTTTACTCTTTTCTCGTCTGAACTCTCCTCGTCCACATCATTACTCTCCTCAAACTCATTATCACTCTCCTTAGTATTTTCAACTTGTTTTTCACTACTGGTTGTTATAACATCCAATTTCTCCTCAGGGAAGGGTCCTAGAGGGTTTTGTTCAAGCTGGGAGATTTGAGTCTCTAAGGCTATGTTGTGGGTCGCGAGCGACTCAACCACAGTGGTCAGTTGCCTAAGGTTTTCACTGTTTTGAAGACTTTGTTTCCTAAACTCCTCGTTCTGGACAGTTTGTGTCTCTACAAAGTACTCCATCAGATATTCTAACCTAGAGTGAATTAGCGTCGCGTCGGAATCCTCCATTGATGTTTCGAAGTTGAAATCATGCAATTCTTCTGATTCTTCAAATTGAGTTAGAGTCACATTTTGTGTTTCCATAAAGCACTTTGTCATCATTGATATTTCATTAAAATTTCCCAGTAATATTTTGAGTTCGGATTTATAGGATACTTGCGTCTCCTCGAAATATTGGGTATAGTGATTGTAGGGGAAATTTGGTTGAGGATAAGCTTGGTTGGAATTATAATATTCTTGCGATTCCTCAAAACATTGGGATTGGTGGTTGGGAAGGTAATTCGGGTGAGAATGAGTTTGTGATGCATTGAAATTCTCCAATAATATTTCGAGGTCGGATTTATGGAATTCTTTTGATTCCTCGAAATACTCAGTGGGGGTTGTAGAAAAAATTTGGGTGATACATAGTAATTGGGATAAGATTCATAGATGCAAAGACTCGCTTCGGGAGTGAGTATTTGGCATACAAATCGAAAGAGGGTTTCTGTTGCCTAGTCTAAACGTGCAACAGAAGAATCGTACTTAATTGATTAATCAGTCCCCGGCAACGGCGCCAAAAACTTGATCGGGACTTTATGAGTCTGTCGGGATACTAACTGCAAGTATACAGTTCAGTCGTTCTAGTTTTAAAAGATTATCGAACCCACAGAGACTGAGGATCAATCGCATACGATCTAATGCTACAGTTTGTTTAACTAAGCGATGAATATTCAATTTTTGGGGGGAAACAGTTTAATTAAAAATAATAGTAATACTTATAACGGCATGTGATGGTCGGACTTCGGGAATTCGGTGAATCGCTTGGCATATAAAGTATTTCGGTAAAAACGAATTGTTTAAAAACCTGAGACTTACACTCTCGTGTTCATGAAATAAGTCATGCTACTAAACCTAGTGGATGCACTTTAAATTTAATAACACTTTTTGAAAACAATTTGAGTTTAATTAATTTATTAAAACACTCTCATGTATTTAAAAATTAATGTTTCATTACCACTATCTAGGTCGAACCCCAGCTCTCGCATGCAGGTTCTTGCCTTAATTAATTTCCCACTCTCGTGGCAAAATCGTGTTAATTATCCTCTCACTCTCGGGACAAGGGTAGTTAAATTAAACATGGAAATTGGAAACCATAAATTATTTGTAAATGTTTTTAGACAAGTTATCAATGAATTCTTTCGGTACTTAGGAGTCACATACCGGTACAATTAATTTAGCCGAACATAATATATTTAATAACTATGCAATTTAAAATATAATACGTAAAAATAAATGACATAACACAAGAATGAATAAATATCAATTTCATAAAAAAACTTGGAAATAATGTTGCTGTGGTAATCTTGGATGCTTACAAATTCCTTGCAATTCAATCGAAATCTATAACTGTGTTAATTCTTAGATGAAGAATTAACACTCTAAAAACTAATTCTGGAAATAAAAATTACAGTGCGAATGAAAAATGGTTCAAAAATAAATAATATAGTTTAATGTAGAAAAGCAACAATTTTGGTCTCTGGAAAAATTCTTCGACCCCTGCAGCTTTGCACTACCACACATATATATAGCAGAGGAAATAGTAGTTGAAAGTGTCTTGAGAAAAGGTTGAGTGGAGGAAATATAGGGAGCATGGTTACTGAATGGAGGGAAAATAGGAGAACAAGTCTGCCCTTGCGTTGCCCACGTCTCCACCCATTTACAACGTCCATCTTCACGCGCGTGACGGTCGTCACAGGTGGGTGATAGTCGTAACGCGCTTAAATATCACATTACGCTCGTCAGTGATGTGTGACGAGCATTATTCCAAGTTGGGGGGCGTTACACCTGTCACAAGGGTGTGACGACCGTCACTGCTCCAAAAATCCAAACTTTGCATTTTTAGTTCTTTTTCTCTTTGTTTATTGTCTAGCCTTCTTCATGTTGTCCTTTTCCATTGGTTTGAGTTGACAAATGTTATACTTGTAAAAAGACATAAACTCAGAATAATCGGGGGTTAGACGACTTAATGTAATATAAAATCGGTAAAAAGCATAGTAATTATATGATACGTTTTCTCGTTATCAGTTATAACGTGGCCTGGTTCACGGTTCAAGAAACAAAGGATAAAGGCTCAAAATTTATTTGTATCCACCCTTTCTTCGTGATGTTCTTCGATCCTATACTCAGTTAATTGTGCATTTATATCCCGTTTGAGTCTTTACTCTGATATTCTAGTGATGGTTCGGATACTGACAATTTATTTTGAATAGGCAGTCATTTCTTTTTTGTTGAGGGTTTGTAGGACCTCTTTCTTTTTTATTTTATTAACCCTGTCTTTTGCCTGAACTGTTTCTTTTTGTGATTACAGTCAGCGGGATGCCCCAGTGTTTTTTTCTTAAGTCTCCTTCATAGGTTTTGACTTAATGGGCTTTTATTTTGAGAGATAATGACTGTCTGTCTTGACGATTATAGGGAACCATCACCGTCTTTTGATTTGGAAGGACGTCTTCGATGCCATTCATTATGTACGAAGCGGCAGATTGTGACTGAATGTACATCTGAATTAACTGAGAAACTACCTTGTCCCCGGTTATGATTAAGGGTTTTAATTTATGTGAAAAGAAAACTCCTACTTCTTTGGCTCGAAGGGGTTGACTAGGGATTATCTTCCTTATAACTCCATTGTTTAGGATTTGAAACAACGCTTGTACATCGTCAGCGGGGTCTGTTCAAAAGCATACTGTAGATATGGTGGTATCATTTTCGTCATCCTCCCTCTAAAGGCTCAGAGCTTTTGTTCGAGAGTTGAATATCACAAAAAGGAAAGCAATTTAAATATAGTTAATACGAATGAATTGATTCAAAACAGACATATGCAATGCATTGATAAAGTAACAGAGTTTTACATGAATAGATGTTCGAACAATCAAAATAAAATTTCAAATTGAAAATTCTAATGAACAAAAGCCTCTTCGTCTGGTCTTGTCACTTCAGAGGACGTTCCTTGTAGGGATGGTAGAGGAACTCAGCCTGACCATCTTGTGTAAACTCCAGCACTCCTTTATCAATCAAGTCCTGAATTTTATTTTTCAATTCCCAACAATCATCAGTATCATGCCCCAGGCTGTTGGAATGGTATGCACACCTTGCATCAGGATTGTAGTTAGGCGAAGAAGTCTATGGATTCATATGAGGTCCTATCAACGTAATCAGATTCATCTTTAACAGGTGTTACAAAGCTTGAGACAACGACATGTTGAGTTTGGTAAACTACCTTTTAGGCATATCCGGCTTACTTTGATTAACCTGTTGTTTTTGGCGAGGTTGTTATTGGACCCGTGATGTAGTAGCAACTTGGAAAGGTCCACTCTTCACCAAACCAACCTTTTGTCTTTTTGGAGGTTGATTAATGACTTGGTCCCCGGCCTCGATTGTTTTCTTCATACTGTTGTGTCTGTCTTGATGAAGTTGGTTGATGATAGCTTTTAGCTCTTCTTGTCTTCGGGCTAGGCCTTGGATAAGAGCCATCTGCCCCAGCATTTGGGTTCTCATTGCCCCTACCTCAGCTTGCAGTTGTTCCAGCCGTTCTTCCTTATTGTCTTCAGGACTTTTCTTGACCAAGTTCCCAATGAGTAGTGTTTTCAACTCTTCCTGCCCCTTGGATAGGTTTAGGATATTTCCCTGAACTGAGCTTCTTGAGTTTGAAGATCTCTGTTGTCTTGTTTGAGAGCCATTGTTGAAATAAACAGCGAGAACATGAGAGACCTGTATTGGAAGACCTGTTATGCAATGATATGTATGATATATGTATGCAATGTTTTCAAGGATCTCGCGGGGTAAACAAGAAAATGTTAGAATTTGGTTGCAGCTTGATTGAAGAAACTTTGTGTCGTTAAGAGTCCTTATTCAAGAGTCAAGCTCACCATATCGAGTGGGTCGTAGCCACTGTCTCAAGTTATCATGTTTTGATATCTAGACGATATTGGCTAGAGGAAAATAAATCCCCTTGCCCCTTACTAGACGTCTGATTTACCATAACCTGCATCACAAACCCTTGAGATCCTTGAAATGGTTAAGGAAATGTTAAGGCATGATTTTATGATGTGTATGTTATGCGTTTAAGCAAAAGTGCGAGGTGATGTAAGCAAGTAAACTCGGTAAGAAATCCAAGTTATTGGATAAGTACTATAAACAAAACCTGCAAGGAACTCATGTTGTCAGATAATAAAAATGTGCAAGTAGTTCAAGTTGAAAGCACACAAGTCACACAAACAGCCTTAGGTTTAGGCTTGCATGGGTTTTAAGGTAGTACCCTCTTTAAATGTAGTTGGTTCAACCTGTCCTAGCAAATGTAACTGGGTTCTAGAGGATCTCAATATCACTGACCATCCTCCATCGGTCATGGTTTCAGCTCACGCAATCTTTTCTTGCAGTCGGAACTATCTCGAGAGTATGGTCTTAATGAGTGTAGCATCGAGTATCAACCAGTTCTCAGCTTTACACCAAGACTGGCTATCTCACTACTTTCTAATGGCCAAGTTGGTCGATCAAAGGTTCTAAGGTCAGTTGATGCTTAACGACACACAACGGCCCCGTATTCTCCTCGTTTCTCCATAAGGGATACCGGTACCAACCAATATGCCACACCAACGTAGCTACTGCTTCAATCGTATCGGTCTACGCCGTACAATTCCCTCACAATCTATTGCTACTTACCTAAAAGGTATCTCCAGATCTGAGTTAGTATCTATAGTAACCCCAAATAAAACCCTTAAAAGTAAAGCAACCAAAACAAACAAGAGAAGCAATTATAATGAACTAGATCCTAAGGTATACCCCACTTATAAATCATCCCCAGCAGAGTCGCCAGTTCTGTGATACGGTGGCAGAACCGGATTGTTTTAGGAAAATGCTGGTTTGCGTTTTGCGTTTGTGTTTGCAAAATGTCGCGGTAAGCAAGAGTCGCCACCGACTTTTATTTCATCCAAACGGAAAGGAAAAAAGTACAGAAAAAATCCTTTTTCGAGATGTTTCTGAGTACGGGGGGGTAGATTATAGAAAGGGAAGGTGTTAGCACCCTTTCTATCCATGGTTTTCCATGGGCTCTTAGGTACTTGCTCATCTTTTAAAAATTGCTTGTGTATGTGCTTTGTTTTGAAATGTTTTGTTTTACTTCGTTTTAACCCTTGTATCAATCCTCAAGAGTGTTACGAAGTGTTATTGAAAACTTTGTTTGTAAAAAGTGTAAGTGTGAAAAGTTTATTTTGAGCAAGTACCTACTAGCATCAACCTACTCGAAAAAGGATCATTTCTGTTCTCGTTTCCTTTAGACAATGATATCCTACTATTGAGAAATAGGTAGCACCGTCGTTGAAGTTGAGGGACTATCGAAAGGGACGTTAATGGTCATTGAAGGCAACATGTAGGGATACCTTAGCATTTCGAAGGGTATGTCATCATATATTTGTAGGCAACATCGAGGGACAAGATCATTTCTCGTAGGCGACTCGAGGGACGTTAAGGGACTCCGATCTTTATGATGACTTTTAGATTGAGGGTCTTTGCTAAGGGTATCCTTACGTTCGAGGGACACGACCATTGTTTTTCGAGGCAACCAAGTGAGGCATACCCTAAGAGTGAGCATGTTCATGTGTTTGATTTCAGTTATTTAAACTTTGCACAATTAAGGTGATCTACTGTTTTAATTTTCAGTTTATCTTTCCATACAATCCTATTAATATACATCTAAGCAGTTTATAGTTTGCGGAAATTAAAATGAGAGAAATTAAAGTCCTAGCTATTACAAGGCTTTCGCGGATACATAATAGTGAAAAATGCGGAAAAGAAATCCTAATACTATTACATTCCGGAAGCAATTACATAATTAGAGAAAAAAATGCGAGAAAACATAAATCTACGCTATTACATTGATAATGCGACCTATACAATTTTCCTAGAAATAAAAATGTAAAAGAATAAATAAAAAGAAATTAAGGAGAAATTAAAACCTAAAATTCTAAGTTAATAGTTTTGGTGTTTTTTTGTAGAAAATAATTTTAAGTTAATTAAAAAACCTAATTCTAACTAATTTTAATTAAAAAAAGTTAATTAACTTAATTTATTAATAAATGAAAAAAACTAAAATTTCAGTTACTAACTAAAACAAAACCTAATCCTAATTTATTTGAATTTAAAAAAAGGTTAGTTTTGAAAAAAAGGTTAATCAAAAAAACCTAAAACCTAATTAATTTTAATAAAAAAAAGGTTTTAAAAAAATTTATGTTTAATGATTAATAAAAAATATTAAGTTTGCCAAAAAATAGATAGGGGAAGAAACATCAATGAAAAATAGGGTTAGAAAATAAAAATAATGCAAATATCACGGGTGGTTGTTGAATCGAAAATTAAATTAAAACCTAAAATTAAATTAAAAAACCTAAAATGAATTATTCGAGTTTATTATAAAAAATCAAAGGTTTGTGAAAAATATTAGGTTTTATGAAAAAAGTTTAAACAGATGGTTGCCTTAACCTCCTTAGGATGTTTGCTTGCCATACATTGGTGGTTGTTATGATCCGACCTCAGTGTTTTGTAATAAACCTGCATGGGACCATAATAGTCAAACCTGTAGTGTTGAATCTCATAGCTACATTAAACAAATTAGTATATATCATGAAATACAAATAAAACAAATATATGAAACAAATTTAATGTCAAAACTGATATGGCATGTATGAATGATTATACCCTTTTGATCATGGAGATCAAATTAGCCTTACCCTTATTGGAGAAGTAGTAAGATGAATGCTTTTATGCCCTTTTTGATCATGGAGATCAAACCAGCCTTACCCTTACTGGAGAAGTAGTGAGATGTCGGTTTATAATAAGGATGACTTGTTTGTAGTGAGATGGGGGTTTGTAATAAGGATTTAAAGGTTTTAGGGTTCTTGAAAGAATTTGATATTCTGACAGCGTTGTGGCAAAGGTTTTTTTTCTTTTGTTACTTTATACTTGTGTGAAAAGAATGAGATTATATAATGAAAATTAGAGCAAAGATATGGGCTTTGAATGTGCAATTGGGCCTCCAATGTTCACTTGATTCTGTCACATTCCAGGCTAAATCGCAGGGGCTTAAGTGAAATATTTGAAGTTGAAATGTGAAAACAAAATGTAGCCGACATCAAGAACTAACTCCTGTCCCAAAATGAGCTCAATTGGATAAACGGTGAATTAGTTATGAATTTTTGAAGTTTCAGCTCATACAAACTTATTTTGGGCTCCAGTGTCGACTCTGACACGTTCTTCAATAAAAAATGGTATTTATCGGAGCATAATCCGGTGTCGACTTTGGAAGAAAAGTTGTAGACCTCTGAGTTAGTGACCTTGTGTAAAAGGATAGGCCCGATCAGATAAAAATTGACCGAGTTATGAATTTTCGAAGCTTCGACCCAGATGAAATAATATTCAGCATTCGGGATTTTCGGCGCGTCACCCGCACTCTGAGTAAAAAACAAAGGCCTTTTGGATCCTGTTCTAACTTAATAACTCTTGTGAAAACTTAGCCAACTCAATTTTTAAAATTTTGGCGCCGGAACCAGCTCGATACGATGACAATCGACCAAGTTATGATTTTCTGAACTTGACGCAAATAAACTTTTGTCACAAATTTTTTGTACGAAAATACTTGATAAATCCGCATTTTTGAAGACCTTCTGATCGAAATTGGCTTCCAGCCGTGAGAGATGAAAATGTAGATAACGTCAATACTGAATTTTGGCCAATAGAACGGGTTCAAAACAAGCCACAATCTTCAAGTTATGAATTTTTTATGCGTAAAAACTGCACTTTCAGCACACTTTTTTACCATATTTCTTCGAGAAAACTCACACATTCGGAGACCTTCTTTAAAGAATTGACTCTTGAGCCGAACCTAAATTTGAGAATACGTTATCAGAGATATTTTGGCAAAAGAACACCTGAATATGACGCGCCGAGTTGGACTTGTGAATCTTTGAACTCCGAATCATTGCAAAACGGCGAACCGATCTTCAGCATAGAAAATACTCTGAGAATATCCATTGGCAAAATAAATATCACTTTTATACCTTTATTCCATAACCATAAAACCAATAATATGCATGTATGAAAAGAGGACAAATTTTGGGGTACAACACCCGAGATCCGGGTATAGGATCTATACAAGAAATAAACCCAAGCATAACCAAAAATATAAAGCAAACAAGGCAAACAAGTAAAGCAATAAAGGTGATCTAGCTCTTAAGGTAACCCCACTTTCAATATTTCCCCAGCTGAGTCAACAGTTCTATAATACGATGGGAGAATTAACTTGGGTGTTTTGCATTTTATCAAAAATGTTGCGGATAGCAAGAATTGCCACTGACTTTTCTTTTATCTAATAAAGGAAAGGGTGAAAAGAACAGGAAATACCTTTTGAGAATTTTCTTGAGTTCAGGGGGTAAGTTTTGAAAAGGAAAGGTGTTAGCACCCTTTTCATTCGTAGTTATCTATGGACTCTTAATTTATAGCTCACTTTGAAATGCTTTGTGTTTTGTGTAAGTTGGAAAATGTTTGAAGATGTTTTGAAAGTAGTGATTTTGTAATGATTCTCGTATCGTTGAGAATGTATACAAAATGTTTGTTTTTTGAAATATTTTGGAAACACCTTAGTACGGAAAACTTTGTAATGATTCTCGTATCGTTGAGAATGTATACAAAATGTTTGTTTTGAAAAGTGTTTTAAAAATAGTTGTTTTGAAAGTGCGAGGTGTAAATATGGTTTTAGTTTGTGAGCAAGAAATTTTGAGCGATCTACCTAGTCAAAAAGTCTTTGTTCTTTTCCTCCTTCTTTAAATAGTGCTACTTTACCATTGGTTGGTAGGGAGCCATATCATTGAATGTGAGGTACAGGCGTGGGTCATCATACAATCATAGAAGGCAACTTGTATGATGTTTTAACAATTTTCGTAAGGGACTAAAATCATTTACCGAAGGAAACAACGAAGTGTCTTCGAGGGACTACGATCTTTTAATCGAGGGTCTTTTACTAAAACATCTCACGTTCGAGGGACATGATTGTTTTAATCCGAGGTAACAAGTATGGGTCACCCTAGAGGTGCATGTGTGCAAAGTGTTCTTGATTCAATTATTTGTCTTGAATTAGGGTTTTCTGATGTTTGCTTTAATCTTGTCATACAAACCTTAATTACTAACAATAATAAGGAAAGCGATAAATTGCGGAATTTAAATGTCCTACGCTATTACAACGCTTTGGGAATGGGGGGTACAATTTTGTGAATGAGGGGAAGAAAGCAATAAATCTTAATTATCTATTTCAAACCATGTACATAATTAATAATACAAAATAACAAAATGTGTAAAAATATGAAGTAGAGGAAAGAAGTTATGTTTGGTGATTTTTTTATAGAGAAAAAATATGGTAATTAACCTAATTAAATGACTTTATGTTTAAAAGAATTTAGTAAACTTAAATAAATTAAACTAAGATAGAGATTAATTAAAAGGGGAAATAATTTAAATATAGAAAAATCTAAATCTAAATTAATTTTAAAAGAGAAATTAATTACTAGAAAATCTTTTTGAAGTTTTATTTGTTTGGAAAAAAATGAAGAAAAATAAAATAAATAAATCTAATTATATAAGAAAAAATATAGTTTTTTGTGTTTTTGGTTATATAAAAATAATTAAAAATTAAGAAAATATGAAGAATATAGAAAATATTGGGCCTGGGTGTTAAAAAGTAAAAGGGTGTGAAATAACAATTTTTGGCAGGTCCAACATAAACCTTTTTTTTAAGTTAGAAAAAAAAAGAAAATGTTTGTAACAAAAAATATATTGGGTCTGCGCTGTTAGTAAGCAAAAGGGGAGGTGTATGAAAACAAACTCAGTCAAAGCCCAGAAACAAAAAGTCTAGCGCTTGTTGATCATGTGTGAATGATTTCTTTGAGTGCACCATGGGCTTGCATTGGGATGCGTGGGATTTAGCCATGTGATGATCATGTGGTGATGGTGAGAGGAACACCATGCACATCCCTAGCCTGCTTGCGTTGAATCTAAAATAACAAATTATGTGAAAAATAAAAGGGTACCACCGGGGCTCAAATCCAGGTCCCTATAGGAAAATGACTTAGCGTGCGCTTCTCTACCACTGGGGTGGTTTTTTCATCAATTCATAATACAACTTGCACTAAATTTAAAATAAACTCAATTTTAAAAATTTGAACATGGCTTCATCTTCTTCCTTTACGCGCGTAGGGATGAACATCACCATGGCTAAATCTGTAACTCCTTCATTTCTCAACCGTTTTCAAAAAAGTAAACATGAAACTTGCTCTAAATTTCACCACGAATTCAGCCATGTAAATAACTTAAGCCAACACTCAAAGATGAACATAAATTTCTATTGGTACCAAAATAAACCCTAATTTTTATGAAAGTTCAACTTCAAAATTCTCCACGTACAATTAAAATAAATGAAAACTAAAGACATGGTTAGCTTCAGGGCAATGATGTCTACATTTTTTATTCAGAAAGTAACCATTAATGATGTTTGTATAAGGAGTTCAAAGTTGAGAAAATTTACCTCAACACTGGAAATCATGGTTAAAGTTGGAGAACTCCTGGAGATGTTTTGATGATCTGAATAGCTTCACCGAACTCTTAGGAAGTTATTGCAACGCTTACTTTATGCTGAAAGTGGCTGAATCTTTCTGGAGAAGTCAAGTTGCAGGTGGATATTTTTGGAAATGGAGGATGGTGAAGATGGTGTTACAGTCGTGTAGCAAGTGTTTGGATAGCCTATATATGAGTTATAGAAGATTTGTGATTGATTAAAAGTGAAAACTCCCGAGTGGATTGTGTATTTGGAATTTAAGAATGTGCAATAATGGAGGTTTTGGATGCCAATTCTAATTTCAGGGAGTTTGAGGGGGTTAGAGGGCTATTGAATTTGTGTGTTAGCTTGAAAATAACTTCTTTATTTGTAGAGAAAAGGTTTGGAAGGCTCAAGTAACCAAATTTCAAAGATCACATGTTATGGTTATGTGACTTGGTTTTGAAGCAAACTTGAAATATATTGTTCCAATGCAAAATACAAGGTCTTGTAGGGTGGTTATGAGTTATAGATATGTTTCTTCTGGATTTGAGATTATGTATGCTCAGAAGAAACAAGTTCAAGGCTCAAGGAGGGTTGACTTTGTGATTAAAGCCACTTTTCCAAAATGGAAGTCTTGGCTTTCTTTCCTAAATGGAAAATCAACTTGGACAAAGCTTGAATCACTTGGAAAATGGATCAATCAGTTGTTTAAACATTAAATTATGGAGTGATTTACAAGTTAGAAGTCTAAAAATCAAGATTATGTAGCATAGGTTTGAGATTGGATCATATGTTCTTCATGAAAATGCCTTGTAATTCAAGAATGAATGCTCAACTTCATCTCTTCGAATATCTTAGCTCAAGCATGATCTCTTCAAGTTATTGGACATTTTGGAAAGCTTGAAACATTTTTACAACCTTCATGTTGACCAATTTGGCTAAATCAACTTGGAACTTGGTGAAAAATTTCCAAGAAGTTTGGACAAAAATCTGACCAAACTTGTTGAAAATTTCACTAAGTGTTTTGTTAAAAATGTCTTGGCTTCATAGGCCTATATCTCCAAATCTAAGCATTTTTTTGGACATAAACCCTCAAGTACAAAGTTATAGAATTCATAAAGATATACAACTTTCATGTTGAAAGTTTTTCTTGAATCGTCTTGCATCTTGGTGAAAAATTGTCATGAACTAGTGAAATTATCAAGGTCAAAAACACTTAGAATTTTTCTATTGAAAATCTTGACTTTTGTTAAATTTTCTTGACTTTATTTATTCTTGATGATCAAGTTTGATATTTTTGAATGTATTTCTTAATCTTGATCTTTGAAATTCAATGTTGACCAAAAAGTCAAAGTTTGACTTTTTGTGTGTTAGTTGACTTTTCATCAGTTGATCCAAATTTCAAATATCAATACCTTGATCTTTGAGGTTGTTTTGAACCATTAAATTAGGTCAAGGTATTTTGTTTGAGTCCTTAAGATCATGCTTCAATTCATTAGGCCATGTATTAGGTCAAAAGTCAATGATCAGTCATTCTCAGTCAAAACCCTAATTTTGACAATTTGCCCCTTTCATGATTTGATTGCTTTTCTTGAGAAATTATGATCATCCCTTTATCAATTTATGAATATGACTTAAAAATGTTTATGTTGGCCAAAAAATATTGAAGTTTGACTGTATATGGATCACAGTTGACTTTTTACCAAATATAGCTGATTTTCAGTCATCTGAGCAATTGACTGAGCAAAATTGTGATCCAAGGCTTGAAATTTGGTATGAGCATTATTGGATAGCTATAATGAATGATGAAAGTCTTTTGAAGAATCAAAACTCAATTTGTCCTTGAGAAAACCAAAACCCTAATTTGGACTCAATGCTTAAGAGGTGAGTTCTCTGATCAACTCTTGAGGATCCTTGAGCATTTGAGATTTTTTTTAAAAATGTATTGAGAAAAGAGAGGGAAATTTTGGGGTACAACAGTGGGGTATTGACTTTATGGGGCCCTTTCAATCATCCTTTGTAAATAAGTTTATACTCGTAGTTGTTGATTACGTGTCAAAATGGATTGAAGTTATTGATTCCCCTACAAATGACGCACGTGTAGTAATTAAGCTTTTCAAGAATCAAATTTTCCCTAGATTCGGTGTACCGAGACTTGTCATTAGTGATGGTGGATCTCATTTTATATCCAAAATATTCGAGAAATTATTATTTAAGTATGGAGTCAAACACCGCATAGCAACACCTTACCACCCACAAACAAGTGGCCAAGTGGAAGTCTCCAATATGGAGATTAAACAAATTTTAGAAAAGATGGTTGCTACATCTAGGAAAGTATGGTCATTTAAGCTACTCGATGCTTTATGGGCATATAGAACAGCCTATAAGACTCCCATAGGAAAAAAACTGTTTAAATTAATTTATGGTAAGTCATGCCATTTGTCGGTTGAAATAGAGCATAAAGCTTATTGGGCCATTAAGGCACTCAATATGGACTATGCAGCCACAGGTGAAAACGAGTGTTAGATATTCACGAACTCGAGGAATTACGACTATATTCTTACAAGAACGCCAAAGTTTACAAGGAAAGAATAAAGAAATGGCACGATAAACGCATAGTAAGAAAAGAGTTTAAAGAAGGGGACTTAGTCCTTCTATTCAACTCTCAAATTCAACTATTTATGGGTAAACTTCACTCTAGGTGGTCCGGTCCCTTTGAAATTACCAAAGTTTTTCAAAATGGCGTGATAAAAATCAAGGATAAATACATTGAACCATTTATAGTGAACGGGCAGCGTTTGAAACATTATCATTGTGTCGATGACAGAGACTATTATACTAGTCTAAAGCTTGAAGAGTTTCCCACTCATTCACCGAATTAGTTTTTGTTAAAAACTTTGTCGAGCTTACGACATTAAACAAAGCGCTTGGTGGGAGGCAACCCACATTTTAACTTTGATTTTGATTTTCTCTTATTATTCCTAACTATTTGTATTTCTCTTTTATTTTTATTTTATAATGATACGCGGTATTATTGTTTAGAATCAACATTTACTAACTTAGTACCATTGTCTACTTACTTTCAGGCTAACTTAACTTTAGCTAGCTACTAACTTTTACGATGCAACAAGTGGACTACATGGACATCAGTTTCATAGGCAGAGCCCAGAGGAGGCGTTTTGAGGTTTTAGCTCAGAGGGAAATGTCATTAACTATCTATCCTAATGGACTTACCATGACTAAACTAGGTATCAGAGAGAGTGTTATGTTTCTGCTTAACGAAATTGGTTGGGAACATTTTGTTGTGAGGAAAAGATTTAGTTCATACCGTAGGCTGGCCCTTGAACTCCTTAGCTCCCTTGTTTATTTACCTAACTAAAGTTTGGGATTAAATAGAGGCTTAATCACCTTTAGGATATTTGGTGTAGACTATCGCTTTAACCATAGAGAAATGACAGAACTCATAGGATTTCTAAATGGCTTTGATGTCTTTACCATTACCCAAGAAGAACTCCTCATGAACCTTGAACTAAACTATTTTTGGGGTAGCATTTCTGGAAATAACCATCCTGAGCCAAATGACATGCATTCTGAGAACATCCATAATTCAGAATTCCATTATTTTCATAAGATTCTAGCTCACACCTTATTCGGAAATGAACAAAACATCACATTAGTGTCTAAAGATGAACTAAGCACACATGGCTAACACCCTCCACCAACTGCAAGACTCCAACTCTGCACTAGCCGCCTAAATTCAACAACTTCAGCTCTCTGAACATCCCCACCATGCTAGGAGTTGTCGCTGACGATAATATTCATCTGGCAAGTCAGGGGATAATGGAGGCATGCATTAGCCTCATTTCAAGTTTGCTCGTCCTTTTTCACCTTATTTCAAAACATTGGGGACAATGTTCGATTTAAGTATGAGGGAGGTACTTTATCATTTTTATTTATTATTTTCTAGGTAGATTTCATTATTATGTTTATTTACTTTGTTTAGTGTTAATTGAGTCAAATTCATGTGTTGTCGAGTCTTTATGCGTGGTTTCTATTATTTATTTCATTTTCCCAGTTTCTTGAGCCATAACAAAAAAATTTAAAAATTAAATTTTAGTTTGATGCATGACATGACACTCTAAAAGTATATAAGTTGGTTTGAACTTTAGGCTATGTTAGAATGTCTTGGGAAAAGTTCAATAAAATCGGTACCGTTTTGACACCCTAAACCCCCTAAGTATGCAAAATCAATTTGAACACCTATTATGTCAAGACCTTAAGTTTGAGTATTAAATTAGTTCTGAGTAGTTTATATTAGCAGTCAGCACCATCTTAACAACAAACGACATAGGGAGTCGATGAATATAAGTGAATGATGCCAAAATTTTCTAAAAGTATATGCCATAATAAATTTAAAATAGGGAATGCACCTATTAAGTTTGGTGACCCTCACCCGGTCACTTAATATAACGGTTGTGGAATCTACAAAAATATAATAAAATAACCTATTGTCAATTTCTTTAGAGGTATCTGGTGGTTAACTTAGTAGGGCGTACTAAGGTCCGATCCCCCACAACTGCGATTGGTTAAATAAAATGGGTTACCAAACTTATGTACCATAACCCCTAGATAAAGGATCAAAATCACTAACTGATTCCCCTACTATTTGTGTGTACAGATAAAGGTCTTAATGTGATTTTGTGTCGCTATGGTACCCTTGGTATTGACACTTATTACCTATCTTTATAACAAAAGCCTCGCAACCACGTATGATTTAAGTTTTGTCATGTTTTTGTTTCAGACTCGTGTTTAGTGTAATTATCGTATTGGGTTTTTGCTTGAGGACAACCAAAGGTTCAAGTATGAGGGAATTTGATAACGTAAAATTATATCGTATATTTGACTTGACTCGCATGAATTTTTAGTTTATTTTTCCTTTATTTATGTCTTTTTATGCCGGTATTTTTTATCCTATTTCAGATATCTCGAGCAGAATTGGAGATTTGAGTGAAAAGAATAAAATAAATAATTAAATTCAAGTAAAGTTGTAAAAGAGAAAAGAGGGGGTAAGGTCTTAGCAAAAAAGAAGGAAGCACATAAAAAGAAGACCCAGACTACAAACTAAGTATGGCTCCCACCACCAAAGCAAATGGTGCCTGCCACTACTATGGGTGTGGCGCCCACCACCACTAAGTGTGGCCCATGCCACGTCCAATTTTCAAGCTAAGTGGCGCCTTCCACATCCATACGTGGCCTCTGCCATTAAGAATTTTTCTACTGGATTCTCTCTACGTCAATCTTTCTCGTTCAATGCAATTATTCCAAGATGTATGTATTTTCCATATATTTAAGGAGCGGGTTACACTATATATTGGAAGGGACGCTGACACTAGAGGGGTTGTTATTTTTACCAGCCAGAGCTTTGTTCTTAGAGTTTTTTTGGGCAGTTAAATTACTCGCAAATGGTGATAGCTCTTCCACATCGGGGGACTATCACAACTCTAGTCTTAGGATCTTATTATTTTCAATTCTGTACTAGATTGTTCAAGCATGCCGACATAATTTCAATTGCTTTCGAGTCTTTCTACGCATAGATATTTTCAAAAATTTAATCAGATTCAATTTTATTTCAGGTTCTATGTTTATTGCATTTTTAGTTTTAGTTTTGATTCTCGTTTTAATCTTACCTCAGTATTATTATATTTTCTAAAATAATGTTTTGATTATTGTTTAATAATCATACTAGCATGTTAGTGTTTAGAACCATGTCCTGCTAAATAATTAGATGCCTGTATATAACAAAAGTCGTCTGGACGGGATTCGACGATAATTGGCGTTATTTTTTATAAGTTATGTTTCTGGTTTTAGTTTCTAATTTAAAAATAAAAAACAGTTTTTCTACGAGAGTAACAAAACTAGAAAAGGTTAGGTTCAATAGAGCGATGGTTTGACATTTTAACCAGATAGTGGAAATTAGGCATTAATCCTCAACACAACGACAACGCTTTAGGATTAATTAGAAATTAATGATTTTCAAAAATTACTTTTAATTCAAATGAGTGAGCACAACAAAGTATTTTGGGTTAAGAGTATAGTCAGAGTCAATAGCACGATAGTGTGAGATCAAATCTTTTAAATCAAGGTTTTCTACAGAAAAGGATTTTGACACGCCAACATCTTATCGAATCCCCGAAGTATGATAAGTTACATATTGGTGTCCCGTCATTGAATATTTTTATTAAGTTAGAATTTATTTCACGTTTTCCACAAACCCAAGATTAATCATTAGCCTTAGATTTACACAGTAACATTAGATGAAATTAGTTTGATTGTCAGTCCTTGTGGATTCAATATCTTTTAAAACTATGCGATTAGACTGTGCACTTGCAGTCAGTAAATCCAATAGACTCTTAAAGTCACGATCACTTCACCTACCTCAGCTACCACCTTAGTAAATCTGTTGATGTACTCTTGAAGTGTCTCCTTCTTCATCTAATGGATTCTTCTAAGAATGGATGTCATATTATGATGACGCCTTCATGGCTTAAATTGTGAATTAAACTCGTCGCATAATTTCCTCCATGAACCGACAGAGTTATTTCCCAAAATCTTGAACCATATAATTTAATATACATTGTGGGCCAATACAAACAACTTTCATTTCACTACACTCATAACCTGATGGTAACATTGCACACATGTTTGACGTTCTCATCAAGGTCTATTGAACCGTTATAGTTCTCTTGCTTAGGAAGCTTCTGCAAGAAATTGGAGATTTTGGAGTGAGTGATGTGTTTAGTGAAAACAAATTCTATTTTTGATGGGTGGAGGTGTGATGTTCAAATCCTTGCTTGTTTCTCTTACAAAAACTATGTGAAGAAGATTCCTAAGATGACGATATTCATATGGTGTGTGACTGCTACTTTCTCCCATATGATCACGAGGAAGAGAATTGTGATTGATCGCAACTTTGAGAGTCTATCGGGTGTATTAACTGCAATTGCATAGTATAATTGCGTAGTTTTAATAGATATCAAACCCACAAGGAGTGATAATCGAACTACTGCTATCTAGGTCACCATGTAAAGTTAAGGCTAATGATTAATCTTAGGTTTTGGGTTAGACAAAAATAAGCTTAGACATAAATGAAATATTTGATAATGGGACACTGGTACGTAATACGTCTGACTTTGGGGATGCGGTAAGTTATTGGCACACCTTGAGTATTCAAAACATTATTTCAGTAAAAACTATCAATTTAAAAACCTTTATCTCACACTCTTGTAATTATTGATTCGGACTATATTATTAAACTTAAATTCTTGCTCTCGCTATCTCATTTAAAGTCTAAAAATACTTTTTGAAAACAAATAGAATCTAGTTAATCCTAAACCACTCTCGCTGTATTTAAAACTAATGTTTGATTACCACTATCCGGATAAAAATCTCAAACTCTCATTATATCGATTTTAGCTTTCGTTTGTCTTTTACTCTCGTAAAAAAAATAATTTATATATTAAATGTTGGAAACCAAACCATAAAAGTCTTTTATAAAATATTTATGCCAATTTATTATAGAACGCCTTCAATATATGACCTTACATACCGGTATCAGAGAAATTAGTCAGACATATTATTTATTACGAACACAAAATAATAGCATGCATATAGTGATTCAGTCATGATTGATAAATAAAGGAAAATAATATAATTGAATTAAAAACCTAGACATAAATAATGGAAAATGGAATTACTGAAACACTTCTAGTACTGAAAACAATCCTCCACAAGTCGGCAGGATTTGCTTCGCAAAAAACAAATTCGAAGACAGAAATAAAAATAAACCTAAGCATAATTCAGGAGACAATGAAAAAAAACTAATGATGCAATAGCTTTATGGTGTATAAAAATATTTTTGTTTAGGTGAAGGTTTTATCTGCTTAAAGATTCTAAACAAAACTTATGAACTCTTAAAAAATTGGATTAATGGGCGAGCGTGTTCCTATTGTAAACGGTCGTCCTTTTATAGCGCTCTCCTATAATAGATCCATTGAGAGAATATAGGAGTCGTGACTTCATGGCCCAGTCTCAGAAGATTCAGTGTGTGGAGAAAAACCAGGAGGAAATGCAGGAGTTCTGGTTGGTGCATTGGTAACATGGAGAAAACTTTGTATCAAACACTGAAAAGAGCTTGTGACGAGTGGCATGCATTGTGTGTCGTGGGGCAGACATATTTTTGTTATGTGTTGATCGTCATACCATGTGTACCAAGGGGAACACATATTTAACTTGTGTCGAGCGTCGGGGAGGTATGACGACCGTCACAGACTTCTGATAAGAACTTTTCTGCTACTTTCTGCAACTTTGTGATTTTCAATCCATTTCTTCTCCTTTTCTCAAGTAGGCCTTGTGGGAAATAAGTACCTGAAACAAACTCAAAATACCAACGTAATGCAACATAATCAAGATAAAACGGTAACTTTATTTATGCAAATCGGGTTGAATATGCTATGTATTTTCGCGTTATCAAACTCCCTTATACTTGAACCTTTGCTTGTCCTCAAGCAAATAATCGTTATGGCAATCTTTTAAGCACATGTTAAATGCAATTACATGACATAAATAAATTCGTACGTGGTTGCATCACATTTTTGTCAGAACAATATAAGCTCAATATCAACACCAAAGATACAGTAATGATACTTAACAACCCCACCTTATGCAGACCAGTCCCAGTCATGCTATTATAGCTCAACCCAATTATTTTTAATTTATTTCACCCTTTTGTTCGAGCGCAATCACATTAAGCCCTTTATCTTATTGCACGCACATAGTAGAATATCAGGATAGTGATGGTCATTTTAAGCACGGGGTTCTGGTACATAAATTTGATAACCCCTTTATTAATCTGATTGCAAGATGCGGGGGAACAAACCGTAGTCCGCCCTACCAAGTTCAGCACCAAAAACCTTTGAACCAACTTACATTGGGTTGTTATAACATACTTTGTAGGTTCCGCAACTGTTGGATTAAGTAACCGAGTGAGGGTCACCTAACTTAATTAGCACATTCCTTGTTTTCAATTCATCATTACAAGATGCTTTTAGAAAATATTTTAAGACCATTCACTTATATTCATCGGCGATCTACATAGTTTGTTTTTAAAATGATGCTGACTGCTTATATAAACTACTCGTGGTTACTTTAAAGATTGAGGATTCGGTATAATAGGTACTTAAATCGGTCTCACGTAAGCGGGGCTTTTAGAGTGTTAAAACGATATCGATTTTGTTTAAATTTTACTCAAAATTTCTAACATATCTTAAGAGTGAGCAACCTATATACTTTTCAAATGTGTCAAGTAAAATTTTTTTGTTATGGCTCAAGAAAGTGAGGGAGTCAAATAATGAACAAAAATATGCATATAAAGACTTGATAGTACATAAATTTTTATTTGAGGGAAATTTGTGATAATGTAAATCTACTTAGAAAACGGTAAATGAAAGCGGTAAAGCTTCCTCCCCCATGCTTAGACTGAGCATTGTCCCTAATGCAATGATGTAATGCGAGAAAGGGAGGAAGAACTAAGATGATGGCTACTCTTCACCTCGGCCACGTGCTCTGTGATGTCCACGTGCTCGTGCTCGTCCATGTGCATCATCTCTACCTTGGAAAGGCTCTAGACCATATCCTTGTAGTCCAACATGAGTAACAAAATCATGTAGGCCGTCAACCCAATAAGTCAATGCTTGCATCTCTTTAGTAAGATCTGACATACTACGGTCATGACAATAGGCGTAGTCGTGCTGATCTCGCTGAAGTAGTCAGACCTCTCGCATCATCTTGTTATGTTGCACTTCCATTCTTTGATAGTGTTGAGCTTCTGCTTCATTATGTCGCAGCATTTCAGCATAAATGTCATCAAGAGTAGTTGGCTGCCCCTAGTTTCTTCTTCTTCGGTGCTGGTGCCTGGATGATGGACCTGCAAGATTCTTAGTAGGAATTTGTGCAGCATGTGGGTGGGTGTCAGCATTGCTCGGACCACCTTGATTATTCTGGATGTTTTCAACAGGAGCAGGAGAACTTAGATCATAACACCACCTCTCCATATTTGTTACATCGGTGATCAAGGGATTAGGCAAAATAATACTCGAAACTACTTTATTCTGCACCATAAGATTGTGTCTTCCATCCTCTCTAGCCTTGATTATGTGCCCAACACGACACTTGTCAACATCGATAAATAGATATGACATTGAAGGAAAATTCTATTATCTGTCCCCTAAGTTCAAAGCAAGCTCTATAGAGGTGACTAACCCTCCAATACAGAAAGGGGTAGTACCCCTTGCACAGACGGACTGGATATGTGCCAAGAGGAATGCACTAGTATTGATCTTCCAATTAGGCGTAAAGATGCAGTGCATGAAAAGAAATTCCTTGGAATTAACTTTGTTGTTGTTTGCCCTCCCAAAAATGATGTTGGAAAGGATGCGATGAAAATAGCGGATGGATGGATTATGAATAGAGGAAGCAAAAAGTCCCTCCCGACTAGAAGTTCGCTCACCACTTAAAGTGTGCCAGAGACCGAATGTTGTTGATGCCCAGTCTGCTTCTGGAGGGATTCGGTAGTAAACTTATCCTCCACGAGGGAAACGTAAGAAATCACTCAGAGCTTATTGATTTATAGAATATTCGTTGTTAAAAAATCTAAAGTTTGCAGTGCCAGTGAGGTACATATTTTCATCTGCTGGTGTGTTGTAGGAGAAGGAGCTCAAAAGTTCCAAGGTCAAGAATTCATAAGTTGGATGGTTCAGTGTGTAGATATAAGTTAGGTTATATTTTTGGAGTAGCCATTTCATAGTGTCTAACAGTCCTAACTCACGTAGGCAGTTAACATTAATGTACCTTATAGAGTTAACCGAACATTGATAAAACTTTTGGTACTGAGCTTCTTGATGTACCCCAGCTTCGCTGTTTCTGAACACGATTCCTGAAAGGTAAAGTTCTCCTCTTGGGTGTTGAAATCTTCGATACATAATTAGATGCAAGAAAGGTGAATGGGTTCGGTTACAGAACTGATAGAAGGTTGTGGGTTTTGGTTTTTTGTTTCTCAAGTGCTTAAATAACATAATAATATAGAATGCAAGGAGTGGATTTAAATGGGGTTTAATGATGATTTTAGAAATAGAGGATGTGGGAAGGCCAGGGGTAAAGAATAGGTAAAATGGGTTTTAATGGGGTTTAATGAAGGTTAAAGAACATGAAAGAAAGGAAAACGAAAGCGGTATCTATAGAAACAAATACACGCGCATGTTTTTATTCCATGTCGAGGGGCACAGAGTGTGTGCCGAGCGGCACACTTTGTAAGGGTCTGGCGATCGTCGCAGAATGTGTGGTGAGCAGCACAATGCAAAAATCCCAATTTCCAGAAATGTCATTAATATGGGTTATAGAGCGATACGTCTAGGTCCACACAATATATTTATATCAGTAAGAATATAGTAATTAGTGTAACATTAAAGCATAGCGTAGATGTAAATATCCTAAATAGTGCCAATCAATTAAATTGAATCTAGAAATTTTGAATTTGCCAAACAATAGTTTGAGAAGTAAAAACATAAAGTAAACACAAAGAAATAAAATCTAGAAATGCAGAATGTCTAAAAATGCCAGCCACTACTGTTAGTATTCTGAGCATAGGAGTAGATGTTTTGAAAAATGTGATCCACCTGCTCCGTCACTAAATCCATAAAACCATGAAACTCGATGTGAAATTTAGTGAATTCTTCTCTCAATCAGTTTAACCCAATTTACAAAGTAAGTAAGGCAGTAGACTGATCAACAGAATGAGGTGCAAAGGCAACTAGAGCAAAAGAAGCACATGAAGGGGTAGGTTGGTTTGTGTATGAAATATGGTGATATAATTGAGGTGTTACGAGATCTGTTTTGGGATCAGATGGAAAATAATCATTGTGATCATAGATTTGTGGTGTCTCGGGAGAAATTGGAGGTGAAGTTTGGTGTACTTCGAAATCATATAGCCAGTTGCTTCAGTTATAATATTAGTTCTTGGATTTGGCAAGGTAAAGAGTTGCATAACCTGGTTGTTATTGAGAAGTTTAAATTCGCTATGGCCTAGGTTTCTAATTATGTCGGTGTTGAAACAAAACTGTATATTCATGGGTTTAAATTTACCTAGAGGGTGGAGTCCGAGGCGTGGTTGTCGCAATCCAATAGCAGTGGCTATCATGGTCTCTAAGCCTCCCACTAAGATAGGTGCATGATAAGTCTATGTAATACGATCAAAGTTAGCTATCATAAAGGTAGCGGAGTTAACGGGCCGGTTTTTGGAGGCATAATACATGATGAAAACTTCATCTTTGGACACAGAGGTAATGTTTTGTTCTTTTTCAAATAGGGTGTGAGCAAGGAATTTATGGAAATAACGGATAGCGGGGTTATGGATATTTTCAGAAAACATATTATTAGGCTTGGGGTTGCTATCTTCCATTATACTATCCCAGAAATATCCAAGTTCACGGTCTAAAAGAAGGTCCTCTTGGGTACAAGTAAAGACATGTGGGCCACTAGGAAATCCTAACATATTAACAAGTTCACGGTTATTATACCGGTATTCAATATCGAACATTTTAAAGGTAATTAGGCCTCGACTGAATCCTAATCCATGGTCAAGAAAAAAGATGAGTGAGCTTAGGAATTCTAAGTTCAGCTTACGGTAAGAGCTAAATCTCATTTTCAACGAAGAAGTATCCCAACCTATTCGGTTCTGCAAAAACATCACACTATCCCTAATACCTAAAGTGGTCATGGTAGGGTCGTCAGGGTAGAAAGTTAGTGCCATTTCTCTTGCAGCCAGTGCCTCAAAACGCCTCCTCTAGGCTCTTCCTCTAAAAGCAATTCCCATTGTGTCAACTTCTTTCATCGTTAGTTAGTTCGGTTAGCTAAAATTAAGTTAGCATGTAAGTAAATTGACAATTAGAATTAAGTTAGTAGTGGTTAATGTTAAAGAACAATGTTGCATAACTTTTATGAAAAGAAAAATAAAGAAAATTAAGAAAAAGAAAAGGTAAAAAATATCAAAAGAGAATAAAAGACTAGAAAGTGGGGTGCCTCCCATTGTAATACGGTGGGAGAACAGACTTTTTTGGTTTTGTCTCAAATGTTGTGGTTAGCAAGAGTTGCCACTGACTTTTCTTTTATCCAATATTTAGGAACGGTGAAAAGAACAGGAAAATTCTTTGATAGATTTTGAGTTCGGGGAGTAAGTTATAAAAAGGGAAAGTGTTAGTACCCTTTACATCTGTAGTTATCTACGGGCTCTTAATTTCTTAGCTCACTTTTAAAACTTGCTTTGTGTGTGTGATTTTTGTTTGAAAATATTTTGAAATTTCAATGTAAGGCTAACTTTGTAATAATCCTTGTGTTGGTCCTCAAGAATGTATACAAAGTGTTTTTTTTGAAAATATCTTGTTTGAAAGTGTAGTGTGAAAAATGTTTTAAGTTGTGATCAAGCATTCAAGAGTCCTACCGCCTAAGTATGGTATTTCTTATTATTTTTCTTCTCCTTTGGAGATAGTATTATCCATACCATTAGTTGGTAGGTAATCCTATACATTGAACGTGAAGGGACAGACGTAGGGTCATCATATGGTCATCAAAGGCAACATGTAAGGATACTTTAGCAATTGTATCAAAGGGACTATCATCATTTTTCTTGTAGGGTCATCGAGGGACTAGATCATTTTGTAGGCAACTCGAAGGGTCATCAAGGGATTATGATCTTTATTCTAAAGGGACCGTGATGATTTGATCGAGGATCTTTTGCTAAAGTATCCCTACTTTCGAGGGACGTGGCAAATATTCGTAAAGCAACAAGAGAGGTTACCCTAAAGGTGAAGTGTGCAAAGTGTATTAGTTTCAGTTGCTTAGTCTTGAATTAGGGTTTTCTAGATTTTCTTTTATTCTTGCCATACAATCCCTATTTTACTAGTAATTAAATATGTACAGAAAATTAAAGTGTGGAATATAAAGTTTCTACGCTATTACATGACTTTTGGAGAGATACATAAGTAAAGAAATTTGCGGGAAAGTAAATCTACGTTATTACATCCTCGGAGTAGATACATAATAGGAAAAATGCGAGAAAAGATAAATTTACGCTATTACATTGATAATGCGGCCTATACAGTTTTCTAGGAAATTAAATAGCAAAAATAAATAATAAAAATGTTAGAAAAATGTTTAAATGCCTAAGATTCTAAATTAATGTTTTTGGTAATTTTTGTAGAAAATAATTTGAGTGTTAATAAATAGTAATTAAAACCTAATTCTAATTAATTTTAATATTAAGAAAAGGCTAATTAACTTAATTAATTAATAAATAAAAATATGTCAAAAATTTAATTACTAACTAAAAAACCATAATCCCAATTTGTTATGGTTTTGAAAAAAGTTTAAGGTTTGTTAATGGTTAATTAGAAAATAGATTAATTAATAAAATGGAATAAAAACTAGGGTTAGTAAAATAAGAAAAAAGCAAAATGCATGGGGTGGGAGTTGAACCACGCCCTCAGTCTCAATGGTTATTCCCTTTACCATTGTGCCATGATGTTATTTGTTTTATGGAATAGGAACCAATCAATCTATTATAAATCTACGTGTTAAATTGAAAAAATAAAAATTATTTGACAAGAGGAGGGATCAAACCCACGCCTCTATGGTTAACACACATCACACTTACCACTCGTCCATCAGTTGTTACGCGTTCATAACATGATAAATAAACATTATATAGTAAACATAAGTATTAAAATCATAAATCAAATAAAACACAAAATGCGCGTAGGTGGTGGGGTCAGTTTTTCTGAATCAACCAATTAGAGAGGGAGAAGGCCACATGAGCCTTGACTGGAGTCAGCGCCGCCACCAACGGTGGCGCCCTCTATCTTCTCCAGCAAGCCCAAACACAAAACCTGTTAAAATTGATCAAAACAAGAAAACAAATAATCATGATCCACTAATTAGGGTCTTGCGACCTCAATGGTAGTGTTAGTTTGGCCTGAAAACGCATATAGCACAGAATACGAAGCTTAATCGAAGCTTTGACCTAACAATGGCAAATCTTTATCCCTGGATCAAACCTCACAAATAATGGTTCTAAATTGTTCCAAACATCATTATGAACATGTATGAGTGCATCAAATCATTCAACAATGCGTATACAAAAAATTTGAGATTAAATAAGGTTACCAAACTGGTGATGTTGAGGGAGAAAGTTCTGGCATGCTTCATGCTTGAGTAATGGTTGGTATGAACTCCTGGGACCTTCAGGAGGCTAGTGTTATGCTTGAAATCGATTGAGGACAGCTGGAGATCAGAGTTTCGAGTTGCCCTAGTTTTGAGAAATTTGAGATTTTAGGGTTGCTTCTTGGAGGCAGCGTGTGTGTCCTTGAATGACTGAAGGTGTAACGCCCCGATATTTAATTTTATTTAATTAAATATTTTTTAATATTTTATATTAATTCGAATTTTTATCGTCGAAGTCGGAATTATTTTATTTAGTGGCATGATAAATAATCAGATTTAATTTGGTGGAATTAAGTTGAAGTATTATTTTATTATTAAGCTTAAATATGATATTGGGCTTAGTTTGTGGTGTTGCAAAGTGTTGTACCCCAAAATTTTCCCTCCCATATCTCTCAAGATTTGTCAAGAATGATCCTCAAATGGTTCAAGATTTGCTCAAGAAATTGTACAGTCAAACCACCTCCTAAGCCAGCTGAAATTAGGGTTTTGGTTCTTTCAAGGAATTTGGGGTTTTCAATGGTTCAATCAAGTCTCATAGGCCTATATACATCCTCAAGCACCTACATACCAAGTTTCAAGACTCACAGTGTCAATTTGCACAGTCAAAAGCCTCATTTGATCTACAGTCAACTGTAGGGGCAAAATGATCATTTCACAGTCAAAAGTCAGAATTTTTTGTCAACATCTTATTTTGAGTCCACAATCATCATTTTATCAAGTCTTGATCATGATTCCACAAGGATAGCTCAAAAATCATCAAGATGCAAAAGTTATTATTTTTGGACAGTAGAAAAGTCAACTGCATGTTGACCAGGGCATAACTTTTTCATGGTTTGTCAGAAAAATCCCATCCAATGCTCATTTTTAAGGGGATGAAATTTCCTACAATCCATCTTCACACTCCAAGTCCTAGAAATGCTCTCACAAAAAGTTATCAATTTTGACATTATAGGTCAAATTCAAAAGTCAACAAAAATGCACTTTGAGTCAAAGGCCATAACTTGAGATTGGTAAATCCAAATGACATGGGACCAAATGCATTGGTTAGAGGACTTCAAGACCTTTCCAAAATGTCCAAGAACATGTTCATATGATCAAAATTGATTGGAGAAGTTGGGAAATATTTAGGAATTTGCAAAAGTCAACTTTGCTCAAAACACCTTATTTTTGCTAATCGGCCTCAAATCTCTTCTTGAAACTTCATCCATGGCTTATGCACGACCCATCAAGATTAATTGAATTTATTTTCTTATTTTTTATTGATTAATTGGATTTTTAATTAATATTAATTCATTTAATTAATTTAAATTGTAGGAAAATGCAAGATTTGATTTTTCAATCTTTTTGTGAAGCAAATATGGTCAGGATATGCTGGCAATTTCGTGCTCAAAGTCAAAGATGAAAAATCTCCAAAATTGGCAACTTTGTTCAATCATGAAAATTCAAAAAGATTTGATTTTCAATCAAAGATCAAATCATCAATTCAATGGATTCTTGTTCAAGTTTTGACCTAATTCCATTCCTCTATATATATGCAAGCAAACCCTGATGCAAAAAACGTGAGAAAGCTGCAGGAAAAAAGCCATAGCATATTGAGAAAATTCAAGAAAATTGCAAACTGGTTTTTGCATTCTAGGGCGATTTAAGGACTTTTGTTGATTCTAATACATTGCAGGAGGTTCCCAGAATGTGTGGCAATCAAATTCCAGCTTCATAACTCAAAGAATCATCACTTACCGTTTCACGGTTTGCCATTTTTTTTCCAGAATCGTAACTCATCATTCATGCGCATTTAACATATTTTCTTGATTGTTTTGTGTTTCTAGGAACCATATGAAGCTAATGGTATCACTTAATTGAACTATAATTCCCTAAATCACAAGATGCCATGAACGGTTTTCTAGGGTTCTTGAGTTTGAAATTGGGGCTTTCTAAACCCAGAAAAATTAAGACTTGTAAGGCACATGGTTGGAATCGTTGAACCAAGACGAGAAATAAGGACCCCTCGCAAAATATTTATGTGAACCACAGTGCTAATCGCTATTTTTCCTCGTAGCATATTGTGGGGGTTAAAAACCCCCGTTATCTAATGTTCTTTTTGCAGGTACAATGAGGAAGACGATGATGTGTTGATACACCATTGGGTAGTTTGAAAACGCGCGCGTGTTTTTTTGTGTTACAGCATATGGATTGATTTCTTAATATAATAATTACTTGTTATTATAATATCAAAAGCGTGCAAGTGGCGTAGTGGTTGGTGCTTTGGCTTGGAAACGTTGGGACCTGGGTTCGAATCACAGGTCCCCCAAAAACATTTATTTCTTTTCTTAACATATTCACATGCAGGCTTCCAAAAGTGATCCACCATGTACCTCACTTATCAACGTGCCGAGTGTCTTGTAAAGCAAATCTGAAGGCTAGGATGGAGTGACTACCATAGTCCCTGGTCAATGCATGCATAGACAATCACCAAAGTCAAAAGGGCTTGCAGTATTTGGGCCTCAGAATTGCCAAACATACCTCCTAATTGGGCCAGCACCCCCCTGGTTTATTCTTCTTTTTTATATTTTTTCCTTTAATTATTTTACTATTAATTATTATTATTATTATTACTTAATTAACCCAAATTAATTTTTCATAATAAATCAGAAAACTAAAATATAATATTTTTATTATTATTATTTATTAATTTCACCCTTTATTATTTTTGTAAATAAATACTAACATCATTAATTTAGTTTAATTAGGGTTAATTTTAACTTTCTTTTACAATAAATAAAATTAACATAGTATTAGGGTTTTTACTAACTTTTGATTTTTTTTTTAATTTTCTTGAGACATTAAAGAACCAAAAATATTTCTTTTTTATTAATTAGTTTTAGGTTTAATTTAATTTAATTCATAAACAACCAAAACTTCTTTCTTTCTCAAAAAGGGTCAAAACCCTAAGGACTTCTCCGATTCAATTTTCTCTCGCGCGTATGTTTGTTTTATTAATTTTTGATCCATATTTATGTATTTGCTCCGAGGATGTAATAGCTTTAATTAGGACTTTTTATCGCTTTTCTTTATTTTCCCGCAATTTACTTTTCAAGGGTTGCTTTTGGCGATGTAAATACCCGACGCCTTGTAATAGCGTAGATTTACTTTCCACAATATTTAACTGTTAGATGTATGATAACTAGGCTATGCATGACAAGACTTATCTCTGAAATTAAAATCAACCTGTAGCTCACCATAACATGTGCAAAGATAACATAACTGAATCCTGACACACTCGCACATGCCACTCTTAGGGTACGCCTCACTTGGTTGCCTCGACGTGGTCATTGAGTATAGGGTGTTTTAGAGGTCGCCCTCCTGTCTAAAGATCCAAGTTGCCTCGAAACGGTTGCCTCGGATAAAAAGGATCTAGGACATTAGGGTTACCGCTAAGGCTTCCTACTATTGCTTTGGTGACCACATGTCCCTATAATCGAATTGACCCGAAAACTCCAACGACGGTGCTACCTACTTCTCAATAGTGGGATAGTACTGTCTAAAGGACATTTACACAGCTTAATTTCTTTTGAGTAGGTAGAGGTTCTAAGGTACTTGCTCTTTCAAAACAAAAACAACTTTTGCCACTGACACTTTTCTGACAAAAGTTTTCAAACAACACTTCATACACTCTTGAGGATAGATACAAGAGTTAAATTGAAGTTTTCAAACAAACTTTTTCAAAACCCACAAACACAAGAAAAGCAAAAGATTTTTGAAAACATAGTGAGCAAGTACCTAAGAGCCTGTGGATAACCACGGATAGAAAGGGTGCTAACACCTTCCCTTTCTATAATCTACCTCCCGAACCGAGAAACATCTCGAAAAGGAATTTTGCTGTGCTTTTGTCCTTTCCTTGTTGGAGAAAATAAAAGACGGTGGCGACTCTTGCTTACCGCGACATTTCGCGAACCAGCATTTCAAAATAGTCAGTTCTATTTCCATCGATCACAGAACTTGCGACTCTGCTGGGGAATATTTATAAGTGAGGTGTACCTTAGGATTAGATCATTCTATGTTTTCAATTGTATGCCTTGTATGCTTTAATCTTGTGGGTTTGCATCGGAGTTTCATAGATCCTAACTCGGATCTGGGGAATACCCTTTAGGTAAGTAGCAATAAACTGTGAGGGACCTGTCTGGCGTAGACCGACACGGGTGAAGCAGTAGCTACGTTGGTGTGACACCTTGGTCTGTACCGATATCCCTTGTGTTGGAACGAGGAGAATATGGGTCTTCTGAGGAGTCATTAAGCACCAACTGACCTTAGCACCTTAAATTGACCAACTTGGCCATAGAACAGTAGCAATATGCTACACTCATTGAGGCTAAACTCTCGCGATGGTTCCGACCGCAAGAAAAGGTTGCTAAGCTGGAGTTATGACCGATTGAGGGTAGTCAGTGATATTGAGGTCCTCTAGAACCCGGTTACTATGTTTAGGACAGGTCTTAACCAACTGAAACTGAAAGAGGGTAGTACCTAAACTTCATGCTAGCCTGAAATCTAAGGGCTCTTGTGACTTGTGTGCCTTACCATGTTTGCCTTCTGTGAATACTTGTGGTGTGCTTTTACCATGACATCATACCATCATAGCATTGCATGCATCCTGCATAAGGACTAACCCATTTCAAATACAAGAGGGTTTCATCTTTGCTCTATTTTGTAGGACATCATGATGCCCATGCGAAGGAACACTATTCGGCTCAACTTTGTTCAACCACCTGCTTTGCTTACAGAATTGGTTGACAGGATTCCAAATACTACTTCCTTCATCAAGAGGCATGGTTCTCTTCTCGGTTTAGTCACTTCAAAGTGGGACCAACAATTGATGAGTGTCCTGGTCCAGTTCTATAATCCACTATACCATTGCTTCACCTTTCAAGACTTCCAGCTGGTCCCTACCCTGGAAGAATTCTCTGATTTGCTTGGTATCCCTGTTTTGGAACAAACTCCATTCACTGGTTGGGAAAAGACCCTTAGGCTTGAAGAGATTGCTGCAGCCCTTCCCTTGACCAAAGAAGAGGTAATGGCTAACTGGGAGACTAGAAGTGGAGTTAAGGGCTTTTTGGCTAAGTTTCTGGTTGGAAAAGCTAATAGTTTCTGGAATGACTTAGACTTCAGGGCGTACGAAGACATTTTGGCTCTCTTAATCTATGGTCTAGTATTGTTTCCAAATCCTGATACCCTTGTTAATGTCAACGCCATAAGGATCTTCATCTCTCGGAATCATGTACCCACTCTCTTGGGTGATATCCTGTAACAGCTCTATGCTCGTACTGCCCGAAGACGGGGAACTCTGTGGTATTGTGCTCCTTTATTGGTGAGGTGGTTTATTTCGCACCTCCCTAAGTTCGTACTGAAGAACAAAGAAGGAAGGGGCTGGGCTCATAGGATAATGCCTCTCACTGATAATGACATCATTTGGACTCTCAGAGGTTTAGATGAGGTGGTTGTTATTGATCGTTGCGGAGAGTATCCTAATGTTCCATTGATCGGAACCCAGGGAGGAATCTCTTATAATCCATGTTTAGCCCTCCGTCAGTTTGGAAGAGCCAGAAGAGAGGGGCCTCATGAGATGTTGATACCTCACATCAGTTTTGAGTTTCAGGTAGATAGTGACGAGCTGCGTCGTAGATTCATCCGGGCTTGGGATAGAGTTCACAAATCTGACCCACATGAGTTGGGACCAAAGACTTCTCTACCAATGGAATCCTATTTCAGATGGGTCCGCATCCGTGCTCAGAAGTTAGGTATGCCATACGAAGCTGTCAGGCCTATTACTCTTGAAGTTGCTGATAAAGACGGGGTTCCTCCAACTGTTCTCCATCCTCAGATACCCACTGATGTTGACACGCTGAAGAGGTCTTGGGCACAACTGCAGGAAGAACGGGATTCTTATCGAGAAAGGTTCAATGATCAAGAACTGAAGATCCAGAAGCTGATGAAGCAATTGGAGAACGAGCGGATCCTGAATGACTATATCTGTACTGAGAAGAAGAGGCCATGGGAGCATTGATGGGCCTTGGATGTTTCTTTTACAACTTTTATTTTTCAGTATTTCCATTCTTGTAACGCCTAAGGGCAATCTGTTGAACAAATTAAATTCCAAAATTGAATCTAATAAAGTGTGTTTCCTTTTTGTCTACAAAGTTGAATCCCGATTGTCTTTGAAAACATAAATCATACGCATCTCATTTCATCATATGCATAACATGTACCCTTTTTACAGGTCACTCATCTTCTTCGCTGTTTATTTCAGCAATCATCATGACTTCTGAACCTACCACTGAACAAGCTATCAAGGCCCTCCAGGCCCAGAATGTCCAGTTCCAAGAGTTGGTTATGAGCTTAGCCAAGGGTCAACAGGAGTTGAAGACCCTGATTCTGAAGAAGAAGAAGAGGACCATCTTGTTCAACACTGGACGCAGATTTGGGAATGGACTACAGAATGAGGTTGAGCTGACTACTTCATCTGTAGGAAAAGACAGCCCACAAGAGAGAAGGGTTCCTAGTCTCGTGGTATCCGACAACAAGACGGATTATAATGATGAACAATACCCTCCTGCTGAGGACAGGTACAAACAGCTGGAGGACTGCTTAAGTGCTATGGAGATTCAGAATGTGCCCGGGTTGGACTTTGGAGATCTAGGCTTATCCTCTGGGGTGGTGATTCCCCATAAGTTTAAGGCACCTGCTTTTGCCAAATACGACGGAGCTTCCTGCCTAAATCTGCACCTCCGGTCGTATGTAAGGAAGATCCAACCTTATACAGCTGACAAGAATTTGTGGATCCATTTCTTCCAGGATAGTCTTTCAGGGACTCAACTCGAATGGTTCTATCAGCTGGATGGAGCCAGTATTCGTAACTGGGAGGATTTGGCTACTACGTTCTATAAGCAGTATCAGTATAATTCCGACCTCGCTCCTACGCGATCCCAACTCCATGGTATGTAACTAGGGACGGGTGAAGGATTTAAGGAGTATGCTCAAAAGTGGAGAGACCTGGCTGGAAGGGTGCAGCCACCTTTAACTGACCGTGAACTTGTGGATATGTTCTTAGGGACCCTGTCTGGTCCGTTCTTCAACCATTTGATTGGAAATTCTTCAGCTGGGCTTACAGACCTTATCTTGACGGGTGAGAGAATTGAAGCTGGTATCAAGTCTGGAAAGATACAGAAAGGTGCCTCCTCGAGCACTAAGAAGAAACCCTTCAAGAAAGAATCTAGTGTTGTCTATGGTTCGAGGAGACAGAATAGATCGGAACGCCGCCAAGCTGTCAACGCGGTGGTTATTTCAAAACCTGCTGCTGCTCCTCAACATCATAACCAACAAAGGGGTGAGAGACCTAGAAGGCAGTTCACTCGGCTCAGCATGACCTTGTCCCAGATATTGCCGCAGTTACTGACAACCAATCTGGTGACTATAAAAGAAGCTCCGAAGGTTGTGAACACAACATCTCCAAAGTACAATCCTAACGCCCGCTGCGCTTATCACTCTGACAGCCCGGGACATACTACGGATGATTGTTGGGCTCTGAAGAATAAGGTCCAGGACCTAATTGATGCTAAAGAGATAGAGTTCGAGGCGCCCGAAAGGCCCAATGTTGTGACTGCTCCCATGCCCAAGCATGAAGTGAATGCTGTAGAGGAAGACCTATATGTAGCCTCTGTGGATGATATTGTTACTCCGCTGTTGACTGTCAAGAGGAACCTGTTGCTAGCCGGTTTATTTCCGGGATGTAGTGAAGGTTGCCATCTGTGTTTCGTTTCACCTACTGGTTGCCCATCTTTGAAGTCAGGTATCCAAAACCTGATGGATAATAAAGAAATCCTGTTTGAAAAGATTGTTGTTCCTGCTACCCCTACTGAAGAAGTTTCCATTGTCACTATTTTCAACAAATCTCCCAAGGCTCCCCCGAGGAAGCCTGTCAAAATTATGCCTGCTCAGAAGATTGCACCTATAATCATCACTGTCCCAGGGCCCATCCCCTATACATCCGACAAAGCTGTCCCTTGGCACTATGGGGCAGATGTTTATGTGCTTGGAGTTAAACAAGATTTTGATACTAGTACCGGCGTCAGCAACATCACCAGGCCTGCTAAAGTCACCCGCAGTGGTAGACTTTTCTCACCAGATATTGCGCCTCCAACAATCCAGAGACCTATTGTCATCACACCTGCAAGTGTGCCTATTTCTCTTCCTGATCAAGTTCCTATTTCTACCCCTGCTGCCGAGTCATCTGACGCTCGGGGAAAAAGGATCGCTACTGATATGCCTGCCCAGACGGAGGCACCAAAGACAACCACTGTTGAAGCTTCCAAACAGGAGATGGAAGAGATTCTTAAGATTATCAAGAAGAGTGATTTTAATGTAGTTGAGCAACTGGGGGACACCCCATCTAAAATTTCTATGCTATCACTGTTGTTGTGTTCAGAGGCCCATGCCAAGGCTATGATTACCTTCCTGAAGACGGCCCACGTGCCACAAGAGACGTCAGCTGATCAGTTTACCGATTGTGTGGCCAACTTAACTGTTGATAATGGTCTGGGTTCTCTGACGCTGATCTGACTGCCAAAGGGAAGAACCATAACGATGCTCTGCATGTCTCCATTGAATGCAGGGGCACTACTCTTGCCCATGTGTTGGTAGACACTGGTTCCTCATTGAACGTCTTGCCCAAGAAAGCTCTAGACAGGTTGGATTGCAAAGGGTTGGAGCTCAAGCCAAGTAACATTGTTGTCCGGGCCTTTGACGGGTCTAAAAGAATGGTGCACAGCGAGGTTGATATTCCAATCAGAGTTGGTTCTCAGGTCTTTGATTCAACATTCTACGTGATGGACATCCGACCATCCTATTCTTGTTTGTTGGGTCGTCCCTGGATCTATAAGGCTGGAGCTGTGACCTCCACACTACATCAGAAGCTGAAATACCCGGTCAGAGGGAAGATTGTGACAGTTCAGGGGGAGGAAGAATATATGGTCAGCCACCTCAACTCGTTCAGGTACATAGAGATGGATGGGGAATTCATAGAGACTCCATTCCAGCACTTTGAAGAGGTCCCTCAGACACTGGCATCAGCTGAGACTGTGATTGAAGATTCTCCTTTGAAGATGGCGTCCTTAAAGGATGCCCGGGCCGTTATTGAGAAGGGTGAGTACGCAAACTGGGGCCGACTACCTGATTTCACTCAGAAGACTGACAAGTTTGGTTTGGGTTTCACTGCAGAAGCTCAGAGGGATGTTCGTAGTGCAAGGATTGGAAGACCTCATGTGTTTTTCAGCAACTCGGGAGTAAATGCCATTGAAGATGACGTGGAGGAATCTGAATTCGACAGCTGGATCTACCCTACGACCGACGGTGGACCAAACAACTGGACAACGAAAGACTTTGTCCCTATTACTTTTGTGACTCAGTAATGAACTCCTTTGTTTTGAATTTGTAACAAACAATATTATGAAACTTTATGGCCTGGTGTCTTACCCGGGGCACCGTGGCTTCATTTGTGAGGGCTTTTGTCTGTCATTTTCATATATCATTAATAAAAGCATTGGACGTTTTTTGCATTTCAAATCTTGCGCTCCTTGTCTTTCTTTATTATATATTGCAAAACAGCTATTTACACACACTCACGTATACAGGTCCCCATCCACTCTGGATCTCACTGGTAACGACTCTGCTACTACCAGTTATGACTTCGAAAATCCGATCAACTTAGCCGAAGACGAAGGTGAAGATGATTGCGAAGTGCCTGGTGAGCTTGCAAGACTGCTACTCCAGGAAGAGAGGGCCATTCATCCACATGAAGAGCTAGTGGAAACGGTAAATCTGGGTACTGAGACAGATAGAAAGGAAGTCAAGATTGGTGCCAATCTGGAGTCTAGTGTGAAACAACGGTTGATTCAGATGCTGCATGACTACATGGATATCTTTGCATGGTCTTACGAAGATATGCCTGGTTTGGATACCGACATTGTGGTTCATCACCTGCCTACCAAGGAAGATTGCCCTCCGGTAAAACAGAAGGTGCGCCATATGCGCCCTGAGATATCCGAGAAAATCAACGCTGAGGTTATGAAACAATTTGACGCCGGTTTTCTAGCAGTAACTTCTTACCCTCAGTGGGTTGCCAACGTGGTTCCAGTGCCGAAGAAAGATGGTAAGGTCCGAATGTGTGTTGACTACAGGGATTTGAACAGGGCGAGCCCTAAGGATGACTTACCTCTGCCTCACATCGATGTTCTGGTTGATAACACTGCTTAGCATAAGGTATTCTCCTTCATGGACGGGTTCTACGGTTATAATCAGATCAAGATGGCTCCCGAAGACATGGAGAAGACCACTTTTGTTACTCAGTGGGGTACCTTTTGCTACAAGGTCATGCCGTTTGGGTTGAAAAATGCTGGGGCAACGTATCAGCGTGCCATGGTTGCTCTATTTCATGACATGATCCATCATGAGATTGAAGTATACGTCGATGATATGATTGCAAGGTCCCAAACTGAGGAGGAACACCTTGACCATCTACAGAAGCTGTTTGACCGGTTGAAGTTGTACAAGCTAAGATTAAACCTGAACAAGTGCACCTTCGGGGTGAGATCTGGAAAACTACTAGGCTTCGTCGTGAGCAACAAAGGTATTCAAGTGGACCCTGCCAAAGTGAAAGCCATACAAGAGATGCCAGTTCCCAAGACAAAAAAAGAAGTCATAGGATTTCTAGGACGGCTGAACTACATTGCCCGATTCATCTCGCACCTAACTGCTACCTGTGAACCAATCTTCAAGCTACTGAAGAAAGATCAAGTAGTACGTTGGAATGATGAATGTCAGACCGCTTTTGAAAGAATCAAAGAGTATCTCCAAGAGCCACCCATTCTTATGCCACCGGTTGAAGGGAGACCTCTAATCTTATACTTGACAGTACTTGACAGCTCAATGGGATGTGTGTTGGGGCAGCATGACGAGTCTGGTCGAAAAGAGCACGCCATTTATTACCTTAGCAAAAAGTTTACCGACTATGAGACCCGATACTCACTGCTCGAGAAAACTTGCTTCGCTTTGGTATGGGCTGCTCGCCGGCTAAGACAATACATGTTGACTCACACTACTCTGTTGATTTCAAAGATGGATCCAATCAAGTACATCTTCGAAAAGTCTGCCTTGTCCGAAAGAATAGCAAGATGGAAGATGATCTTGACTGAATATGACATCCAGTACACAACCCAAAAAGCAATCAAGGGGAGTGTGTTGGCAGACCATTTGGCACATCAGGCAGTGGATGACTACCAATCTATGAACTTTGAATTTCCAGACGAGAATATCATGGTAGTGACTGATTGTGAAATACCTGGACTGGATGAAGGACATGAGGAAGGATCCCGATGGTCTATGCACTTTGACGGAGCCTTAAACACTTTGGGTAACGGTATTGGCGCTGTGATCATATCTCCTAGGGGATCCAATACTCCACTTACCGCCCGACTATGTTTCAACTGCACCAATAACATGGCAGAGTATGAAGCATGCATCATGGATCTTCGAGCTGCAATTGACCTAAGGATCAAGTTTTTGAGTATCTTCGTAGATTCCGCCCTCGTGATCAATCAGATCAAAGGCGAGTGGGATACGAAACACCCAAATCTTATTCCTTACAAGGAGTATGTATTGACGTTGCTTCCCCATTTCGAGGAAATAACCTTTGAACACTTCCCAAGAGAAGAGAACCAGTTGGCGGACGCGCTAGCTACGATGTCTTCTATGTTCAAAGTCAAATGGGACAATGAGGCTCCCCGGATCATTATTTGGAAATTGGATGAACCGGCACATTGCTGTGATCTTGAGACTGAAGAGGTAACAGAAAAGCCTTGGTATCATGAAGTGAAGAGGTACCTTGAAGCTCAAGAGTACCCCGAGGGTGCATCTGTTAATGGCAAGAAGTTTCTAAGAAGGTTCGCGGCAAAGTTCTTCCTCAGCAATGACATTCTTTACAAACGAAACCATGATTCAACCTTACTGCGTTGTGTGGATAAAACTGAAGCAAAAAGGATCATGGCAGAGCTGCATGAAGGTACCTTCGGAACTCATTCCAGTGGACATACCATGGCAAAGAAAATCCTTCTGGCAGGATATTACTGGTCCACAATGGAAGCTGACTGTTACCAACATTCTCGGACGTGTCATAAGTGCCAGGTCTACGCTGATAAGGTGCATATTCCTCCAGTTCCTTTGAACGTCATGACAGCACCTTGGCCTTTTGCAATGTGGGGCATTGATATGATCGGCGAGATCAGACCTACAGCATCCAGCGAGCATCGCTTCATCCTAGTAGCGATTGATTACTTTACGAAGTGGGTCGAAGCAGCTTCCTTCGCCACCGTAACCAAGAACGTCGTGGCACGGTTCATTCAGCACAACCTGATCTATCGATATGGTGTACCCGATAGGATCATTACGGATAATGGTACCAATCTTAACAACAAGATGATCACTGAGCTCTGCGAGCAATTCAAGATACAGTACCACAACTCTTCTCCTTACCGGCCGAAGATGAATGGGGATGTAGAAGCAGCTAATAAGAACATTAAGAAGATTGTGCAGAAGATGACAGTGACCTACAAAGATTGGCACGAGATGTTACCATTTGCCCTTCATGGGTACCGTACCTCAGCACAGACGTCAACAGGGGTAACACCCTTTTCCTTGGTCTATGGCATGGAGGAAGTCTTGCCCATTGAAGTTCAGATACCCTCTCTCCAGATCATGAAGGATGCAGGTTTGAGCGAAGACGACTAGATCCAGACTCGGCTTGATCAATTAAACCTAATCGACGAAAAGAGACTCACTGCTATTTGTCATGGTCAGACGTACCAAAAACGGATGATCAAGGAATTTAACAAGAAAGTCAGACGACAAGAGTATCAAGTTGGGGACCTGGTAATCAAGCGCATCATTCTACCTCAAGGTGATCCCAGGGGCAAATGGACCCCTACGTACGAAGGGCCATTTTTGGTTAAGAATATCTTCTCAGGAGGAGCGATGATTCTAACCACAATGGATGGTGACGACCTTCCTCACCCAGCCAATGCAGACATAGTAAAAAGATACTACGCATGATTAAAGACCCGCTAGGTTGATTGGCCTAGGCAAAAATAAGGGCTTCTCGGCGAACCAAAAGGGTTCGGGCAAAAATAAGGGATGAAAAAAAAATTAAAAAAAATCTGTACACCCGGCAAGTCGAAAACCTGAAAAGGCGGCTTGGGAAAAAATGGTTATCCCGGTGGACTGAAAACCCGAAAGGGCGGTCCAGGAAAAAGTTAGGGATAAGCGTAATACTATGTCTCATTGGATCACCCTGCATCCAGACTTCGGTATCGACTATCAGGCTCGGACGACACCAATCAATCAGATTCCTCTTCAACTAAGCAGCAAAGTGATGAGACGCTTGAAGACATAAAGGCGATAACAGAGTTGGAACCCAGTGGGATTTTTCACATAGCTGTTTTGTTTTCTTTTCACAAATTGTATAAACTCTATTTTGTTTGGCGGCGTTCTCTTACTAGGACGTCAGCCTCTTGTACAAAAAATGCCTATTTACAGGCAAATTTCAAAATCAATACAAAATCACTTTTCAGACAAATTGCAAATTGTTTTTCCTTCATCTGCTTTGTTTTGCAAAGAACGTCCAATGTTCATTTTTGATATATGCATTTAACATTAATTGCTGATCACAAATATTTGCATACGAAACAAAGGACTAATTACAGGTGACATCGGAAGTAGGGGCAATAAGAATTGTCTAAGCGATCTAAGTTACTTTGTCCACCAAGGTACCAGGGTAGGTTCAGCTGAAGAAGATGACCAAGATACCTTCACTCCCTGCAGAGTAAGATAAGATTCAGCAATACTCTCCCCAAGAAGAGTTGGCCTCCTATCAGCCCCAAAAAGGGACATATCCCCAGCAAGTCAGCAACACTCTCCCCCAAGCAGAGTTGGTCTACCTTCAGTCCTGAAAAAGTTGGGTATCCCCAGTAGGTCTTAATATTCCCCATCGGAGCATACGGATATTCCTCAGCAAGCATCCCCGGCAGTCTTAATATTCCTCGACAGAAATATAAGATTGTTCCCCGGTGGAATACGAGATACCCCCCAGTGGAGCCATTTCCCGGTGCAGTCTAAAAAGCTTCCCCGCCAGAGTTGAATCATCTCCCCAGTAGATTCTGGAAGCTTGTCTCCTGCAGAGTACAAATATCTCTCCCCAGCCATATTCAAAGGTTATCCCCACCAGAGTCTAACTGGGTTATCCTCAGCAAGGTGCAACGGAAAGATCATCCTCAGCGAAGTTCTTTCTATCCCCAGCGGAGTTCATCGTCAAAATCCCCAACAGAGCTTATCAACGGAGTCCCCAGCGGAGTTATCGTTAAAATCTCAGTGAAGCATTTCTTCCCACAGAGTAATTCCCTGCAGAGTAATCTCTTCATCAGGATTATTCCCCAACGGAGTCATCTTCTCCTACCGGTTTATTCTTGCAACCATCTTCGTTCATCATCCCCGGCGGAAACGAAGAACTCTACTCTCCAACATCAGCCTAGGATTTAACAAACCCCCCGACATTCGTCAAGGATTTATTTTCCCAGACGAAAATACATTCATAAACATATCACATTTCACATCTCCTAGTTACATACATGACAAAGTGCATACGACACGATCTCATTTATTTTTTAGAACATCATGACATCATGCATTTCATACATCATGACATTGCATACAGCTAACGTTTTGCCTTTTCAGGAAAAAGGTCAATCAAAAGATGATTACCATCAACCTTTCTTAAGTTCCAGATCAACACCTGTAACTAGGGGTGTTCGCGGTTCGGTTTGGATTGGTTTTAAAGCAAAAACTCATTCGATCCAAAGATTAATTCACTTAAGGTTCGGTTCGGTTTTGGATGATATATTTTAAAACATCCAATCTGATCCGATCCAATTTTATGCGGTTTAATTTGGATCGGTTTTTGGATATCCAAATTACACATTATATTTTTATTAATATTATAAAACTACTAATAAATCATAAATTTGATATAATATATAACATATAGTATATTAAAAGTTAATATTACAAAATGAGAGTGATTGATTATGCTTGAAATAATAAAAATAAATAGATTATACCAAACAAATAAATATTATTAAAAAAATTATTATCATCTAATAATAAATTCACATAACATGTCATACTAATAAAAAGTAAATAAGTATCAAAATATATTTATGCGGTTCGGTTTGGTTTGGATCGATTTTGAAAAATTCATCTGAAATCCAATCTGAACCGATCGGTTTTCATAAAATAACATCCAAACACAACCAATAACTTTCGGTTTTTTATGGTTTTCGGTTTTTTGGATCGGTTTTCGGTTTTTTATTTGGATTAGTTTGGATTTGAACACCCCTACCTGTAACTAGCCAGGAAATATCTATGGATGACTGATTGTAGATCTATACCTGAAACCAGACAGGAAAGTTATCTACATGAAGAGACTGAAGATCAATACCTGTAACAAGCCAGGAAGACTATCTTTCTTTCTCAGGTCAGAGATTAATACCTGAAACCAGCCAGGAAAACTATCTTATCGGCCAGCCTTCTTAAGTTCCAGATCAACACCTATAACTAGCCAGGAAATATCTGTGGATGACTGATTGTAGATTCGATACCTGTAACTAGCCAGGAAAGTTATCTACATGAAGAGATTGAAGATCAATACCTGTAGCAAGCCAAGAAGAAAATCTTTCTTTCTCAAGCCAAAGATTAATACATGTAACCAGCCAGGACAACTATCTCATCTTCCAAGCTTTTTCAAGTTCCAGATCAACACCTGTAACTAGCCAGGAAATATCTGTGGACGACGGATTCTAGATTAATACCTGAAACCAGACAGGACAACTATCTACTTGACCACCATCAGGCAACCCTACACCGGTTCCTTCTCTTTCAGATGTAGTTTTACACGGACTCATCATCAGGCAACCCTAGACAGGTTCCTTCTTTCAACCTACCAAGTTACAATTCAACGAACAATCTCCAGATGGCATCTATAAGCCCATCCCCCGACAATATTCTGTCACACCTCCAGATGGAATCTATAAGCCCATCCTCCTATCCATCATATCTCCAAATGGCATCTGTAAGCCCATTCCCGACATCACATTGCTGATACTACACCATGCGAGTGCAAATTTCTGGGCACTTTAGTGTTCAATCATCTTCCACCTTCGGATCACGAAAGGCACACAAGCCAATCTACATCCTCAGGTTTAAGAAGATTGAACAGGGGCAACTGTTGTACCCCAAACTTTTCTCTCTCATATCTCTCAAGATTTGTCAAGAATGATCCTCAAATGGTTCAAGATTTGCTCAAGAAATTGTACAGTCAAACCACCTCCTAAGCCAGCTGAAATTAGGGTTTTGGTTCTTTCAAGGAATTTGGGGTTTTCAATGGTTCAATCAAGTCTCATAGGCCTATATACATCCTCAAGCACCTACATACCAAGTTTCAAGACTCACAGTGTCAATTTGCACAGTCAAAAGCCTCATTTGATCTACAGTCAACTGCAGGGGCAAAATGGTCATTTCACAGTCAAAAGTCAGAATTTTTGGTCAACATCTTATTTTGAGTCCAAAATCATCATTTGATCAAGTCTTGATCATGATTCCACAGGGATAGCTCAAAAATCATCAAGATGCAAAAGTTACTATTTTTAGACAGTAGAAAAGTCAACTGCATCTTGACCAAGGCATAACGTTTTCATGGTTTTTCAGAAAAATCCCATCCAATGCTAATTTTTAAGGGGATGACATTTCCTACAATCCATCTTCACACTCCAAGTCCTAGAAATGCTCTCACAAAAAGTTATCAATTTTGACATTTAGGTCAAATTCAAAAGTTAACAAAAATGCACTTTGAGTCAAAGGCCATAACTTTAGATTGGTAAATCCAAATGACATGGGACAAAAGGCATTGATTAGAGGACTTCAAGACCTTTCCAAAATGTCTAAGAACATGTTCATATGATCAAAATTGAGCAAGATATGCATTGGAGAAGTTGGGAAATATTTAGGAATTTGCAAAAGTCAACTTTGCTCAAAACACCTTATTTTTGCTAATCGGCCTCAAATCTCTTCTTGAAACTTCATCCATGGCTTATGCACGACCCATCAAGATTAATTGAATTTATTTTCTTATTTTTTATTGATTAATTGGATTTTTAATTAATATTAATTCATTTAATTAATTTAAATTGTAGGAAAATGCAAGATTTGATTTTTCAATCTTTTTGTGAAGCAAATATGGTCAGGATATGCTGGCAATTTCGTGCTCAAAGTCAAAGATGAAAAATCTCCAAAATTGGCAACTTTGTTCAATCATGAAAATGCAAAAAGATTTGATTTTCAATCAAAGATCAAATCATCAATTCAATGGATTCTTGTTCAAGTTTTGACCTAATTCCATTCCTCTATATATATGCAAGCAAACCCTGATGCAAAAAACGTGAGAAAGCTGCAGGAAAAAAGCCATAGCATATTGAGAAAATTCAAGAAAATTGCAAACTGGTTTTTGCATTCTAGGGCGATTTAAGGACTTTTGTTGATTCTAATACATTGCAGGAGGTTCCCAGAACGTGTGGCAATCAAATTCCAGCTTCATAACTCAAAGAATCATCACTTACCGTTTCACGGTTTGCCATTTTTTTTCCAGAATCGTAACTCATCATTCATGCGCATTTAACATATTTTCTTGATTGTTTCGTGTTTCTAGGAACCATATGAAGCTAATGGTATCACTTAATTGAACTATAATTCCCTAAATCACAAGATGCCATGAACGGTTTTCTAGGGTTCTTGAGTTTGAAATTGGGGCTTTCTAAGCCCAGAAAAATTAAGACTTGTAAGGCACATGGTTGGAATCGTTGAACCAAGACGAGCAAGAAGGACCCCTCGCGAAATATTTATGTGAACCACAACACTAATCGCTATTTTTCCTCGTAGCATATTGTGGGGGTTAAAAACCCCCGCTATCTAATGTTCTTTTTGCAGGTACAATGAGGAAGACGATGATGTGTTGATACACCATTGGGTAGTTTGAAAATGCGCGCGTGTTTTTTTGTGTTACGGCATATGGATTGATTTCTTAATATAATAATTACTTGTTATTATAATATCAAAAGCGTGCAAGTGGCGTAGTGGTTGGTGCTTTGGCTTGGAAACGTTGGGACCTGGGTTCGAATCCCAGGTCCCCCAAAAACATTTATTTCTTTTCTTAACATATTCACATGCAGGCTTCCAAAAGTGATCCACCATGTACCTCACTTATCAACGCGCCGAGTGGCTTGCAAAGCAAATCTGAAGGCCAGGATGGAGTGACTACCATAGTCCCTGGTCAATGCATGCATAGAAAATCACCAAAGTCAAAAGGGCTTGGAGTATTTGGGCCTGAGAATTGCCAAACATACCTCCTAATTGGGCCAGCACCACCCTTGTTTATTCTTCTTTTTTATATTTTTTCCTTTAATTATTTTACTATTAATTATTATTATTATTATTACTTAATTAACCCAAATTAATTTTTCATAATAAATCAGAAAACTAAAATATAATATTTTTATTATTATTATTTATTAATTTCACCCTTTATTATTTTTGTAAATAAATACTAACATCATTAATTTAGTTTAATTAGGGTTAATTTTAACTTTTTTTTACAATAAATAAAATTAACATAGAATTAGGGTTTTTACTAACTTTTGATTTTTTTAATTATTTTCTTGAGACATTAAAGAACCAAAAATATTTCTTTTTTATTAATTAGTTTTAGGTTTAATTTAATTTAATTCATAAACAACCAAAACTTCTTTCTTTCTCAAAAAGGGTCAAAACCCTAAGGACTTCTCCGATTCAATTTTCTCTCGCGCGTATGTTTGTTTTATTAATTTTTTATCCATATTTATGTATTTGCTCCGAGGATGTAATAGCTTTAATTAGGACTTTTTGTCGCTTTTCTTTATTTTCCCGCAATTTACTTTTCAAGGGTTGCTTTTGGCGATGTAAATACCCGACGCCTTGTAATAGCGTAGATTTACTTTTCGCAATATTTATTTGTTAGATGTATGATAACTAGGCTATGCATGACAAGACTTATCTCTGAAATTAAAATCAACCCGTAGCTCACCATAACATGTGCAAAGATAATATAACTGAATCCTGACACACTCGCAGATGCCACTCTTAGGGTACGCCTCACTTGGTTGCCTCGACGTGGTCATTGAGTATAGGGTGTTTTAGAGGTCGCCCTCCTATCTAAAGATCCAAGTTGCCTCGAAACGGTTGCCTCGGATAAAAAGGATCTAGGACATTAGGGTTACCGCTAAGGCGTCCTACTATTGCTTTGGTGACCACATGTCCCTATAATCGAATTGACCCGAAAACTCCAACGACGGTGCTACCTACTTCTCAATAGTGGGATAGTACTGTCTAAAGGACATTTACACAGCTTAATTTCTTTTGAGTAGGTAGAGGTTCTAAGGTACTTGCTCTTTTAAAACAAAAACAACTTTTCGCACTGACACTTTTCTGACAAAAGTTTTCAAACAACACTTCATACACTCTTGAGGACAGATACAAGAGTTAAATTGAAGTTTTCAAACAAACTTTTTCAAAACCCACAAACACAAGAAAAGCAAAACATTTTTGAAAACATAGTGAGAAAGTACCTAAGAGCCCGTGGATAACCACGGATAGAAAGGGTGCTAACACCTTCCCTTTCTATAATCTACCTCCCGAACCGAGAAACATCTCGAAAAGGAATTTTGCTGTGCTTTTGTCCTTTCCTTGTTGGAGAAAATAAAAGACGGTGGCGACTCTTGCTTACCGCGACATTTCGCGAACCAACATTTCAAAACAGTCAGTTTTATTTCCACCGATCACATAAAGTAATAAAGGGGTATATCTCTTAGGCCCATTTATATTTATTAAGTAATATAATAATATTATTGTATTAGAGATAGAAATAGAGGAAGAAAGAGAGGATAGTGTATCAGGAAAAGAAAAAGAAGAGAAAGAGGAATAGGGTTTTGAGAGGAGAAGAAGAACAAGAGGAGGTTACTACTAGTGCCTAATTCCAAGAAATCCCATTGAAGTTTCTTAGAGTTGCACTCAATCCAAGGTAAGGGTGAGGTTCTTGCTAAATAAATGGGAGTATGATGAATTTTAATTTGGGGTTTAGGGTATTAGTTTCTCTACTATGTTGTGCAAAAAGATTGTTTGTGTTGCTATTAAAATTGACAATTGATTTGAGTTGTGTTGTTGTTTTTTTGTATTTGAGATGTGTTGGTTTAATGCTAAACTAGGATAAATGGGTGAATTGAAACAAGAATGAAGAAGAACAAGGCATATGTGTAAAAGGAGGAAATTTTGGTTTTTAGCTCCAGGCCTTCTGACACGGCCATGTCAGCTAACGCTACCACCCGTGTCAGCAACTGTGCTTCACGCTTTTCCCCTTTCTTCTCCTGAAATGGCCGTGTCATCTGACGCTGCCACCCGTGTCAGCTGACGCTGCCACCCATGTCAGCTGCTTTAGCAAATTTTTCTGAACTTAGAATTTTGCAGTTTTTCTGACCCGATTCGTCCTGTTTGATTTTTATGCAAACCAAAACATAAAATATGGTGATACGGAATAAAACATCAATTAGTTGAACGAATAAATGATTAAGTAACTATTAATTTCTTTTGTAAAACCATTGATCAGTAGCCGAATTAGGCGGTATAATTACTTGTTCGGAATTTAACGAAATTTGACTGGGTAACTAAGTTTAATTAGTAGGTAATTTTGGATATGTCCTTTTGTTGAAATTATGTCGATTATACCGAATTGTTGGAATAGCAGGTTAAGTCGTTCCGTCCAGTTTATAGACATTGTAGATCATAGGTCTTATGACCAATGTTGTGTTATTTTGTGTTGATTGATGAATATGTTGGTGTTGCGAGATATCATTGAATATATGTGGATTCCGATATTGATAATGTGATTATGAATCATTTCTGTCGGTAGCCTTATGGTGTGAATCCTAGTGAATATATAATGAATATGATGTTGCCATGAATTTTTGCTGATTACGTTGATGACGTTGTAGACTTATGTCCAGTGAAGTAGTGATATAGGTGTATGCCTCATGAAGTGTTTAATGATGTTGTTATGTGTGTTGTACATTCATACATTTGCATATTATGAAGGCCTGTATTGTCGGATTTTGTGAAGGCCTGTATTGGCAAAAATTAATTTTGAAGAAGGCTTATGCCTTGTGCCTCAGAAGTACTGGCAAATGTTTATGTTGGGAGTTTTACTCCGATGGTACCACATGCATTCGCATATTTTTGAGTTACATATTCAAGTCGTATATGTTGAATTGTAGTGTTGATGATTTGTGAAGTGTTAAGTTATTGTTGTATGAAGTGGTGATTATCTTTATTCTTTACCTAATATATTGTTTATCATAACCCTATTTATATAGTTTGATATCTCACCCCTTCTGTTTGAATGTTTCCCTTTGTTGGTAACGTCCAGGTAACCAAGATGAGTAGCCAATAGCATTGTTAGTTCGAGTTCGGTGTCATTTGCTCTGATACGTAGCACTCGGGGGGAAATGAATGCTTGTCTTATTTTGTTGTTTATTTATTGAACCCTATGTTGTTATTTGAGGAGTTTACTGTATTGATGTTTTTTCATGATTCAAAAGATGCTATATCTTCTTTAGAGAATTATTATGAATCCGCTGCATGATTAATCAAAGTTTGGTTTATGTTACGAAGACTATAATCATGAGTTGTGTTCATTCCGCTTCTTTAAGTGTTATGTATCTATTCTAAAAGCATGATAAATTTATGTGTTTTTGTTGAATATGTGACATCCTGATTATATTGGAAATTTTTATACTCTGATTTTCCGATAATTGCTTGGGGAAGAATTGGGGTGTTACATTAGTGGTATCAGAGCAGGTCGATCCGTCTGGCCAAGTTGTCTAATGTTATTTATTCCTTAGTGCGCGACAAGTGTGTGAAACACTGTCGGTACTTGTTTGCTTTTTCTAATTGAGTTGTATGTAGGAGTTGGTTTGAAGATAAGTGGGGGAGAAGCTTTGCTTCTCGGATGTGTTTCGGTTGTAAGAGGTTGGTTCCGTATGATGTTGATGGCGACAGTGCAAGTATTTATGAAGTTTTGTTGATTCCCGAATATGAAGGTGTCATGGATTAAAGACTTTGTTTGTTAATCAAGTTGGAACATATTGAGGGAGGATGACCTGACATTGTTAATGTTTACTTCTCGAAGGATGAGGAGAAATGTAACGGTTGTTGAAATACGAGTAGAGTGTAAATCCCTGATGTTTCAGAAGGTGATTGTTAAGTAACAAGGATAATCTTTAAAAGGTGGAATTTAGAAAGTTAAGATGTTTCGGAACTGATGGTGGACTGTGAAGTTATCGGTTTGAGTAGCCCTTGCGTAAGATGTCAACGTTTGAACGGTGATAGAGTGACAGATTTATGTGGACCTTGTCGTGGGAGCCTTGTAAGTGATTGTAAAAGTTGTTGAAGTTGTTGGAATATTTTGAATCGCGAGTCAGAGTCGGAAATGCGAGAAGATGAGTATGATTTCAAGAATGGTAAGTGTTGGTACTGGTATAAAGAACATTTTGTTCTGATGTTATCGTAAGGTGTGTGATAGTATGTCGCTGCATGACGTTGGTGTTCGCATTTTCGTATAACTTTGGAAATTCATATTTTGTGTTCCGAGTATCAGATTAGTGTTCTGTTTGAACCTATAAGGAGATAGAAATGTATTCTATCATATGAGAGTGTTTTCAAATATGGTTGATGCATTCCCATATGGAGGAACTCTGAAGTTGGTTATGGAACTAGAGGTTTTTTTGGGCATGATTGGTTATTATCGCGGTTGTTCGAGACGAGGTCAAGCATAATATGTTATTGGCGAATAAGGTGAGAAATGAGATGTTCGGCATTAAAAAGGATAATTGTTTATCATTTCAAGTATGGGATGTTGCATGTGAAGAAAACTAAAGAAAAGATTGACGACTGCTCCAGTATTGGTTTTTCCTAATTTGAGTCATTTATAGTGTATTATGAACGCGTCTAAGATGGGACTTAGTGGTGTTTATGTTGAAGATTTGGAGACATTGTCTTTTTGGTTCTAGATTTGAAGTATTTAGCGACCATAAGAGTTTAAAGTATTTATTTGATCAGAAGGAATGGAATAGGAGACAACGAAGATGGTTAGAGTTATTGGAAGATTATGATTTAGGTTTGAATTATCATCCAAGGTAAAGCTAATGTGGTGGCTGATGCGTTAAGTCAAAGGACTTTACATATGTCGGCAATGATGGTTAAAGAATTGGAATTAATTGAACAATTCAGATATGTAAGCTTAGTTTGCGAAGTGACACCGAAGAGTATTATGTTGGGGGATGTTGAAGATTAACAATGATTTTCTGCACAGTACCAAAGAAGCTCAGAAGCTAGATGTGAAATTGGTAGATTCGATGGTTGGACTCGATCAGCCTGAGAATGATGATTTCGAGTTATATGCAGGGTGTGTTGAGATTCCATAATCAAATTTGTATTCTTGATGATGTGGAGGTAAAGAAAGTAGTTCTTGAGTTGGAGGATACTTAACCTTCGTGTGATCCTAAGTGAGTATAATGTGGACCGTGTAATATGTTGAGCGTTGGTGTCTCATCGACAAAATCGAATGAGAAGGAAATTGTGAAAGTATTTGTAAACTTCATTGGAAATTATTGGATTATGGTGCGTTAGGTGACTTGAGTACAAGTTCTAAAGGAACACTATTATAGTTCGATAATGATGGTTTATACTCCATTGTGATTGTCAGCTATCTATTGACAAATTGAGGAACTGATCACCCTTAATCTCTTGTTGACAGTAGACGAGATCATGTTGGATGGTATACACTTGTCTTGCTATCTTAATGGTGAGTGAAGTGGTTAATGTTATATTATGAGGTGGTCGCTCACCAGTTTGTGTGAAGTAATAGAAGAATTGCTAGGAAAGAGTTGTGACGTATTGAACAATTTGGAGTAGAGGGTTTATATGCGAGCTAACGTCACAAAGTGAAAGATTAAGAATATCAAGTGAACAATGGTTTTATGGTGGATGTTGAGGAAAGTCTGAAACTGGAATGAGAATTTTAAACTGTATAGTTGGCAGAAACTTTAATGAGGATGATGACTTAAGATGGATTATCAGAGTTGCGCAGTTGAAGCGTATGTGGTGCAGTTGTTATGATTATACGACTCTACATGCTTGATTTGGTAGATTGTTGATGTAGGGATGTTGTGCCAAGGTGTTGTGATATCTCGGAGATATTTGTTGATCCTACAAGTAATTTATTGTGGTTGTTAGTTGATGGTGAATTGTGGGTATATTTGTTGAGTTATATTGTTAAGTTGATGTTATAATAATTTTGTTCCCGTTGTTGTGAGGTTGTTGTTAGTTACTCTAAATGATGGATAGTACTCCATAATATGATAAAGTTGATTATGTTGGATATGTTGATGTCACTATAAGGGTGATACGACAATATGAATGGAGTTGTTGATGTTGTGTTGATAGTTGACATACATATGTATATATGGGAATGAAATTATGTATGTGTTTTTGGTGTTGAAAATGTTGTTAAGATGATAATGTGATTTTGTATATCCAAGTATAAGTGTGTTACCAATTTAAATGTTGATATGTCAAAATATTGTTGAAGTGGTTGATAAGTTATTAACGATTATGTCGCGAACATGTTGAATGATTAGCACGTGTGGATTTGAGTTATATCATGTTGAGTGTTGTTATGTCGAGAAAGTAGTGGTCGAAGTGTTGTCAAACGTGAATTGAAGATCAGAGAGTTGGATGTGAAATTCGCATTAAGAGTGACCGTATCAAGTAGATTTTCGAGGATAAAAATATTCTAAGTGGGGGAGAGTTGTAACGCCCCAATATTTAATTATTTATTTAATTAAATATTTTTGAGTATTTTATATTAATTCGAATTTTTATCGTCGAAGTCGAAATTATTTTATTTAGTGGCATGATAAATAATCAGATTTAATTTGGTGGAATTAAGTTGAAGTATTATTTTATTATTAAGCTTAAATATGATATTGGGCTTAGTTTGTGGTGTTGTGAAGTAATAAGGGGGTATGTCTCTTAGGCCCATTTAGATTTATTAAGTAATATAATAATATTATTATATTAGAGATAGAAATAGAGGAAGAAAGAGAGGATAGTGTATCAGGAAAAGAAAAAGAAGAGAAAGAGGAATAGGGTTTTGAGAGGAGAAGAAGAACAAGAGGAGGTTACTACTAGTGCCTAATTCCAAGAAATCCCATTGAAGTTTCTTAGAGCTGCACTCAATCCAAAGTAAGGGTGGGGTTCTTGCTAAATAAATGGGAGTATGCTGAATTTTAATTTGGGTTTAGGATATTAGTTTATCTACTATGTTGTGCAAGAATATTGTTTGTGTTCTATTAAAATTGACATTTGATTTGAGTTGTGTTGTTGTTTGTTGTATTTGAACTGTTTTGGGTTAATGCTAAACTAGGATAAATTGGTGAATTGAAATAAGAATGAAGAAGAACAAGGCATATGTGTAAAAGGAGGCAAAACTGGTTTTTAGCTCCAGGCCTTCTGACATGGCCGTGTCAGCTGACGCTGCCACCCGTGTCAGTCACTGTGCTTCACGTTTTTCCCCTTTCTTCTCCTGACACGGCCGTGTCAGCTGACGCTGCCACCCGTGTCAGTCATTGTGCTTCACGTTTTTCCCCTTTCTTCTCCTGACACGGCCGTGTCAGCTGACGCTGCCACCCGTGTCAACTGTTGTAGCAAATTTTTCTGAACTTAGAATTATGCAGTTTTTCTGACCCGATTCGTCCTGTTTGATTATTTTGCAAACCAAAACATAAAATATGGTGATAGGGAATAAAAAATTAATTAGTTGAATGAAGAAATGATTAAGTAACTATTAATTTCTTGTGTAGAACCACTGATTAATAGCCGAATTAGGCGGTATAATTACTTGTCCGGAATTTAACGAAATTTCACTGGGTAACTAAGTTTAATTAGTAGGTAATTATGGATATGTCCTTTTGTTGAAATTATGTCGATTATATCGAATTTCCGGTACAGCAGGTTAAGTCGATTTGTCCAATTTATAGACATTGTTGATCATAGGTCTTATGACCAATGTTGTGTTATTTTGTGTTGATTGATGAACGTGTTGTTGTTGCGAGATCTCATTGAATATATGTGGAATCCGATATTGATAATGTAATTATGAATCATTTATGTATGTAGCCTTATGGTGTCAATCCTAGTGAATATATAATGAATATGATGATTCCATGAATTGTTGTTGATTACGTTGATGACGTTGTAGGCCTATGGCCAGTGAAGTAGTGATATAGGCGTATGCCTCATGAAGTGTTTAATGATGTTGTTGTGTGTGTTGTACATTCATACATTTGCATATTATGGCCTGTATTGGAAAAATGAATTACGAAGAAGGCTTATGCCTTGTGCCTCAGAATTACTGGCAAATATTTATATTAGGAGTTCTGCTACAATGGTACCACACGCATTTGCACAGTTGAGTCGCATTTGGAGTCGTTGTTTTATTGTTTATTTGAAGTGTTGTTTATGCTTGGTGATGTTATAAGTTGAATTGATGTGCTGGTAAATTGTGTTACTTTATGTTGTTGTTGTATGAAGTGGTGAATCGTATATTATTTACCTATCTATGTTATGAATAAATGTTGTGATTCTAATGATGTAATGATGAATTATTTTTCGTGGGTAGCCTTATGGTGTGAATTTTAGTGAATATATATAATGAATATGTTGTTGCCATGAATTGTTGTTTATTACGTTGATGACGTTGTAGGCCTATTGTTGTACCCCAAAATTTTCCCTCTCATATTTCTCAAAACATTGCAAGAAAAATCTCCAAGTGGATCATGGTTGCTCAAGAGTTGGACAGACAAGCTATCTCCTAAGGCAGTCAACCCCAAATTAGGGTTTTGTGTTGCATCAAGATCCTTGAAGCCAAATGACCTCAAGTGCTCCCTAATGTCCTAATATGTTCTCAAGGTCATCCATGTCCAGTTTCAAGCCTTGCAGAGGAAGTTTGCTCAGTCAAATGCTCAAAGGGTCCAAAAATCGACTATGCTAGGGCAAAAGTCAACTGTGACCTATAAACAGTCAAACTTCAAGCTTTTTTTGTCAAGATTCTCATTTTGAAGGATATTTCATCATTTGATCAAGGGTTGATCATGATTCATCAAGGATTGCTCAAAATTCATCAAGACTCAAAAGTTGCTAAATTAGGGTTTTGCATGAAAAGTCAACTCAACTTTAACCAAGCATAGCTTTCTCATACTTTATTATAAATGACCCATCCAAAGAATATTTTGAAGAGGATGCAATTTCCTACAATCCATCTTCATACCCCAAGATCAGAAAATGCACTCACAAGAAGTTATAAATTTGGACATTATAGGTCACTTTTGAAAGTCAACAAAAACACCTTTTTTGCCAAAGCTTATAACTTGAGCATGGAATATCAAAATGAGATGAGACCAAATGTTTTGGTTATAGGACATCTCAAGCTTTCTAAAAAGTCCAAGAACACTTCCAAAAGTTCAAAATTGAAGAAGTTATGCATTGTTGAAGTTGGACATTTTTGCAAAATTGCCAAAAGTCAACTATCCCCAAAACATCAAATTTTGTCAAATGGGACCATTCTTTTCCACTTGATTTGAGCTTTCACCATTGCACACGTGTCCTAGCTTCAGCCTTGAGATCATATTTATTTTTTATTATTTTATTTGATTTTTTATTGAATTATTTCATTTTAAATCAAATTAAATCATATAAAATCCAAATATTGATTACTTAAGATCTTTTTGGTTGTTTCAGGTCTTAATTATCAGCATGATCAACATCAATTTCGTATCTCACCATATCATGTACAAAAAGATGGAGATTTGATAAATTTGGCAAGCTTTAAAGGGTGAATCAAATCAAATCATAAGGCATTGATTTAGAGGGATTCCATCCAAATTTGTTACCCTAGCACATTCCATAATACATAAAGAAGCCAAAGGACACGAAATAGAGGTTGGAGGCTGCAAGCATAGAGAGAACAAAACTTGAAAAAAGTGGTAAAAAGCTTGAGATCAAAATCGTGCCTAGAGGTGTTTTCAGAAGCTAAGAAGCATCCCAATCGATTCATGGGTGATCACACAACCTTCCTGGATCAAAAGCATGCGTCCTTAAGCCTTCAAAAGCGTTGTAAGTATCACGATGCCAAGCTCTGTTCTTGAAACCGTAAATCCTCATTCTTGCATCATTTGAACAAATTCTTGGCATATTTATAATCCTTATAGCATTTCTAAACTTTTGGCAATATTTAATTTGGTTTATATGGACTGTAACCCTAAAATACCATGGCTAGGGTTACGTTTTGGTTTTTAGGGATTCTTTTTTCAGGTGAAATTGATCCCTATAATAGGCATGGTTGCACTCAGGAGAAGGAGACGAACCTAACCATGCCTTTGAAGGTCATTTTTATGGCTTGGAATTGATTTTTGGATTGAGCTGCGCTTTTAGCTGCGGATTTAAATCCGCAGGTAAAATTACAGTAGTGGAAGGACAAGGACGAGTGCGTGTCATATTCTGGTTGGCCAGTTCAAATGATTTTCGCGCGTTTTGCTTTTCTAATTCATAAGCGTTGATTTCTTTTATTATATATTATTCATATTTTATTAACAGATGAAGCCAAGTGGCCTAGTGGCAAAGCAAGCATTCCAAACACCTACAGGACCTGGGTTCGAATCCCAGGTCCTCCAAATTTCTCTTTGATTTTTCCCTTCAAGTTATCATGTGCATATCCAGGCGCGCAGCATACCATACACCATCATTCAATCAATTGTTAGATGGCCATTGGCCAGATCTGGTGGCCAAGAGATGATGGTCTATCATAGATCCAGTCAACAAGCATACACCAAATCCAGGCGAAGTCAACCAGGGCCAGCGTTCAATTGGGCCTTCAGCTTGCTTATCACACCACCAAAACAGGCCCAAACCCCCTTACTCTCTCCTATTTATTTTTTGTTTTATTTAATTGTTTTATTATATTTTATTTAATTACTAACCAATCAAGTTTCTTTTTCTTTATAAAATAAAAAACCACAAAAATATTTTCTTTGTAAAATCAAATTGTAATTTTTATTTTTACTAATAAACACTAATTAAATTAATTTAGTTTTTTTTTAAATTAGAATAACTTTAACTTTTTTGTAAACAATTAAAATTAAATTAGAATTAGTTTAGGTTTTAATTACTAACATTAATTTTGATTTCTTTCTTAAAATACCAAAAATCCAAAAATAATTTTTATTAATTAATTTATTTTAATTTAATAGTTAACTTAAGTAATTTCTTTCTTAATTCAAAAATAACCAAAAAAAAACCTTTTCTTTAACAAAAAGGGTCAAAACCCTAGAACTTGCGCTCAATTTTATTTTCCGCACGCGATTTATTTATTTTTATCATATTAATGTACTTGCCTCCGGTTTGTAATAGGTTAATAGGACTTTTTTTATCGCTTTATTTATTAAAGGGTTTGTCTTTGGCGATGTAAATACCCGACGCCTTGTAATTTAATTTCCGAACTTTTATTTTCCGCAAAATATAACTGTTAGATGTTTGATAATAGGGATGCATGACAAGACTGAATGTTTTAACCTAAAATCAACATAGATCACCATTAACATGTACAAAGATAAAATTAACTGAAAACAACACACTCGCACATGCGCACTCTTAAGGTACACCCCACTTGGTTTCCTTCGTACGCGGTCATTGAGTATATGTCACTTTAGAGGTCGCCCTCTTGTCTAAAAGATCATAGTCTCCTCCAAACGGTTGCCTCAGATATGACTGCCTCAAAACAAATGATCTAAGACATTAGGGTTACCGCTAAGGCATCCTAACATTGCTTTGGTGACCGTATGTCCCGCATTCGAATTGACCCTCAAACTCCAACGACGATGCTACCTACTCATCAATAGTGGGATAACATTATCTAAAGGAAGATAGCATGGAACGATTCCTTTTTCGAGTAGGTAGATGGTTCTTAGATACTTGCTCTTTCAAAAAACAAAATCTTTTTCACACTTACACTTTTCGAACAAAGTTTTCTAAAACACTTCATACACTCTTGAGGACAGAAGCAAGAGTTAAATCGAAGTTTTTTAAAACAAAAACTTTTTCAAACCCACAAGCACAAAGAAAGCAATATTTTGAAAACAATTGAGCAAATACCTAAGAGCTTGTGGATAACCACGGATAGAAAGGGTGCTAGTACCTTCCCTTTCTATAATCTACCCCCCGAACCCGAGAAATATCTCAAAAAGGAATTTTTCTGTGCTTTTTTCCTTTCCTTGTTGGATAAAATAAAAGTTGGTGGCGACTCTTGCTTACCGCGACATTTTGCGAAAACCAACGCAAAACGCAAACCAGCATTCCAAGAAATAGTCAGTTCTTCCCACCGTATCACAGAACTGGCGACTCTGCTGGGGATTTAATAAGTGGGGTGTACCTTAGGAATAGTTCATAATGTTTTCAATTGCTTGACTTGTATGCTTTATATTTGTGGGTTGAATCGGAGTTACTATAGATCCTAACCCGGATTTGGGGGGATACCCTTTAAGTAAGTAGCAATAAACTATGAGGGAACTGTACGACGTAGACCGATATGATTCAAGCAGTAGCTACGTTGGGTGGCACTTTAGTATGTACCGATATCCCTTGTGGCGCAACGAGGAGAATATGGGTCTGCTAAGGGGTCATTAAGCACCAACTGACCTTAGAACCTTTAAATTGACCAACTTGGCCATAGAACAGTAGCAGTATGCTACACTCATTGAGACTAAACTCTCGCGATGATTCCGGCTGCAAGAAAAGGTTGCTAAACTGGAATTATGACCGATCGAGGGTAGTCAATGATATTGAGATCCTCTAGAACCCGGTTACTATTTTTAGGACAGGTTTGAACCAACTAAACTGAAAGAGGGTAATACCTAAACTCCATGCCAGCCTAAAATTTAAGGGCTACTGTGTGACTTGTGTGCTTTCAAACTTGAACTACTTGCACATTCTTGTTATCTGATAACATGAGTTCCTTGCAGGTTTTGTTTACAGTCCTTATCCAATAATTTGGATTTATTGCAGGGTTTACTTACATCACCTCACATTTTTGCTTAAATGCATAGCATACACATCATAACATCATGCCTTAACATTTTCTTAACCATTTCAAGGATCTCAAAGGTTTGTGATGCAGGTCATGGTAAATCAAATGTCTAGCAAGGGACAAAGGGGATTTATTTTCCTCTACCCAATGTCGTCTAGAGATCAAAACATGATAACTTGAGTCAGTGGCTATGACCCACTCGATATGGTGAGCTTGACTCTTGAAGAAGGACTCTTAACAACACGAAGTTTCTTCAATCAAAGCTGCGAAATTCAAATTCTAACAAGTTTCTTGTTTACCCCTCGAGATCCTTGAAAAACATTGCATACATATATCATACATATCACTGCATAACAGGTCTCCCAATACAGGTCTCTCATGTTCTCGTTATTTATTTCAGCAATGGCTTTCCAACCAGACAACCAAGATCTTCAAACTCGAGAAGCTCAATTCAGGGACGTATTCCTAAACCTATCCAAGGGGCAGGAAGAGTTGAAAACACTCCTCATAGGGAACTTGGTCAAGAAAAGTCCTGAAGACAATAAGGACGAACGATTGGAACAACTGCAAGCTGATTTCAGTGCCATGAAAACCCAGATGCTGAGGCAGATGGCTCTTATCCAAGGCTTAGCTCAGGAACAAGGAGAGCTAAGAACCATTATCAACCAGCTTCATCAAGACAGATACAACAACATGAAGCAAACAGTTAAGGCCGGAGACCAAGTCATTAATCAACTTCCGAGAAGTCAAAGGTCTGGTTTGATGAAGAATAGACATCTCTAAGTTGCTACTACCTCACAGGTCCGACAACAACCTTGCCATAAAAAACGGTTTAATTAGAGGCCATTTACCAAGCTCAACATGTCGTGGTCTCAAGCTTTACAACACTTGTTGAGATTGAACCTGGTGACGTTAAGGGACCCTCCTCAGAATCCCAATACAGCCTCCCCAGGCTACAATCCTGATGCAAGGTGTGCATATTACTCCAACATCCCAAGGCATGATACTAACATCTGTTGGGAGTTGAGCAACAAAATTCAAGACCTGATTGATGAAGGAGCATTAGAACTCACACAAGACGGTCAGATTGAATTCTTTTGCCATCCCCCCAAGGTTCACCATTTAAAGTGACAAGTACTGAGACGAGAAGACTTTTTGTTCATTAGAATTTTCAAGTTGTAACTTTATTTTGATTGTTTGAACATTTATTCATGTCAAACTTTATTACTTTATCAATGCATTGCATATGTCTGTTTTAAATCAATCAATTCGTATTTCACTATATTCAAATTGCTTTCATTTTTTGTGATGATCAACTCTCGATTAAAAAATTCTAATCCTTTAGAGGGAGGATGACAAAAATGATATCAAAATCTCTACAGTATGCTTTTGAACAGACCCCGCTGACGAGGTACAGGCATTGTTTCAAATCCTAAACAGTGGAGTTATAAGGAAGATAATCCCTAGTCAACCCCTTTGAGCCAAAGAAGTTGGAGTTTTTCTTTTCACAAATTAAAACCTTTAATTATAACCTGGGGCAGGGTAGTTTTCTCAGTTGATCCAGGTGCATAATGAATGGCATCAAAGAAGTCCTTCCGAAACAAAATACAGTGTTGGTTCCATATAATCGTCAGGACAGGCAGTCATTATCTCTCAGAAACAAAAGCCCATTAAGTCAAAACCTATGAAGAAGACTTACAAAACTGGGGCATCCCGCTGACTGTAATCACAAAAAGAAACAGTTCATTCAAAAAACAGGGATAATAAAAACCAAAAGGGAAGAGATCCTGCAAACTCTCAACAAAATGACTACCTATTCAAAATAAATTGTCAGTATCCAAACCATCACTGGTATATCAGAGTAAAGACTCAAACAAGATCTAATGCACGGTTAGCTGAGTTTAGGATCGAAGAACATCACGAAGAACGGTTGGGTACAAATAAAATTTGAGCCTTTATCCTTTGTTTCTTAAACCGTGAACCAGGCCACGTTATAACCCTTAAAAAGTCCTAGCTGAAGCATGGGTTAGTCCGAAAGCATACTGTTACAAAAAGGTATCCTGACTCCTGTAGGGCTTGCTGTAAATCCTGAGTTGACGTCACATTTTACAAAATTTTCCTATCTTACTGAAAAAATGCATTTTCAAAAACTTCAAGACAGACATAAGCTTTGCATTCTTAAAATAACATTGTTTGCATATGACTATTTGTTCAAACAGCAGAGAAATTCGCACGACGAATATCTAGTGAACAAAAACCTTTTCAATAAAAAGGGTCACCTCAAGTGGAAAAAACACCTCCAACCAAGGGGCACGGCATGAGCATTGTCCATCATCTGGGGCAGTTAAGTCAAGATTCAAGGAATCTCTCAAAATGCCAAATAGCCAGGGGCAAATCTCCATCTGAATCAATTGGGGCATTGGACATGAATTCCAGCAACGAATCTTGCATGATCAAACAAAGATCTTCTGGTAGTATGGCAACACAACACTACCGACAGTGACACCTCCCTACATCCTGAGAGCGTGGACATAGTCAGAAAATACCGCGCATGAATAAAGACCCGCTAGGTTGACTGGCCTAGGCAAAAATAAGGGCTTCCCGGCGAACTAAAAGGGTTCGGGAAAAAATTATGGATGAGAATGAAAAATTGTACACCCAACAAGTCGAAAACCTGAAAAGGCGGCTTGGGCAAAAAAGGGTATCCCGGTGGACTGAAAACCCGAAAGGGCGGTCCAGGAAAAAATTAGGGATCAAAGCGTACGACTATGTCTCGTCATCTCGTCACTTTCCTACCAGAAGAAGACTTGTCATTTTGACCGAAAGATACCAAGCACCTCATAGGTGGGGATAATACTCGATCCACAGGGCCTCCGCAGGCACCTTCTCCCGCAGAAACAGGGGCAAAAAAGTTTCGATGCAAGCCATCGTCATATCCTTAGCACGCGTCCCAGTAACATTCACTCCCCGCAGAGTAAGACAGTAAAGATAGCTCTCCCCAACTGAGGCTTGCAACTGTGAATGAGTCGGTAATATTCTTCCCAAGCAGAGTTTATCTACCATTAACACTGAATATCCCCGGCAGTCTTAATATTCCCCAAGGAATATAAGAATATTCCCCGGCAGAATACAAGACATCCCCAGTGGAGTTAAAATTTTTCCCAGCGCAGTCTGAAAAAGCTTCCCCAATGGAGTTTGAAGAATCATCCCCAGTAGACTCCGAAAGTTCGTCCCCGGCGGAGTATAAAAATAAATATCCCCAGGCGAATTCAAAGGAAGATTGTCCCCAGCAAAGCTCAAAGGATTATCCCCATTAGAGCCTAAAAGGTTATCCCCAGTAAAGTCGCAACTGAAAGATCATCCCCAGTGGAGTTCTTTCCTTTCACAAACAGGAATTCAATCCCCAACAGGATTCAGTATCACCAGCAACGGTAATTCGTCCCCAACAGAATTTATCAGTGGAATCCTCTACAGAGCATCTCTTCCCCACAGAGTAATCTCCTCATCAGTATATTCCCCAACAGAGTTATCCTCTCCTGCAGGTCTATTCTCACAATCATCTTCGTTCGTCATCCCCAGCGGAAATGAAGAATTCAACTCTTCTCTCCAGCAACTATCCAGGATTTATTTTCCCTAGCTAAAACATTACATTTCCATACATCATGATCCATGTATATATGCATCATACAACACAATCTCATTTATTTTGAGAATATCATTGCTTTATATATATCATGCATTGTATACGACTGACCTCTACCTTTCAGGAAAGATGCAGTTAATTTCTCAACTATGTCGAAGAACTGGACCGGTTCTTAAATCTCAATTGAATTATTCTTGGTTGAATTATAGATAAGGTTCTCAATCTCTACAAATTTCCTCCGTCGAAGTGTGGACGAGTTCTACAATCTCAACAGAATTATACTCCATTGAAGACCAGACAATCCTAGATCTTGATGAAGATGTTTCCCTCAGTTGAAGACCTGACTGGTTCTTAAATCTCAACTGAATTATCCTCGGTTGAATTTCAGATAAGGTTCTCAATCTCGACAATTTTCGTCGATCGAAGTGTGGACGAGTTCTACAATCTCAACAGAATTATACTCCGTTGAAGACCAGGCAGTCCTAGATCTTGATGAAGATGTTTCCCTCAGTCGAAGAATTGACCGGTTCTTAAATCTCAACTGAATTATTCTCGGTTGAATTACAGATAAGGTTCTCAATCTCGATAATTTTCCTCCGTCAAAGTGTGGACGAGTTCTACAATATCAACAAAATTATACTCCGTTGAAGTCCAGACAGTTCCTAGATCTTGATGAAGATGTTTCCCTCAGTCGAAGACCTGACCGGTTCTTAAATTTCAACTGAATTATCCTCGGCTGAACTTCAGATAAGGTTCTCAATCTCAACAATTTTCCTCCGTCAAAGTGTGGACGAGTTCTACAATCTCAACAGAATTATACTCCATTGAAGACCAGACAGTCCTAGATCTTGATAAAGATGTTTCCCTCAGTCGAAGACCAGACCGGTTCTTAAATCTCAACTGAATTATCCTCGGTTGAAATTCAGATAAGGTTCTCAATCTCGACAATTTTCCTCCGTCGAAGTGTGGACGAGTTCTACAATCTCAACAGAATTATACTCCGTTGAAGACCAGAAAGTCCTAGATCTTGATGAAGATATTTCCCTCAGTCGAAGACCTGGTCGGTTCTTAAATCTCAACTGAATTATCCTCGGTTGAATTTCAGATAAGGTTCTCAATCTCGACAATTTTCCTCCGTCGAAGTGTGGACGAGTTCTACAATCTCAACAGAATTATACTCCGTTAAAGACCAGACAGTCCTAGATCTTGATGAAGATGTTTCCCTTAGTCGAAGACCTGACCGATTCTTAAATCTCAACTGAATTATCCTCGGTTGAATTTTAGATAAGGTTCTCAATCTCGACAATTTTCCTCCGTCGAAGTGTGGACTAGTTCTACAATCTCAACAGAATTATACTCCGTTGAAGACCAGACAGTCCTAGATCTTGATGAAGATGTTTCCCTCAGTCGAAGACCTGACCGGTTCTTAAATCTCAATTGAATTATTCTCAGTTTAATTACAGATAAGGTTCTCAATCTCGACAATTTTCCTCCGTCGAAGTGTGGACGAGTTCTACAATCTCAACAGAATTATACTCTGTTGAAGACCAGACAGTCCTAGATCTTGATGAAGATGTTTCCCTCAGTCGAAGACCTGACCTGTTCTTAAATCTCAACTGAATTATCCTCGGTCGAATTTCAGATAAGGTTCTCAATCTCGACAATTTTCCTCCATTGATGTGTAGACGAGTTCTACAATCTCAACAGAATTATACTCTGTTGAAGACCAGACAGTTCCTAAATCTTGATGAATATGTTTCCCTCAGTCGAAGACCTGACCGGTTCTTAAATCTCAACCGATTTATCCTCGGTTGAATTTCAGATAAGGTTCTCAATCTCGACAATTTTCTTTCGTCGAAGTGTGGACGAGTTCTACAATCTCAACAGAATTATACTCCATTGAAGACCAGACAGTTCCTAAATCTTGATGAAGATGTTTCCCTTAGTCGAAGACCTGACCGGTTCTTAAATCTTAACTGAATTATTCTCGATTGAATTACAAATAAGGTTCCCAATCTCGACAATTTTCCTCCGTCGAAGTGTGGACGAGTTCTAAAATCTCAACAGAATTATCCTCCGTTGAAGACCAGACAATCCTAGATCTTGATGAAGATGTTTCCCCTAGTTGAATTACGGACAAGTTCTTAAAACTTAGCAAAGATGTTCTCTCAGCTGAGGTACAGGCAAGTTCCTAAATCTCAATAAAAGTTAGACTTCCCCAGTGGAATCTTCTACAATAATAGGTATGCAAGTTCTCGCTAAGGAATCTCTTATGCGATCGACGCTCCTGCAGATGGCATCTGTAAGCCCATCCTCCTACCAACAATCTCCAAATGGCACCTATAAGCCCATTCCCGACATCACCGGGCTTATACCACTTCATGCGAGTGCAAATTTCTGGGCACTCTAGTGTTCAATCATCTTCCACCTTCGGATCACGAAAGGCAAGAAAGCCAATCTAAATCCTCATGTTTAAGAAGATTGAACAGGGGCAGCTGTTGTAACCCAAAATTTTCCTTCTCATATTTCTCAAAAAATTGCAAGAAAAATCTCCAAGTGGCTCAAGGTTACTCAAGAGTTGGACAGACAAGTTATCTCCTAAGGCAGTCAACCCCAAATTAGGGTTTTGTGTTGCATTAAGATCCTTGAACCCAAATGACCTCAAGTTCTCCCTAATGTCCTAATATGTTCTCAAGGTCATCCATGTCAAGTTTCAAGCCTTGCAGAGGAAGTTTGCTCAGTCAATTGCTCAAAGGGTCCAAAAATCGACTATGCTAGGGCAAAAGTCAACTGTGACCTATAAACAGTCAAACTTCAAGATTTTTTTGTCAATATTATCATTTTGAAGGATATTTCATCATTTTATCAAGGGTTGATCATGATTCATCAAGGATTGTTCAAAATTCATCAAGACTCAAAAGTTGTTAAATTAGGTTTTTGTAGGAAAAGTCAACTCAACTTTGACCAAGCATAACGTTCTCATACTTTATGAGAAATGACACATACAAAGCTCATTTTGAAGAGGATGCAATTTACCACAATCCATCTTCATACCCCAAGATCATAAAATGCACTCACAAGAAGTTATAAATTTGGACATTATAGGTCATTGTTGAAAGTCAACAAAAACACCTTTTTTGCCAAAGCTTATAACTTGAGCATGGAATATAAAAATGAGATGATACCAAAAGTTTTGGTTAGAGGACGTCTCAAGATTTCTAAAAAGTCCAAGAACACTTCCAAAAGTTCAAAATTGAAGAAGTTATGCATTGTTGAAGTTGGACATTTTTGCAAAATTGCCAAAAGTCAACTATCCCCAAAACTTCAAATTTTGTCAAATGGGCCAATTCTTTTCCACTTTATTTGAGCTTGCCCCATTGCACACGTGTCCTAGCTTCATCCTTGAGATCATATTTCTTTTTTATTATTTTATTTGATTTTTTATTGAATTATTTCATTTTAAATCAAATTAAATCATATAAAATCCAAATATTGATTACTTAAGATCTTTTTGGTTGTTTCAGGTCTTAATTATTAGCATGATCAGCATCAAATTTGTATCTCACCATATCATGTACAAAAAGATGGAGATTTGATAAATTTGGCAAGCTTTAAAGGGTGAATCAAATCAAATCATAAGGCATTGATTTAGAGGGATTCCATCCAAATTTGTTACCCTAGCACATTCCATAATACATAAAGAAGCCAAAGGACACGAAATAGAGGTTGGAGGCTGCAAGCATAGAGAGAACAAAACTTGAAAAAAGTGGTAAAAAGCTTGAGATCAAAATTGTGCCTAGAGGTGTTTTCAGAAGCCAAGAAGCATCCTAATCGATTCTTGGGTGATCACACAACCTTCCTGGATCAAAAGCACACGTCCTCAAGCCTTCAAAAGCATTGTAAGTATCACGATGCCAAGCTCTGTTCTTGAAACCGTAAATCCTCATTCTTGCATCATTTGAACAAATTCTTGGCATATTTATAATCCTTATAGCATTTCTAAACTTTTGGCAATATTCAATTTGGTTTATATGGACTGTAACCCTAAAATACCATGGCTAGGGTTACGTTTTGGTTTTTAGGGATTCTTGTTTCAGGTGAAATTGATCCCTATAATAGGCATGGTTGCACTCAGGATAAGGAGACGAACCTAACCATGCCTTTGAAGGTCATTTTTATGGCTTGGAATTGATTTTTGGATTGAGTTGCGCTTTTAGCTGCGGATTTAAATCCGCAGGTAAAATCACAGTAGTGGAAGGACTGGGACGAGTGCGTGTCAGCTTCCGGTTGGCCAGTTCAAATAATTTTCGTGCGTTTTGCTTTTCTGATCCATAAGCGTTGATTTCTTTTATTATATATTATTCATATTTTATTAACAGATGAAGCCAAGTGGCCTAGTGGCAAAGCAAGCATTCCAAACGCCTACAGGACCTGGGTTCGAATCCCAGGTCCTCCAAATTTCTCTTTGATTTTTCCCTTCAGGTTATCATGTGCATATCCAGGCGCGTAGCATACCATACACCATCATTCAATCAATTTCCAGATGACCATTGGCCAGATCTGGTGGCCAAGAGATGATGGTCTATCATAGATCCAGTCAACAAGCATACACCAAATCAAGGCGAAGTCAACCAGGGACAGCATTCAATTGGACCTTCAGCTTGCTTATCACACCACCAAAACAGTCCCAAACCCCCTTACTCTCTCCTATTTATTTTTTGTTTTATTTAATTGTTTTATTATATTTTATTTAATTACTAACCAATCAAATTTCTTTTTCTTTATAAAATAAAAAACCACAAAAATATTTTCTTTGTAAAATCAAATTGTAATTTTTATTTTTACTAATAAACACTAATTAAATTAATTTAGTTTTTTTTAATTAGAATAACTTTATCTTTTTTGTAAACAATTAAAATTAAATTAGAATTAATTTAGGTTTTAATTACTAACATTAATTTTGATTTCTTTCTTAAAATACCAAAAATCCAAAAATAATTTTCTATTAATTAATTTATTTTAATTTAATAGTTAACTTAAGTAATTTATTTCTTAATTCAAAAATAACAAAAAAACATTTTCTTTAACAAAAAGGGTCAAAACCTTAGAACTTGCGCTCGATTTAATTTCCCGCACGCGATTTATTTATTTTTATCATATTAATGTACTTGCCTCCGGTTTGTAATAGGTTAATAGGACTTTTTTATTTTTTTTTATCGCTTTATTTATTAAAGGGTTTGTCTTTGGCGATGTAAATACCCGACGCCTTGTAATTTAATTTCCGCACTTTTATTTTCCGCAAAATATAACTGTTAGATGTTTGATAATAGGGATGCATGACAAGACTGAATGTTTTAACCTAAAATCAACATAGATCACCATTAACATGTACAAAGATAAAATTAACTGAAAACAACACACTCGCACATGCGCACTCTTAGGGTACACCCCACTTGGTTGCCTTCGTACGCGGTCATTGAGTATAGGTCACTTTAGAGGTCGCCCTCTTGTCTAAAAGATCATAGTCACCTCGAAACGGTTGCCTTGGATATGATTGCCTCAAAACAAATGGTCTAAGACATTAGGGTTACTGCTAAGGCATCCTAACATTGCTTTGGTGACCGTATGTCCCGCATTCGAATTGACCCTCAAACTCCAACGACGATGCTACCTACTCATCAATAGTGGGATAACATTGTCTAAAGGAAGATAGCATAGAACAATTTCTTTTTCGAGTAGGTAGATGGTTCTTAGATACTTGCTCTTTCAAAAAACAAAATCTTTTTCACACTTACACTTTTCGAACAAAGTTTTCAAAAACACTTCATACACTCTTGAGGACAGAAGTAGGAGTTAAATTGAATTTTTTCAAAACAAAAACCTTTTCAAACCCACAAGCACAAAGAAATCAATATTTTGAAAACAATTGAGCAAGTACCTAAGAGCCCGTGGATAACCACGGATAGAAAGGGTGCTAGTACCTTCCATTTCTATAATCTACCCCCCGAACCCGAGAAATATCTCAAAAAGGAATTTTTCTATGCTTTTTTCCTTTCCTTGTTGGATAAAATAAAAGTCGGTGGCGATTCTTGCTTACCGCGACATTTTGCGAAAACAAACGCAAAACGCAAACCAGCATTCCAAAAAATAGTCAGTTCTTCCCACCGTATCACACCAATGGCCAGTGAAGTAGTGATATAGGCATATACCTCGTGAAGTGTTTAATGTCGTTGTTATATGTGTTGTACATTCATACATTTGCATTTATGAAGGCCTATATTGGCGGATTTTGTAAAGGCCTATATTGGCAATAATGAATTGTGAAGAAGGCTTATGCCTTGTTCCTTAGAATTACTGGAAATGTTTATGTTAGGAGTTTTACTCTGATGGTACCACATGCATTCACATAGTTTCTAGTTGCATATTCAAGTCATATATGTTGAATTGTAGTGTTGATGATTTGTGAAGTGTTGAGTTATTGTTGTATGAAGTGGTGATTCTCTTTATTCTTTACCTAATATATTTTTTATCATAACCCTATTTATATAGTTTGATATCTCACCCCTTCTGCTTGAATGTTGACCTTTGTTGGTAACGTGCAGGTAACCAAGATGAGTAGCCAATAGCATTGTTAGTTTGAGTTCGGTGTCATTTGCCCTGATACGTAGCACTCGGGGGGAAATGAATGCTTGTCTTATTTTGTTGTTTATTTATTGAACCTTATGTTGTTATTTGAGGAGTTTACTGTATTAGTGATGTTTCATGATTCAAAAGATGTTATATCTTCTTTAGAGAATTATTATGAATCTGCTGCGTGATTAATCAAAGTTTGGTTTATGTTATGAAGACTATATTCATGAGTTGTGTTCATTCCGCTTCTTTAAGTGTTATGTATCTATTCTAAAAGCATGATAAGTTTATGTGTTTTTGTTGAATATGTGACATCCTGATTATATTGGAAATTTTTATACTCTGATTTTCTGATAATTGCTTGGGGTAGAATTGGGGTGTTACAGAAGGTGTTGTGTATTTATAGACCAAGCATTCTAGGTCAAAATCTCATGGAATTAAGGCTTGAATGATTTGTTTCCAGATTGTGTTTAAAATCTTTCCAAAATTGAAGATTTGCCTTCCAAATATGCCATACACGGTTTCCCTTAGTTTTCACAAGCTTTTTGAGCTTCAATTCTGATCCAAAACCAAATTCCTCACGTTTAAGTCCAACGCTTTCATATTTTATTTGATTTAATTTGCATTTAAATGAATAAAATCCAAATAAAAGAAATAAAAATCATAAAAATATGTGAATATATTTAGAGGTCATTTATAAGGTTATGAACACATTTGAACCTAAAAACTTAGGCCTATTAGCCCAAAAATTCAACTTTGCTCAAAGTGGACTTCATGCATTTTCTCAAATTTGCTCAACTTGCACCAATCATACCTCTCTCAATTTTTGTCATATGAAGATGATATGGGACTTTTTGGAAACCTCAAGATGTCTCATAAAACTTTCATGCTGATAATTGTTTCATTTGAAGCCTTTATCTTCATGTAAATTTCTTTGACAAAAAATGTCTTTTTGTTGACTTTTAAAATGACCTATAAGGTTTTCGCTCATATCTCTCAAATGAAGCATTTTTGGCCTTGAGCTTAGAGAGACAAATTTGTAGAGAATTGAATTTCCTCCAAGTTAGGATTTGGTTGAGGAATTTCAGGTGAAGTATGTGAAAGTTGTGCTTAGTCAAAGTTTAGTTGACTTCTCCTTAAGAAAACTCTAATTTAGTAACTTTTTACTTTTAATGAATCTTGAGTTTTCTTGATGAATCATGATTGACCCTTTATCAAATGATGAATGTGACTTAAAAATGTTGATTTTGACCAAAAATATTGAAGTTTGACTGTAGATTGATCAATGTTGACTTTTTATCCAATACAATTGATTTTCACTCATCTGAACAAATGATTGGGCAAACTTGTGAAGCAAGGTATGAAACCTGACATGAGGATTCTTTGAAGCTTATGAGGAACCATGAAATCCATTTGAGGCATTAGAAACTCAATTTACTTTGAGAGAAGCGAAGCCCTAGTTGTAGGTCAATTGCTTAGGATGAGGGTTTGTCAGGTCAACCCTTGAGTAGTCTTGAGTACTTGAGACTCCTATGAACATGAGGATATGTATTGAATCAATTTGTCTCAAAGATGCGAGGGAAATTGGGGTACAACACCCACCAAGTGATTTATTTTATGTCGTAAGCTTGACATAATTTTAATAGGTGATTAAATCTGGGAGTGAGCGGGTAGCTCTGCAAGATGGAAACTAGCAGAATAATCTTTATTTTCTATACAATGAATTGCTTCAAGTGTTGCCCATTTATGATGAACGGTTCGCTAGATTTTCCTTTAATTTCAATAACTTCACTTGGAAAAACCTTAGCAATTTCAAATGGACCGGACCACCTAGAATGAAGTTTTCCTAGGAACAGTTTAAGTCGAGAATTAAGCAGGAGCACTACGTTTCCCTCATTGAACTGTTTCCTAGATATTCGCTTGTTGTGCCAATTTTTTGTTCTTTCTTTGTAGATCTTGGCATTTTCATATGCATCTAGTCTAAGTTCTTCTAACTCATGGATGTCTAAGATTCATTTTTCTCCTGCGGTAGTGAAACTTAAGTTCGGGGTTTTTGTTACCCAATAAGCTTTATGCTCAAGTTCTACTGGTAGATGACACGATTTTCCATAAACTAGTTTGATTGGTGTGGTTCCTATGGGTGTCTTATAGGTTGTTCTATATGCCCACAATGCCTCGTGTAATTTGGACGACCAATCTTTCCTAGAAGTGGCAACTGTTTTTTTAAGATTTGCTTAATCTCTCAATTGGAGACCTCTACTTGCCCACTTGTTTGGGGGTGATAGGGTGTTGGACGTGGTGTTAGACTCCATATTTCACTTTCAAATATTTTCGAAATGAAATGAGAACCACCATCATTGATGACAAGTCTTGGCACACCGAATCTAGGAAAAGTTATATTTTTGAAGAGCTTAATTACTACTCGTGCGTCATTTTTGGAGAAGCTACGGCCTAAACCCATTTTGATATGTAATTGACAGCAACGAGTATGTATTTATTTCCAAAAAAGGATGGGAAAGGTCCCATGAAATCAATTCCCCACACATCAAAGACTTCTACCTCTAAAATGCCTTTTTGAGGCAACTCATCGCGTCTGGAGATGTTACCAGTGTGTTAGCATTGGTCGAAATTTATGACTATAATGTGGACATATTTCTATAAGTTAGGCAAGTAGAGTCCAGCTTGTAAAATCTTAGCTCAAGTCTTTGAAGTGCTTGCATGTCCACCATAGGGAGCAGTATGACAATGGGAAATTATGTTTTCTATTTCATCTTCGGAGACACATCGATGGAAAATACCATCTCCGCCTCTCTTGAAAAGCAGAGGCTCATCCCAATAATAATGTTTAATATGGTGGACGAAATTCTTCTTTTGTTGATAGGTTAGATTCGGCGTGTGATACGGTGACAGAACTGACTGTTATACTGGTTTTGCATTTGTGTTCGCAAATGTTGGGGCAAGCAAGATTCGCCACCGACTTTTCATTTATCCAACAAAGGAAAGGGTGATAAGAACATAAAAAGACCTTTCGAGATATTTTTTGAGTAAGGGGGGTAGATTATGGAAAGGGGAGGTGTTGTCACCCTTTCCATCTATAGTTATCTACGGGCTCTTAGATGCTTAACTCATTTTGAAATACCTTGTGCTTTGTGTGTTTTGAAAAGTATTTTGAAAATGCCTTAGTGCAGCGATTTGCTTTATGATAACCCTTGTATCAGTCCTCAAGAGTGTTTATAAAGAATTTGAAAATGTTTTTGAAAGTTGCTTTTGTGTAAGTGTGAAAATTTGTTTTTGAGCACAGCATGTAGGAACTATCTACTTTACTCGAAAGGGTCGTTCTTTACCTTATTTCCTTTAGACAAGGCCAGCCTACTACTAGTGAGTAGGTAGCCATAGTCATTTAGATGTATGAGGGACATTCGTAGGTCATCGTACAATCATAAAGGCAACATATAGAGATGCTTTAGCAATTTTATTTAAGGGACTAGATCATTTACCGAAAGGCAACACTGTAGGATCATCGAGGGACTCTGATTTTTTGATTCGAGGGTCTTTGCTAAAGCGTCCCTACTTTTGAGGGACATGACTGTTTTATATTCTGAAGGCAACCAAAGTTGGAGTACCCTAGAGGTGTATATGTGCAAGTGTGTTGTATTTAGTTTTTTTTGTCTTTTTGTTAGGTTTGATAGCGTTTTGTTTTATTCTTGCTATACAATCCTATTACCATACATCTAACAATTGATATTATACAGAAAATAAAATGTGGGAATACAAATCTTACACTATTACAAAGCTTCGAGGAGGGGGATTATTATAATTCCAAAATGGGGAGATAAAAGCAGTAAATGTCCTAGTTATTCTATTACAACCCATGAGCAGGTACATTAATAATAAAAAATGTGAAACTTAAAGTAAGCGTGTGAATTGAAAATACGCCTGAAAATCCTAAGGTAAAAGGAAATCTTTTTTATGCTTTTTTTTATTTTTATGAAAAGAAAATAAATTTAAAAAAAAAATTTTAACCTACATTCTAATTTATTTTAATTTTTTTGAAGGAAAGAAGATGTTAAAATTAATTAACTAATTAATTCAGAAATTAATTTAATTAATAAAAATATAATCCTAATTTTTGTGATGATTTTTATAAATATTTTGCTGAGTAAGTAAAACTAAATAAACACAAAACAAAATTCAAAAGGGCAGGATGGTGCAGAAGACTATGCAAATTGTAGCATGCAGGCATGGATCAAAAAGGAGCCTAGAGCTGCCTTTCGATCCCATGAGGAAGTTGGTCGAAGGTACCTGATACATTCCTTTTATCTGCAAAAAAATCTATTAGAGAAACAAAACAAAAATCATATTTGGATTGAATTAAGTCTTGGATTCGACAGCCTATGGTTATATCATCCTAATTCGAATCCCCTAGGTTTGAATCAAAAGCCATTTCATCTTGCAACTTCATGAATCCTGAGATTCGAAAGAAAATATAGATTGTGCTCAAGCAATGGCACGATCTCACCCCTGCGCTTAATCTTGCATGTAACACATGAAAGAAATAACAAACATTAGCAATAACATGAATGTATAATTAACATGAATTTAAAAATTACATACTTAGCTAGTTTGAGATCGAAAGCAAATTACCAAAAGACAGATTGTGTGAGTGATGCTCCAGTATATGTTGAACCTGCCTAGTGCTTGGGAACTCCTCCTGCAAACTTCAGAGAGTGAGTGGAGCGTTGTTGAAGATTGCTTCGATTTGGATCACTTATGAGATTTTTGATGACTTTGGTGTGGCTTATGAGGCAGCGTGTGCATGCAGTCTTTCCTTGTGCGTATGTATGTAGTTTGTTGGCTTGTGCTGGTGTTTTGTATTTATAGGAGGTGGAGGAGACAAGAAAATGGGGAAAGAAATGTGTCCTTAAAGACCAGCCATTAAACATGGCTTTGAAAATAAAATTAGACAAATTTAAAGATTGCCATTTTGAGACTTTTCATGCCATTTTGGAATTTTGTATGAACTTGGACAGGTGATGATTGGCGCCTTGACTCTTTTGAATGCTCTAACGCCTGGTCTTTCGATTGGCTCTGAATTTCTCCCTTCGATGGCTCCAACTATCCCAATTGAACACTTCACTCTAGCCAGTCGAAGCTTCTTCTGTCACTTCCTTCGAATACAATTACGCTGGAGGCTTGGGCTTGGCAACATGTTGAACTTTAGCCAGCAAACATCTTGGACCAGGACTCAACATAAAATAAACTAGTTTCTCACAATTATCTATCCTTAGAATGGACCCATTGTATGTCCTTCGAAGGCACCATTTGTGTGTCCTTCGAATGGATCAAATGTATGCCCTTTGAAGGCACCATTTATGTGTCCTTCGAATGGACCAAATGTATGCCCTTTGAAGGCACCATTTGTGTGTCTTTGAATAGCCTACATGCACCCCTTGTGCATTCTTCGAATGGGCCACCAATGTGTTCATAATGTAGCAATCATGTGCTTTATGAAACAAAGGTAAGCATGAAGAGGAAACTTTTTCCTTGTGCGTTGAAGGCAAGCATAGAGGGAGTATTTTCCTAGTGGATCGAAGGTCAGTTGAAAGGGGCCTTTTGCCTTGTAGATCAAAGGCAAGTTGATGGGCCTTTGCCTTGTGAATCCAATTAGAGCATGAGGAAACATTTTTCCTAGTGGATCAAAGGCAAACATGAAGAGACATTGCCCAGTCGAAGCTAGAGAGCCATTTCTTTGTGAATCGAAGACCAATTGAAGGGGCCTTGGCCTTGTGGATCGAAGGCAACTCAGAAGAATTATTTGCCATTGTGATTCCAAGGGAAGCATGAAGAAGCCTTTTGCCCTATTGATCGAAGGCAAGTTGAAGGGGCCTTGGTCTAGTGCGCTGAAGGCACGCACAGAGGAAGTCATTTCCTTGTGGGTCGAAGAACACATGAAAGAAGCTTTTTGCCTTGGGAATCAAAGGCAAGCATGAAGATGGGTCTTTGCCTTATGCACTGAAGGCAAGTTGAAGGGAAGGCACTGCTGGAATGATACTTGTGGACCCAATGTTTGATCGAAGGATTCCAAATACCCAATCAAAGCTTACTAATCAAATCATGATCGAAGAGTGCCAAATGCCCAATCGAAGTACCTTGTTCATATGCCAATCAAAAGACACTAGATTATCTTTTAAAAAAAATTATATTTTCTCTAAGCAAGTGTTTGTAACCACCCATGTAAGAGACCGTCTTGGAAAACATGAGAGGGCAAATTTTGGGATACAACAGTTGCCCATGTTCAATCTTCTTCAACCTGAAGATTTAGATTGGCTTGTTTGCCTTTTGTGATCTGAAGGTGGAAGATGATTGAACACTAGAGTGCCCAGAAATTTGTACTCGCATGATGTGATGATTGACTGTGTGGGGGAATGGGCTTAAAGATGCCATCTAACGTAGGTGCTGACTTCATAAGAGGTCCCTTTATGGGGAATTCATGTTCCTGCTGTCTGAGGAGGAGTCGACTAGGGAAGGTTGATTTCTGTTGTTCTCCTACCTGAGGAAAACTCTATGGGGAATTGAGTCTAGGAACTTCAGTTGTCCATGGCTCTACTAAGGAGTTATCTCTGGACTGGAGAGATGAAAGTTTGTTGCTTTTTGTTTGAACTCCAGGCTTCACAGTAACTTGCTAGGGAGAATGAAATTAACTTCTATATGGAAATGTATTAGAAGGAGCCTGTGTAAGGCTGCTTCAGGATGAGTCAGTGTTAGACTGCATTTGGAAATCGAGAAGGAATCCGTGTAAGATTGCTTCGAGATGAGCCCGTGTTAGACTGCATTTGGAGATCATGAGAAGAAACCCGTGTAAGATTGCTTTAGGATGAGTCTGTGTTAGACTGCATTTGGAGATCATGAGAAGGAACACGTCTAAGATTTCTTCAAGATGAGTCTGTGTTAGACTGCATCTGGAGATCATGAGAAGGAAACTGTGTAAGGTTGCTTCATCTGGTCATGTATATACTTTTCCTATCTAGTTTCAGGTATTAATCTACAATCAGTCGTTCACAGATAGTTGTTGTGATCGGTGGATCTGGAACTGACTGTTTAACGCTGGTTCGCGAAATGTCGCGGAAGCAAGAGTCGCCACCGTCTTTTATTTTCTCCAAATGGAAAGGACAAAAGCACAGAAAAAATCCTTATAGAGATTGCTCTCGGTTCGGGAGGTAGATTATAGAAAGGGAAGGTGTTAGCACCCTTTCTATCCATGGTTATCCATGGGCTCTTAGATACTTGCTCATTGTGTTTTCAAAAGTGTTTTGTTTGCTTTTCAATGTGGGTTTTAAAAAGTTTCTTTGAAAAATTTCAGTTCGACTCGTACGTCAGAGTGTTTGAAAAATTGCTTTGAAAGCTTTTGAAAGGTGTCAGTGTGAAAAGATTTTTGTTTGTTTTTGAAGAGAGCAAGTATCTACGAGTCGTCTACCTACCCTAAGGAATTCGTCTGTGTAAATGTCCTTTAAAGTAGTGCCATCCCACCATGGAGAGATAGGTAGCACCACCGTTGGAGGTGTTCGGGTCAATTCAAGTTTGTAGGGACATGGTGATCACCAGAGCAATGGGAAGACACCTTAGAAGCTACCCTCATGCCAGGTTCCCGGATCATGAGGACTTACTAAGACATCCTCTACTCGACGATCACCTTTCGAGGCAAGGCAACAGTGAGGCGTACCCTAGGGGTGGTGTGTGCGAATTGTGTGTCGTTTTCATTTGCATTTGTCTTGTCATGTTAAAGTGATCTACGCTTGATTTCATTATGGCCATTCATTCTTGCATGCTTTGTTTAACAGTTAATATTTGCGGGAAAAGTAAATTCTAAACTATTACAAATGGCGCGGGTCCACATCGCCAAAATTAAACCGGACCCGATTTGACAGAAAAGTAAATAAAATTAAAAGAATTAAAAGTGCAAGAAGTAAATGTTACAACGCTTTGGGAGAGGTACATAATTATTTAAGCGAAATAAAGTAAATGTGCGAAATTAAATCGAAACGAGGGCGTTGGACCCTTTTGCAAAATATTAGATTACATGACTTAATTAATTAGAATTAATGAGGAATTAGAATTAAAAATTAAAAAGAAGAATGTTTTTGGCATTTTTAGTGTTTTTAGGAATTTGATGAAAAAAAGTTAATTAAAATTAAACTAAAGGCAAACCCTAATTCTAATAGCTTTTAAATTTATTGTGAAAATATTAAATTGAAACCTAAATTAAACCTAAGTTTTTTATATACAATTTAATTATAAAAAATAAATAAATCAATAATATTATGGTAAAAAGGAAAATTAAAAGGAATAAAAAGTTATTAAACCTAATTCTATATTTTTGGATTTTTTATGAAAAAGAATTAATATTGCAAACCCTAATTTAAATTGAATTTATTTACATGCTAATTTATTTATAAGGAAATAATTAAAATAAAAATTATTTATCACATTTTTGTCTTTTCTGAATTTTTTATGATGTTTTTTCATATTTTGTAAAAATAATAATTAATTTAAACAAATAAAGAAAATAAAATAACAATAAAAAATAAAATAAGAAAAATATAGAGAAAGCAAACCAGGGGGGGTTCAGGCCCCAATTGTGAGGTGTTGTTGTGAAATTCTGGCCCATTTAGCATAGCCTTCTTTGACTTTTTTGCTAGCATGCTGGTACGTTGACTGGAGTGTAACGTGTTCCCCAATCTATAGCCCTTGATCTGATGCTGGGATGGACGTGGCATGTTGATTTCTGAAGGTGTATGATGTACGTCAATGTTGAACCTGCACGTGAACATTAGTGGAAAAATATTATGGAAATAGCGTAGACCTGGGGTTCGAACCCAGGTCTTGGGCGTTGCAAGCATACGTACCTGCCACTGGGCCATGTCAACGCGTTTAATATATATATAACAAATAAATAATATAAAACAAAAGCGACGGTGAATGGACTTTGCGCGCAAAAAATTTGAATAAGCCAGTCACGTCTTGACAACGAGGTCGTCTTCTTTCTTTTTCCTGAAACACAAACCTTAAGCAACGGTTTTAGACGCGTTTCATTAGGAGGCTTTTGGAAAAATCGCGATTAGGTCTCAGGGCTCTATAAATTGAGCGCGAATATTGATTCTTCTTCGTCCAAGCTTGCTGAATGCAACCATGGTGGTCTTGAGGGCTAATTTTACCTCTTTTAAGAATCCCTAATTTTGAGCTTTGTAAACCCTAGAAAAGCAACAATGGCGAAATTGCATACACAGCATAATAATCAAATTAAAGACATTGGTTAGCTTCAAAGCATCATAATGAACATGAATCCATAAATAAAAAATGCAAAAGATGCGTGAATTATGATGCACAATTCTGCAATTTCTTTGAAACAGTTTGTGTCCTAGGTACCGATTCTTGGAGCTTTGGTTGTTGTTTTTGATTGAAACACGTTCAGGGAACCTTGAGGAAGCTGTTGGAATGAATTTCGTGTCTTGAATCAACCTCTAAAGTGGTTTTCAGTTTTGAACTTTTTTGGAGAAATTTCAAGTTTCTCAAAGGCTTTCGGGCGCAGCTTTCAGTCCCCCCTGATTAGGTTTTGATTCATGCTTATGTACTGAGGCTATTAGGTCAAAAATATTGATGAAAATCTCTTGCAATCATGGATTGAATATTTGATTTTTTTCCATTATGTTTCATATCTTTTTCACATGGTTTTTGTATCAATTATGCTCAAATCAAACCAAATCTTTCCTAATTAGCCTATGCACGAAATCTTGATGGCAAAACATGCATGAAAAGATTTTTTAGGTCAAGTTATATATTTTCCACATATTTAAATGATTTAAATGAATTAATATAAATAATAATTCAAATAAATAAATAAATAATGAGAAAATACTTCCCTTTGGGCCAAGTGGTCGTGCATATGCTTGGAATGATGAATCATGGAAGAAAAATGGGCCCATTAGCAATTTTAGGTCATTTGAAGTAGTGTTGACTTTTCAAAATATCCAAAAATTTCCCAACTTCCACAAGGCATAACTTGCTCAATTTTTAAGCTTTTCTCATGTTCTTGGACATATTGGAAAGGTCTTTGAGTCCTCTAACCAATGCCTTTGGTCCCATGTCATTTTGATTTACCAATCTCAAGTTATGGCCTTTGACTTAAAGTCCCTTTTTGTTGACTTTTGAAAATGACCTATAATGTTGAAATTGATAACTTTTTGTGAGAGCATTTCTTGGACTTGAAGTATGAATATGAGTTGTAGGAAATGTCTTTCTCTTCAAAATGAGCTTTGGATGGAATTTTTCTGATAATCCATGTGAAAGTTATGCCCTGGTCAACTTCAGTTGACTTTTTCAGCTGTCCAAATATAGTAACTTTTGCATCTTGATGATTTTCTGAGCCAAATTTTAAGAATCATGATCAAGCATTGATCAAATGATGTTTGTGGCTTCAAAATGATATGTTGACCAAAAATTTGAACTTTTGACTGTCAAATGACCATTTTGCCCCTACAGTTGACTGTAGGGCAATTAGGGTTTTGACTGTGCCATTTTGAACTGAATGCCTTGAAACTTGATATGAGGATGTTTGACCATATTTGTAGGCATATGAGACTTGATTGGGCCTTTGAAAACTTCCTTTTCTTGATCAGAACACAAACCCTAGTTTTGACTGTATAGGAGACCTTTGTACTGAGCAACCCTTGGGGGAGTTTTGTGACTTGGCTTGGTAATTTCTTGGAGAATATGGGAGGGCAAATTTTGGGGTGCAACAGTTGCCCCTGTTCAATCTTCTTAGACCTAAGGATGCAGATTGGCTGACGTTCCTTTCGTAATCCGAGGGTAGAAGATGATTGGACACTAGAGTGCCCAGAAATTTGCGCTCACATGTTAGCAGTGTGATAGGGGAATGGGCTTATAGATGCCATTTAGAGATTGCTGGATAGGATGATGGGCTTATAGATGCCATCTGGATGTTGATCGCGTAGGAGATTCCTTAGCGAGAACCTGCATACCTACAAAACAGAAAAATGAGTACCTGACACGTTGCAGGAGCTGATTTTAGATGCTTGGTATAGATGTGTCCTGACTGGTTACAGGAGCTGAGTTTGGAGCTTCAAACGGCGATGAATGAACCAGGGATGGTTACTAACTTGCATGAATGGTAAGAGAACTTTTGGTGATTTTAACTTCAACTACGCTCGTTGAGAAAAATCTTAGCGGGAAATACCATCTTCGCAGGATCGGAACGAGAACCATAGACCATTATAATCTGAAAGGGAATCACCTCACTCGCCGTCGGAGAGGGAATCATAGGAAAAGGAATTATCGCCTCACTCACCGTCGGAGAGGGAACCATGAGAGACTATCACCTCACACTCATTGTCGGAGAGGGAAACATCTGAAAAGGACTTACCACCTCACACACCGTCGGAGAGGGAACCATAGGAGACTATCACCTCACACTCATCGTCGGAGAGGGAAACATCTGAAAAGGACTTACCACCTCACACACCGTCGGAGAGGGAACCATAGGAGACTATCACCTCACACTCATCGTCGGAGAGGGAAACATCTGAAAAGGACTTACCACCTCACACACCGTCGGAGAGGGAACCATAAGAGACTATCACCTCACACTCATCGTCGGAGAGGGAAACATCTGAAAAGGACTTACCACCTCACACACCGTCGGAGAGGGAACCATAGGAGACTATCACCTCACACTCATCGTCGGAGAGGGAAACATCTGAAAAGGACTTACCACCTCACACACCGTCGGAGAGGGAACCATAAGAGACTATCACCTCACACTCATCGTCGGAGAGGGAAACATCTGAAAAGGACTTACCACCTCACACACCGTCGGAGAGGGAACCATAAGAGACTATCACCTCACACTCATCGTCGGAGAGGGAAACATCTGAAAAGGACTTACCACCTCACACACCGTCGGAGAGGGAACCATAGGAGACTATCACCTCACACTCATCGTCGGAGAGGGAAACATCTGAAAAGGACTTACCACCTCACACACCGTCGGAGAGGGAACCATAGGAGACTATCACCTCACACTCATCGTCAGAGAGGGAAACATCTGGGATAACTTCTACTGAGTCTTCATCAGAAAAATCTATTGGGAGTCGATTTAGCTGGACTAGAGAAGGCCTTGGACTGGATAAGAAATCTTTCAAGTTGATTAACTGAACCGGTCTAGGTCTTGAAATATGATTGAGAATTTCAACTGCATCTTTCCTGAAAGGTAAAGGTCAGTCATATGCGATGCATTATATGGATCAAGCAATGATGTTCTCAGCATAAATGAGATTTGTATGATATAATGCGTCTATGCATGCTATAATGATGTATGTGATGTTTTATGAATGTATGTTTTCGTCTAGGAAAGTAAATCCTTGACGGATGCCGGGAAGTCATATCCTGGGCTGATGTTGGAGAATAAACTTTTACTTCCGCTGGGGATGATAGCTGCAAGAATACTGGTAGGAGAAGATGACTCCGTTGCAGAATAAACTTGGCAAATGGAAGGTTCTGCGGGGAGAACAATACTTTAGCGACCATTCTGGGAAGTGATACTCTGTGGGGAGAGGGATGCTTTTGCTGAATTGTTGATAATTACTTGCTAAGGATATCTTTGTTGTATTGGAAGTATGAATAGACTTCGCTGGGGATAAGAGAATTTCGTCGAGGACGCTCTTTCTATGGCTTTTGGCTGAGGATCACCCAGTTATATCCTGTTAAGGAAATAACTCTTTAAATAAAGCCGGACGACGCGTTCTTGCTCTGCGAGGATAAGCTTCCAGAATCTACTGGGGATAAGCTTATTGCTTGGGGAGATGGACTCCAACTTTCCTGGGGGACTAGATTGGACTTTCCTGGGGAAGTTTTGACTGCGGGGGGAAGTGATTCCTTTGAATGTTTGATAAATTGCCAGGGAACAATCTTTAGGTCGAGACTGCCGGGGATGCTTGTTAAGGATATATGTACTGCTGGGGGAAATGTTGAGATCTGCTGGAGGATACTCAACTTCCTTAAGATTTGATAACTTTGCTTGGGGAGAGTGTACTGACTTGCTTACTCTCTGGGGTATTAGGATATCTGGTTACGTTCTTTAGCTGAACCTACCTTGGTAACTGGGAGGATAGAACAATCAGATTGCTTTAAACCACCCGTTATTGCCCCTGTTTCTATGGGGGAGACACATGTGGGATGCTGATAATTATTGAGGGTCAAACCTTCTTCTGGTAGGCAGATGACAGGACATAGTCGTACGCTTTGATCCCTAACTTTTTCCTGGACTGCCCTTTCGGGTTTTCGGTCTACCGGGATACCCATTTTTGCCCAAGCCGCCTTTTCAGGTTTTCGACTTGCCCGGTGTACAGATTTTTCATTTCAACCCTTCATTTTGCCCGAACCCTTTTGGTTCGCCGGGAAGCCCTTATTTTTGCCTAGGTGTGTCAACCTAGCGGGTCTTTGACTTTGCGTAGTATTTTTTTTCGACTATGTCCATGCTCTGAAAGTAGGGAGTTGCCCCTGTTAGAAATGTTTTGCCATGCCACCAGAAGATGTTTAATCATGCAAGATTCATTGTTGGAATGCCCCAAGTGATTCAGGCAGAGATTTGCCCCAAGCTATTCAGACGAAGATTTGCCCCAGGCTATTTGGCCTTTGAGAGATTCTCCGAATCTTGATTGGATTGCCCCAGATGACGGACCATGATTCGGTCGTGCCCCTTGATTGGAGATACTCTTGTTCATTAGACTTTCGTCATGTGAATTTCTATGATGTTCAAACAAAAAGTCATATGCAAACAGAGTTATGTCAAAAATGCAAAGCTTATGTCTGTCTTGAAGATTTTGAAAATGCATTCTTTTTTTCATAAAACAAATGAATGTTTGTAAAACGTGATGTCAACTCCGTATTTACCGTAGGCCTTCAGGAGTCAGGATACCTTTCGTAACAGTATGCTTTCGAACTAACCCATGCTTCAGCTAGGACTTTTAAGGGTTATAACGTGGCCTGGTTCACGGTTTATGAAACAAAGGATAAAGGCTCAAATTTTATTTGTACCCACCCGCTCTTCGTGATATTCTCCAAACCTAAACTCAGTTGATCATACGTTAGACCTTATTTGAGTCTTTGTCCTGATGTTCCAATGATGGTTCAGATATTGCTAACTTATTTTGGATAGGCAGTCATTCCTTTTTTGTTGAGGGTTTGTAAGACCTCTTTCTTGATTTTTGTTATCCCTTTCTTTTTTTTGCCTGACCTGTTTCCTTTTTTGGAATTACAGTCAGCGGGATGCCCCAGTTTTGTAAGTCTCCTTCATAGGTCTTGACTTAATGGGTTTTTGATTTTGGTAATGACTGCCTGTCTTTATGATTATTCGGAACCATCATTGTCTTTTGTTTATTTAAGGACCTCTTTGGTGCCATTCGTTATGCACTTGGATCAACTGAGAGACTACCCTACCCCAGGTTATGACTAAGGGTTTTGATTTTCGAAAATAAAACTCCTACTTCTTTGGCTCGAAGGGGTTGACGAGGGATTATCTTCCTTATAACTCCAGTGTTTAGGATTTGAAACAATGCCTGTACCTCATCAGCGGGGTCTGTTCAAAAGCATACTGTAGCGATCATGGTATCGTTTTCGTCATCCTCCCTCAAGAGGCTTAGAATTAACGAGAGTTGACATCAGAAAAAATATGAAAACAATTTGCATATAGTGAATGCGAATATATTGATTCAAAATAGACATAAGCGATGAATTAATGGAATAACAATGTTTTAACATGAATAAATGTTTGAACGGTCAAAAGAAAAACACAACTTGAACATTCGAATGAACAAAAGTTTCCTAGTCTCGGAGCTTGTCACTTCAACTGGTGAGCCTTGGAGGAATGGTAGAAAAATTCAGCCTGTCCATCTTGTGTGAACTCCAATGCCCCTTCATCGATCAGGTCCTGGATTTTGTTCCTCAGATCCCAACATTCATTGGTATCATGTCCTGGGCTAGCAGAGTGGTAGGCACACCTCTTATTGGGATCATAGGCAGAAGATGCTGTGTTGGGGTTCCGGGGATGAGCCCTTAATGTGATCAGATTCAACCTCAATAGGCGTTGTAAAGCTTGATACAGCGACATGTTGAGCGGGGTGAATTGCCTTCTGGGCTTGTCTGGCTGAAGCTGGTGAGGTTGATGCTGAATTTGTGGCACTGGAGCCATTTGAGGAGCTTTCCCCTTATCCTCTTGTCTCGAGGATGATTGGATGATGAATGGCTTTTTACCCTTAGATGTTTGCCCCAGTTGGTTATCCTGAAGCAGTTGGTTGACGAGAAACCGGAGCTCATCTTGTCTTTGAGCTAAACCTTGAATGGCATTCCTCTGCCCCAGCATTTGGGCTTTCATAACATCCATCTCAGCTTGTAGGTGTTTCAGCCTTTCATCCTCAGCGCGATTCCTGACCAAAGTCTCCGTGAGAAGTGTCCTTAGCTCCTCCTGCCCCTTGGATAGATTCAGGAGGATTTCCCCGAACCGAGTCTCTTGAGCAAGAAAGTCCTGGTTATCTTGTTGGGAAGCCATGGCTGAAATAAACAGCGAGAAGGGTAAGTGACCTGCAAAGAACGGGTACCTATAATGCAATGATATGTATGATATGCATGCAATGTTTTCAAGGACCTCGCGGGGTAAACAAGAAAATTGTTAGCATTTGAGTTTGGTAGCCTGATTGAAGGAACTTCATATTGTTGAGAGCCCTTCATCAAGGGTCAAAGGCTCACCATATCCAGTGGGTCATAGCCCCTGACAACTTTGGCTCGGGGAACTTTCTTCAAGTGTCAAAGCCCACCATATCAAGTGGGTCATAGCCCCTGACAACCTTGGCTAGAGGAAAATAAATCCTCTTTGCCCCTTGCTAGATGTTTGATTCATCGTGACCTGCATCACAAGCCCTTGAGATCCTTGAAATGGGTTAGTATGTATGCAATGGTATGATGCTATGCTATGCATGGGGTAATGTAGGTAACCCTGTTATGAGTCCCAATTAAGGACTGCAAACCAAAACCTGCAAGAAACTTAAGTAAAACCTGTCATGAGTCCCAGTTAAGGACTAAAACAAACCCTACTAGAACTCGGTAAACCTTGTTATGAGTCCTAATTAAGGACTACAAACAAACCCTGCAAGAAACTCAAGTAAAACCTTGTTATGAGTCCCAACTAAGGACTATAAACAAAACCTGCAAGAGACTTAGTACACTTTGTTATGAGTCCTAGTTAAGGACTATGAACAAAACCTGCAAGTAGTTCATGTGTCAGATAACAAGCATGCAAGTAGTCACGTTGGAAGGCACACAAGTCACACAAGAGAAACCCTTAGAGTTTAGGCCAGCATGAGGTCTAGGTGTTACCCTCTTTCAGTTTGTTGGTTCATACCTGTCCTATCAAAGTAACCGGGTTCTTAGAGGATCCCAATATCATTGACTATCCTCAATCGGTCATAACTCCAGCATCGCAATCTTTTCTTGCAGCCAGAACCATCACGAGAGTTTAGCCTCAATGGGCGTAGCATACTGCTACTGTTCTAATGGCCAAGTTGTGTCATTTAAGGTTCTAAGGTTGTTGGTGCTTAATGACTCCTCAGAAGACCCATATTCTCCTCGTTGCAACACAAGGGATATCGGTACAGACCAATGTGCCACACCAACGTAGCCACTGCTTCACCCGTGTCGGTCTACGCCGGACAGGTCCCTCACAGCTTATGCTACCTAAACAGGGTATCCCCAGATCCGGGTTAGGATCTATGTAACTCCCATGCAACCCACAATTTTAAAGCAGACAAGTCAATACAATTGAAAACACAGTTATGAACTAACCCTAAGGTACACCTCACTTTATAAAGAGTCCCCAGCAGAGTCGCCAGTTCTGTGATCGGTGGATCTGGAACTGACTGTTTAACGCTGGTTCGCGAAATGTCGCGGAAGTAAGAGTCGCCACCGTCTTTTATTTTCTCCAAATGGAAAGGACAAAAGCACAGAAAAATTCCTTATAGAGATTGCTCTCGGTTCGGGAGGTAGATTATAGAAAGGGAAGGTGTTAGCACCCTTTCTATCCATGGTTATCCATGGGCTCTTAGATACTTGCTCATTATATTTTCAAAAGTGTTTTGTTTGCTTTTCAATGTGGGTTTTAAAAAGTTTCTTTGAAAAATTTCAGTTCGACTCGTACGTCAGAGTGTTTGAAAAATTGCTTTGAAAGCTTTTGAAAGGTGTCAGTGTGAAAAGATTTTTGTTTGTTTTTGAAGAGAGCAAGTATCTACGAGTCGTCTACCTACCCTAAGAAATTCGTCTGTGTAAATGTCCTTTAAAGTAGTGCCATCCCACCATGGAGAGATAGGTAGCACCACCGTTGGAGGTGTTCGGGTCAATTCGAGTTTGTAGGGACATGGTGATCACCAGAGCAATGGGAAGACACCTTAGAAGCTACCCTCATGCCAGGTTCCCGGATCATGAGGACTTACTAAGACATCCTCTACTCGACGATCACCTTTCGAGGCAAGGCAACAGTGAGGCGTACCCTAGGGGTGGTGTGTGCGAATTGTGTGTCGTTTTCATTTGCATTTGTCTTGTCATGTTAAAGTGATCTACGCTTGATTTCATTATGGCCATTCATTCTTGCATGCTTTGTTTAACAGTTAATATTTGCGGGAAAAGTAAATTCTAAACTATTACAAATGGCGCGGGTCCACATCGCCAAAATTAAACCGGACCCGATTTGACAGAAAAGTAAATAAAATTAAAAGAATTAAAAGTGCGAGAAGTAAATGTTACAACGCTTTGGGAGAGGTACATAATTATTTAAGCGAAATAAAGTAAATGTGCGAAATTAAATCGAAACGAGGGCGTTGGACCCTTTTGCAAAATATTAGATTACATGACTTAATTAATTAGAATTAATGAGGAATTAGAATTAAAAATTAAAAAGAAGAATGTTTTTGGCATTTTTAGTGTTTTTAGGAATTTGATGAAAAAAAGTTAATTAAAATTAAACTAAAGGCAAACCCTAATTCTAATAGCTTTTAAATTTATTGTGAAAATATTAAATTGAAACCTAAATTAAACCTAAGTTTTTTATATACAATTTAATTATAAAAAATAAATAAATCAATAATATTATGGTAAAAAGGAAAATTAAAAGGAATAAAAAGTTATTAAACCTAATTCTATATTTTTGGATTTTTTATGAAAAAGAATTAATATTGCAAACCCTAATTTAAATTGAATTTATTTACATGCTAATTTATTTATAAGGAAATAATTAAAATAAAAATTATTTATCACATTTTTGTCTTTTCTGATTTTTTTATGATGCTTTTTCATATTTTGTAAAAATAATAATTAATTTAAACAAATAAAGAAAATAAAATAACAATAAAAAATAAAATAAGAAAAATATAGAGAAAGCAAACCAGGGGGGGATCAGGCCCCAATTGTGAGGTGTTGTTGTGAAATTCAGGCCCATTTAGCATAGCCTTCTTTGACTTTTTTGCTAGCATGCTGGTACGTTGACTGGAGTGTAACGTGTTCCCCAATCTATAGCCCTTGATCTGATGCTGGGATGGACGTGGCATGTTGATTTCTGAAGGTGTATGATGTACGTCAATGTTGAACCTGCACGTGAACATTAGTGGAAAAATATTATGGAAATAGCGTAGACCTGGGGTTCGAACCCAGGTCTTGGGCGTTGCAAGCATACGTACCTGCCACTGGGCCATGTCAACGCGTTTAATATATATATAACAAATAAATAATATAAAACAAAAGCGACGGTGAATGGACTTTGCGCGCAAAAAATTTGAATAAGCCAGTCACGTCTTGACAACGAGGTCGTCTTCTTTCTTTTTCCTGAAACACAAACCTTAAGCAACGGTTTTAGACGCGTTTCATTAGGAGGCTTTTGGAAAAATCGCGATTAGGTCTCAGGGCTCTATAAATTGAGCGCGAATATTGATTCTTCTTCGTCCAAGCTTGCTGAATGCAACCATGGTGGTCTTGAGGGCTAATTTTACCTCTTTTAAGAATCCCTAATTTTGAGCTTTGTAAACCCTAGAAAAGCAACAATGGCGAAATTGCATACACAGCATAATAATCAAATTAAAGACATTGGTTAGCTTCAAAGCATCATAATGAACATGAATCCATAAATAAAAAATGCAAAAGATGCGTGAATTATGATGCACAATTCTGCAATTTCTTTGAAACAGTTTGTGTCCTAGGTACCGATTCTTGGAGCTTTGGTTGTTGTTTTTGATTGAAACACGTTCAGGGAACCTTGAGGAAGTTGTTGGAATGAATTTCGTGTCTTGAATCAACCTCTAAAGTGGTTTTCAGTTTTGAACTTTTTTGGAGAAATTTCAAGTTTCTCAAAGGCTTTCGGGCGCAGCTTTCAGTCCCCCCTGATTAGGTTTTGATTCATGCTTATGTACTGATGATATTAGGTCAAAAATATTGATGAAAATCTCTTGCAATCATGGATTGAATATTTGATTTTTTTCCATTATGTTTCATATCTTTTTCACATGGTTTTTGTATCAATTATGCTCAAATCAAACCAAATCTTTCCTAATTAGCCTATGCACGAAATCTTGATGGCAAAACATGCATGAAAAGATTTTTTAGGTCAAGTTATATATTTTCCACATATTTAAATGATTTAAATGAATTAATATAAATAATAATTCAAATAAATAAATAAATAATGAGAAAATACTTCCCTTTGGGCCAAGTGGTCGTGCATATGCTTGGAATGATGAATCATGGAAGAAAAATGGGCCCATTAGCAATTTTAGGTCATTTGAAGTAGTGTTGACTTTTCAAAATATCCAAAAATTTCCCAACTTCCACAAGGCATAACTTGCTCAATTTTTAAACTTTTCTCATGTTCTTGGACATTTTGGAAAGGTCTTTGAGTCCTCTAACCAATGCCTTTGGTCCCATGTCATTTTGATTTACCAACCTCAAGTTATGGCCTTTGACTTAAAGTCCCTTTTTGTTGACTTTTGAAAATGACCTATAATGTTGAAATTGATAACTTTTTGTGAGAGCATTTCTTGGACTTGAAGTATGAAGATGAGTTGTAGGAAATGTCTTTCTCTTCAAAATGAGCTTTGGATGGAATTTTTCTGATAATCCATGTGAAAGTTATGCCCTGGTCAACTTCAGTTGACTTTTTCAGCTGTCCAAATATAGTAACTTTTGCATCTTGATGATTTTCTGAGCCAAATTTTAAGAATCATGATCAAGCATTGATCAAATGATGTTTGTGGCTTCAAAATGATATGTTGACCAAAAATTTGAACTTTTGACTGTCAAATGACCATTTTGCCCCTACAGTTGACTGTAGGGCAATTAGGGTTTTGACTGTGCCATTTTGAACTGAATGCCTTGAAACTTGATATGAGGATGCTTGACCATATTTGTAGGCATATGAGACTTGATTGGGCCTTTGAAAACTTCCTTTTCTTGATCAGAACACAAACCCTAGTTTTGACTGTATAGGAGACCTTTGTACTGAGCAACCCTTGGGGGAGTTTTGTGACTTGGCTTGGTAATTTCTTGGAGAATATGGGAGGGAAAATTTTGGGGTGCAACAGTTGCCCCTGTTCAATCTTCTTAGACCTGAGGATGCAGATTGGCTGACGTGCCTTTCGTAATCCGAGGGTAGAAGATGATTGGACACTAGAGTGCCCAGAAATTTGCGCTCACATGTTAGCAGTGTGATAGGGGAATGGGCTTATAGATGCCATTTAGAGATTGCTGGATAGGATGATGGGCTTATAGATGCCATCTGGATGTTGATCGCGTAGGAGATTCCTTAGCGAGAACCTGCATACCTACAAAACAGAAAAATGAGTACCTGACACGTTGCAGGAGCTGATTTTAGATGCTTGGTATAGATGTGTCCTGACTGGTTACAGGAGCTGAGTTTGGAGCTTCAAACGGCGATGAATGAACCAGGGATGGTTACTAACTTGCATGAATGGTAAGAGAACTTTTGGTGATTTTAACTTCAACTACGCTCGTTGAGAAAAATCTTAGCGGGAAATACCATCTTCGCAGGATCGGAACGAGAACCATAGACCATTATAATCTGAAAGGGAATCACCTCACTCGCCGTCGGAGAGGGAATCATAGGAAAAGGAATTATCGCCTCACTCACCGTCGGAGAGGGAACCATGAGAGACTATCACCTCACACTCATTGTCGGAGAGGGAAACATCTGAAAAGGACTTACCACCTCACACACCGTCGGAGAGGGAACCATAGGAGACTATCACCTCACACTCATCGTCGGAGAGGGAAACATCTGAAAAGGACTTACCACCTCACACACCGTCGGAGAGGGAACCATAGGAGACTATCACCTCACACTCATCGTCGGAGAGGGAAACATCTGAAAAGGACTTACCACCTCACACACCGTCGGAGAGGGAACCATAAGAGACTATCACCTCACACTCATCGTCGGAGAGGGAAACATCTGAAAAGGACTTACCACCTCACACACCGTCGGAGAGGGAACCATAGGAGACTATCACCTCACACTCATCGTCGGAGAGGGAAACATCTGAAAAGGACTTACCACCTCACACACCGTCGGAGAGGGAACCATAAGAGACTATCACCTCACACTCATCGTCGGAGAGGGAAACATCTGAAAAGGACTTACCACCTCACACACCGTCGGAGAGGGAACCATAAGAGACTATCACCTCACACTCATCGTCGGAGAGGGAAACATCTGAAAAGGACTTACCACCTCACACACCGTCGGAGAGGGAACCATAGGAGACTATCACCTCACACTCATCGTCGGAGAGGGAAACATCTGAAAAGGACTTACCACCTCACACACCGTCGGAGAGGGAAACATAGGAGACTATCACCTCACACTCATCGTCGGAGAGGGAAACATCTGAAAAGGACTTACCACCTCACACACCGTCGGAGAGGGAACCATAGGAGACTATCACCTCACACTCATCGTCGGAGAGGGAAACATCTGGGATAACTTCTACTGAGTCTTCATCAGAAAAATCTGTTGGGAGTCGATTTAGCTGGACTAGAGAAGGCCTTGGACTGGATAAGAAATCTTTCAAGTTGATTAACTGAACCGGTCTAGGTCTTGAAATATGATTGAGAATTTCAACTGCATCTTTCCTGAAAGGTAAAGGTCAGTCATATGCGATGCATTATATGGATCAAGCAATGATGTTCTCAGCATAAATGAGATTTGTATGATATAATGCGTCTATGCATGCTATAATGATGTATGTGATGTTTTATGAATGTATGTTTTCGTCTAGGAAAGTAAATCCTTGACGGATGCCGGGAAGTCATATCATGGGCTGATGTTGGAGAATAAACTTTTACTTCCGCTGGGGATGATAGCTGCAAGAATACTGGTAGGAGAAGATGACTCCGTTGCAGAATAAACTTGGCAAATGGAAGGTTCTGCGGGGAGAACAATACTTTAGCGACCATGCTGGGAAGTGATACTCTGTGGGGAGAGGGATGCTTTTGCTGAATTGTTGATAATTACTTGCTAAGGATATCTTTGTTGTATTGGAAGTATGAATAGACTTCGCTGGGGATAAGAGAATTTCGTCGAGGACGCTCTTTCTATGGCTTTTGGCTGAGGATCACCCAGTTATATCCTGTTAAGGAAATAACTCTTTAAATAAAGTCGGACGACGCGTTCGTGCTCTGCGAGGATAAGCTTCCAGAATCTACTGGGGATAAGCTTATTGCTTGGGGAGATGGACTCCAACTTTCCTGGGGGACTAGATTGGACTTTCCTGGGGAAGTTTTGACTGCGGGGGGAAGTGATTCCTTTGAATGTTTGATAAATTGCCAGGGAACAATCTTTAGGTCGAGACTGTCGGGGATGCTTGTTAAGGATATATGTACTGCTGGGGGAAATGTTGAGATCTGCTGGAGGATACTCAACTTCCTTAAGATTTGATAACTTTGCTTGGGGAGAGTGTACTGACTTGCTTACTCTCTGGGGAATTAGGATATCTGGTTACGTTCTTTAGCTGAACCTACCTTGGTAACTGGGAGGATAGAACAATCAGATTGCTTTAAACCACCCGTTATTGCCCCTGTTTCTATGGGGGAGACACATGTGGGATGCTGATAATTATTGAGGGTCAAACCTTCTTCTGGTAGGCAGATGACAGGACATAGTCGTACGCTTTGATCCCTAACTTTTTCCTGGACTGCCCTTTCGGGTTTTCGGTCTACCGGGATACCCATTTTTGCCCAAGCCGCCTTTTCAGGTTTTCGACTTGCCCGGTGTACAGATTTTTCATTTCAACCCTTCATTTTGCCCGAACCCTTTTGGTTCGCCGGGAAGCCCTTATTTTTGCCTAGGTGTGTCAACCTAGCGGGTCTTTGACTTTGCGTAGTATTTTTTTTCGACTATGTCCATGCTCTGAAAGTAGGGAGTTGCCCCTGTTAGAAATGTTTTGCCATGCCACCAGAAGATGTTTAATCATGCAAGATTCATTGTTGGAATGCCCCAAGTGATTCAGGCAGAGATTTGCCCCAAGCTATTCAGACGAAGATTTGCCCCAGGCTATTTGGCCTTTGAGAGATTCTCCGAATCTTGATTGGATTGCCCCAGATGACGGACCATGATTCGGTCGTGCCCCTTGATTGGAGATACTCTTGTTCATTAGACTTTCGTCATGTGAATTTCTATGCTGTTCAAACAAAAAGTCATATGCAAACAGAGTTATGTCAAAAATGCAAAGCTTATGTCTGTCTTGAAGATTTTGAAAATGCATTCTTTTTTTCATAAAACAAATGAATGTTTGTAAAACGTGATGTCAACTCCGTATTTACCGTAGGCCTTCAGGAGTCAGGATACCTTTCGTAACAGTATGCTTTCGAACTAACCCATGCTTCAGCTAGGACTTTTAAGGGTTATAACGTGGCCTGGTTCACGGTTTATGAAACAAAGGATAAAGGCTCAAATTTTATTTGTACCCACCCGCTCTTCGTGATATTCTCCAAACCTAAACTCAGTTGATCATACGTTAGACCTTATTTGAGTCTTTGTCCTGATGTTCCAATGATGGTTCAGATATTGCTAACTTATTTTGGATAGGCAGTCATTCCTTTTTTGTTGAGGGTTTGTAAGACCTCTTTCTTGATTTTTGTTATCCCTTTCTTTTTTTTGCCTGACCTGTTTCCTTTTTTGGAATTACAGTCAGCGGGATGCCCCAGTTTTGTAAGTCTCCTTCATAGGTCTTGACTTAATGGGTTTTTGATTTTGGTAATGACTGCCTGTCTTTATGATTATTCGGAACCATCATTGTCTTTTGTTTATTTAAGGACCTCTTTGGTGCCATTCGTTATGCACTTGGATCAACTGAGAGACTACCCTACCCCAGGTTATGACTAAGGGTTTTGATTTTCGAAAATAAAACTCCTACTTCTTTGGCTCGAAGGGGTTGACGAGGGATTATCTTCCTTATAACTCCAGTGTTTAGGATTTGAAACAATGCCTGTACCTCATCAGCGGGGTCTGTTCAAAAGCATACTGTAGCGATCATGGTATCGTTTTCGTCATCCTCCCTCAAGAGGCTTAGAATTAACGAGAGTTGACATCAGAAAAAATATGAAAACAATTTGCATATAGTGAATGCGAATATATTGATTCAAAATAGACATAAGCGATGAATTAATGGAATAACAATGTTTTAACATGAATAAATGTTTGAACGGTCAAAAGAAAAACACAACTTGAACATTCGAATGAACAAAAGTTTCCTAGTCTCGGAGCTTGTCACTTCAACTGGTGAGCCTTGGAGGAATGGTAGAAAAATTCAGCCTGTCCATCTTGTGTGAACTCCAATGCCCCTTCATCGATCAGGTCCTGGATTTTGTTCCTCAGATCCCAACATTCATTGGTATCATGTCCTGGGCTAGCAGAGTGGTAGGCACACCTCTTATTGGGATCATAGGCAGGAGATGCTGTGTTGGGGTTCCGGGGATGAGCCCTTAATGTGATCAGATTCAACCTCAATAGGCGTTGTAAAGCTTGATACAGCGACATGTTGAGCGGGGTGAATTGCCTTCTGGGCTTGTCTGGCTGAAGCTGGTGAGGTTGATGCTGAATTTGTGGCACTGGAGCCATTTGAGGAGCTTTCCCCTTATCCTCTTGTCTCGAGGATGATTGGATGATGAATGGCTTTTTACCCTTAGATGTTTGCCCCAGTTGGTTATCCTGAAGCAGTTGGTTGACGAGAAACCGGAGCTCATCTTGTCTTTGAGCTAAACCTTGAATGGCATTCCTCTGCCCCAGCATTTGGGCTTTCATAACATCCATCTCAGCTTGTAGGTGTTTCAGCCTTTCATCCTCAGCGCGATTCCTGACCAAAGTCTCCGTGAGAAGTGTCCTTAGCTCCTCCTGCCCCTTGGATAGATTCAGGAGGATTTCCCCGAACCGAGTCTCTTGAGCAAGAAAGTCCTGGTTATCTTGTTGGGAAGCCATGGCTGAAATAAACAGCGAGAAGGGTAAGTGACCTGCAAAGAACGGGTACCTGTAATGCAATGATATGTATGATATGCATGCAATGTTTTCAAGGACCTCGCGGGGTAAACAAGAAAATTGTTAGCATTTGAGTTTGGTAGCCTGATTGAAGGAACTTCATATTGTTGAGAGCCCTTCATCAAGGGTCAAAGGCTCACCATATCCAGTGGGTCATAGCCCCTGACAACTTTGGCTCGGGGAACTTTCTTCAAGTGTCAAAGCCCACCATATCAAGTGGGTCATAGCCCCTGACAACCTTGGCTAGAGGAAAATAAATCCTCTTTGCCCCTTGCTAGATGTTTGATTCATCGTGACCTGCATCACAAGCCCTTGAGATCCTTGAAATGGGTTAGTATGTATGCAATGGTATGATGCTATGCTATGCATGGGGTAATGTAGGTAACCCTGTTATGAGTCCCAATTAAGGACTGCAAACCAAAACCTGCAAGAAACTTAAGTAAAACATGTCATGAGTCCCAGTTAAGGACTAAAACAAACCCTACTAGAACTCGGTAAACCTTGTTATGAGTCCTAATTAAGGACTACAAACAAACCCTGCAAGAAACTCAAGTAAAACCTTATTATGAGTCCCAACTAAGGACTATAAACAAAACCTGCAAGAGACTTAGTACACTTTGTTATGAGTCCTAGTTAAGGACTATGAACAAAACCTGCAAGTAGTTCATGTGTCAGATAACAAGCATGCAAGTAGTCACGTTGGAAGGCACACAAGTCACACAAGAGAAACCCTTAGAGTTTAGGCCAGCATGAGGTCTAGGTGTTACCCTCTTTCAGTTTGTTGGTTCATACCTGTCCTATCAAAGTAACCGGGTTCTTAGAGGATCCCAATATCATTGGCTATCCTCAATCGGTCATAACTCCAGCATCGCAATCTTTTCTTGCAGCCAGAACCATCACGAGAGTTTAGCCTCAATGGGCGTAGCATACTGCTACTGTTCTAATGGCCAAGTTGTGTCATTTAAGGTTCTAAGGTTGTTGGTGCTTAATGACTCCTCAGAAGACCCATATTCTCCTCGTTGCAACACAAGGGATATCGGTACAGACCAAGGTGCCACACCAACGTAGCCACTGCTTCACCCGTGTCGGTCTACGCCGGACAGGTCCCTCACAGCTTATGCTACCTAAACAGGGTATCCCCAGATCCGGGTTAGGATCTATGTAACTCCCATGCAACCCACAATTTTAAAGCAGACAAGTCAATACAATTGAAAACACAGTTATGAACTAACCCTAAGGTACACCTCACTTTATAAAGAGTCCCCAGCAGAGTCGCCAGTTCTGTGATCGGTGGATCTGGAACTGATTGTTTAACGCTGGTTCGCGAAATGTCGCGGAAGCAAGAGTCGCCACCGTCTTTTATTTTCTCCAAATGGAAAGGACAAAAGCATAGAAAAATTCCTTATAGAGATTGCTCTCGGTTCGGGAGGTAGATTATAGAAAGGGAAGGTGTTAGCACCCTTTCTATCCATGGTTATCCATGGGCTCTTAGATACTTGCTCATTGTGTTTTCAAAAGTGTTTTGTTTGCTTTTCAATGTGGGTTTTAAAAAGTTTCTTTGAAAAATTTCAGTTCGACTCGTACGTCAGAGTGTTTGAAAAATTGCTTTGAAAGCTTTTGAAAGGTGTCAGTGTGAAAAGATTTTTGTTTGTTTTTGAAGAGAGCAAGTATCTACGAGTCGTCTACCTACCCTAAGGAATTCGTCTGTGTAAATGTCCTTTAAAGTAGTGCCATCCCACCATGGAGAGATAGGTAGCACCACCGTTGGAGGTGTTCGGGTCAATTCGAGTTTGTAGGGACATGGTGATCACCAGAGCAATGGGAAGACACCTTAGAAGCTACCCTCATGCCAGGTTCCCGGATCATGAGGACTTACTAAGACATCCTCTACTCGACGATCACCTTTCGAGGCAAGGCAACAGTGAGGCGTACCCTAGGGGTGGTGTGTGCGAATTGTGTGTCGTTTTCATTTGCATTTGTCTTGTCATGTTAAAGTGATCTACGCTTGATTTCATTATGGCCATTCATTCTTGCATGCTTTGTTTAACAGTTAATATTTGCGGGAAAAGTAAATTCTAAACTATTACAAATGGCGCGGGTCCACATCGCCAAAATTAAACCGGACCCGATTTGACAGAAAAGTAAATAAAATTAAAAGAATTAAAAGTGCGAGAAGTAAATGTTACAACGCTTTGGGAGAGGTACATAATTATTTAAGCGAAATAAAGTAAATGTGCGAAATTAAATCGAAACGAGGGCGTTGGACCCTTTTGCAAAATATTAGATTACATGACTTAATTAATTAGAATTAATGAGGAATTAGAATTAAAAATTAAAAAGAAGAATGTTTTTGGCATTTTTAGTGTTTTTAGGAATTTGATGAAAAAAAGTTAATTAAAATTAAACTAAAGGCAAACCCTAATTCTAATAGCTTTTAAATTTATTGTGAAAATATTAAATTGAAACCTAAATTAAACCTAAGTTTTTTATATACAATTTAATTATAAAAAATAAATAAATCAATAATATTATGGTAAAAAGGAAAATTAAAAGGAATAAAAAGTTATTAAACCTAATTCTATATTTTTGGATTTTTTATGAAAAAGAATTAATATTGCAAACCCTAATTTAAATTGAATTTATTTACATGCTAATTTATTTATAAGGAAATAATTAAAATAAAAATTATTTATCACATTTTTGTCTTTTCTGATTTTTTTATGATGCTTTTTCATATTTTGTAAAAATAATAATTAATTTAAACAAATAAAGAAAATAAAATAACAATAAAAAATAAAATAAGAAAAATATAGAGAAAGCAAACCAGGGGGGGATCAGGCCCCAATTGTGAGGTGTTGTTGTGAAATTCAGGCCCATTTAGCATAGCCTTCTTTGACTTTTTTGCTAGCATGCTGGTACGTTGACTGGAGTGTAACGTGTTCCCCAATCTATAGCCCTTGATCTGATGCTGGGATGGACGTGGCATGTTGATTTCTGAAGGTGTATGATGTACGTCAATGTTGAACCTGCACGTGAACATTAGTGGAAAAATATTATGGAAATAGCGTAGACCTGGGGTTCGAACCCAGGTCTTGGGCGTTGCAAGCATACGTACCTGCCACTGGGCCATGTCAACGCGTTTAATATATATATAACAAATAAATAATATAAAACAAAAGCGACGGTGAATGGACTTTGCGCGCAAAAAATTTGAATAAGCCAGTCACGTCTTGACAACGAGGTCGTCTTCTTTCTTTTTCCTGAAACACAAACCTTAAGCAACGGTTTTAGACGCGTTTCATTAGGAGGCTTTTGGAAAAATCGCGATTAGGTCTCAGGGCTCTATAAATTGAGCGCGAATATTGATTCTTCTTCGTCCAAGCTTGCTGAATGCAACCATGGTGGTCTTGAGGGCTAATTTTACCTCTTTTAAGAATCCCTAATTTTGAGCTTTGTAAACCCTAGAAAAGCAACAATGGCGAAATTGCATACACAGCATAATAATCAAATTAAAGACATTGGTTAGCTTCAAAGAATCATAATGAACATGAATCCATAAATAAAAAAATGCAAAAGATGCGTGAATTATGATGCACGATTCTGCAATTTCTTTGAAACAGTTTGTGTCCTAGGTACCGATTCTTGGAGCTTTGGTTGTTGTTTTTGATTGAAACACGTTCAGGGAACCTTGAGGAAGCTGTTGGAATGAATTTCGTGTCTTAAATCAACCTCTAAAGTGGTTTTCAGTTTTGAACTTTTTTGGGGAAATTTCAAGTTTCTCAAAGGCTTCCGGGCGCAGCTTTCAGTCCCCCCTGATTAGGTTTTGATTCATGCTTATGTACTGAGGCTATTAGGTCAAAAATATTGATGAAAATCTCTTGCAATCATGGATTGAATATTTGATTTTTTTCCATTATGTTTCATATCTTTTTCACATGGTTTTTGTATCAATTATGCTCAAATCAAACCAAATCTTTCCTAATTAGCCTATGCACGAAATCTTGATGGCAAAACATGCATGAAAAGATTTTTTAGGTCAAGTTATATATTTTCCACATATTTAAATGATTTAAATGAATTAATATAAATAATAATTCAAATAAATAAATAAATAATGAGAAAATACTTCCCTTTGGGCCAAGTGGTCGTGCATATGCTTGGAATGATGAATCATGGAAGAAAAATGGGCCCATTAGCAATTTTAGGTCATTTGAAGTAGTGTTGACTTTTCAAAATATCCAAAAATTTCCCAACTTCCACAAGGCATAACTTGCTCAATTTTTAAGCTTTTCTCATGTTCTTGGACATTTTGGAAAGGTCTTTGAGTCCTCTAACCAATGCCTTTGGTCCCATGTCATTTTGATTTACCAACCTCAAGTTATGGCCTTTGACTTAAAGTCCCTTTTTGTTGACTTTTGAAAATGACCTATAATGTTGAAATTGTTAACTTTTTGTGAGAGCATTTCTTGGACTTGAAGTATGAAGATGAGTTGTAGGAAATGTCTTTCTCTTCAAAATGAGCTTTGGATGGAATTTTTCTGATAATCCATGTGAAAGTTATGCCCTGGTCAACTTCAGTTGACTTTTTCAGCTGTCCAAATATAGTAACTTTTGCATCTTGATGATTTTCTGAGCCAAATTTTAAGAATCATGATCAAGCATTGATCAAATGATGTTTGTGGCTTCAAAATGATATGTTGACCAAAAATTTGAACTTTTGACTGTCAAATGACCATTTTGCCCCTACAGTTGACTGTAGGGCAATTAGGGTTTTGACTGTGCCATTTTGAACTGAATGCCTTGAAACTTGATATGAGGATGCTTGACCATATTTGTAGGCATATGAGACTTGATTGGGCCTTTGAAAACTTCCTTTTCTTGATCAGAACACAAACCCTAGTTTTGACTGTATAGGAGACCTTTGTACTGAGCAACCCTTGGGGGAGTTTTGTGACTTGGCTTGGTAATTTCTTGGAGAATATGGGAGGGAAAATTTTGGGGTGCAACAGTTGTCATGTCTTGTTTCAGGTATTAATCCGGAACTTGCTTTTGTCGGTCGTTGAGATAGTTGTCCTGGCTAGTTTCAGGTATTAATCTCTGACCTTAGAAAGAAAGATAGTTTTCCCGTCTGGTTTTGGGTATTAATCTTCAATCTGCTCATGTAGATAGTTTTCCTGGCTTGTTACAGGTATTAATCTATAATCGGTCGTCCACAGATAATTGTCCTGGCTTGTTTCAGGTATTAATCCGGAACTTACTTTTATCGGTCGTTGAGATAGTTGTCCTGGCTAGTTTTAGTTATTAATCTCTGATCTTAGAAAGAAAGATAGTTTTCCAGTCTGGTTTCGGGTATTAATCTTCAATCTTCTCATGTAGATAGTTTTTCTGGCTTGTTACAGGTATTAATATACAATTGGTCGTCCACAGATAGTTGTCCTGGCTTGTTACATGTATTTATTTGGAACTTGGCAATGTTGGTCACATAGATAGTTCCCCGTCTAGTTTCGGGCATTAATCTTTGACATGTTGTACTTGTTGGTAAACCTGTCTTGCTTCAGGAGTTCATACCACTTGGTCGTGTAGATAGTTTCCCTGTTTGGCTTAGGGCATTAATCTTTGACCTGCTGTATAAGTTGATAGTGTTTGTTTGTTTGCTAATTTCAACCTGAAAAGGTAAAACCAGTTTCATGCTATGACATGATGTATGAATTGCAAGATGATCTCAAAATAAATGAGATTGTGATATATGCATTTGTGTTGTATATGCTATGATGTTTGTAGAAATGGTGTATGAATGCAATGTATGAATGCAATGTATGAACGTGTCATCTGTTCTATTGCAGTGTTGTTGAATTAGGGAAAATAAATCCCCCGATTGTTGAATTAGGGTGTAGGTCTTCAAATATGTTGAAGTTAAATGCTGGGAGATAGATTTTCATTGTTTAGAGAAATAAACTCCGTTGGGGAAGGAAAACTTCGTGCAATGTTTAGGGATTTTGTGAAATCCTATTGGGGAATCTCGGGAATCTTGGCGACATCACTGGGGAATTTTTTTTGTTGGAGCAGTAATTTGGAGATTCTTGCTCCGTCGGGGATATGAGAACCTGACACCATTAGGTTGCATGCTGATAATATGGAAGTGACCTTGTAGTAGGATGTCTCTACCTCTGTACCTGCTGGAGAAGGTCTCTACGTGGGTTTGCAGATGGCCTTTAAACATTGCCCCATTTCTTAAAGCCATTAGTAACTGTCTTTCTGTTTTTTATGCGTGTATTTGTAAAAGGTAATCACATTCAAATGTATATGTTCAAAAATAATCACTGGACGTTTTTGCAAACAAAACAGAAAAATAAAAACAAATAGTTTTGCACTTTTAAAGAGATAGTTTGGTATTAATTTGAATAAGCGTTTTTGTACAAGGAGACAAACATCCTAATAAGAGAATGTCGTCGTAAGAATGGAAAACTATACAAAATAGTGTACAAAGAAAAAAAAAGCTATGTGAAATCATCCCATTGGGTTCCCATTCTTCTATTGCCTTTATGTCTTCGAGCGTCTCATCTCTTTGCTGCTTGTCCGAAGCTGACTAGATTGATTAGTACCACTTGAGCTTAATAGTTGATACTGAAGATTGGTTGTAAAGTGATCCAATGGGACATAGTTATACGCTTTAAATCCATGACTTTTGTCTGGACCGCCCTTTTGAGTTTTCAGTCCACCGGGATACCCTTTTTTTGCCCAAGCTGCCTTTTCAGGTTTTCGACTTGCTGGATGTATAGATTTTTTTTCATGTGTATATCCCTAATTTTTGCCCAAAACCTTTTGGTTCGCCGGGATGCCCTTATTTTTTCCTAGGCCAATCAACCTAGCGGGTCTTTGTTCATTTGTAGTATCTTTTAACTATGTCCACGTTTACAAGGTGCGGAAGGTCGTCACCATCCATAATGGTTAAGATCATGGCTCCACCAGAAAATATGTTCTTAATCACAAATAGCCCTTCGTATGTGGGAGTCCATTTTCCCCTGGGATCACCTTGAGGTAGGATAATTCCTTTGATTACCAGATCACCAGCCTGATATACTTGACGTCTGACCTTCTTGTTAAAAGCTTTGATCATACTTTTTTGGTACATCTGACCATGGTAGACAGCTGCAAGCCTTTTCTCGTCAATCAGGTTTAATTGGTCGAGTAGAGTCTGAACCCATTCGTCTTTATTCAAACCTGCGTCCTTCATGATTCTCAAGGAAGGGATCTGGACTTCAATGGGTAGGACAGCTTCCATACGGTATACCAAAGAGAAAGGAGTTTCCCCTATTGATGTGCGTATTATGGTGCGGTAACCATGAAGAGAAAATAGTGTCATCTTTTGGATGATCTTCTTGATGTTTTTATTAGCAGCCTCTACAGCACCATTCATCTACAGTCAGTAAGGAGAAGAGTTATGATGTTGGATCTTGAATTGCATGCAGATCTCGGTGATCATAATATTATTGAGATTGGTTCCATTATCCATAATGATTCTTTCTGGAATACTGTACCAATAGATAAGGTTATGTCTGATGAATCAGGCCACTATGTTCTTGGTAACAGAAGCAAATGAAGCCGCCTCGACCCATTTTGTGAAGTAATCAATGGCGAAGGGGATGAAGTAGTGCCCATTAGAAGTTGTAGGTCTAATCTCTCCAATCATATTGATGCCCCACATTGGGAATAGCCAGGGAACAGTCAAAACGTTCAAGGGGACCGGGGGCACATGTAGTTTATCAGCATAAATCTGGAACTTGTGACAAGTTCGTGAATGCTGATAACAGTCTGCTTCCATAGTGGACCAGTAGTATCCTGCCCGTAGGAACTTTTTAGCCATCGTGTGCCCACTAGAATGGGTGCCACAGGTACCTTCATGTAAATCATCCATAATCCTCTCTGCCTCACTCTTGTCTACACACTAAAGCAAAGTAGAGTCATGGTTACGCTTGTAGAGGATCCCGTTACTGAGGAAGTACTTGGCGGAGAACCTTCTTTGGAACTTCTTATCAATGACTGAAGCTCCTTCAGGGTATTCTTGGGCTTCGAGATATCTTTTGACTTCATGGAACCATGGTTTTTCCACTACTTCTTCAGTATCAATCTCATGACAGTATACTGGTTCATCCATTCTATCAATAGTGATATGAGGAGCTTCGTTATCCCACCTGACCTTGAACATGGATGACATAGTAGCTAGCGCATCCGCTAGTCGGTTTTCCTCTCATGGAAAATGCTCAAAGGTAACTTTTTCAAAATGTGGAATCAGTGTCAACACATGCTCTCTGTAAGGGATGATATTAGGGTGCTTCGTGTCCCATTCTCCTTTGATTTGACTGATTACTAAGGCCGAGTCTCCAAATACACTCAAGAATTTGATCCTCGAGTCGATAGCAGCCTTAAGACCCATAATTCATGCTTCATATTCGGCCATATTATTAGTACAATTGAAACATAGACTAGCAGTGAAAGGAGTATGACAGCCTTCAGGAGATATGATCACAGCACCGATGCCATTGCCAAGTGCGTTGGAAGCTCCGCCAGAAACCATAGTCCATCGGGATCCTTTTTCAGGTCCTTCATCTGGTCCAGGCTCTTCACAATCAGTTACTAACATGATGTTCTCATCCAGAAACTCAAAATTCATGGATTGGTAGTCGTCCACAGCCTGATGGGCCAAATGATCAGCTAATACACTTCCCTTAATTGTTTTCTGGGTTGTATACTGAATGTCGTATTTGGTCAGGATCATCTGCCATCTTTTGATTCTTCGGGAGAGACCGGTCATCTTTAAGATGTACTTATCCATCTTAGATATCAATAAGGTAGTGTGAGTCAACATGTACTGTATTAGTCGGCGAGCAGCCCATGCCAAAGTGCAGCAAGTTTTCTCGAGCAGTGAGTATCTTGTTTTATAGTCGGTAAACTTTTTGCTAAGGTAGTATATTGCATGCTCTTTTCGACCAGACTCATCATGCTGCCCCAACACACACCCCATTGAGTTCTCTAATACTGTTAAGTACATGATCAGCGGTCTTCCTTCAATCGGCGACATTAAAATTAGAGGTTCTTGAAGATATTCCTTGATTGTGTCAAAGGCATTCTGGCAATCATCATTCCACTTCACTGCTTGATCTTTCTTCATTAACTTGAAGATTGGCTCACAAGTAGCGGTCAGATGGGAAATGGATCTGGAAATGTAGTTTAGACGTCCCAGGAATCCCCTAACCTCCTTCTCTGTGCAAGGATTTGGAATTTCTTGTATAGATTTAACCTTTTTAGGGTCCACTTCAATGCCTTTGCCGCACACAACCAAGCCTAAGAGCTTACCGGATCTTACTCCAAAGGTGCACTTATTCGGGTTCAACCTTAGATTCTACTTTTTCAGTCTTTCAAACAGCTTCTGCAAGTGATCGAGGTGCTCCTCTTCAGTCTGAGACTTGGCTATCATGTCGTCAACGTAGACCTCTATCTCGTGATGGATCATATCATGAAACAAAGCTACCATGGCGCGCTGATAGGTTTCCCCGACGTTCTTTAACCCAAATGGCATAACTTTGTAGCAGAAAGTACCCCACTGTGTGACGAAGGTCGTTTTCTCCATGTCCTCAGGTGCCATTTTGATCTAATTGTACCTGAAGAAACCATCCATGAAGGAGAATACCCTATGTTGTGCGGTGTTGTCAACCAGAACATCGATATGGGGAAGCGGAAAGTCATCCTTGGGGCTTGCCCTATTCAGGTCTCTGTAATCCACACACATACGTACCTTATCGTCCTTCTTAGGTACTGAAACAACATTGGCAACCCATTATGGATAAGAGGTGACAGCTAAGAAACCGGCGTTGAAATGCTTCATGACTTCATCCTTGATCTTTTCTGACATCTCGGGCCACATGAAACAAACCTTCTGTTTCACCGGAGAGCAATCCTCTTTTGTTGGTAGACGATGAACCACAATATCAGTGTCAAGTCCTGGCATGTCTTCATATGACCAGGAAAAGATCTCAACATAGTCATGTGGCATCTGAATTAACCTCTATTTGACACTATGATCCAGATCCGCACCTATCTTGACTTCCTTCTTATCTTTTCAGTATCCAAGTTTACTGTCTCAACTGGTTCTTAATGGGGGTGTATTGCCCTTTCTTCCTGTTGTAACATTCTTGCAAGTTCCCCTGTTACTTCACAATCTTCCTCACCAAGGTCCTCGGCTTGGTAGATCGGATTTCCAAAGTCATAATTGGCAATAGCAGAACCATTATCAATGGGATCCAGAGTGGATGTGGATCTGTAGTTTGATATGTGGGTGTGTGTAAGAGCATAGCTGTTTTTGATAAAGTAAAAGGTAGAAAAGAAAAACAGATAGTGTAAAATTTATATGCAAAACGTCTAATGATTTATTAATGACATTTGAATATGAAGCAATAACCCTCACAAAATAGACCATTGTGCCTCGGATAAGACACGAGGCTTTAAAGTTTCAATTGTTCAAATATTACATTTCCCAAAAAACAAAAAGACAATTACTCTTGAATAAAAGTAATAGGAACAAAATATTTGGCCTCCCAATTGTTAAGTTTACCGCTAATAGTGGGAAGATACATTTATCCATTTCATAATCGCTATTGTTGTCCTCCAATGCATTGACTCCATAGTTGTTGATCTGTAATGGTGGTCCCTTGATGCGAGCACGACGAACAGCTTTTTGGGCTCCTGGAGTAAAACCCAAACCAAACTTCTCAGATTTGTAGGGAATATCCGGAAGTTGGCCCCATATGGTACACCCACCTTCTTCGACTACTGCTTTGGCATCCTTCAGAGAAGCCATCTTCAACGGCGGTCTGGTAGTCTTTGGAACACTGGTAGCAGTCTTGGTCACAACAACTATCTGTGGAACCTCCTCAAAGTTCTGACAAGGGGTCTCAATGAACTCGCCGTCCATTTCAACATATCTGAAAGAGTTCATGTGGCTCACCATGTATTCCTCATCGCCATGAACAGTGATAATATTTCCGTTGACTGGGTACTTCAACATCTGATGCAGAGTAGAAGTAACAACATCGGCCCCATGGATCCAAGGTCGACCCAGTAAACAGGAGTAAGATGGGCGGATGTCTATCACATATAAAGTGGAGTCAAAAGTCTGAGTACCAACTTTGATAGGGATGTCCACCTCCCTATGCACCATTCTTTTAGAACCATCGAAGGCCTTCACCATAATATTACTGGGCTTCAATGTGAACCCTTCGCAATCTAACTTGTCCAGAGCGTTCTTAGGTAAGACCATCAATGATGAACCTGTATCTAGTAGAACATGAGCTAGGGTAGTTCCCCTGCACTCAATGGATACATGCATGGCATCATTATGCTTCCATCCCTTAGGAGTTAGATCAGCGTCGAAAAAACCCAGTCCATTATCAGCAGTCCGGCTGGCAACACAATTCTCAAACTGATCAACAAAATTCTCTCGAGGCACATGAGTAGACTTCAGGAACTTTACCAAAGCCTTGGCATGGGCTTCAGAGCATAAGAGTAATTCCAGCATTGAGATTTTTGAAGGGGTCTACCCTAACTTCTCCATAACATTGTAGTCACTTTTCTTTATTATCTTCAATATCTCTTCCATTTCTTTTTTAGAAGCCTCAAGAATTACTTCTTTGTGCGCCTTCGTCTGGAAAGGCTCAACCAATACCTCTTTGCCCCGAGTCTCGGCTGACTCAGTAGCAGAGATAACATCAGGGATAACAGTAGGAGTAACAATGGGAGTACTGGCAGGAGTAGCAGCAAGGATAATCAAAGGAGTAACAACAGTCTTCAGAGATATTTCGGGAGAGAAAACCCTTCTGCTTCTCGTAATTTTACTGGTCCCAACGATGTTGTCGATGTCAGGATCAGTATTTTCAACAACTTTATCTTCAACAGCCAATAGGTCTTACTTGATACCATGGTAATAGACGTCAGCCCCATAAGTCCAAGGAATAACTTTATCATAAGAATATGGTACTGGCCCAGGAAGGGTGATGATCAAGGGAGAAAACTTGGGAACAGATGTAATCCTGAAGGGTCTTTTGGTGGAGACCCTGGGAGGATTTTCGGAAATGGTGATTATTGAGACATCTTCACACAAATTTCTTCCAAGGGGAGCTTTCTCAAACATAATTTATTTGTTAACCATCAGGCGTTGGACTCCCATATTTAACAACAAACAACCATCTAGTAGAGACATACATAAGTGGCAACCCTCACCATATCCCGAAAATAAACTGGCTCGCAACAGATTCCTTTTAACAGTCAGAAGAGGAGTAGCTAACTCATCCACAGAAGAAACAAACCGGTCATCGTCAACAGCATTGACACTCTGGCCATGTTTAGGCATCGGGGCAGTTATTACATTAGTTGTCTCTGGAAGGTCAAACTCAATCTCCTTCGCCTCGATAACATCCTGCACCTTGTTTTTCAGTGCCCAACAATCATTTGTATCATGCCCTGGACTTTCGGAATGGTGGCACATCGAGCATTTGGGTTGTAGCGAGGAAATGCAGTATTGGGATTCTTAGGGGCCTCCTTTAGGGTCACCAGATTGGACTTCAATAGGTGTGGCAAAACCTGGGATAGGGTCATGTTGATCTAGGTAAACTGTCTTCTGGGCGCATCCAGTCTGCACTGATTGTTTCTTTGTTGGTTCGATGGAGGATTGGAAATCATAACAGCCCCTACCGTCGGACGACGTTCAATTTTGTTTTGATTTCTTTGACCATAATCAACATTGGCCTCGTTCTTTCCTGTGAAGGGTTTCTTTTTTGTACTGGAGGATGCATCTCTCTGGATTTTACCACTCTTGATGCCAGCCTCTACCCATTCACCAGTCAGTATCAGTTCAGTAAACCCAGCAGACGAGCTTCTAAACAGATGGTTAAAGAATAGACCAGATAATGTGCTCAAGAACATGTCCACAAGCTTTCTATCAGACAAAGGAGGTTGGACTCTTCCTGCAAGGTCTCTCCACTTTTGGGCATAATCTTTAAAACCTTTGCCAGAACTCATAGACATACTCTACAATTGTGTGCGAGTTGGGGCGAGGTCAGTATTATATTGGTATTACTTGTAAAAAGCAGCATCCAGATCTTCCCACTTACGAATGTTGGTTCTTTCCAGCTGATAAAACCACTCCAACTGCGTCCCTGCCAAACTTTCCTGGAAGAAATGTACCCACATATTCCTATTAGTAGTGTGGGTTTGAATCTTCCTAACATACGACCTTAAGTGCATCTTAGGACAAGAGGAAACACCGTACTTAGCAAAGGTGGGGATCTTGAATTTCTGTGGGATGACCACCCCTGAGACCAGTCCTAGCTCTTCAAAATCCAGTCCAGGTACCCTCTGGATCTCCATAGCATTGAGACAATCCTCTAGCTGTTTGTATTTATCATCAGTAGGAGGATACTACTCCTCAGAATAGTCAGCTTCATCTTCCTCAGACCTTGGGTTGTTGTTTTCTTCCGCTGGCTTCTCTTCTTAATTTTCCCACTCATTTGACGGGGTTGCGAAATCTAGAGCTCGCTTAGCCGGTCCTCTGAACCTTCTACCCAAATTCAAGACACTAACTGGTTTCTTTTCCTTCTTGGTCTTCTCTTTGATGATCAGAGCTTTCAGATCTTCTTGCCCCTTGGCCAGAGCCAGGAACATTTGATGGAACTAAGCATTTTGAGCTTGAAGGTCCTTCACTATTTGTTCAAGAGCCATTTCTTTTGCTGAAATAAACAGCAAAAAGAATAAGAAACCTGTCTTGAAATACCTGCTTATGCAATGAAATGCATGATATGCTTATGCAATGTTTTCAAAGGCCTCATAGGATTTAAACTCTTTTAACCAAAACAGAAACAAAGGCTTTTTATTAGTAAGTCCAAATGAAATCAAAGTTTACAAAGGAATAACAAATAAGAAACTTCTAACATTCCTAAGTCTCCCAAGGACGCTTCCTTTTGGTGTTGATGCAGGCATTGAGATTTTGTTCTTCGTGAAGCTGATTTGTCAGTTCCAACACCTTTTTCTCACTGGCATAGAATTGGGACTCAAAGGTATCTCATTCTTCTTTGAGCTATATCCAAGACTTTTGCAATTCTTCGAAATTTATTGGCATATCAGGATGAAGAATGATGTGAGACTCTACCCCTTGAACAATAGGCTCTGAAATCACTAGTAGGATATCAGCATACGACATCATAAGATTTTGAGCACAAGCTCACACCCACTTGAGGTATGGCTCCAAAGGGGTGAAGTTCTTGTGCCCTAGAGTCCTGCTATCAGTATTCTTAACCATGCCCCAAGCGCGGATGAACCTCTGGTGATAACCTTGCAGATCATTTGAATAGTCGAACACAATACCCTGGATGAGCATATCATGAGGATCATCCCTCTGGGCGTATCTGAACTGATGTAGAGCTAAAAAAGGGTTGTAGGTGATGCCTCCTCTAGTTCCAAGGAGTGGCAAACTCTATGCAGCGATCAATAAAAGAAATGTCTTCTTGAGAGCGAGGGCACCAATAGATATCATAATGAGAGAGACATTAACTTTTGGTTCCACCTTAAGCCTAACTCATTCTTCATTACTGACCGAGGAAGGTGCAAAATAAACCACCTATAGAGCAAAGGCATTCAACATATAAGAGTTCTTCGTTTCTTCATAGTACGGATGTGGAGAGAATGCAGAATATCCCCGAGCAATGTAGGCACTAGATTATGAGCAAGGAAGATGTTGATGGCACTGACATCTATAAACTGGTATGAATTGGGGAACAAAACCAACACATAGATCAAGAGAGCTAATACATCTTCAAAGGCATGGTAACTTACAGCGCTTAGGAATACCTGGTCTTTCTTCATTAGAAAACTTGTAAGGAGGCCCTTAACTTCGCTCCTTTTTTCCCAATTGGACTCAATGTTAGATGGTTTCAAGTGCAAGGCTACAACAACATCTCCAGAGGCTGGATCTCATTCTAAACCAGTGAAAGGTACTAGCTACAATATAGGCAAACCAAGTATCATGGAGAGTTCTTCCAGTGTAGGCACCAACTGATAGTCTGGAAATGTGAAGCAATGGTGCTTAGGATCGAAGAACTGGAATAAGACACTCATCAAACCTTCGTCAAAACTGTAGTAACCAAATTGAGAAAATGGTCATATCTCTTGTTGAATGATGAGCTCTCAGGAACTTTTAAGACCATTTCCTTGAGTTTGGTAGGGATCTCTACAAAATTGATTCAGATGGTTTTTCTGCGAGCTGAATCCATGACCTGCAAAACAGAAAAGAGGTAAATCCACAGGCCCTTGAAATGGTTAGTGTACATGCCATGTTATGATGTTATGATTATGCTTTGAAATCACAAGTATATCAAACACAAACAAGTCACACAAAGACCTTAGGTTTAAAGGCTTGCAAGAGTTTTAAAGGTAAGTACCCTGTTGAAGTTTTAGTTGGCTCAACCTGACCTATTAACAGTAACCGGGTTCTAATGAGTCTGATATCATTGACCTTTGTTTTAGGCATTGTTCTAGCTCAAGCACGAAAGTATTGCGACCAGAATATTCCAAAAGTCCAATCTCAATGAGTGTAGTATTGAGTATCAATCAATCTTCGGTCGGAACCAAAGCCGACCATCTCACTACTTTCTAATGGCTTAGGATGAGTCAATTAAATGTTCTAAAGGTCAGTTAGCGCTTAATGATACTATAAGGAAGCCTAATGTTATCCTTGACTGACTCAAAGAACATTAGTACAAGCCAGAGTATCACGCTAATGTAGCTATCACTTCGTACATATCGGTCTATGACGTACAACCTCCATGATTTATTGCTACTTATCTAAAAAGGTGTCCCATATCTGGGTGTAGGATCCTTAACAAATACCCCAACAAGCCCTCAAAAGTAAAGAAGACAAAGCATACAAGGTAAAGCAATTTAAAATGAACTAGACTCTAAGGTAACCCCACTTTTTATTGTCTCCAGCGGAGTCTCCAGTTCTGTGATACGGTGGCAGAACCGACTGTTATACTGGTTTTGCATTTGTGTTTGCAAATGTTGCGGTAAGCAAGAGTCACCACTTACTTTTCTTTTATCCAACAAAGGAAAGGGTTAAAAGAACATAAAAAGACCTTTCGAGATATTTTCTGAGTAAGGGGTAGATTATGGAAAGGGAAGGTGTTAGCACCCTTTCCATATGTAGTTGTCTACGGGCTCTTAGATGCTTAGCTCATTTTGAAATACCTTATACTTTGTGTGTTTTGAAAAGTATTTTGAAAATGTCTTAGTGTGGCGATTTGCTTTATGATAACCCTTGTATCAGTCCTCAAGAGTGTTGATAAAGCATTTGAAAATGTTTTTGAAAGTTGTTTTTGTGTAAGTGTGAAAATTTGTTTTTGCGCACAACATATAGGAACTATCTACCTTAACCGAAAGGGTCGTTCTTTTCCTCCTTTCCTTTAGACAAGGCTAGCCTACTATTAGTGAGTAGGTAGCCATAGTTTTTGGATGTATGAGGGAAATTCGTAGGTCATCCTACAGTCATAAAGGCAACATATAAAGACACTTTAGCAATTTTGTTTAAGGGACTAGATCATTTACTGAAAGGCAACACTGTAGGGTCATCGGGGGACTTTGATCTTTTGATTCGAGGGTATTTGCTAAAGCGTCCCTTCTTTCGAGGGACATGATTGTTTTATATTCCGAAGGCAACCAAAGTGGGAGTAACCTAGAGGTGTATATGTGCAAGTGTGTTGTATTCAGTTATTTTTTTTGTCTTTTTTGTTAGGTTTGCTAGCGTTTTGTTTAATTCTTTCCATACAATCATATTACCATGCATCTAACAATTAATATTGTACAGAAAATAAAATGCGGGAATATAAATCCTACACTATTACAAAGCTTCGAGGAGGGGGATTATTACAATTCCAAAATGGGGAGATAACAGTAGTAAATGTCCTAGTTATTCTATTACAACCCATGAGCAGGTACATTAATAATTAAAAAAATGCAAAATTTAAAATAAGCGCGCGAATTTAAAATACGCCTAAAAATCCTAAGGTAAACGGAAATCTTTTTTGTGCTTTTATTTTTATGAAAAGAAAATAAATTAAAAAAATTAAATTAAACCTACATTCTAATTTATTTTAATTTTTTGAAAGGAAATAAGATGTTAAAATTAATTAATCAATTTAGAAATTAATTTAATTAATAAAAATCTAATCCTAATTTTTGTGATGGTTTTTATAAATATTTTGTTGAGTAAGTAAAACTAAATAAACGCAAAACAAAATTCAAAAGGGCGGGATGGTGCAGGAGACTATGCAAATTGTAGCACGCAGGCATGGATCGAAAAAGAGCCTAGAGCTTCCTTTAGATCCCATGAGGAAGTTGGTCGAAGGTGTCTGATATATTCCTTCAATCTACAAAAAAAAATCTATTAGAGAAACAAAACAAAAATCTGATTTGGATCGAATCATGTCTTGGATTTGACGGCCTATGGTTGTATCATCCTAATTCGAATCCTCTGGGTCTGAATCGAAAGCCATTTCATCTTGCAACATCATGAATCCTTAGATTCGAAAGAAAATATAGATCGTGCCCAAGCAATGGCACGACCTCACCCCTGCGCTTAATCTTGCATGTAACGCATGAGAGCAATAACAAACATTAGAAATAACATGAATGTATGATTAACATGAATTTAAAAATTGCACACTTAGCTAGTTTGAGATTGAAATAAAATCATCAACGGACAGATTGTGTGAGTGGTGCTCCAGTATATATTGGACCTGCCTAGTGCCTGGGAACGAATCCTACAAACTTCAGGGAGTGAGTGGAGCGTTGTTGAAGAATGCTTCGATTTGGATCACTTATGAGATTTTTGATAACTTTGGTGTGTGTTGTACCCCAAATATTGCCCTCTCATTTCTCAAATAATATCTCACAAGATCTCCTTTGGTTTAAGACTGCACAAGGGTTGATCAGCTCAAGACACCTCCTTAAGCACTAATGACTGAAAATTAGCGTTTGAGATTGCACAAAGACAAATGAACTTTTAATGCCTCATATGACTTTCATGGATCATTTTGGACACTCAATATTTCTCATTTCAAGTTTCAAGTCTTGGATCACATTTTTGTTCAGTCAATTGATCAATTGACCTAAAAATCAGTTGTATTGGGGAAAAAGTCAACTGTGGTCAATTTACTGTCAAACTTAATAATTTGTGATCCATATCAACATCATTAACTCATATATGTCATTTTATCAAGTCTGGATCACAATTCCACAAGAAATTTGATCAGATCATCAAAAGGGCAAACTGGTCAAAATTAGGGTTTTGACTAAGAACGTGCAATTTCTGATTTTTGACCTAGAAAATGATTGATTGGTTCAAGGCATGATCTCAAGGATTCAAACGCATCACTTTTACCTAATGGCATGGCTCAAAATATTTCTCAAGATCAATTGGTTGACAGATGATTTTCAATCAACTGATGAGAAGTCAACTGTACACTAAAAAGTCAAACTTTCACTTTTTGGTAAAAATCAAGTATCGAAGATCCCAATTCATCAAAACATGTCGAAATATGAAATTTGTTCATCAAGAAATCAAAAAGTCAAGATTTCATTTTGAAAAGTAAAAATTTCTAAACTTAGAAATTTTTCAAAGTGTTGAAAAACTCATATTTTTTCATAACTTTGAGCCAAATTTCCACCATGATGCAAGATGATTCAATGGAAACTTCCAACATTAAAGTTGAAGATCTCAATGAGATCTAAAACATTGTATAACACAACTTCTCCTAGAAATTCATGGATTTCAAGTTATGATTTTGTGAATACATGTTCATGAAACTTGGAAACTTAGTGAAATTTTGACCTAGTTTACGCAGGATTTTGACCTAACTTCATGGAAATTTTTCACATAGTTCCAAGATGAACTTTCAAAAATTTTCCAACATAGAGGATGTATAGGATGTTACAATATTTCCAAAATGTCACAGAACTCATTGAGATCATGTTTGAGCAAGGAGAATCGAAGGCAAGAAGTTAGGGTTTTCAAACTTGAATTACAAGCCATTTCTTGATGAACACATGAACCAAATCCATTTTAGGCTGAATAATATTTGCTTTGAAGGCCTCAAAATTGTTTGTCACTCCATAATTAAATGTTTACACAACTGTTAGAGCTTTGATCCAATCATTTGAGCCATTATCCAATTTGCATTTCCATTTATGGCACAAAGTTACCATTTCATTCTTGAAAAGTTGCTTTAATCACAAAGTCAACTTGTCTTGAGCTTCTAACTTGTTCATTCTGCACACACAACCCCTATAAACCAAAATCAATGTGTCTAAGGCCTCTTGGAACTCAGAACATGCTTGTACAATACTTGGAGATTTGTCTTTTCACTTTTATTCAAAAGCAAGTTATAGAGCCAAAAGGCTAAAACTCAGAAGTCTTGAGTGCATTTGATCTAAAACCTTTTCCATACATATAAACAAGTCTATTTCAAGCAAAGGCACGATTGGAAATACTCCCAAACTCCCTGAAAACTCAAATTGCACAAAAAATTCCATTGTTGTGCAGGACCTGACCAAAAACTCCCATCTCTCAAACCACTCATGAGTTTCCTCTCCAAATCATCTCAAAATCTTCCTTACTTCAAATACAACTTATCCCAATCCATGTTCCTAAACTGTAACACCATTTTCACCATTGTCCAAGCTCAAAAACAGGGGTCTACAACTTGACTTCTCCAGGCCATTTAAACCACTCTCAACTCAATCTAAGCATTGCATTACCTTCCTAGAGACTCAAAGAAGCTAACCTGATCATTGCAGCACCTTGAATCAAGCTCAAACTCATTTCACGATTTCCAGTTTTGAGGTATTTTTCTTGAACTTCTATCTTCTCATTTAGGCATTGTTAGGTTTGCATTTGTGAAGATAAAATGTAGACATCATTGCCCTGAAGTTGTACATGTCCATAGATTTCATTTACTTTGATTAATCTAGGAGAATTTTGAGTTTGAACTTTTTGAAATATTTAGGTCAGAATTTGGTACTTTAAAAAATTCTCATTCATCTTTGATTTATAGCTTATGATATTTATATGGTTTGATTCGTATGGAAAAATGGAGCAACTTTCATGTTTGCACTTTTCATTTTTGTTGAGAAATGGTGAAGTTACAGGATCCATGGCTGGAGGTTGAAGATGAAGTTGTATTCAGGGCATAACTTAGATTATATATTTATTGTTTTGTTTATATCAATGGATGTATCACCACCCTAGTGGTTAAAGCGTGCGCCTTTCACCTTTAGGACCTGGGTTTGAGCCCCAGCGTCTGTTTTGTCATTTTTTTGATATTTAATGTTTCTCTTTTTTTTGTTTGCAGCAGCGCCTAGGCCTCTCCTTTGGGCTTTATTGTTTTTGCTGGCCTCTAACCTCTTACCTACTTTTGCACCACCTGACCCAAATCTTTTTTATTTTTTTATTTTATTTATTTCCTTTATATTTAACATTATATTTTTATTTTCTTTAATGTTTTTTTTATTATTATCATTATTATTATTTTTATTAATAAAAAAATCCAAAAAAATATTTTGTTTATTATTTTTATACTTATTTAGTTTATTTTTATTTATAAAGACAAAAGGAACAAAAAGTATTTTTCTTAATAATTAATTTATTTTCCTTAATTAATTAATATTTAGACTTAAGCTTAACTATTATTTTATTTTATTTTTATTTAAAATAAATTTAGAACTTAGGTTCCTTTTAATTAATTAATCTTCATTTTATTTTCATTAAGTTAAGACCTTTAACAAAAACCCTAAAAATCATTTTTTAACTTAATTCTTTTCTTAATTAGTTTAATTTTAATTTTGTTTATTTTAACTAATTATTTTCTTAATTAGGTCAAGATCAAACCCTTTCATGAAAAACCAAACAAAAATCATTACTTTTTCCATTTGTATTTGTACATTATTATTTATTCAATTCTTGTACATTTATTCAATATGGTTGTAATAGATAATTAGGTTTAATTTTTTTGCAAAATCCCCATTTTGTAAATTTGTATACCCCCTTCCCCTAATGATGTAATAGCTTAGTATTTTTACTTTCCGCAATTTACTGCTTTATATAAATGCTAGTAATTAGAGTTTGTATGGAAAGACTAAAATCAACAAGTTAGCAAACCCTAATTCAAGATAAGCAAGCATGTAAATCAACACATTTGCAAACTTGCACCCTTAGGGTAATTCTTCTTTGTTGCCTTATAAAAATGGCCATGTTATGCACGTGGGATATCTTAGCAAAAAGCAATAAAAAATACAAGATCATAGCCCCTCAATGACGCTTTCAAAATAATCTTAGTCCCTCAAAGAGAATTGCTAAGATATCTCACAACATTGCTATCATGGTTATACAATGACTCGCGCCCGTCCCTTTACATCCAAAGATAAGGCTTCTTACCAAATCAATGATAAGATAGCAATATCAAAGGAAAGGAAGAAATGAACTAAGACTTTTGAGTAGGTAGATTGTTCCTAGTTTCTTGCTCAATTTCAAATCAAACACTCTTGCTTATTTTCAAAAGAAACACCAACACTTTCAAAAACATTTTCAAAACATTTTCCAAACTTGAAACATTTTCAAAAGCTCGACACTTTGTATACGTTCATACGAACGAGAACTATTACAAAGTTTTCCTAAACGATGACGCCTTTTCAAAATACTTTCAAAAACCACACAAAGCACATTTTCAAACAAAAGCAAGTGATCTAGCAAGCAACTAAGAGCCCATAGATAACTATGGATGAAAAGGGTGTTAACACCTTCCCTTTTCATAATCTACCCCCCGAACTCAAGAAACAATCTCAAAGGTCTTTCCTATTCTTTGCAGCCTTTCCTTTTGGATAAAAGAAAAGTCGGTGGCGACTCTTGCTAACCGCAACATTTGTGATAAAATGCAAAACACCTAAGTCAGTTCTCCCACCGTATCATAGAACTGGCGACTATGCTGGGGGGAAATTTAAAAATGGGGTTACCTTAGGGCTAGATCACCTTTACTTTCTTTCATTGTTTGACTTTTTTACTTTATATTTTGGTTCCTTGTTTGGGCTTGTTCTAATCCTTCTACCCAGACTTGGGATACCTTATAGGTAAGTAGCAATACATTGTGGAAACTGTGCGGGGTATACCGACATGGTCTAAGAAATAGCTACATTAGTGTGACATATTTGTGGGTACCGGTAGCCCTTGAGTAGTCAAGGAGAATACGGGGCCGCTGGGTGATGCCATGAAGCACTAACTAACTTTAGAACCTTTACTTGACCAACTTGGCCATTAGGACGTAGTGAGATACCGGCTTTGGTGCAGTCCGAAGTTGGTTGATACTCGATACTACACTCATTAAGATTTGATTTTCGGGATATTTCGGTCACCGTTAAAGAGGCTTGTGATGAAACAATGCCCGAGAAGACAAATCAGTGATATTGAGATCCCTTAGAACCCGGTTACTATTTCTAAGACAGGTTTGAGCCAACTAAACTTCAAGAGGGTACTTACCTATGATACTCCATGCAAGCCTAAACCTAAGGATTTGTTTGCCTTGTTTGTATATACTTACTTGTACATGACATCATAAACATCATAACATCATACTCATTCTCACTAACCATTTCAAGGATTTTTGGGATTTATCTTTGTTCTGTTTTGTAGGACATGGCTTTTATCCGCAGGAATACTATCCAAGTCAATCTCGTAAGAATTCCTCCTCAACTCAAAGTGTTAGCATCAAGGGTTCCGGATAATTCTCCATTCACCGAAAGACATGGTCGCCTCCTAAGCTTGGTTACCTCAAACACTGATGAAGATATGATGAAGGTGATTTTCTAATTCTTTGATCCTCTACATCATTGCTTCACTTTCCCCGATTATCAACTTGTGCCTACTTTGGAATAATTCTCTCAACTCTTGAGGATTCATATTCTCAATCAACTACCTTTCAATGGTACGGAAAGAGATCCAAAACCTGAAGAGATTACCCAAGTACTACACTTGCAATAATCTGATATCACAACTAATTGGGAAACAAGGAGTGGTGTCAAAGGTTTCTTAGCCAAGTTCTTGTTCGAGAAAGCTCAAGATTGTTGGAACTCTTTGGACTTACAAGCTTTTGAAGAAAACTAGGCCCTTCTCATCTATGGGATGGTTTTGTTTTCAAATCCTAACCAACTTATAGATGTAAGTGCTGTAAAAATCTTCATGTCTCGCAATCCAGTGCCTACTTTGTTAGGAGACATCCTACATTCTTTTCACTCTCGCACTATGAGGAAGAGAGGAATCATCATGTGTTGCACTCCTCTCTTGGCAAGATGGTTTATTTTGCATCTTCCCTGATCTGTATTAAAGAATGAGCAAGGTTTGAGGTGGTCCCATAGGTTGATGACGCTCAGACATTCAGATGTTCATTGGTGTTCTCGATCCTTGGGGAACGTTACTATCATCGACCATTGTGGTGAATTCCATAATCTCCCTTTACTTGGCATTAAGGGAGGTATCACTTACAACCCTTGTTTAGCCTTACGACAGTTTGGTTATGCCCGAAGGGATGGTTCACATGAGATACTCATCCGAGGAGTGGTATTTGACTACGATAGCGATGATCAAGGTTACCGCGAGAGGTTTATATGAGCTTGCAGGATGGTAAGCAAAGTGGATAGTAAGACGCTAGGATACAAGAAATCCATTCCCCATGAGCCTCACCTTAAGTGGGTACGAGCTCGTGCTCAGAAACTTGTGATGCCTCATCCATCCATCTTACAAGTTATTATGGAGCATGTGGTTGAAAGAGAAGCTCCCTACACTGTCCTCCATCCCGACATGCCTACATCTCTCGAAGACTTGCAAAAAGGATGGATTCAGATAAAGGAAGAACGAGATACTTTCGAAGCTAAATTCTATGCTAGCAAAAAGAGGGTCTTGGAGCTTACGAAGCAGCTACAAGAAGAGAAAAGTGTGTATGCCTACCTTGCACCGAAGAGGATGCGTTCAGTCTTTTTATCTTAGAAAGTTATTTTGTAAGCCCAAGAGGCATGGTGTAATCCTTTTGAAATAATTAATGAAAATTGACGTTTGTTAATGCCTTGTCTATACAAATTTAAATCTCATTAATCCTTGAAATCATTTGCATATACATCTTACATGCATCATAACATGACAAGTTTTTGCATAACAGGTTTCCTTATTTTTCTGTTGTTTATTTCAGCAAGATGGATCTAGAGAAAATTATGAAGGATCTTCAGGCACAAAACTCTCTATTCCAAGAGACTCTACTGGCCCTAGCCAAGGGGCAGCAATATATGATGGCATTGCTGGCTGTTAAGAAGAAATCCAAGAAGAAAGCTCTGCTCAACATGGGCATAAGGTTCAAAAGTCCGTTCGTCAGATTCTGGTAGTGGAAGACTCATCTGAAGAAGACGAGAATCAGATTGGTGAGGTTAAGAGTACCCAGGATGACTGTGTTAATGATCAAGCGTCTGATGATGATTATTTCGACGAGCAGTATCCACCCGCCAATGTCAAGTATAAGCAGTTAGAAGACAGATTAAAGGTCGTCGAGATCCAAGCCGTCCCCGGTTTAGATTTTGATGATTTGGGTTTGATCTCCGGGGTTGTCATTCCCCATAAATTCAAAATACTAGTCTTTGCAAAGTACGATGGAGTTTCTTGTCCAAAACTTCACCTGAAAACTTATGTGCGCAAGATACAGCCGCACACCGCTGATAAGAAACTCCGGGTTCACTTTTCCAAGAGAGCTTGACCGGAACGTAACTATGGTTTTACCAGTTAGATGGGTCCCGCATAAATACTTGGGAGGAATTAGCTACCGCCTTCTACCATCAGTACCAGTATAACACTGACTTGGCGCCAACAAGGATTCAGTTGCAAGATATGACCATGGGAAAGAATGAAGGATTTAAGGAATACACACAAAAGTGAAGAGACCTCTCCAGTAGGGTTCAACCACCTTTGACTGATAGAGAGCACATTGACATGTTTATGGGCACCTTGTCTTGTCCTTTCTTTATTTTGTTGGTAGGTCGTTCTTCTTCTGGATTCACCGAGTTAATCTTAACCGGTGAAAGAGTTAAAAGCGGCATCAAAAGTGGGAAGATCTCTGTGGCATCTGCCTCCACTTCAAATCTTGTAAAGAAACCTTTTGCTAAAAAGAAGGAAATCAATGATGTGTACAGGGAAAGGGCCCGTACCAAGAAGAATGATCATCCGTCTGTTAACACTGTTTGAATCTCCAATCCAACTCCTACTCAAAGACCATCTGCTAATCATCAATGTTTTGAAACACCGAGAAGACAATTTACGAGGTTAGGCATGTCACTCTCTCAAGCCTTACAACACTTTCTCAAAGCTAATTTGGTGACATTACGCGATCCTCCTGCCAACCCAGATACCTCTTCACCAAAGTATAATCCGAACGCTAAATGTGCTTACCACTCAAGCAGCCTCGGGCATGAGACTGACCAATGCTAGGCCTTGAAGAATAAAATCCAAGATTTGGTTGATAAAAATACTATTGAGTTCGATCCTCCTCCAACTCTGAATGTAATCACTGCGCCTATTCCAAGTCATGGCAAGGGCGTCAATGTTGTTGAAGATACAATTTTTTTTGCCTCTGTTGAAGACTTGACTACTCCGCTAAATATCATTAAAAAGAATCTGTTGAAAGCTGGGATTTTCCCTGGCTATGTAAAAGATTGTGTTTGTTGTTCCAAACAACTCAATGGATGCGAAGGGCTGAAGGAAGGCATTCAACGCCTGATGGATAGCCACGAAATTCTATTTGAGGAGACTCCACTTTCCAAAATTTGACTAATAAATGTGAATATCTCTCCATTATTACCATCTCAAACAAGCCTCTTAGGATCTCCTCCAAAGGTCCTATTAGGATTTCAAATGAACCCGTTGTTGCTCCCTTAATAATTACCAATCCTGGACCAATTCCATACTCTTCAAACAAGGCAGTGCCTTGGAACTATGATGCTGAGGTATTTTACCATGGGATTAAACAAGACGCTTGGATCGAAGAAGAAAAAGATGATGATGTTGGTAACATAATTGGCTCAAGTAAGGTAACTTAAACTGGGAGAATCTTTTCACCCAATATTTCACCACCAGTTGTTGCAAAGACACTTATCCACATCTCTTCCGCTAAGCCAAGTACCAATACAAGAGGGAAGGAGAAGGTTGTTGAGCCAGTCGTGAAAAAAATACCTGCGAAGGACGTTGCTGATGGAGAACCTTCCGCTCGTGAAATGGACGAGATCCTAAAGATTATAAAAAGAGAGACTTTAAGATTGTGGAGCAGTTGGGGAAAACCCCTTCTAATATTTCTATGTTGTCTTTGCTACTTTGTTCAGATGCCCATGCTCGGACATTAATCAAATTCTTGAAAAAGGCTCATGTCCCCCATGAGACCACAACAGACTAATTTTAGAATTGTGTGGCTAGCTTGACGGCTGATAATGGCTTGGGATTTTTAGATACTGGCCTAACACCCTTGGGAAGAACCACAATAAAGCTCTACATGTTTCTGTTGAGTGCAAGGGGACCACCCTAGAACATGTTCTAGTCGACACTGGTTCTTCTCTAAATGTGCGACCCAATGGGGCGTTAGACCGTTTAGACTGTGAGGGTTTAGTCTTGAAGCCAAGTGATATCATTGTAAGAGCCTTCGATGGATCAAAAAGAACAGTTCATGGAGAAGTAGATCTTCCAATCAAGGTGGGCTCCCAAATTTTCAATTCCACCTTCTACATCATGGATATCCGTCCTGCCTATTCTTTTTTTTTTGGGTCGCCCTTGGATCCATAAATTTGGGGCAGTAACCTTAACTCTCCATCAAAAACTCAAATATCCGGTCAAGGGAAGAATCGTCACTGTCTGTGGAGAAGAAGAGTTTATGGTAAGCCACCTTAACTATTTCAAGTACGTGGAGATGGATGGAGAATTTATTGAGACCCCATGTCAAGCCTTTGAAGTCGTACCACCGATGGTTACTGCTACCAAATGTTCCTCTGATGTATCCAAAGCTGTCAAAGTCGTGCCGAAGATGGTTTCAATCAAAGATGCTCGGGCTACAATTGAAGTAGGAAGTTGTGATAATTGGTGGCAACTCCTCTATATCCCATTCAAAAAGGACAAGTTTGGTTTGGGTTTCATCGTCAAAGCTCAGAAGGAAGTGAGGAGTGCTCGTGTAGGAAAGCCACCTCTTTGCATTGGTAGCCATGAAGTCAACATTATAGGTGATTCTGATGAAGAAGCTGCATTTGAAGATTGGGTGTATCCTACTACAACGGAGTTGAAGAATTGGCATGCCAAGGACTTTGTGCCCATATCCTTCATTGAGGAGTAATCTACTTGTTATTTCTTTTCTTTCAATTCAAGAACATTTTGTCTGTAATATTTAACAATGACTTTTAAGCCATGTGCCTGGCCCGGGGAACTTTGATCTATTTGTCAAGGGTTTTATTTATGTTCATCTAATCATATGATCATTCAATACAAATCATTAGACTCTTTTGCATTCAAATCTTTGTGTTCATTGTCTTTCTTTTCTTCAAATAGATTTTTCAAAATAGCCATGTATCTTACATGCACACACACACACACACACACACTCTCTCTCTTGCAGGTCCTCATCCACTCTAGATCCTATTTCCAATGACTCTACTATTTCCGACTATGACTTCGAATGTACAATTAATCAAGCTGAAGACAAAGGTGAGGAAGATTGTGATATATCGGGAGAACTAGCCAGACGTCTATTACAAGAGGAAAAAGCTATTCAGCCGCATGAAGAGTTAGTTGAACTCATCAATCTGGGTACCGAGACAGACAAGAAGGAAATCAAGATCGGGGCTAACTTAGAAGATAGTGTCAAGATCAGGTTGGTTCAGATGTTGCATTATTATGTGGAAGTATTTGCTTGGTCTTATGAAGATATGCCAGGGTTGGATACGGACGTCGTAGTTCATCGTCTGCCGACAAAAGAAGAATGTCCTCCTGTCAAACAAAAGGTTTGTTGCATGAGGCCTGATATGTCTGAGAAGATCAAAGTTGAAGTAATGAAACAGTTTTATGCAGGGTTCCTAGCTGTGACATCCTATCCCCAATGGGTTGCCAATGTGGTTCCAGTGCCAAAGAAAGACGAAAAAGTTCGCATGTACGTAGACTATAGGGACCTGAATAGGGAAATCCCCAAGGATGACTTCCCTCTACCACACATTGACATTGTTGTACCCCAAAATTTACCCTCTCGTTTATCAAAATTTTCTCACAAAGATCTCTCTTGGTTTAAGGTTGCACTATGGTTGATCAGCTCAAGACACCTCCTTAAGCACTGATGACCAAAATTAGGGTTTGAGATTGCACAAGGATAATTTAACTTTCAATGCTTCATATGACTTTCATGAATCTTTATGGACCACCAAGATTACTCGTGTCAAGTCTCAAGCCTTGGATCACACTTTTGTTCAGTCAATTGAGAAGTTGACCTAAAAAATCAGTTGTATTGGGGAAAAAGTCAATTATGGCCAATTTACAGTCAAACTTCATAATTTTTTATCCACATCAACATTATAAACTCATATGTATCATTTTATCAAGTTTGGACCATAATTCCTCAAGAAATTTGATCAAATCATCAAAAAGGAAAAATGGTCAAAATTAGGGTTTTGACTGAAAGAGGGCAATTTTTTATTTTTGACCTAGCAAATTGTCAATTGGTTTGAAGTATGATCTCAAGAGTTCAACTGCATCATTTTGACCTAATGGCATGACCTAAAACATTGCTCAAGGTGATTGATAGTCAATTTTCAGTCAACTGATCAAAAGTCAACTGTACACTGAAAAGTCAAACTTTGACTTTTTGGTCAAAATACAATGTCAAAGATCACAATTCATCAAAACATGTAAAAATATGAAAATTATTCATCAAGAAATCAAAAAGTCAAGATTTCATTTTGAAAAGTCAAAGTTTTATAAAGAAATTTTTCTAAGTGTTTAAAACTTCATGTTTTTTCATAACTTTAGGCCAATTTTTCACCATGATGCAAGAGGATTTAGAAGAAACTTTCAACATGAAATTTGTAGATCTCCATGATATATAAAACATTTCTTTACACAACTTCTCCTAAAAATTCTTGGATCTTAAGTTATTAATTCATAAAGTCATGGTCTTGAAATTGGACACTTAGTGAAATTTTGCCCTAGTTTTGGTCAGGATTTTGACCTAACTTCATGGAACTTTTTCATATAGTTCCAAGGGTAATTTTCAAAAGTGATTCAAATAGGGTTTGTAGATCATATTACAAGCTTTCTAAACTGTCGAAGAACTCCTTGAGATCATTCTTGAGCAGGGAGAATCAAAGAGATGAAGTTAGGGTTTTCACACTTGAAATACAAGTCATTTTATGATGAACAAGATTCAAATTTCAAACTTATGCTGCATAATATCTACTTTACAGGCCTCAAACTTGTTAGGAACTCTATAATTAATTGCTTGCACAGCTGTTAGAGGTCTCAATTCAAACATTCAATGCAAGGCCATACTTTATATCCATTTTGGGAAGAAAGTGCACAATGCCATTTTGATAAAGTAGCTTTTTGCACAAAACTTGTTCTTGAGCCTTGCAATTGTTTTCTTCTGATCATACATGTCCTATAACTCAAGAGAAGTTGATCTCAACACTTACAATCACTCAGCACATGCTTGTACTTCCTCTTGGAACCATACTTCCCCCTTTTCTTCAAAATCAAGTAACATAGAAATCAGCCTATATCTTGTACTTCTTACCTTCTCAAGCATAAGAACCTTTTTCTTATACATACACAAGTAATTTGTCACAAAACACACGCATGCTTGAGCCCTGAAAATACCAAGAACTCGGATTTTCATCTCATACCTCCATTTTCACATAACCTGACTAAAAGTTTGAAACTCATAACTCCCTCGTGCGTTTTCAAGCCTCTTTGTTCCTGAAGCTTATAAACATCATTTAGATGTCATCCCTTACCCTGTTACAGTTCTGTAACACCATCTTCCTCCATTTCCAAGTTCAAAAACAGAGCACTGCAATTGGACTTCTCCAGACCATTTCAGCCACTATCCAACCTAGCTAATCTTTGCATTAGATTCCTGGGACTTCAGTGGAGCTATTTTGATCATCACAACACCTTGAGGAGTGCTTATTTGCAGAACACGATTTCCAGTTTTGAGGTAAGTTATCTCAACTTTGAACTCTTCATAAAAGCATCATTAATGGTTCATTTGTGAATGAAAAATGTAGATATAATTTCTCCAATGCTAACCATGTCCATAGTTTTCATTTATGTTGCTTGAGCTTAGAGAATTTTAAGATTGAAGTTTCTGAAATTTTTAAGGTTCAGATTCAGGCCATTAAAATTCATGCTTGTTTTTTATCTATAATTTTATTGCTTTGCATTTCTGAAATCGTGAGGAAATTTGCCACAAGATTCATGTTTACATATTTGCAAATGGATGAGAGATGAACAAGATGCAGGTACTCTGGCTGGGCGTGAGGTTGAAGATGAAGTTTAGGCCATGGACTTGATTTCTAATATTTATTAATTGTTTTGTTTATATGAACGGATGTATAGCCACCCCAGTGGTAAAGCGCGCGCCTGTTAACCTTTGGGACCTGGGTTCGAGCCCCAATGGTACCTTTTTGCTTATTTTCTCACATTTTCTCATTTTTGACACTTATTTGCAGCGCTGGGCTTCACTCCTTGGGCCTATTCTTTTTGCTTATTCTGACTCCCCTGGACTATTCACACCCCTGGCCCATTTTATTTTCTTTTTCTCATTTTCATTTATTTATTTTCTTTAATTTTTTATCTAATATTAAAAAATCAGAAAAATATAAAAATATTAGATTTATATTTTGATATAGTTTATTTATTTTTACAATAAAAATTATTTTTACTTATTTTACTAATTGATTTGTAAATTTAATTAAAACTAGGGTTTTAGTTATTTTCTTTTACACAATTAAAATATATTATTTTGAAACCTAAAAAGACCAAAAATATTTTATAATACTATAAATTATTTTTAAGACAAAAATACCAAAAATATTCTTCTTACAAACTTGATTTCTTTTTTTAATCAATTAACATTTAGATTAGGGTTTTATTTAAATTCTTTTCCTAGTAAATTTAGGTTTACTTTTTACTAATTTAATAAATTATTTTTCTTTTAGTTAATTAGGTTAAAACAAAACCCTTTTTCCTAAAAAATCCAAACAAAAGTCCATTTTCTTTCTATTTTACATTCTTGTATATTTATTCATTTTTTTACATTATTTATCCAAATTCAATATGGTTGTAATAGATAATTATGTTTATTTTCTAGCAATCCCCATTTTTAATTTGTACACCCCCTCCCACAAGTACTGTAATAGTGTAGTAATTTTAAATTCCGCAATTTATCGCTTTATACAAATATTAGTAATTAGGGTTTGTATGAAAAGACTAAAATCAATCAAGTAGCTAACCCTAATAAAAGACTAAACAAAGCATGAAAATCAACACACTTGCACACAAGCACCCCTAGGGTAAAATCCACTTGGTTGCCTTACAAAATGCCCATATTATGCATGTGAGGTATCTTAGCAAAAATAAGCAAAATACAAGATCATAGTCCCTCGATGACGCTATCTATGTTGCCTTTTCAAAATGATCTTAGTCATAAAGAAAAATGCTAAGATACCTTGCAACAATGCTAATCATGGTTATACGGTGACCCACGCCCGTCCCGTTTACATCCAAAGATAGGATTACTTACCAAATCAATGGTAAGATAACAATGTCAAAGGAAAGGGAAAATGAACATGAAAGACTTTTGAGTGGGTAGAATGTTCCTAGTTACTTGCTCACTTTCAAAACAAAACATCCTTGCTATTTTCCAAACAAACACCAAACACTTCCAAAACATCTTTAAAACTTGAAAACATTTGCAAAAGATCAACACTTTGTATGCATTCTTACAAACGAGAATCATTACAAAGTTTTCCTAAACGAATGCCCCTTTTCAAAATACTTTCAAAAACCACACAAAGCACATTTTCAAACAAAATTAGGTGATCTAGCAAGTAACTAAGAGCCCATGGAAAACCATGGATGAATAGGGTGCTAATACCTTCCTTTTTCATAACCTACCCCCCGAACTCAAGAAACAATCTCAAAGGTCTTTCCTGTGCTTTTTCACCTTTCCTTTTGGATAAAAGAAAAGTCGGTGGCGACTCTTGCTAACCGCAACATTTACGATAAAACGCAAAACACCCAAGTCATTTCTCCCACCGCATCACAGAACTGGCGACTCTGCTGGGGACAATTGTAAAAATGGGGTTACCTTAGGGATAGATCACATTTAGTTGCTTTCATTTTTTGACTTGTATGCCTTACATTTTTGGTTCTTTGTTTGGCTTTGAATCATGTACCCGGATTTGGGATACCTTAGGTAAGTAGCAATATGTTGTGGAAACTGTGTGGGGTATACCGACATGGTCTAAGCAATAGCTACGTTAGTGCAAAATATTTGTGGGTATCGGTAGCCCTTGATTATTCTAGGAGAATACCGGGCCACTGAGTGATGTCATGAAGCACTAATGAACTTTTAGAGCCTTTACTTGACCAACTTGGCCTTTAGGACGTAGTGAGATGATCGGCTTTGGTGCAGTCCGAAGTTGGTAGATACTCGATACTACACTCATTGAGGTTTGGCTTTTTGGGATATTTCAGTCGCCATTAAAGAGGCTTGTGCTGAAACAATGCCCAAGGAAACAAACCAGTGATATTGAGTTCCTTAGAACCCGGTTACTATTACTAGGACAGGTTTGAGCCAACTAAACTTCAAAAGGGTACTTACCAATAAGACTCCATGAAAGCCTAAACCTAAGGACTTGTTTGCTTTGTTTGTATATATTTACTTTTACATAACATCAAAAACATTATAACATCATACTCACACTCACTAACCATTTCAAGGATTTTTGGGATTTATCTTTGTTCTGTTTTGTAGGACATGGATTATATTCGCAAGAAAACCATTCAAGTCAATCTCGTAAGGATCCCTCCTCAACTCAAAGAGTTAGCATCAAGGATTCTTGAAAATTCTCCATTTACTGAAAGAATTGGTCGCCTTCTAAACTTGGTCACCTCCAACACTGATGAGGACATGATGAAGGTGCTCTTTCAGTTCTTTGATCCTTTACACCATTGCTTCACATTTTCTGATTATCAACTTGTGCCAACCTTGGAAGAATTCTCCCGGCTCTTGAGGATTCCCATTCTCAATCAACTACCTTTCAACGGTACGGAAAGAGATCCAAAGACAGAAGATATTGCTCAAGCTCTACACTTGCAACCATCAGATATCACAACTAATTGGGAAACAAGGAGTGGTTTCAAAGGTTTCCTAGCAAAGTTCTTGTTTGAGAAAGCCCAAAATTGTTGGAACTCTTAGGATTTGTAAGCCTTTGAGGAAATTGTGGCTCTCCTCATATATGGTATGGTGTTATTTCTAAATCCTGACCAACTCATAGATGTGAACACCGTCAAAATCTTCATGTCTCGTAACCCGGTGCCTACTTTGCTAGGGGACATCCTACATTCTTTTCACACTCGCACCATGAGGAAAAGAGGTATCCTTATGTGTTGTACTCCTCTCTTGGCAAGATGGTTTATTTCGCATCTTCCCCAATCTGTATTAAAGAACGAGCTAGGTTCAAGGTGGTCACAAAGGTTGATGACGCTCAGACATTCAGATATTCATTGGTGTTCATGCTCTTTGGAGAATGTTACTATCGTTGACGGTTGTGGAGAATTCCCTAATGTCCCTTTACTTGGCATTAGAGTAGTTATCACCTACAACCCTTGCTTAGCCTTAAGACAGTTTGGTTATGCCCGAAGGGATGGTCCACACGAGATGCTTATTTAAGGTTTGGTATTTGACTACGAGAGCGACGATCAAAGTCACCGCCAGAGATTTATCCGAGCTTGGAGGATGTTGAACAAGGTGGATAAAAAGACATTGGGACACAAGAATTCCATTCCCCTCGAGCCTTACCTTAAATGGGTGTGAGCTCGTTCTCAGAAACTTGTGATTCCTTATCCCTTCGTCTTACCAGTTATCATGGAGCATGTGGTCGAAGGAGATGTTCCTTACACTATCCTCCATCCCGACATGCCTACCTCTCTTGAAGACTTACAAAAAGAATGGATCCAACTGAAGGAAGAACGAGATACTTTCGAGGCTCAATTATATGCTAGTGAAAAAAGGGTCTTGGAGCTTACGAAGCAGCTACAAGAAGAGCAAAGTGTGAATGCTTATCTCGTGCCAAATAGGATGCGTTCAGTATTTTTATCTTAGAAAGTTATTTTGTAAGCCCAAGAGGCATGTTGTAACCTTTTTGTTTTGTCTCATGAAAATTAACGTTTGTTCATTCTTTTGTCTATACAAATTTAAATCTCATTAATCCTTGAAATCATTTGCATATACATATTCCATGTATCATAATAGACGGGTTTTTGCATAAGAGGTTTCCTTATCTTTCTGCTGTTTATTTCAGCAAGATGGATCTAGAGAAAACTATGACGAATCTCCAAGCCCAGAATTCTCAATTTCAGGAAGCTCTATTGTCCCTAGCCAAGGGGCAGCAAGATATGATGGCTTTTCTGGCCGTTAAGAAGAAGCCAAAGAAGAAAGCTCTACTCAACATGGGTAGAAGGTTCAAGGAGGCAATCCGTCAAATCTCAGTGGGAGGAAACTCATCTGAAGAGGACGAGAACCAGGTCGGTGAAGTCTAGAGTACTCAAGCTGAATGTGTTAATGATCAAGAGTCTGATGATGATTATTTCAACGAGCAGTATCCACCCGCTGATATCAAATACAAGTAGTTAGAAGACAGATTGAAAGCTGTTGAAATCCAAGTCGTCCCCGGTTTAGATTTTGATGATTTGGGTTTGATCTCTGGGGTAGTTGTGATACGGTGGCAGAACCAACTGTTTTTACTAGTTTGCATTTTGCGTTTTTTGTCCGCAAAATATCGCGGTAAGAAAGAGTCGCCACCGACTTTTATTTCATCCAATCGAAAAGGAAAAAAGTACAGAAAAATCCTTTTTCGAGATTTTGAGTACGGGGGGTAGATTATAGAAAGGGAAGGCGTTAGCATCCTTTCCATCCATGGTTTTCCATGGGCTCTTAGGTACTTGCTCATTTTTAAATTGCTTGTGTTTGTGTGCTTTGTTTTGAAAATTTTTTACTTTGTGATAACCCTTGTATCAGTCCTCAAGGATGTGACGAAGTTGTTTTGAAATTTTGTTTTAAAATGTGTAAGTGTGAAAAGTTTTGATTTGAGCAAGTACCTACTAGCATCTACTTACTCGAAAAAGATCGTTTCTATTCTTGTTTCCTTTAGACAGCGCTATCCTACTATTGAGAAATAGGTAGCACCGTCGTTGGAGTTGTAAGGGTCAATTCGAAAGGGACGTACGATCACCCAAGCAATATTAGGACACCTTAGTAATAACCCTAGAGTCTTAAGATCATATTCGAGGCAACATTTCCGAGGCAACATTCGAATGGGACAATTTGATTTTTTAGATTGGAGGGTTACCACTAAGACACCCTATGCTTAATGACTGTTTACCGAAGGCAACCGAAGTGAGAGTATACCCTAAGAGTGATATGTGCGAGTGGTTTGTTTCAGTTATTTATCTTTTCACATTATGGTTTTCTAACTGTATTAATTTGTCATGCATTCTTGCCATACAATCCTATTAGCATACATCTAGACAGTTAAATATTTGCAGGCAATTAAAAGTGCGAGAAAATAAACCTACGCTATTACAAGGCTTCGGGGAGGGGATTAATTACATAGCCAAAAAAATTGGGGATTTAAACAGTAAATAAAAACCCTAAATTAACTATTACAAACCATGAACAGTTACAAAAATAATGGCAAAATAATTAAAAAGCACGCGACGAATTAAATGCGAGACGATTAGGGTTTTGACCCTTGACTAAACCTATTTGCGATTGTTTAAAGGAAAAATGTTTTTTGTCATGTTTTTTTATTTGAGAAAATAATGAATAATTAAATTAAAAGAAAATCCTAAATTCTAATTAATATTAATTTTTGAAAATAAATTAATTAAGTTAACCTATTTTTGTGTTTTTGTTTAAAAAGAAAAGAATTAAATCAAGAACTTAAACCTAATTTTCTAATTAATTTTAATTATAAAAACAAGTTAAGATTTCCCTAAGTTAAATTAAAATAATTAATTGAGATTTAAATTTGATAAAAAAAAACCTAATTCTAATTTTTGTGAATTCTTGATTTTATGATTTTATAGAGAAAAAAAGTGATTAATGGTGTTAATTAAAATAATTAAAGAAAATATTAAAAGAATTAAAAAAAGAAGAAATAAAAAAAAGTGAAGAGATGGGCCTGTGTTGAATAGCATGCTGGGGGGTTTGAAGTTGAATTTCTGGGCCCAAAAACTCCAAGGCCTGGTTGACCACGCCTTATCTAGTGCAACGTTGACTTGGATGTATATCATGGTCCTTCATTGGAGAGGCATTGGATCTGGCTAGCTGAGCATCAAAGGATGGATGTTGAGGTTGTATGGTGGATGTCATTATGAGCAACGCGCTGGAACAGCTAACTGAAAATAATACAAATAAAACGCTGGGACTTGGAGATCGAACCCAGGTCCTTATACTCAATTCCAACGCTTGCTTGCCAGCTGAGCTATGATGGTTAGTTGTAACTATGATAATAATAAAACATAATATAATAAATTCAAAAGAACTGATTCCAAAGCGTGTGAGATTTAAACGTCCCAATGGTTGGATGACACGCAAGTGTCTTCTTCCTCTCCCCGTCGTTTTAGAAAACAAGACCTTTACCTATAGACGTTTACTGTAGGTACAAACCTGTCCATCTCAAAAATTGCACACGAGCAAGATAAATGAAAAGTGATGGTACCAATCCACTTGTCTCATCCTCACGAGCATCATGGTACCAGAATCGAAGCCTAATTTTGCCTGCATTAAAAACCCCTAAACAATAGCATAAAACCCTAGCAATGGCAATATCATGTACAGGCATCAAAAATGCAATTAAATGGCATGTTTAGCTTGCAAACATGATGATGAACAAGAATATATAATTAAAACATGCTTATGATGAGTAAATCAGTGAAATCAAAATCAAGTTTTTAGGTAAACCGTGGTGCTTGTATGGTGCGATTCTGGGCGTTTCAAGACCTGGGAGTGATTGGAATAGCTTCCTGGGATGTCTAGCAAGCGATTGGGATAGCTAGCACACCTTGAATTGGCCTGTGGAAGAAGATTCGTCTCCCACTTTTCTTTGGATTTTTCAGTTTTGTTCTGCACCTCTCACGACTTCTAACCCTTGTTTTTTGATTTGCCAAGCTTCATTATAAAACCTAGAATGAATTAGGTTAACAAACTTGGATCCAATCTTGAGAATTCATGAATGAAAAATTTGATCTTTAAGCCATATGATATATGCCAATCATGCTCTTTTTGTACCAATTGCCCTTGATTCGATTTGATCATGTAAGCTAAGCATATCTTGATTGCCAATCTGTAAAAAAAACAAATCAAATCATATCTTTGATAATTTTCATCATTTATTTGATTTAATTCACTTTTTAATTAATAAAAAATCAAAATAAATTTAAAAATGAAGCACATAATGAGTGAGTGAACATTTGGGTCTTGGACCACATTATAATTGATGTGCAAGCATAAAACGTTGGGCCCATTTAGCAAAAAATGCAAATTTGAGCACATTTGACTTTTGGCAATTTTGCATAAATGGTCAACTTGGCCAATGCATAACTATCTCAATTTTGACCCTAGAGAGGTGTTCTTGGACTTTTTTGAAATCTTAGAATGTCCCCTAAGAAACCCTTTTGGTCTCATCTCAATTAAGTCTTTCATTTTCATGTATGAAGCTTTGACCCAAAAGGTGTTTTTGTTGACTTTTCAAAAGGACCTATAATGTCAAAATTCATATCTTTTTGTGAGTGCATATTCTGAACTTGGGGGTTGAAGATGAATTGTATGTAATTGCATCCTCTTAAGAATGGGCTTTTGATGGGTCATTTCTGATAAAGTATGAGAAAGTCATGCTTGGTCAAAGTTGAGTTGACTTTTCCTACAAAACCCTAATTTCGCAACTTTTGGGTTTTGATGAATTGTGAGCAATCCTTAAGGAATCATGATCAACCCTTGATCAAATGATGGATAATACTTCAAAATGAGGATGTTGACCAAAAATCCTGAAGTTTGACTGTATGTGGGCCACAATTGACTTTTGACCTAGTACATTTAATTTTTAAGCATTTGAGCAATTGACTGAGCAAACTTCTTCTGCAAGGCTTGAAACTTGACATGGATGATCTTGAGAACATATTAGAATAATGGTGAGCATTTGAGTCCTTTGTGGTTCACACATCTTGATGAAGATGGAAACCCTAATTTGAGGTGTGTTGCCTTAGGAGAGAGTTTGTCTGGTCAACTCTTGAACTTCCTTGAGCAATTTGGGGACCTCACTTGCCATGTGTTGAGAAATATAGGAGGGAAAATTTTGGGGTACAACAGCTGCCCCTGTTCAATCTTCTTAGACCTGAAGATGTAGATTGGTTCTCTGCCTTTCGTGATCTGAAGGTGAAAGATGATTGAACACTAGAGTGCCCAGAAATTTGCACTCGCATGAAGTGATACTTGATTTGTGATATCAGGAATGGGCTTATAGATGCCATTTGGTAGTTGCTAGAGAATTGTCGGAGATGGGCTTAAAGATGCCATTTGAAGAGATATCGATCGCATAAGAGATTCCTTTGCGAGAACCCGTATACATGTTGTTGAGGAGGACTTCGCTGGGGAATGTTGTTCTCTGTCCTATGAGAAATAGAGTTTTAGGAGCTTCAGTTATCCGTTACTCTACTGGGGAATAACTCCGATTTGGGAAGCAGAAGTGAACTGCGTATCTGGTCGGGGTATATGCTGCACCGCGACTTTCTAGGGAAATATGAAACCAATCGTGTTTGATCAGGTCCCGGTCTTACAGTGTTGTGGACTGCGGTCTGGGGATAAGAGAGGAAGAACCCGAATAGTAAAATTATGAGAAGGAACCTAGACAGTAGGGTTACTTTGAGATGAAAGCCTGGATAGTAGGGTTGCGAGAAGGACCCTGGATAGTAGGGTTACTTTGAGATGAAAGTCTGGATAGTAGGGCTGTGAGAAGGAACCTAGATAGTAGGGTTACTTCGAGATGAAAGCCTGGATAGTAGGGTTGTGAAAAGGAACTTGGATGGTAGGGTTACTTTGATATGAAATCCTGGATAGTAGGGCTGTGAGAAGGAACTTGGATAGTAAGGTTACTTTGAGATGAAATCCAGGATAGTAGGGCTGCGAGAAGGAACCTAGATAGTAGGGTTACTTCGAGATGAAAGCCGGGATAGTAAGGCTTGAGAAGGAACCTGGATAGTAGGGTTACTTCGAGATGAAAGCTTGGATAGTAGGGCTGTGAGAAGGAACCTGGATAGTAGGGTTACTTCGAGATGAAAGCCTGGATAGTAGGGCTGTGAGAAGGAACCTGGATAGTAGGGTTACTTTGAGATGAAAGCCTGGATGGTAGGGCTTGAGAAGGAACCTGGATAGTCGGGTTACTTCAAGATGAAAGTCGGGATAGTAGGGCTTGAGAAGGAACCTAGATAGTAGGGTTACTTCGAGATGAAAGTCTGGATAGTAGGGCTGTGAGAAAGAACCTGGATAGTAGGGTTTTTGTGTGAGGAGTTTGGGTAAAACTGCAGAGGGAACCTGGGTAAGGTTGTCCTTGTTGCACCGATGATTACTCTATTTAGCTTCGAGTGTTGATCATGGACCTGCTAGAAATTGTTGATAATAATTGTCATTCCTGAAAGAAATACAGGGTTAGTTATGCGTGATGCATGAGAGGCATTGTGATGAGGTTCTCAAAATAACTTAGATTATGTTATATGTAATGTATGGACATGTCATGATGTATGAACATGAAATGCTGACGTAATAATCTGAGTCAGGGAAAATAAATCCATGAATGCTCTTTGGTGAACAAAGATGACTATGTTGGGGATTTGCCCCCTTGTTTACAGATATTTTGCCGAGGAGAGACTCTATTTGAGAACAACTCTGCGGGAGAATAACTCTGTTGAAGAGGAGATACTCTATTGATAGATCTGTTGATTTGGAGAAATAAACTCCACCGGGGATCAATTTCAGTTGCTGGTGATAATGAATTCTGTTGGAGATTGAATTTCTGCTCGTGAGAGAAATAAACTCTGCTTGGGGAAAAATTTACCGACTCACTCGCGATTGTGAACCTCAGCTGGAGAGAGTTATGTCTTGTTCGGGAAAGCTAACATCACTGTCTTTGGATACTTTTTTCTCTGTGGGGAGTGTATGTATCACTACTCGTGTTCTCAAGCTGACTATATTCCTTAACCTGATGGGCAGAGTAACGGTAAGGTTTGGGCACTTCTTGTTTTCCCTGTTTTTAGCATTACGAGTAATCGTCTTTTGTTTCTTATGTAAACATTTATGAACAACAATCATTTTCAAATGCATATATCGAAAATGAATCATTGGACGTTCTTGCAAAACAGAACAGAAAAAGAAAAACAATTTGTGAAATAAAGAAAAACAGTTATGTAAAACAATCCCATTGGGTTCCAACTCTATTATTGCCTTTATATCTTCAAGCGTCTCATCACTATGCTACTTGGCCGAAGGTTGATCAGATTGATTGGCGTCGTCTGAGCTTGATAGTCGATACTGAAGTCTGGTTGCAAGATGATCCAATGAGACATAATGTTACGCTTCAATCCCTAACTTTTGCCTGGACCTCCCTTTTGGGTTTTCAGTCCACCAGGATACCCTTTTTTGCCCAAGTCTCCTTTTCAGGTTTTCGACTTGCCGGATGTACAGTTTTTTTCATTTTCATCCCTTACTTTTGCCCGAACCCTTTTGGTTCGCCGGGAATCCCTTATTTTTGCCTAGGCCAGTCAACCTAGCGGGTCTTTGATTATGCATAGTATCTTTTCACTATGTCTGCATTGACGGGGTGAGGAAGGTCGTCACCATCCATGGTGGTTAGAATCATAGCTCCTCCCGAGAAAATGTTCTTAACCACAAATGGCCCTTCGTATGTGGGGGTCCATTTTCCCCTGGGATCACCTTGCGGTAGTATGATGTGTTTGATCACTAGATCCCCGACTTGATATTCTTAGCGTCTGACTTTCTTGTTAAAAGCCTTAATCATTCGCTTTTGATACGTCTGACCATGACAGATAGCAGTAAGTCTCTTTTCATCGATTAGATTCAGCTTATCAAGTCGGGTTTGGATCCAGTCGTCTTTGTTCAAACCTACATCCTTCATAATCCTGAGAGAGGGTATCTGGCTTCGATGGGTAGGATTGCCTCCATGCCATACACCAAATAGTATGGTGTTGCCCTTGTCGATGTCCGTGCTGAGGTACGGTACCCATGAAGAGCGAATGGTAACATCTTATGCCAGTCTTTGTATGTCACTGTCATCTTCTGTATAATCTTTTTGATGTTCTTGTTAGCCGCTTCAACAGCCCCATTCATCTTCGGCCGGTAGGGAGAAGAGTTATGATGTTGTATCTTGAACTGTTTACAGAGCTTGGTGATAATTGTGTTGTTGAGATTTGAACCATTGTCAGTAATAATCCTCTCTGGTACACCATATCGACAGATCAGATTGTGTCGGATAAACCGTTCCATGACGTTCTTGGTTACTGTAGCAAAGGAAGCTGCCTTAACTCACTTCGTGAAATAATCAATAGCTACCAGAATGAAACGATGCTCGTTAGACGCGGTAGGTCTGATCTCGCCGATCATGTCGATGCCCCACATTGCAAAGGGCCAAGGAGCCATCAAGACATTCAGGGGAACCGGAGGTACGTGCACCTTATCAGCATAGACTTGGCACTTATGATAGGTTCGATAGTGCTTATAACAATCGGCTTCCATAGTGGACCAATAGTATCCTGCCCGTAGGATTTTCTTCGCCATGGTATGTCCATTGGAATGAGTTCCTAAGGTACCCTCATGTAACTCTGCCATGATTCTTTCTGCCTTGCCCTTGTCTACACACCGCAGTAAGGTTGAATCATGGTTACGCTTATAGAGGATTCCATTACTGATGAAGAACTTCGCAACGAACCTTCTCAGAAACTTCTTATCAATAACAGATGTCCCCTCGGGGTATTCTTGAGCCTCAAGATACCTTTTTACCTCGTGAAACCAGGGTTTATCTGCTACCTCTTCAGTCTCAATGTCACAGCAATGTGCGGGTTCATCCAACCTCTCAATGGTAATTTGGGGAGCTTCATTGTCCCACCTAACTCTGAACATAGAAGACATGGTAGCTAGCGCATCCGCCAACTGGTTCTCCTCTCATGGGAAATGTTCAAAGGTTATCTCCTCAAAGTGTGGGAGCAATGTCAGCATATATTCTTGGTAAGGAATAAGATTTGGGTGCTTCATATCCCACTCGCCTTTGATCTGACTTATCACCAGAGCGGAATCTCCGAATACACTCAAGAACTTAATCCTTAGGTCAATAGCAGCTCGAAGACCCATGATACACGATTCATACTCCACCATATTGTTGGTGCAGTTAAAACATAATCAGGCGGTGAACGGAGTATGACAGCCCTCAGGAGATACGATTATAGCGCCAATGCCATTACCCAATGCGTTTGAGGCTCCATCAAAATACATAGACCATCAGGATCCCTCCTCGGGTCCTTCATCCGGTCCAGGTTTTCACAGTCGGTTACCAACATGATATTCTCGTCCGAGAACTCGAAATTCATGGACTGGTAGTCATCCACGGCCTGATGCGCCAAATGATCCGGCAATACACTCCCCTTGATTGCTTTTTGGGTTGTGTATTGGATGTCATACTCGGTTAAGATCATTTTCCATCTTGCTATTCTTCCGGATAAAGCGGGCTTCTCGAAAATATAATTGATCGGATCCATCTTTGATATCAACAAGGTAGTGTGAGTCAACATATACAGTCTTAGTCGGCGAGTAGCCCATGCCAAAGCGCAACAATTTTTCTCGAGAAATGAGTATCGGGTCTCACAGTCGGTAAACTTTTTGCTAAGGTAGTAAATGGCGTGCTCTTTTCGACCAGACTCGTCATGCTGCCCCAGCACACACCCCATTGAATTGTATAGCACTATCAAGTATAATATCAAAGGTCTTCCTTCAACTGGAGGCATCAAAATTGGTGTTTCTAGGAGATATTCTTTGATTCTTTCGAAATCGGTCTGGCATTCATCATTCCACTTTACCACTTGATCTTTCTTCAGCAGCTTGAAGATTGGCTCACAAGTAGCAGTCAGATGTGAAATGAATTTGGCAATGTAATTCAGACATCCCAAGAAACCTATAACTTCCTTCTCTGTGCGGGGGACCGGCATCTCTTGTATGGCTTTTACCTTTGAAGGGTCTACCTGAATACCTTTGTCACTGACAACAAAACCCAGAAGCTTACCAGACCTTACCCCGAAGGTACACTTGTTCAGATTCAACCTCGGCTTGTACGTCTTCAACGTGTCAAATAGTTTCTGAAGATGATCAAGGTGCTCTTCCTCAGTCTGGGACCTGGCTATCATGTCATCAACACAAACCTCGATTTCATGGTGAATCATATCGTGGAACAAAGCAACCATGGCGTACTGATAAGTTGCACCAGCATTCTTCAACCCAAAAGGAATTACCTTATAACAGAAGGTGCCCCACTGTGTAATGAAGGTTGTCTTCTCCATGTCTTCAGGAGCCATCTTGATCTGGTTGTAGCCAGAAAAACCATCCATGAAGGAGAAGATCTTGTGTTGCACGGTGTTGTTGACTAGAACATCAATGTGAGGAAGTGGGAAGTCATCTTTGGGGCTTGCCCTGCTCAGATCTCTGTAGTCCACACACATCCATACCTTATCGTCCTTCTTAGGTACCGGAACAACATTGGCAACCCACTGCGGATAAGAAGTGACAGCTAAGAATCCTGCGTCGAACTATTTCATGACCTCTGCCTTGATATTCTTTGACATTTTAGGGTGCATACGGCGGACCTTCTGCTTTACCGGAGGGAAGTCTTCTTTAGTCGGTAGGCGATGTACCACAATATCAGTGTCCAAACCAGGCATGTCTTCATAGGACCAGGCGAATATCTCAACATAGTCGTGTAGCATCTGTATTAACCATTGTTTGACACTAGGCTCCAGGTTCGCACCTATTTTAACCTCTTTCCTGTCTTCCTCTATACCCAAATTCACTGACTCAACTGGCTTTTCATGAGGTTGTATGGCCCTTTATTCCTGTTGTAATAGTCTAGCAAGTTCTCCAGGCACCTCACAATCATCCTCACCTTCGTCCTCGGCTTGGTTGATCGGATTTTTTAAGTCATAATTGGCAGTAGCAGAGTTGTTATCAATGGGATCCATAGTGGATATGGATCCTGTGATACGGTGGCCAGAACTGACTGTTTTTGGAATGTCGGTTCGCGTTTTGTGTTTGTTTTTGCAAAATGTCGCGGTAAGCAAGAGTCACCACCGACTTTTATTTTATCCAACAAGGAAAGGAAAAAAGCACAGAAAAATTCCTTTTTTGAGATATTTCTGAGTATGGGGGGGTAGATTATAGAAAGGGAAGGTATTAGCACCCTTTCTATCCGTAGTTATCTACGGGCTCTTAGGTACTTGCTCATCATTTTCAAAATTGTTTTCTTTGTGTTTGTGGGTTTAAAAAAGTTTTTGTTTTAACTTCGATTTAACTCTTGCTTCTATCTTCATGAGTGTAATGAAGTGTTTTTGAAAACTTGTTTGTAAAAAGTGTAAGTGTGAAAACATTTTGTTTTGGATGAGAAAGTATCTAAGAACTAATCTACCTACTCGAAAAAGGAATCGTTCTATGTTTGTTTCCTTTAGACAATGCTATCCCACTATTAGTGAGTAGGTAGCACCGTCGTTGGAGCTTGTGGGTCAATTCGAAAGAGGGACATACAGTCACTAAAGCAATGTTAGGACGTCTTAGCGGTAACCCTAATGTCTTAGATCATTTATCCGAGGAAACAATATCCGAGGCAACCATTTCAAGGCAAATATGATCTTTTAGACAAGAGGGCGACCTCTAAAATAACCTATACTCAATGACCATTTACGAAGGCAACCAAGTGGGAGTGTACCCTAGGAGTGCGCGTGTGCGAGTGTATTGTTTTCAGTTATTTTTATCTTTGCACATGTTTAGGGTGATCTAACTGATTTTAGATTAAACATTCATTCTTGTCATGCAAACCCTATTATCAAACATCTAGCAGTTGTATATTTGCAGAAATTAAAGGTGCAGAATTTAAACTAAATTATTACAAGGCATCGGGTATTTACATCGCTAAAAACAACCCTTTGAAATTAAAAGCGGAAAAATAAATAAATGTCCTAATTAATTATTACAAACCGGGAGCAGATACAATAATTGAATAAAGGAAAAATAAAGTGCACGAGACAATTGGATCGAAGGCGAAACTAGGGTTTTGACCCTCCTAATTAAAAGAAAATATTTTTTGTTGTTTTTATTTATTTTTTAAGAAAAGAAATTAAATCCTAAAGTTAAATGCTAAATCAATTGGTTATTAATTTAATAAATGAAAAATAATTAAGTGACAAATTTTTGGAGTTTTGTTAATTTTGGAAAGAAATTAAATAGTTAAATTAGGGTTAAAACCTATTGATTCTAATTAATTTTAAATATTTACAAAATAAATGAAAGTTATCTAAAATTAATAACCTAATTAATTTAATTAATATTTATTAATGAAAAATAAAATTATGAAATTTAATTGGATATAAAATATTTTTGTGATTTTTTTTATAAAAAAGAAATTATTTTATTGGTTAATGAATAAATAAAAATAATTAAAATAGAATAATAAAAATAAAAAGAGATGAGAAATGGGCCTGATTTAGGGTGTATGAATAGCAGTTTTCTAGGCCTAATGACATGAAGTTTGTTTGACTTTTTGGATCATGTGCATATGCATTGACTTGGTCTTTTGGTGCACCCTCAGTGGTAGCCACCAGATCTGGCCATCTGGCCATCTGGCACATTGATGAGGAAGTCATATGGTGGACATCAAGCTCATGCGTGCACTTGATTTCCTGTAAGAAAATATTATAGAGAAAATAGGGGGACCTAGGATTCAAACCCAGGCCCCAAGGGGAATTCCATGCCACGCTTGCCACTGGATCACTTGTTGCTATTTGTTATAATATTAAAAGGAAATAATAAAATTAAAAAACAAGCATTAGTGGACAAAAACCAGAAAAAACGCGCCAATGTTTGAATGGACAAATGGAGGAGTGACACGCCTTCATCCCTGTTCTTGGACCGTGGCTAAAAATTCAAAGGGCTATACCCACGGACAGTGTTCGTTGCTATAACCCTGTCCATTCTCAAAATCTCCCACAAGCCATGGAAATGATATCTAAGGCCATGGTTGAGGTCGTCTCCTCCTCATGATCACAACCATACCATTCATGGAGGCTAATTATTCCTGAAAAGAAAAACCCCAAAAGCAAATCCGAAACCCTAACAATGGTGGATTTTGTTACAGATCATATAAATGCAATTGAGTAATGCCAAAAGCTTGCAAACATCATGGTGATCAAGAATATGCAATTAATTTTCGCTATGGATGCAAGAATAAAGCTTTTCGAATTCAAGAAAGGGGTGATACCGTGACGGACTTACATTGCGTGGGAGGGCTTGAAAACGTGTGGTTTTGATTGCTTTAGGTAGTGGAGACTGCCAGGAAACGATTGGGACAAATACCAAGCCTTGAGGTCGCCTCTAACCTCTATTTCGATCTCACACTTTTTGCTTGTTTTTGCAAATTCGGTTCTTGCTCTATGCCTGATCTCCAACCTTGATTTTGATCTGCCTCGCCTCCTTATGTATCCAGCAATGCATTAGGGTTAATTCTTGTGTCCAAATCCCTCTCCATCAATGCTTTGAATATTGGTTTGATTTGCTTTGAAGATATTTCCAAAATTGGTCCAAATCCAATCTCTTTGTACACATATGCCTTGATACGATTTTGATTGACCCTAGCTGTGTAATAAGACCTGAAATAATCACAAGATCTTTGGTTTTCAATATTTTTTATTTTATTTGATTTGTTTTGATTTAATTTGGAATAATTCAAATAAAAACCAAAATAAATAATAAAAATAAAATATGGACAAATGGCCAAGGTTTGAGCACGTGGGCTATGATGCCAACTCAAAATAAGTTAAAAAGAATGGGCCCATTTGGCAAAATTTGAAGTTTTGGGCATAGTTGTCTTTTGGCAATTTTGCAAAAAAGTCCAACTTCAACAATGCATAACTTCCTCAATTTTGACTCTTTGTAGGTGTTCTTGGACTTTTTAGAAAGCTTGAGATGACCTCTAAGCAATCCTTTTGGTCTCATATCAATTTGATATTCCATGCTCATGTATGAAGCTTTGACAAAAAAGGTGTTTTTGTTGACTTTTCAAAATGACCTATAATGTCCAAATTCATAACATTTTGTGAGTGCATATTTTGATCTTGGGAGCTGAATATGGATTCTAGGGAATTGCATGCTCTTAAAAATGAGCTTTGGATGGGTCATTTCTCAATAAGGATGAGAAAGTTATGCTTGGTCAAAGTTGGGTTGACTTTTCCTAAAAAACCCTAATTTAACAACTTTTGAATTTTGGTGAATTGTGAGCAATCCTTGATGAATCATGATCAACCCTTGATAAAATGATGAAATATACTTCAAAGTGAGAATGTTGACCAAAAATCTTGAAGTTTGACTGTATGTAGGTCACAGTTGACTTTTGCCCTAGCACAGTCGATCTTTGGACTTTTGAGCAATTGACTGAGCAAAATTCCTCTGCAAGGCTTGAAAATTGACATGGATGATCTTGAGAACATATTAGGACATTGGTGAGCACTTGGGGTCCCTTGGACTCAAGGATCTTGATGCAACATGAAACCTTAATTTGGGGTAGACTGCCTTAGGATAAAGCTTGTCTGGCCAACCCTTGGACTTCCTTGAGCAACTTGAGGATCTTTCTTGAAATGTTTTGAGAAATATGGGAGGGCAAATTTTGGGGTACAACAGCTGCCCCTGTTCAATTTTCTTAAACTTGAGGATGTAGATTGACTTTCGCGCCTTTCGTGATCCGAAGGTGGAAGAGGATTGAACACTAGAGTGCCCAGAAATTTGCACTCGCATGAAGTGATAATTATCTTGTGATGTCAGGAATAGGCTTACAGATGTCATTTGGGAAAATGTCGATCGCATAAGAGATTCCTTAGCGAGAACTTTTATATCTGTTGTTGAGGAAGATTCCGCTGGGGAAGTCTGATATTTGTTGAGAGAAGTAGAATTTTAGGAGCTTTGGCTGTCCGCCATTCTGCTGGTGAATCGTCTTTGTTGATATTTAGGGACTTCAATCGCCTGTACTCAACTGGGGAATCAACTTTGCTGAGATTTAGGAGCTCGTCCATAATTCAACTGAGGAGACATCTCTACTGAGATTTAGGAACTCGTCCGTAATTCAACTGAGAAAGCATCTCTGTTGAGATTTAGGAACTCGTATGTAATTCAATCGAGGAACATATCTGTCGAGATTTAGGAACTCGTTTGTAATTCGACTGATGAAACATCTCTGCTAAGATTTAGGAGCTCGTTGTAATTCAACTGAGGAAATACTTTTGTCGAGATTTAGGAACTTGTCTGTAATTCGACTGAAGAAACATCTTCGTTGAGATTTAAGAGCTTGTCCGTAATTCAAATGAGAAAATACTTTTGTCGAAATTTAGGAACTTGTCGGTAATTTGACTGAAGAAACTTCTTCGCTGAGATTTAGGAGCTTGTCCGCAATTCAACCGAGGAAACATCTCTGCTAAGATTTAGGAGCTTGTCCGTAATTCAACTGAGGAAACAACATTGCTGAGATTTAGGAACTCGTCCGTAATTCAACTAAGAAACCATCTCTGCTGAGATTTAGGAACTCGTCTGTAATTCAACTTGAGAGACAACTTTTCTGAGATTTAGGAGCTCGTCCGTAATTCAACCGGGGGAATATTATGCTGAGATTTAGGAACTTGTCCGTAATTCAACTGGAGAAACATCTCTGCTGAGATTTAGGAACATCGTTCGTAATTCAACTGACAGAACATCTGTCGAGATTTAGGAACTTGTCTGTAATTCAACTTGAGAAACAACTGTCGAGATTTAGGAACTTGTCCGTAATTCAACTTGATAAACAACTTTTCTGAGATTTAGGAGCTCGTCCGTAATTCAACTGAGGAAACATCTCCGCTGAGATTAAGGAACTCATCTGTAATTCAACCGAGGAACATATCTGTCGAGATTTAGGAACTCGTCCGTAATTCGACTGAGGAAATATTTTCGTTGAGATTTAGGAACATCGTCCGTAATTCAACTGAGGTAAAAGCTTCATAGCTTGAATTTTGTGAGAGTCTTTCCTGAAAGGTAAAGGTTAGTTGTATGTAATGCATGATATGTATCAAGCAATGATGTTCTCAAAATAAATGAGATTGTGTCGTATGATGCATATGCATATCATGATGTATGGAAATGTGATGTTTTTAGCTGGGGAAAATAAATCCATGATTGCTGCTGGAGAAAAGAATTGGATTCTTCGTTTCCGCTGGAGATAGTGGATGAAGATGTTTGTGAGGATAAACCTGCGGGAGAGGATAACTCCGTTGGGGAATAAACTGACGAGAGAATGGCTCTGTGGGGAGGACATGCTCTGCTGAGGATTCCGTTGATAAATTCAGCTGGGGATGAATTACCTTTTTTGGTGATAATGAACCTTGTTGGGAATTGATTTTCTGATTGTAGAAGGAATGAACTCCGCTGGGGATGATTTTCCAGTTGCGACTTCACTGGGGAATAACCCTTTAGACTCTACTGGGGACAATCTTCCAGAGTCTACTGGGGATGATTCTTCAAACTCCACCGGGGATATTTTTTATACTTCGATGGGGATGATAAGACTTTTTAGTGCTGGTGGTAGATAAACTCTGCTTGGGGAGAATATTACCGATTCATTCACAGTTGCGAGTCTCAGCTGGGGAGAGCTAACACCAATAAATTTTCTCTTACTCTGCAAGGAATGAATGTACTTTCAATCGTTTTCTCCAGCTAGGTCTATCCCTATACCCGTTGGACAGAGCAATTGTATGGTTTGGACGTTTCTCGTTTGCCCCTGTATCTGATATTACAAGTAATCGTCTTTTGTTTCGCATGTAAATATTTATGAGTAGCAATTAATGTCAAATGCGTATATCAAAAATGAACATTAGACGTTCTTTGCAAAACAAAACAGACAAAAGAAAAATTTATTTGTGAAAATGAATTGTATTGATTTTGAAGTTTGGCCTGTAAATAGGCGTTTTTGGTACAAGAGGCTGACGTTATAGTAAGAGAACGCCGCCGAACAAATAGAATTTATACAATTTGTGAAAAAAAAAGAAAAACAGTTATGTGAATAATCCCACTGGGTTCCAACTCTATTATTGCCTTTATGTCCTCGAGCATCTCATCACTTTGCTACTTGGCTGAAAGTAGATCAGATTGTTTGGCGTCGTCCGAGCTTGGTAGTCGATACTGAAGTCTGGTTGCAAGGTGATCCAATGAGACATAGTGTTACGCTTTAATCCCTAATTTTTGCCTGGACCGCCCTTTCAGGTTTTCAGTCCACCGGGATACCCTTTTTTGCCCAAGCCGCCTTTTCAAGTTTTCGACTTGCCAGGTGTACAGCTTTTTTTCATTGTCATCCCTTATTTTTGCCCAAACCCTTTTGGTTCGTCGGGAAGCCCTTATTTTTGCCCAGGCCAGTCAACCTAGCGGGTCTTTGATTATGCGTAGTATCTTTTCGCTATGTCTGCATTGACGGGGTGAGGAAGGTCGTCACCATCCATGGTGGTTAGAATCATAGCTCCTCCCGAGAAGATGTTCTTAACCATAAATGGCCCTTCGTAAGTAGGGGTCCATTTTCCCCTGGGATCACCTTGTGGCAGGATGATGCGCTTGATAACCAGGTCCCCAACTTGATACTCTTGTCGTCTAACTTTCTTGTTAAATGCCTTGATCATCCTCTTTTGATACGTTTGACCATGACAAATAGCAGTAAGTCTCTTTTTGTCGATTAAGTTCAGCTAATTAAGTCGGGTCTGAATCCAGTCATCTTCGCTCAAACCTGCGTCCTTCATAATTCGAAGAGAGGGTATCTGAACTTCAATGGGCAAGACTGCCTCCATGCCATAAACCAAAGAATAGGGTGTTTCCCCTGTTGACGTTCACGTTGAGGTGCGGTACCTATGAAGAGCAAATGGTAACATCTCGTGCCATTCTTTGTACATCACCATCATATTCTGCACAATCTTCTTAATGTTCTTATTAGCCGCTTCTACAGCCCCATTCATCTTCGGCCGGTAAGGAGAAGAGTTATGATGTTGTATCTTGAACTGCTCGCAGAGCTCGGTGATCATCTTATTATTGATATTTGTACCATTATCCGTAATGATCCTCTCTGGTACACCATATCGACAGATCAGATTATGCTGAATCAACCGTGCCACGAAGTTCTTGGTTACGGTAGCATAGGAAGCTGCTTCAACCTACTTCGTAAAGTAATCAATAGCTACCAGGATAAAATAATGCCTGTTGGACGCAGTAGGTCTGATCTCGCTGATCATGTCGATGCCCCACATTGCAAAAGGCCAAGGAGTTGTCAAGACGTTCAGAGGTACCAGAGGTATGTGCATCTTATCAGCATAGACTTGGCACTTATGACAGGTGCGAGAATGCTGATAACAGTCTGATTCCATTGTAGACCAATAATATCCTGCCCGTAGGATTTTCTTTGCCATGGTATATCCACTGGAATGAGTCTCGAAAGTACCTTCATGTAACTCTACCATAATCCTTTCTGCTTCGTTCTTATCCATACATCATAGTAAGGTTGAATCATGGTTACGCTTGTAAAGGATGCCGTTACTGATGAAGAACTTCGCCGCGAACCTCCTCAGAAATTTCTTGTCATTAACAGATGCACCCTCGGGGTACTCCTGAGCTTCAAGATACCTTTTTACCTCATGAAACCAGGGTTTATCTGCTACCTCTTCAGTCTCAATGTCACAGTAATGTGCAGGTTTGTCCATCCTATCAATGGTAATCTGGGGAGCCTCATTGTCCCATCTGACTTTGAACATAGAAGACATTGTAGCCAGCGCGTCCGCTAACTGATTCTCCTCTCTAGGGAAGTGTTCAAAGGTTATCTCCTCGAAGTGCGGAAGCAACGTTAACACATACTCCTTGTAAGGAATAAGATTTGGGTGTTTCATATCCCACTCGCCTTTGATCTGACTAATCACGAGAGTGGAATCTCCGAATACACTTAAGTACTTAATCCTTAGGTCAATAGCTGCTCGAAGACCCATAATGCACGCTTCATACTCCGCCATGTTGTTGGTGCAGTTGAAACATAGTCTGGCGGTGAACAGAGTATGAGAGCCTTCAGGAGATATGATCACGACGCCAATGCCATTACCCAAAGCGTTTGAAGCTCCATCAAAGTACATAGACCATCGGGATCCCTCCTCAGGTCCTTCATCCGGTCCAGGTGTTTCACAGTCAGTCACCAACATGATGTTCTCATCCGGGAACTCGAAGTTCATAGACTGGTAATCGTCCACTGCCTGATGTGCCAAATGATCCGCCAACACACTTCCCTTGATTGCCTTCTGGGTCGTGTACCGGATGTCATACTCAGTCAAGATCATCTGCCATCTTGCTATTCTTCCGGACAAGGCAGGCTTCTCGAAGATATACTTGATTAGATCCATCTTTGATATCAATAAAGTAGTGTGAGTCAACATATACTGTCTCAGCCGGCGAGCAGCCCATGCCAAAGCGCGGCAAGTTTTCTCAAGCAACGAGTATCGGGTCTCGCAGTCGGTAAACTTTTTTCTAAGGTAATAAATAGCAAGCTCTTTTCGGCAAGACTCGTCATGCTGCCCCAGCACACACCCCATTGAATTATCGAGTACTGTCAAGTATAAGATCAAAGGTATCCCTTCAACTGGAGGTATCAGAATAGGTGGATCTTGGAGATATTCTTTGATCCTTTCGAAAGCGGCCTGACATTCATCATTCCATCTTACCACTTGATCTTTCTTCAGTAACTTGAAGATCGGTTCACAAGTAGCAGTCAGGTATGAGATGAATCGAGCAATGTAGTTCAGACGTCCCAGAAAGCCTCTGACTTCTTTTTCTGTTCGGGGAGCTGGCATTTCCTGTATAGCCTTCACCTTTGTAGGATCCACTTGAATACCCTTATCACTTACGAAGAAACCCATCAGCTTACCAGATCTCGCCCCGAAGGTGCACTTGTTCGGGTTTAGCCTTAGTTTGTACAACTTCAACCTATCAAATAGCTTCTGAAGATGGTCAAGGTGTTCTTCCTCAGTCTGGGACCTTGCAATCATATCGTCGACATATACCTCAATATTATGATGAATCATGTCGTGGAACAAAGCGACCATGGCGCGCTGATACGTTGCCCCAGCATTCTTCAATCCAAACGGCATAACCTTGTAGCAAAAGGTACCCCATTGAGTAACAAAGTTTGTCTTCTCCATATCCTCGGGAGCCATCTTAATCTGATTGTAACCGGAGAAACCATCCATAAAGGATAAGACCGTATGTTGTGCGGTGTTGTCAACCAGAACGTCTATATGAGGCAGAGGGAAATCATCCTTGGGGCTTTCCCTGTTCAGATCCCTATAGTCAACACACATTCAGACCTTACCATCCTTCTTCGGCACTGGGACCACGTTGGCAAGCCACTGCGGGTAAGAAGTAACTGCTAGAAAACCGGCATCAAACTGTTTCATAACTTCAGCCTTGATTTTCTCAGACATCTCTGGGCGTATTCGATGAACTTTCTGTTTCATTGGAGGACAGTCTTCCTTGGTGGGCAAGCGGTGAACCACGATATCAGTATCCAACCCAGGCATATCTTCATAAGACCAGGCAAAGACCTCCACATAGTCACGCGGCATCTGAATCAACCGTTTCTTAACACTAGATTCCAGATTTGCACCGATCTTGATCTCTCTCTTGCCTTCCTCTGTACCCAGATTTACTGATTCCACTGGCTCTTCATGCGGCTGTATGACCCTCTCTTCCTGAAGTAACAGTCTAGCAAGTTCACCAGGCACTTCGCAATCATCCTCTCCTTCGTCCTCGGCTTGGTTGATCGGACTTTCGAAGTCATAACTGGCAGTAGCAGAGTCGTTATCAGTGGGATCCAGAGTGGATGTAGACCTGTATATGTGAGTGTGTGTAAAATAGTTATTTTGTAAGATAGAAAAGAAAAACAAGGAGCGCAAAATTTGTAATGCAAGAAAACGTCCAATGCTTTTATTAATGATATATGGAAATGACACATATAAAGCCCTCAAACAGAGCCACGGTGTCTTGGGTAAGGCACCGGACCGTAAAGTTTAAAATTGTCTATTACAAATCCAAAACAAAAGTCTATTACTGTGTAATAAAAGAAATTGGCACGAAGTCCTTCGCCATCCAGTTGCTTAGTCCGCCGTCGGTAGTCGGGTAAATCCAGCTATCAAACTCATACTCTTCATCATCGTCTTCAATCATATTCACTTCAGGATTAGTAATACGCAGGGGATGTCTTCCAATTCGCGCACGCCGAACAGCCCTTTGAGATTCTGCAGTGAAACTCAAACCAAACTTGTCAGTCTTATGTGCAAAGTCAGGGAGTTGGCCCCAATTCTCACACCCACCTTTCTCAATAACAGCCCGGGCATCATTTAGGGAAGCCATCTTCATTGGAGGATCTTCAGTGATGGTTTCAGTTGACACCAACGTCTGGGGAACTTCTTCAAAATGTTGACACGGGGTTTCAATGAACTCCCCGTCCATTTCCACATACCGGAAAGAGTTGAGGTGGCTCACCATGTACTCTTCTTCTCCTCGCACCATAATAATTTTCCCTTTTACTGGGTATTTCAGCATCTGGTGGAGCGTAGAAGTTACTGCTCCAGCTTTGTGGATCCACGGGCGCCCTAGCAAACAAGAATAAGATGGCCGAATGTCCATCACATAGAATGTAGACGCGAAAATCTGAGAACCAACCTTAACTGTAATATCCACCTCTCCATGTACCATTCTCTTGGACCCGTCAAAGGCCCTAACCATAATGTTGCTTGGCTTCAGCACCAACCCTTCACAGTCTAACCGGTCTAATGCTTTCTTGGGTAAAACTTTTAACGAGGACCCAATATCCACCAATACATGAGCTAGAGTAGTGCCCATGCACTCAATGGAGACATGCAGAGCATCATTGTGATTCTTCCCCTTGGCAGTCAAATCTGTGTCGGAGAAACCCAACCCATTATCTGGGGTTAAACTAGCCACACAATCTTTGAACTGGTCAGAAGATGTCTCCTGCGGCACGTGCGCAGTCTTCAGGAAAGCAATCAGAGCCTTAGCATGGGCCTCTGAACACAACAATAAAGACAACATAGAGATCTTCAACGGGGTTTGCCCCAGCTGTTCGACTACATTGTAGTCGCTTTTCTTGATGATCTTTAAAATTTCCTCTATCTCCTGTCTAGAGGCTTCAACAGTGATCTTCCTCGGTGCCTCCGTCTGGGCAGGCCCACCGGTGATCCCTTTTTCCCGAGTGTCAGATGACTCGGTGACAGGGGTAAGGATTGAAACGTGAACAGGGACAGTAGCGGAGGAACTGGCAGGTGTAATAACAACAGGCTTCTGAAAAATTGGTGGAGAGATCTCAAGGGAGAAAAGTCTTCCGCTTCGGGTGACTTTACTAGATCCAGCAATATTGCCGACATCAGTATCAGCCTCTTCGTCCTTCAAGTCTTGTTTAACCCCATGATAATACACATCGGCCCCATAGTGCCACGGGACAGCCTTATCTTACGTGTAGGGGATAGGTCCAGGAACAGTAATGATCAATGGAGCGATTCTCGGAATAGATGTAATTTTAACAGGCTTTCTCGAGGAAGCCTTGGAAGAATTGGCGAAAATGGTGATTATGGAAACTTCTTCAACAGGAACCAAAGGAACAACAGTTTTCTCGAACAAGATTTCTTTATTATCCATCAGGCGTTGGACACCTGACTTCAATAGATGGCAACCGGTAGGCAGGACGGAATGCAGATGGCAACCTTTGCCACAACCCGAAAATAAACCGGCTAACAGAAGGTTCTTCTTCACAGTCATCAGTGGGGTAGCAATTTCTTCTATGAAAGTCACAAACGAGTCATCATCTACAGCATTCACTCCATGCTTGGGCATAGGAGCAGTCATAACATTAGGATTTTTTGGTGCTTCGAAATCAATCTCCTTAGCGTCAATCAGATCCTGCACTTTATTCTTCAAAGCCCAGCAATTATTGGTATCATGCCCCGGGCTATCAGAGTGATAAGCACAGCGGGCGTTCAGATTATACAACGACGATGTGGTGTTGGGATTCTTTGGAGCTTCCCTCGGAATAAACAAGTTAGTCTTCAATAACTGCGGAAGAATTTGAGACAAAGCCATGCTGAGTCGAGTAAATTGTCTTTGAGGCCTCTCTGCCCTTGGCTGAGTGTTGCGTTGTATGGAAACAGTTGGTCTTGAAATAACTACCGCATTGACCGCTTGACGACGCTCAGGTCGAATTTGGTTCCTAGAGCTGTAAACTATACTATACTCCTTCTTAAAGGGCTTCTTCTTTGTGCTTGACGAAGCACCCTTCTGTATTTTACCGCTCTTGATACCGGCTTCAACCCTCCCCCCAATCATAATTAACTCAGTAAAACCAGACGATGAACTTCCGATCAAATGGTTGAAATATGGACCAGACAAGGTCCCCAAAAAAATATCCACCAACTCCCTATCAGCCAGAGGGGGCTGGAATCTACCAGCAAGATCTCTCCACTTATGAGCGTAATCTTTAAAACCTTCGCTTGCACCCATAGATATACCCTGAAGTTGGGTACGCGTGGGAGCAAGGTTGGCGTTATATTGGTACTGCTTGTAAAAAGCAACAGCAAGGTCCTCCCAATTACGGACGTTGGCTCCTTCTAGCTAATAGAACCATTCAAGTTGAGTCCCTGAAAGACTATCTTGAAAGAAGTGAATCTAGAGATTCCTGTCAGCGGTATATGGTTGAATCTTCCAAACATACGAACGGAGGTGTAGCTTTGGGCAGGATACCCCTTCGTACTTAGAAAAGATAGGCGCTTTGAACTTGTGGGGAATCACCACCCCAGATGCTAGACCCAAATCACCAAAGTCCAATCCAGGTATCTTCTGGATCTCCATCGCACTTAACCGGTCTTCAAGCTATTTATACCTATCCTCAATAGGAGGATACTGGTCTTCATCAAAGTCAGTCTTGTTGTCAGAAACCACAGGGCTAGGAGCCCTCCTTTCTTCTTGGTTCTCCCCCCTCCAGATGAGTGACACAGATCAACTTCGTCTCGCAACCTATTTCCAAACCTGTGACCCATGTTCAGGAGGACCGTCTTCTTCTTTTTCTTCTTCTTATCCTTCAAGATAAGAGTCTTCAGATCTTTCTGCCCCTTGGCCAGGTTCATGAACATTTCCTGGAACTGAGCGTTCTGAGCTTGAAGAGCCTTAATAGCTTGATCACTGGATGTTTTGGCAGACATGATGCTGAAATAAACAGCGGAGAAGATAAGAGACCTGTAAGGGTACCTGTGATGAGGTGCATGGGAATGGAATGCATATGATATGATTTCATAGACTTTGGGAGATTCAAACTCGTAAACCAAAATTAAACACACTTTTATTAGATTAAAAACTTGAAACAATGTTTGACAAATGCCTTTAAGGCGTTACAAAGAAAAACTGAAAAGTAAATCAGAACTAGAAATAAAAAAATACATCAACGCTCCCATGATCGCTTTCCGTTGGTGCTGACATAATCGTTGAGGACCTTCTCATTCTCCAGCTGCCTTGTAAGCTTTAGGATCTTCCACTCTTGTTCATGATACTTTTCTCTATAAGTATCTCGCTCTTCTCTTAACTGGATCCACGATCTCTTTAATTCCCCAATGTCAGTAGGCATGTATGGATGGAGGACAGTATGAGGAACCCCTTCTTCATCAGCACTCTCAATAATTACCAGTAAGACAGCTTCGTAAGGCATCCCTAGCTTTTGGGCATGGGCCCGAACCCACCGGAGATACGGCTCCATTGGAAGAGAAGTCTTCATTCCTAGCTCATGCGGATCAGACCTATTAACCCTATTCCAAGCTCGTATAAATCTGCAGCGATGTCCCTCACTATCCCCTTAGAAGTCAAAGACAATGCTCAAAATCAGTAACTCATGAGGACCTTCCTTTCGGGATCGCCCAAACTATCGTAAGGCCAGACAAGGATTATAGGTGATCCCTCCCCTAATTCCAAGCAAAGGAACATTGGGGTATTCTACGCACCGGTCAATAACAGCTACTTCTTCCATGTCTTTAGTGCTCCAGATGATGTCCATATGAGCAAGGGACATAATTCTGTAGGCCCAACCCATACCTTCCTTGTTCTTCAAAATAGATTTGGAGAGGTGAGAAATAAACCACCTCGCCAGCAATGGTGCACAACACATAAGGGTTCCCCGCTTCCGAGCAGTACGGGCATAACGAGCATGCAAAATGTCACCTAAGAGAGTGGGAATCGGATTATGGGACATGAAGATCTTCACTACGTTCACGTCGACAAAAGAATCTGAATTGGGAAACAGAACCAAGCTATAGATGAGAAGGGCTAGGATATCTTCGAACGCTTGAAAGTCTAAACTGTCCCAAAACTGTTGAGCCTGATCAAATAAGAACTTAGCCAGGAAGCCTTTTACCCCGCTCCGAGTCTCCCAGTTAGACATTACTTCAGCATTTGACAGATGTAGGGCTGTAGCAACATCCTCTGGCCTAAGAGCTATCTCCCAACCTATAAATGGTGTCTGCTCCAGAATAGAAATACCAAGTAAATCAGAGAACTCTTCCAAAGTAGGGACCAACTGATAGTCCGGGAAGGTGAAGCAGTGATGTAGCAGGTCAAAGAACTGGAACAAGACGCTCATCATCTTCTCATCCATCTTAGAAGTGACCAAACCAAGGAGGTGACCATGTCTTCTGACAAAGGAAGAAGTATCTGGAAATTTAGAAACCAACTCTCTAAGTTGAGCAGGGATTTGTACGAAACTGATGCGAATAGTATTTCTGTGCATAGATGCCATGACCTACAAAACAGAACAAAGATGAATCCCCTCGGTCTTTGAAATGGGTTAGTCTGATGAAATATGCATGCAATTTCATGATGCATGATGTTATGATAGAAACACACCACAAGTATCCATAGATAGAAAACATGGTAAGGGCAAACAAGTCACACAGTAGCCCTTAGATTTCAGGCTGGCATGGAGTTTAGGTATTACCCTCTTTCAGTTTAGTTGGTTCAACCTGTCCTAGTAATAGTAATCGGGTTCTATAGGATCTCAATTTCACTGACCACCCTCGATCGGTCATAATTCCAGTTTAGTAACCTTTTCTAGCGGCTGGAATCATCGCGAGTTTGGTCTCAATGAGTGTAACATACTGCTACTTTTCTATGGCCAAGTTGGTCAATTATAGGTTCTAAGGTCAGTTGGTGCTTAATGACCCCTTAGCAGCCCCATATTCTCCTTGTTCCGCCACAAGGGATATCGGTACAAACTAAAGTGCCACACCAACGTAGCTACTGCTTCAACTGTATCGGTCTATGTCGTACAGTTCCCTCACAGTCTATTGCTACTTACCTAAAAGGTATCCCCAGATCCAGGTTAGGATCTATAGTAACTCTGATACAAGCCCACAAAGATAAATCAAACAGATCAATTAATTGAAAACAATATAATGAACTATTCCTAAGATACACCCCACTTATAATTCCCCAGCAGAGTCGCCAGTTCTGTGATACGGTGGCCAGAACTGACTGTTTTTGGAATGCAGGTTCGCGTTTTGCGTTTGTTTTCGCAAAATGTCGCGGTAAGCAAGAGTCACCACTGACTTTTATTTTATCCAACAAGGAAAGGAAAAAAGCACAGAAAAATTCCTTTTTTGAGATATTTCTGAGTACGGGGGTAGATTATAGAAATGGAAGGTATTAATACCCTTTCTATTCGTAGTTATCTACGGGCTCTTAGGTACTTGCTCATCATTTTCAAAATTGTTTTCTTTGTGTTTGTGGGTTTTGAAAAGTTTTTGTTTTAACTTCGATTTAAATCTTGCTTCTGTCTTCAAGAGTGTAATGAAGTGTTTTTGAAAACTTGTTTGTAAAAAGTGTAAGTGTGAAAAAGTTTTGTTTTGGATGAGCAAGTATCTAAGAACTAATCTACCTACTCGAAAAAGGAATCGTTCTATGTTTGTTTCCTTTAGACAATGATATCCCACTATTAGTGAGTAGGTAGCACCGTCGTTAGAGCTTGAGGGTCAATTCGAAAGAGGGACATACGGTCACTAAAGCAATGTTAGGACGTCTTAGCGGTAACCCTAATGTCTTAGATCATTTATCCGAGGCAACAATATCCGAGGCAACCATTTCAAGGAAACTATGATCTTTTACACAAGAGGGCGACCTCTAAAATAACCTATACTCAATGACCATTTATAAAGGCAACCAAGTGGGAGTGTACCCTAGGAGTGCGCGTGTGCGAGTGTATTATTTTCAGTTATTTTTATCTTTGCACATGTTTAGGGTGATCTAACTGATTTTAGATTAAACATTCATTCTTGTCATGCAAACCCTATTATCAAACATCTAGCAGTTGTATATTTGCAGAAGTTAAAGGTGCGGAATTTAAACTAAATTATTACAAGGCGTCGGGTATTTACATCGCCAAAAACAACCCTTTGAAATTAAAAGCGGAAAAATAAATAAATGTCCTAATTAATTATTATAAACCGGGAGCAGATACAATAATTGAATAAAGGAAAAATAAAGTGCACGAGACAATTGGATCGAAGGCGAAACTAGGGTTTTGACCCTCCTAATTAAAAGAAAATATTTTTTGTTGTTTTTATTTATTTTTTAAGAAAAGAAATTAAATCCTAAATTTAAATGCTAAATCAATTGGTTATTAATTTAATAAATGAAAAATAATTAAGTGACAAATTTTTGGAGTTTTGTTAATTTAGGAAAGAAATTAAATAGTTAAATTAGGGTTAAAACCTATTGATTCTAATTAAATTAAAATATTTACAAAATAAATGAAAGTTATCTAAAATTAATAACCTAATTAATTTAATTAATATTTATTAATGAAAAATAAAATTCTGAAATTTAATTGGACATAAAATATTTTTGTGATTTTTTTTGATAAAAAAGAAATTATTTTATTGGTTAATGAATAAATAAAAATAATTAAAATAGAATAATAAAAATAAAAAGAGATAAGAAATGGGCCTGATTTAGGGTGTGTGAATAGTAGTTTTCTGGGCTCAATGACATGAAGTCGGTTTGACTTTTTGGATCATGTGCATATGCATTGACTTGGTCTTTTGGTGCACCCTCAGTGGTAGCCACCAGATCTGGCCATCTGGCACATTGATGAGGAAGGCATATGGTGGACATCAAGCTCATGCGTGCACTTGATTTCCTGTAAGAAAATATTATAGAGAAAATAGGGGGACCTGGGATTCGAACCCATGCCCCAAGGCGAATTCCATGCCACGCTTGCCACAGGATCACTTGTTGTTGTTTGTTATAATATTAAAAGGAAATAATAAAATACAAAAACAAGCATTAATGGACAAAAACCAGAAAAAATGTGCCAATGCTTGAATGGACAAATGGAGGAGTGACACGCCTTCATCCCTGTTCTTGGACCCACTGACAGTGTTCGTTGCTATAACCATGTCCATTCTCAAAATCTCCCACAAGCCATGGAAATGATATCTAAGGCAATGGTTGAGGTCGTCTCCTCCTCCAGATCACAACCATACCATTCATGGAGGCTAATTATTCCTGAAAAGAAAAACCCCAAAAGTAAATCTGAAACCCTAACAATGGTGGATTTCGTTACATATCATATAAATGCAATTGAGTAATGCCAAAAGCTTGCAAACATCATGGTGATCAATAATATGCAATTAACTTTCGCTACGGATGCAAGAATAAATCTTTTCAAATTCAAGAAAGGGGTGATACCGTGACGGACTTACAGCGCGTGAGAGGGCTTGAAAACGTGTGGTTTTGATTGCTTTATGTTGTGGAGACTTCCAGGAAACGATTGGGACAAATACCAAGCCTTGAGGTCACCTCTAACCTCTGTTTCAATCTCACACTTTTTGCTTGTTTTTGCAAATTCGGTTCTTGCTCTATGCCTGATCTCCAACCTTGATTTTGATCTGCCTCGCCTCCTTATGTATCCAACAATGCATTAGGGTTAATACTTGTGTCCAAATCCCTCCCCATCAATGCTTTGAATATTGGTTTGATTTGCTTTAAAGATCTTTCCAAAATTGGTCCAAATCCAATCTCTTTGTACACATATTCCTTGATACGATTTTGATTGACCCTAGCTGTATAATAAGACCTGAAATAATCACAATATCTTTGGTTTTCAATATTTTTTATTTTATTTGATTTGTTTTGATTTAATTTGGAATAATTCAAATAAAAACCAAAATAAATAATAAAAATAAAATATGGAAAAATGGCCAAGGTTAGAGCATGTGGTATATGATGCCAATTCAAAACAAGTGAAAAAAAATGGGCCCATTTGGCAAAATTTGAAGTTTTGGGCATAGTTGACTTTTGGCATTTTGCAAAAAAGTTCAACTTCAACAATACATAACTTCCTCAATTTTGACTCTTTGGAGGTGTTCTTGGACTTTTTAGAAAGCTTTAGATGTCCTCTAAGTAACCCTTTTGGTCTCGTCGCAATTTGATATTCCATTCTCATGTATGAAGCTTTGACAAAAAAGGTGTTTTTGTTGACTTTTCAAAATGACCTATAATGTCCAAATTCATAACTTTTTGTGAGTGCATATTTTGATCTTGGGAGCTGAAGATGGATTCTAGGGAATTTAATCCTCTTCAAAATGATCTTTGGATGCTCATTTCTCATAAAGTATGAGAAATGTATGCCTTGTCAAAGTTGTGTTGACTTTTCCTGCAAAACCCTAATTTAGCAACCTTTAAATTTTGATGAATTGTGAGCAATCCTTGATGAATCATGATCGACCCTTGATCAAATGATGAAATATAATTCAAAGTGAGTATGTTGACTAAAAATCTTGAAGTTTGACTGTATGTAGATCACAGTTGACTTTTGCCCTAGCACAGTCGATCTTTGGACTTTTGAGCAATTGACTGAGCAAAATTCCTCTGCAAGGCTTGAAACTTGACATGGATGATCTTGAGACACATATTAGGACATTGGTGAGAACTTGGGGTCCCTTGGAATCAAGGATCTTGATGCAACATGAAACCCAAATTTGGGGTAGACTGCCTTAGGAGAGAGCTTGTTTGGCCAACCCTTGGACTTCCTTGAGCAACTTGAGGATCTTTCTTGAAATGTTTTGAGAAATATGGGAGGGCAAATTTTGGGGTACAACAGATCTGCAGTACGATACGTGACTGTGTGTAAGAGAATAGATGTTTTGATAAAGTGAGAGACAGAAAAGAAAAATAAGGAGCGCATAATTTGTATGCAAGAAACATCCAATGCTTTATTAATGATATATGAAATGAAAAATAATAGCCCTCACAAGCAAAGCCAAGGTGCCTCGGGCAAGGCACCGGGCCGTAAAGTTTCAAATTATTTATTACAAATCTTAAAACAAATGAGTCAATTACTGCGGAACAAAAGAAACAGGTATGAAGTCCCTAGCCGTCCAATTATTCAATCCACCATTGGTTGTTGGGTAGATCCAGCTGTAGATGTCTGAATCCTCTTCACTGTCTTCAATTGCATTAATTCCCCGATTGCTGATGTGTAGAGGAGGTCTTCCAGCCCGAGCGTTCCTAACAGCCCTTTGAGCCCCTGTAGTAAATCCCAAACCAAATTTGTCAGTTTTGTGAGTGAAATCGGGGAGCTGACCCCAATTGGTACATCCACCTTCTTCAACTGCAGCCCTGGCGTCCTTGAGAGAAGCCATCTTCAACGGAGGTTTGTTGGTAGTAACTTCAGTTGATGCCAAGACCTGAGGGACCTCTTCGAAATTCTGATAAGGAGTTTCTATGAATTCCCCTTCCATCTCTATGTAGCGGAAGGAATTGAGGTGACTCACCATATTTTTTTCTTCACCTCGCACTGTGACAATCTTTCCCTTCACCGGGTACTTCAGCATTTGATGGAGTGTGGAAGTAACTTCCCCAGCCTCATGGATCCAAGGACGACCCAACAGGCAAGAATACGACGGCCTGATATCCATTACGTAGAAGGTGGACCCAAAAGTATGAGAACCCAGTTTGACAGTGTGATACGGTGGGAGAACTGACTTGAGGTTTTGCGTTTGTATTCGCACTTATTCGGTTTAGCAAGAGTCGCCACCTACTTTTTATTTTATCCTAAGGAAAGGTTAAAAAGCACAGGAAAAACCTTTTGAGATGTTTCGTGGGTTCGGGGGGTAGATTATGAAAAGGGAAGGTATTAACACCCTCTTCATCCATGGTTATCCATGGGCTCTTAGTTACTTGTTTAGATCACTTTCCTTTGATTTTCAATTGCTTGAAATTGTGGTGTGTGTGTGTGTGTTTGAAAATATTTTGAAAGAGATTCCTTGTCTTAGGCAACCAATGTAATGACTCGTGTTTGAGTGTTTTACAAAGGTGTGTATCTTTTCGAAAAGATGTTTCAAATGTTTTTGAGAGTTTGTTTTGAAAGTGTTTGTGGAGTGTGGTTTTGAAAAGTAGGCAAGTGTTTTTGCAAGTTGATCAAGTAACTAAGAGTTTGTCTACCCTATTGTACTCAAAGGTTTTTCTCATGTTTTAACCCTTTTAACAGTTTTGTTCCACCATTGTATTTGGTGGACAATCTTGCGTTAGGATGTTTAATGGGACAGGCGTGGGTCATCGTATGGACCATGAATGCAATGGTGCCAAGTGTCTTTGGCAATTTGCTTGAAGGTACTATGATCATTTTGATAGGCAACTTTCGAAAGCGTCATCGAGGGACTATGATCATTTGAATTGTTTTGCCAAAGAAACTCAACGTGCAAGCATGGCCCATTTTGGAAGGCAACAAGCGGGATTACCCTAGGGGTGCAAGTGTGGTTGTGTATTGATTTCATGTATTTGTCTTTGTATTAGGTTATCTAGCGTTTGATTTTATGTACATGCAAACCCTAGGTCTAACCATGGTATATTTAAAAGCGATAAATTGCGGGAATTTAAAGTCTACGCTATTACAAAATAGTATCCGGGAGTGGGGGTACAAATGTTTACAAATGGGGATGAGACTTAAATGGGAGAGTAGTGTCCAAATAATTTACAACCAAATCGAATTGCGCAAATGTAATATGTAGTGTATAGCAATGTATAAGAATAAAGCAAATGTGTATGTATCAATGTATTTGTGTAAGTGTAGGTGAATGTGATTTATTTACAAGTGGTGAAAATGTTTAACTTAATGCAAAATTAAGTGTTTGTTATATATTTTGTATTTTTATCTTGTATTTTGTTAATTTATTCTTTTTTTTATGTTTTCTGTTAAATATGTACAAAACAAAATATTTTAAGGAAAGAAAAATATTTAGAGAAAACTAATATTTTTATGTATTAGTATTTTATATACAAAATCTAAATTAAACAAAAATGTTTCAAATTTAAGAAAACTAATATTTATGTATTAATGCTTTTACGTATGGAAAAGATTCATTGAAAAGAGTTTTAAGATAAAATCTATTAATTAAATTTAATATTTACATATTTTCCAAATGTAATAAAATAAAAGAGAAATTTGTATAAAAGAATTAAGGTACTATTTTATATACAAAAATGAATTAAGTTATGTTGGTTTAAACTATAAAAAGGAGAAATAAAATGATAAATTAAAAAAGTATTAGTTTGAATAATATAGGAAATAAATAGAAAAGAGTTTAAGGACTAAATGGGCTAAAGGGGGTTTTGGGCCCAAACGAAGTTTGAAATGGTAATCAGAAAAGGGGTGCGTTCCAGATTTAAGGGGTATGCGCGCTGGATTTAGTATGGGCCTTAGCATTTGAAAGGGGCAAGGCCCAATGGTTCACAAAACAATTGTAAGGGTTTGCACATTGTTGTCGCATTTGGAGTCTAGGGTTTGTGAGTTACAGCGTCGTTCATCACTTTTGCTCTTCGTCTTCTTTTCTTTGTTTTGCAGATAAAACTCAATGGAGCATTGGAGGGTAGCAAATGGAGGATGAAGAATTAGGATAGCTTTATTTCAATTTTAATCATTTGTAAAATTATTATTGTAAACAAAAATGTAAATGAATTTACAATTGTTCGAATAATAATTTGTAACGAAACAATTAAAGATGAATAAAAGAAAAATCCTTTTTGATCAGTTAATTCCTTTTTTCAGCTGTCTATTTAATTACTTATAAATTCTTAAATTATAATAAATGGAAATAAATTCCAATTATCCTAACTTAGAATAAATAAACAATTAATAAACATTGTGGTTTTAGCATCGATCAATAATAAACCCGACGCTCCAATTAAACAATGCACAGTTAATCAAACCAACATCCAGATGCCTCTTTTCACTAATTTAGTCAAACACTGCAAACTCAATCCAAATGCTTCAGTCGAAATCTCAGAGTAAACTGAAAAGAACTGTAAAATTAATTCTTTCTGAGAATGCGCGCACAAAAACCCTAGTTTTTGATTAAATTGTCAGAGAAGCGTCCGCCTGATCAAAACTTGAGCCAAAATCAACCAAAAATCCTAGCAATCTGCTTGAACTGTTCCAGAGCCATGAAAACCCTAATTTTGTTTTAATTGTCAAAGAAGCGCCTGTCTGATCAAAACCTGAGCCAAAATCAAACAAACCTTAGCAATCTGCTTGAACTGCTTTAAAATCAATGAAAACCCTAATTTTGTCTGACTGACGAGAAAAGTCTGTTTGACCGATTCTTGAGCCAGCCTGAAAAAATCAGGAAAAGCCCAAAGCTGTGATTTCTTGTGGAAAAATACGAGGGCAAATTTTGGGGTACAACAGTTGCCCCTGTTCAATCTTCTTGAACCTGAAGAGTTAGATTGGCAAGTTTGCCTTTCGCGACTCGAGGGTAAAAGGAGATTGGACACTAGAGTGCCCAAAAATTTGCACTCGGTGACGTGATGGTAGAGGGAATGGGCTTACAGATGCCATTTGGTGATGGGCTTAAAGATGCCATCTAGGGAATGTGACAGAACCTTGTCGGGAATGGGCTTATAGATGCCATTTGGAAGTGTAATGGATAGTTGTGGAGATGGGCTTACAGATGCCATCGGGAGGTGTGACGGAACTTTGTCGAGAATGGGCTTATAGATGCCATTTGGAATTATGTGTCGATCGCGTAAGAGATTCCTTAGCGAGAATTTGCGTACTTTAAGAAAGAAAGATAATTTCCTGGCCTGTTACAGGGGTTGATCTTCAGTCTCTTCATGCAGACATGCTCTGGCTGGATACAGGTATCGAATCTACAATCGATTGCTCACAGATATGCCCTGGCTAGATACAGGAATCGAATCTGGAATTTGTCGTCTACAGATATGCCCTGGCTGGATACAGGTATCGAATTTGGAAATTATCGTCTACAGATATGCCCTGGCTGGATACAGGTATCGAATCTGGAAATTGTCGTCTACAGATATGCCCTGGCTGGATGCAGGTATCGAATCTGTAAACTCTTCATGCAGACATGCCCTGGCTAGATACAGGTGTCGAATCCACAATCAGTTACTCACAGATATGCCCTGGCTAGATACAGGAATCGAATCTGGAATTGTGACAGTTGATAGTAATCATCTTTGGATTGACCTTTTTCCTGAAAAGGCAAGACATCAGTTGTATGCAATGTCATGATGTATGAGGTCATGATGTTTTCAAGAATAAATGAGATTGTGTGATATGATGCGTATATGCATGCGTCATGGTGTATGATAATGTGATGAATGTATTTGAATGCGTTTTTGACTAGGAAAATAAATCCTTGACGAATGTCGGGAGTTTGTTGAATCCTGGGCTGATGTTGAAGAGTAGAGTTCTTCGCTTCTGCTGGGGATGATGGTTGCAAGAATAAACCGGTAGGAGAAGATGACTCTGTTGGGGAATAAACTCGTTGGAGAGATTACTCTGTGGGAAGAGATACTTCGTTGAAGTTTTGATGAGAGCTCCGCTGGGGATTCCACTGATAAGTTATGTTGGGGAATTTAATGAACTCCGCTGGGGATAGGAGAATCTTGACTGCTGTCGGGAAAAGTGAATTCTTGACTGCTGCAGGGGGAGACAAGAATCTTTTGATTGTTGAAAGTGAGAAATCCTGGGGCCACTGTTAGGGGATCAGGAGCTTGGGTTGTATGCCAATCTGCTGGGGATTCTTGTCTTGAGGGGATCTTCAATGGGGCTTTTGAAACTTGACTCTGAGGGGAGTTAGCTTTTGGAAGGCTTTCTGGCTGGGGATTACAAGAATCTTTTGAGTTTTGAGAAGGAACCAGTGTAGGGTTTCCTGATGATGAGTCCGTGTAAAACTACATCTGGTTTTTGAGAAGGAACCTGTGTAGGGTTGCTTCATGATGAGTCCGTGTAAAACTGCATCTGGTTTGAAGAGGAACCGGTGTAGCGTTTCTTGATGATGAGTCCATGTAAAACTGCATCTTGGATTTGAGATCTGTATGAGTAGTAGAACGACTTACGTGTCTGGAGCGTATCTGAAACCGTATCTTCCGACAGGTGATGAAGGAATTGTTGAACACTTTTGACATTCGAATGCCCCAAGTGGTGATGTAGATAATTTCCTGGCTTGTTACAGGTGTTGATCCATAATCAGTCGTCCACAGATATTTTCCTGGCTTGTTACAGGTGTTGATCTGGAACTTAGGAGAGGTGACAGAATGGCAACCGTGTCTGGAGAATATCGGGACCGTATCTTCCAACAGGTGATGAAGGAATTGTTGAACACTTTTGACATTCGAATGCCCCAAGTGGTGATGAAGGAAACTTTTTATGTAGATCATTTCCTGGCTAGTTACAGGTGTTGATCCATAATCAGTCGTCCACAGATATTTTCCTGGCTTGTTACAGGTGTTGATCTGGAACTTAAGAAAGGTTGGTCGAAGAGATACTGTCCTGGCTTGTTTCAGGTGTTGATCTCTGACCTGAGAAAGAAAGATGGTTCCCTGGCTTGTTACAAGTGTTGATCTTCAATCTCTTCATGTAGATAATTTCCTGGCTTGTTACAGGGGTTGATCCACAATCAGTCGTCCACAGATATTTTCCTGGCTTGTTACAGGTGTTGATCTGGAACTTAAGAAATGTTGGTCGAGGAGATACTGTCCTGGCTTGTTTCAGGTGTTGATCTCTGACCTGAGAAAGAAAGATGGTTCCCTGGCTTGTTACAGGTGTTGGTCTTCAATCTCTTCATGTAGATAATTTCCTGGCTTGTTACAGGGGTTGATCCACAATCAGTCGTCCACAGATATTTTCATGGCTTGTTACAGGTGTTGATCTGGAACTTAAGAAATGTTGGTCGAGGAGATACTGTCCTGGCTTGTTTCAGGTGTTGATCTCTGACCTGAGAAAGAAAGATGGTTCCCTGGCTTATTACAGGTGTTGATCTTCAATCTCTTCATGTAGATAATGCCCTGGCTAGATACAGGTGTCGAATCCATAATTAGTTGCTCACAAATGTGCCCTGGATAGATACAGGAATCGAATCCGGAACTTCAAAAGGTTGCTTACAGACGTGCCCTAGCTGGATACAGGTATCGAATCTCTAAACTCTTCATGCAGATGTGCCCTGGCTAGATACAGGCGTCGAATCCATAATCAAATACTCACAGATATGCCCTGGCTGGATACAGGAATCGAATCTGGAATTGGTCGTCTACAGATATGCCCTGGCTGGATGCAGGTATCGAATCTGGAAACTCTTCATGCAGATGTGTCCTGGCTAGATACAGGTGTCGAATCCACAATCAAATACTCACAGATATGCCCTGGCTAGATACAGGTATCGAATCTGAATTTGTCGTTATTCTGTTGGTGGTTGTAATTTCCAACAGGTGATGAAGGAATCTTTGGACACTTTTGACATTCGAATGCCCCAAGTGATGATGAAGGAGTCTCTTCAGGTTATTCTGCAATTGATAGATTTTGTTGAAATCTTGACTGGACTGCCCCAAGTGTGCTGGACTTTGAAAGATCTGTTGAAACCTTGACTGGACTGCCCCAGATTAATTGGATGGTGACATTTCATGCCCCTTGTTGATAGGATATTTGTCGTTGGAAGTGTCATCCTTTTGAAGTGATTTTGTTCCCTGAGAGACTTTTCGTTCCTCCGAACATTCGCTGTATGCATTTCTTCGCTGTCAAACAAATAGTCAAATGCAAACAGTGATATTCAAGCAATGCAAAGTTTATGTTTGTCTCAAAGTTTTGAAAAATGTGTTTTTTAGCAGAAAACTTTTCATAAGACAAATCAACACAAGATTTTTAGAGCAAAGTCTTACAGGAGTCAGGATACCTTTTTGTAACAGTATGCTTTCGAACTAACCCATGCTTCAATTAGGACTTTTGAAGGGTTGTAACGTGGCTTGGTTCACGGTTTAAGAAACAAAGGATAAAGGCTCAAAGTATATTTGTACCCACCCGCTCTTCGTGATGTTCTTTAATCCTAAGCTCAGTTAATTGTGCGTCGCACTCTATTTGAGTCTGGAACGTCTTTTGAGTGATGGTTCACCAGTTGAATTTTGAGAGACAGTCATCATCTCCTTTTTTCTTTGCAACATTTTTTTTATGTTGTTGAGGGTTTGTAATGACCTCTCTATTTTGATTTTTATTTGTTATCCCTAACTTTTGCCTGACTGTCTCTGTTTTCGAGATCACAGTCAGCGGGACGCCCCATGTTTCTTAAGCCTCCTTTACAGGTCTTGGCTTGGTGGGCTTTTCTCTTTTGAGAGATTGACTGCCTATGTGATAGGGAACCACCCTTGTCTTTTGATTCCAAAGGAATGCTTTTCTTTGACGTTGTTCATTGTGTTACGAACTGAGAGTTTGCGACTTCAATGCGCATTTTTCTTTTGAATTAACTGAGATACTACCCTGCCCCAGGTTTATATCAAAGGTTTTGATTGTTTGGAACAGAAAACTCCTACTTCTTTGGCTCGAAGGGGTTGACTAGGGATTATCTTCCTTATAACTCCAATGTTTGGGAATTGAAAGAAATGCCTGTACATCATCAGCAAGGTCTGTTCAAAAGCATATTGTATGAGATTATGGTATTGTTTCGTTATCCTCCCTCTAAAGGCTTGCAACTTTTTATCAAGAGTCAAATATCATAAAGAAAGCATAAGAGTAGTGAAAATGAATGGATGAATTCAAGACAAACATATGCAATGCATTAATGAAACAGAGTTTGACATTAACAGTTAATGGTTTGAATAACAAAAGAAATTACTACTTTGAAAATTCAAATGAAGCAAAAGTCTTTCAGTTTGAGCTTTGTCACTCCAGGTGGGGAAACCCTTAACGGAAGATTTTCATCTCGCCGTCTGGCATGAACCTCAGCACTCCAATGTCGATCAGATCTTGAATCTTGTTCTTCAAGGCCCAACAGTCGTCGGTGTCGTGTCCCGGGCTGTAGGAGTGGTAAACACAAAATGTGTCGGGATGATAGTTAGGAGCGGAGGTATTGGACTTCCGGATAGGATCCCTCAAAGCAGTCAGATTGACCTCTAACAAGCGCTCTAGTATTAGAGATGACGGTATGTCAGTCTCTGTGAACTGTCTTCCCGATGTGTTTTGATTACACCGATTACCCCGTTGACGCTGGCGAGGTTGTTGATGGGGTTGTGACCCTGAATCAAGCAAAGGAGCCTTCCCCTTGTCTTCTTGTCTGGAGGGGGGTTGAGTGGTGACTTGCTCTTCAACCTCAGATGTTTGCCCCGGTTGGTTGTTCCGAAGCAGTTGGTTGACGAGAACTCGGAGTTCCTCTTGTCTTTGAGACAAATCCTGGATGAGAGCCATCTGGCCCACCAGTTGCCCCATCATTTGGATCCTCAATGTTGCCAAATCAAACTGTAGTTCCCCCAGCTGATCACTCCTGGCATTGTTTGAATTCTCCTGAACCAAACCCCTTGTGAGGAGAGCTTTCATTTCTTCTTGCCCCAGAGACAGATTCAAGAACATTTCCTGCAGCTGAGCAGTCTGGTCCTGGATATCCTTGACAGTCCTTTCTAGAGCCATCTCTTACTGAAATAAACATTAGGAGAGTAAGGAAACCTGAAAAAGGAAAAATCGTCAAGATGCAATGCATGATATGTGGATGTATGCTTTCAAGGATCTCTTGGGGTAAACACAAGAGAATGTTAGAGGTTGAACTTCGATCTTTGACTGGAGACCTTTGCACCGGTGGATGTCTTTCCACAAGAATCAAGCTCACCATGTCAAGTGGGTCATAGCCCTCAATTCAAGTTGTTGCACTCGATCTTTGATTGGAGAACTATGCATCGGTGGATGTCTTTCCACGAGAATCAAGCTCACCATGTCAAGTGGGTCATAGCCCCTGATTCAAGTTGTTGCACTTGATCTTTGATGGCATTTGTTAGAGGAGAAAACCTCTTGCCCTTTGGTAGACGGCTGGTTCAACGTAACCCTGCATTAAAAGAACCCACGAGATCCTTGAAACGGTTATTGAAAATGCTATGGTATGATGTTATGATGTTATGTACATGTATGCGAAAGCAAGTAAGTGTATATACAGGTAAACATATTCACACAAAGCAAACAAGTCCTTAGGTTTAGGCTTGCATGGGGTTTGTAGGTAAGTACCCTCTTGAAGTTAGTTGGCTCATCCTTTCCTAGAAATAGAAATCGGGTTCTAAGGAGCTCAATATCATTGGATTGTTTTCTGTGTTCATTGTTTCGGTTTAGCCACTTAACTGGCGACCAAAATATTCCAAGAAAACAAGCCTCAATGAGTGTAGTATCGAGTATCTACCAACTTTGGACTGCACCAAAGTCGGTCATCTCACTACCCCTAAAAAGGCTAGGATGGTCAATTAAGGTTCTAAGAGTTCGTTAGTGCTTCGCGACATCACTCAGCGGCCCCGTACTCTCCTTGATTGAACTCAAGAGTTACCGGTACTCACAAATATGTCACACTAACATAGCTTACTACTTCAACCGTGTCGGTATACCCCACACAGTTCCCTCACAGTTTTTTGCTATTTACCTAAAAAGGTGCCCCAAATCCGGGTGTAGGATTTACAACAAACCCAAACAAGGAACCAAAAAAGTAAAGCAATCAAGGAAATCAAGGCAAGAGTGTAAAGGTGATCTAAACCCTAAGGTAACCCCACTTTTATACAACTCCCCAGCAGAGTCGCCAGTTCTGTGATACGGTGGGAGAACTGACTTGAGGTTTTGCGTTTGTATTCGCACTTGTTCGGTTTAGCAAGAGTCGCCACCTACTTTTTATTTTATCCTAAGGAAAGGTTAAAAAGCACAGAAAAACCTTTTGAGATGTTTCGTGGGTTCGGGGGGTAGATTATGAAAAGGGAAGGTATTAGCACCCTCTTCATCCATGGTTATCCATGGGCTCTTAGTTACTTGTTTAGATCACTTGCCTTTGATTTTCAATTGCTTGAAATTGTGGTGTGTGTGTGTGTGTGTTTGAAAATGTTTTGAAAGAGATGCCTTGTCTTAGGCAACCAATGTAATGACTCGTGTTTGAGTGTTTTACAAAGGTGTGTATCTTTTCGAAAAGATGTTTCAAATGTTTTTGAGAGTGTGTTTTGAAAGTGTTTGTGGAGTGTGGTTTTGAAAAGTAGGCAAGTATTTTTGCAAGTTGATCAAGTAACTAAGAGTTTGTCTACCCTATTATACTCAAAGGTTTTTCTCATGTTTTAACCCTTTTAACAGTTTTGTTCCACCATTGTATTTGGTGGACAATCTTGCGTTAGGATGTTTAACGGGACAGGCGCGGGTCATCGTATGGACCATGAATGCAATGGTGCCAAGTGTCTTTGACAATTTGCTTAAAGGGACTATGATCATTTTGATAGGCAACTTTCGAAAGCGTCATCGAGGGACTATGATCATTTGAATTGTTTTGCCAAAGAAACTCAACCTGCAAGCATGGCCCATTTTGGAAGGCAACAAGCGGGATTACCCTAGGGGTGCAAGTGTGATTGTGTATTGATTTCATGTATTTGTCTTTGTATTAGGTTATCTAGCGTTTGATTTTATGTACATGCAAACCCTAGGTCTAACCATGGTATATTTGAAAGCGATAAATTGCGGGAATTTAAAGTCTACGCTATTACAAAATAGTATCCGGGAGTGGGGGTACAAATGTTTACAAATGGGGATGAGACTTAAATGGGAGAGTAGTGTCCAAATAATTTACAACCAAATCGAATTGCGCAAATGTAATATGTAGTGTATAGCAATGTATAAGAATAAAGCAAATGTGTATGTATCAATGTATTTGTGTAAGTGTAGGTGAATGTGATTTATTTACAAGTGGTGAAAATGTTTAACTTAATGCAAAATTAAGTGTTTGTTATATATTTTGTATTTTTATCTTGTATTTTGTTAATTTATTCTTTTTTTTTATGTTTTCTGTTAAATATGTACAAAACAAAATATTTTAAGGAAAGAAAAATATTTAGAGAAAACTAATATTTTTATGTATTAGTATTTTATATACAAAATCTAAATTAAACAAAAATGTTTCAAATTTAAGAAAATTAATATTTATGTATTAATGCTTTTACGTATGGAAAAGATTCATTGAAAAGAGTTTTAAGATAAAATCTATTAATTAAATTTAATATTTACATATTTTCCAAATGTAATAAAATAAAAGAGAAATTTGTATAAAAGAATTAAGGTACTATTTTATATACAAAAATGAATTAAGTTATGTTGGTTTAAACTATAAAAAGGAGAAATAAAATGATAAATGAAAAAAGTATTAGTTTGAATAATATAGGAAATAAATAGAAAAGAGTTTAAGGACTAAATGGGCTAAAGGGGGTTTTGGGCCCAAACGAAGTTTGAAATGGTAATCAGAAAAGGGGTGCGTTCCAGATTTAAGGGGTATGCGCGCTGGCTTTTGTATGGGCCTTAGCATTTGAAAGGGGCAAGGCCCAATGCTTCACAAAACAATTGTAAGGGTTTGCACATTGTTGTCTCATTTAGAGTCTAGGGTTTGTGACTTACAGCGTCGTTCATCACTTTTGCTCTTCGTCTTCTTTTCTTTGTTTTGCAGATAAAACTCAATGGAGCATTGGAGGGTAGCAAATTGAGGATGAAGAATTAGGATAGATTTATTTCAATTTTAATCATTTGTAAAATTATTATTGTAAACAAAAATGTAAATGAATTTACAATTGTTCGAATAATAATTTGTAACGAAACAATTAAAGATGAATAAAAGAAAAATCCTGTTTGATCAGTTAATTCCTTTTTTCAGCTGTCTATTTAATTACTTATAAATTCTTAAATTATAATAAATGGAAATAAATTCCAATTATCCTATCTTAGAATAAATAAACAATTAATAAACACTGTGGTTTTAGCATCGATCAATAATAAACCCGACGCTCCAATTAAACAATGCGCAGTTAATTAAACCAACATCCAGATGCCTCTTTTCACTGATTTAGTCAAACACTGCAAACTCAATCCAAATGCTTCAGTCCAAATCTCAGAGTAAACTGAAAAGAACTGTAAAATTAATTCTTTCTGAGAATGCGCGCACAAAAACCCTAGTTTTTGATTAAATTGTCAGAGAAGCGTCCTCCTGATCAAAACTTGAGCCAAAATCAACCAAAATCCCTAGCAATCTGCTTGAACTGTTCCAGAGCCATGAAAAACCTAATTTTATTTTAATTGTCAAAGAAGCGCCTGTCTGATCAAAACCTGAGCCAAAATCAAACAAACCTTAGCAATCTGCTTGAACTGCTTTAAAATTAATGAAAACCCTAATTTTGTCTGACTGACGAGAAAAGTCTGTTTGACCGATTCTTGAGCCAGCCTGAAAAAATCAGGAAAAGCCCGAAGCTCTGATTTCTTGTGGAAAAATACGAGGGCAAATTTTGGGGTACAACAGACAGGGATGTCCACATCCCTGTGCACCATTCTCTTCGATCCATTAAAAGCCCTTACCACAATGTTACTAGGCTTTAGAATCAAACCCTCACAATCCAAACGGTCTAATGCTTTCTTCGGTAGAACATTCAATGAAGACCAGGTATCTACCAGCACATGCACCATAGTGGTGCCCCTGCACTCAATCGAGACATACAGAGCATCATTATGATTCCTTCCTTTCGGTGTCAGATTCGCATCTGAGAAACCCATCCCATTGTCAGCAGTCAGGTTGGCCACACAATCTTTGAACTGATCTGCTGAAGTTTCCTGCGACACATGTGCAGTCTTGAGAAATGAAATCAAAGCCTTCGCATGGGCTTCAGAACACAATAGCAAAGACAACATGGATATCTTTAATGGGGTCTGCCCCAGCTGCTCGACCACATTGTAGTAACTCTTCTTAATGATTTTTAGTATTTCCTCTATTTCTTGTTTAGAGGCTTCCATAACGTTTTTCTTAGGTGCCTCCGTCCGGGCAGGCTCACCTATAATTTCCTTGCCCCGAGTCCCAGATGGCTCAGCAGCAGGGGTGATAACTGGAGTAGGAATAGGACAAATGTCAGGAGTGCTGGTTGGAGCAGCAGTTGGAATAACAGTAGGCTTGATGATCTTCGGAGAAATCTCAGGAGACAAAACCCTTCCACTTCAGGTAACCTTACTGGTCCCGACAATATTACTGACATCGGTATCAGCTTCTTCATTCTTCAGATCTTGCTTAATGCCATGATAGTACACATCATCACCATAATGCCATGGGACAGCCTTGTCTGAGGTGTACGGGATGGGACCAGGAACAGTGATTATCAGCGGAGTAATTCTTTGAACAGGTGTAATCCTAACAAGTCTTCTCGGGGAAACCTTGGAAGGATTGGCGAAGATGGTTATAATGGTAACGTCTTCATTTTGAACAATAGGAATCATAGTCTTCTCAAACAAAATTTCTTTATTACCCATCAGGCGCTGAACACCTGACTTCAACAAACGGCAACCAGAAGGTATAATTGAACACATGTGGCAACCTTCACCATAACTCGGAAATAAACCGACCAACAGCAAATTCTTCTTAACAGTCATAAGAGGAGTAGAAATTTCTTCTATAGAGGTCACAAACAAATCAGTGTCAACAACATTAACTCCACGACCATGTTTGGGCACGGGAGCAGTTATAACATTCGGCTTTTCTGGAGCATCGAACTCTATCTCCTTGGCTTCAAGCAGGTCTCGTACTTTGTTTCTCAGAGCCCAGCAATCATTTGTATCATCGCCAGGACTCTCAGAATGGTAGGTGCACCGCGCGTTGGGATTGTATTTGGGAGAGGTAGTGTTTGGATTCTTGGGAGCCTCTCTCAAGATCGCCAAGTTAGATTTTAACAGATGAGGTAGAACTTCAGCTAAAGTCATGTTGATGCGGGTAAACTTCTGTTGTGGTCTTTCCACCCTTTGTTGATTGTTGTGTTGTGGAGCAACTGCGAGTCTTGGTATCACTACAGCATTTACCGTTTGACGGTGTTCAGATCTACTTTGGCCCCTCGGGCTATAGACTGCAATGGCTTCCTTGTTACCAGTGAAAGGCTTCTTTTCTAAACTCGAGGAGGTATCCTTCTGTATTTTACCACTCCGAATTCCAGCTTCTACTCTTTCTCCAGTTAAGATCAGCTCGGTGAAACCAGATGACGAGCTACCGATTAAGTGATTGAAAAATGGACCAGATAGCGTCCCTAGAAACATGTTAACCAACTCCCTATCAGACAACGGGGGTTGAACTCTCCCAGCCAAGTCTCTCCATTTTTTAGCATAATCTTTAAAACCTTCACCTGCACCCATGGACATACTCTGGAGTTGAGTACGAGTAGGAGCAAGGTCGGCGTTATACTGATACTGCTTGTAGAAAGCAGCAGCAAGGTTTTCCCAGTTTCAGACATTGGCTCCCTCCAACTGGTAGAACCATTCAAGTTGAGTCCCTGACAGACTATCTTGAAAGAAGTGCACCCACAGATTTCTATCAGCTATGTGGGGTTGGATCTTCCTGACATACGAGCGGAGATGGAGCTTTGGGTAGGACACTCCATCATACTTGGCAAAAACTGGAGCTTTGAACTTATGAGGGATGACCACTCCCGATACCAATCCCAATTCTCTGAAATCCAAACCAGGTATCTTTTGAACTTCCATAGCGCTCAGACGGTCTTCTAGCTGCTTGTACCTATCCTCAGCAGGAGGATATTGCTCATCATTGTAATCAGTATCGTTGTCAGAAACTGCAGGACTAGGGTCCTTTTCCCCTTCTTGGTTCTCCCCTTCCTTGGATGAACATGTCAGATCAGTTTGATGCTTCAACCTTTCTCCAAATCTTCCTCCCATATTCAGAATACCAGTCTTCTTCTTCTTCTTCTCTTTCAGAATGAGGGCTTTCAGATCCTCTTGCCCCTTAGCCAGACTTATGAACATCTATTGGAATTGGGCATTCTATGCCTGAAGATCTTTTATGGCTTGATCGGAAGACATTTCTGCTGAAATAAACAGCGAAGAAGATGAGAAACCTGTAGTGGTACTTGTAATGATGTGTATGATAATGGGATGCGCATGTAATGATTTCAAAGACTTCGGGAAATTTAAATTTGCAAACCAAAAATAAACAAAAGCTTTATTAGCTTAACTTTGAAGGTTCAAAATGCCTTTAAGGCGTTACAAATAAGTAGATAAAACACATCTAAAACTAGAAAAGAGAAAAAAATCAAAAGTCCCATGGACGCTTTCTCTTTGTGCTGATATAGTCATTGAGCACTCTTTCTTCCTCGAGCTGCCTGGTGAGCTTTAAAACCTTTCTCTCTCGATCATGGAACTGTTCCCTGTAAGTATCTCGCTCATTCATCAGCTGAATCCAAGACCTCTGTAACTCCCTAAGATCGGTGGGCAAGTAAGGATAGAGAATCGTGTAAGGAATGCCCTCTTCAGTAGTGGGATCCACAATCAGTGGTAATACGGCCATATAAGGCATCATAAGCTTCTGGGCCCGAGCTCGTACCCATTGAAGGTAAGGTTGCATAGGAATGGAAGTCTTTGGTCCCAATTCTTTGGGGTCAGATCTGTTTACCATGCCTTAAGCTCGTATGAACCTCCGGCGATACTCCTTAACATCGTTCTCATAGTTGAATACAATGCTCTCAATAAGTAACTCATGGGGACCATCCCTTCAAGCATGACCAAATTGTCGCAAGGCTAGACAAGGATTGTAAGTTATACCCCCTTTGATACCAAGTAATGGGACATTAGGGTACTCCCCACAGCGACCAATAATAGCAATGTCTTCCATAGCTCGAGAACACCAAAGAATATCCGTATGAGAGAGTGACATTATCTTGTGCGACCAACCCAAACCTTCTTCGTTCTTCAGTACAGACTTAGGGAGGTGAGAAATAAACCACCTCGACAGCAACGACATGCAGCACATAAGAGTCCCTCTTCTTTTCATTGTACGAGTATGGAGAGCGTGCAAAATATCTCCAAGCAAGGTAGGCACATGGTTGTGAGAAACGAAAATCTTGATAGCATTCACATCTACAAAGGAGTCCGAATTAGGGAAGCGAACTAAACCATAGATAAGAAGAGCCAAGACATCCTCAAAAGCCTGAAAATCCAAATCATCCCAAAATAGTCGAGCCTTGTCTATTAGAAATTTGGCTAGAAAACCTTCGACTCCGCTTCGAGTTTCCCAATTGGATACCACATCGGCCCATTTCAAATGCAAAGCTGAGGCAATGACTTCTGGCTTAGGAACTTCTTCCATACCTGTGAATGGTACCTGTTCAAGAATGGATATGCCCAATATCTGAGAGAATTCTTCCAAGGTGGGTACCAACTGATAATCTGGAAAGGTGAAGCAGTGATGCTTAGTATCGAAGAACTAAAAAAGTACGCTTATCATCACATCATCAAGGTTTAAAGTAACCCGGCTGAGAAGTTGACCGTGTCTCTTAATGAAAGTATAAGTTTCAGAAACTCTTGATGCTAGCTCTTTGAGTTGGGCAGATATCTGCGCAAAGCTGATTCGGATGGTATTTCTACGCACGGAAGCCATGATCTGCAAAACAGAACAAAAATAAATTCCCTTGGTCTTTGAAATGGTTAGTGTAATGAAGAATGAATGCCATGTTATGATGCATGATGTCATGATAAACCACAAGTATAGCAAACACAGGTATTGAAAACACAGTCAAATCACATAAAGCCCTTAGGTTTAAGGCTTGCATGAGGTCAAAGGTAATACCCTCTTGAAGTTAAGTTGGTTCAACCTGTCCTAGAAAAGTAATCGGGTTCTAGAGGATCTCAATATCACTGACCATCCTTCGTCGGTCATGGTTTCAGCTCACGCAATCTTTTCTTGCAGCCAAAATATTCTGAAAGTCTGGTCTCAATGAGTGTAACATCGAGTATCAACCAGTTCTCAGCTCTACACTAAGGCCGGCTATCTCGCTACTTTCTAATGGCCAAGTTTGGCGATTTAAGGTTCTAAGGTCAGTTGATGCTTCACGACACCATGCAGCGGCCCCGTATTCTCCTCGTTTCACCACAAGGGATACCGGTACCAACCAAAGTGCCACACTAACGTAGCTACTGCTTCAACCGTACCGGTCTACGCTGTACAGTTCCCTCACAGTCTATTGCTACTTACCTAAAAGGTATTCCCCAGATCCGGGTGTAGGATCTATATTAACCCCAAACAAAACCCTCAAAAATAAAGCAAACAAAGCAAACAAGAGAAGCAATTTAAATGACCTAGATCCTACGGTATACCCCACTTATAGGTCCCCAGCAGATTCGCCAGTTCTGCTGGGGACGATGGCAGAACCGACTATTTTTACTGGTTTGCGTTTTGCATTTTTTGTTCGCAAAATGTTGCGGTAAGCAAGAGTCACCACCGACTTTTATTTCATCCAATCGGAAAGGAAAAAAGTACAAAAAAAATCCTTTTTCGAGATTTTAAGTACGAGGGGGTAGATTATAGAAAGGGAAGGTGTTAGCACCCTTTCCATCTATGGTTTTCCAAGGGCTCTTAGGTACTTGCTCATTTTTAAATTGCTTGTGTTTGTGTGCTTTGTTTTGAAAATGTTTTACTTCGTGATAACCCTTGTATTAGTCCTCAAGGATATGACGAAGTTGTTTTGAAATTTTGTTTTGAAATGTGTAAGTGTGAAAAGTTTTGATTTGAGCAAGTACCTACTAGCATCTACTTACTCGAAAAAGATCGTTTCTATTCTTGTTTCCTTTAGACAACGCTATCCTACTATTGAGAAATAGGTAGCACCGTCGTTGGAGTTGTAAGGGTCAATTCAAAAGGGACGTACGATCACCCAAGCAATATTAGGACACCTTAGTAATAACCCTAGAGTCTTAAGATCATATTCGAGGCAACATTTTCGAGGCAACATTTCTGAGGAAACATTTCTGAGGCAACATTCGAATGGGACAATTTGATCTTTTAGATTGGAGGGTTACCACTAAGACACCCTATCTTAATGAGAGTATACCCTAAGAGTGATATGTGCGAGTGATTTGTTTCAGTTATTTATCTTTGCACATTAGGGTTTCTAATTGTATTAATTTGTCATGCATTCTTGCCATACAATCCTATTAGCATACATCTAGACAGTTAAATATTTGCAGGAAATTAAAAGTGCGAGAAAATAAACCTTCTCTATTACAAGGCTTCGGGGAGGGGATTAATTACATAGCCAAAAAAAATTGGGGATTTAAACAGTAAATAAAAACCCTAAATTAACTATTATAAACCATGAACAGTTACAAAAATAATGGCAAAATAATTAACAAGCGCGCGGCGAATTAAATGCGAGACGATTAGGGTTTTGACCCGTGACTAAACCTATTTGTGATTGATTAAAGGAAAAATGTTTTTTGTCATGTTTTGTTATTTGAGAAAATAATGAATAATTAAATTAAAAGAAAATCCTAAATTCTAATTAATATTAATTTTTGAAAATAAATTAATTAAGTTAACCTATTTTTGTGTTTTTGTTTAAAAAGAAAAGAATTAAATCAAGAACTTAAACCTAATTTTCTAATTGATTTTAATTATAAAAACAAGTTAAGATTTCCTTAATTTAAATTAAACTAATTAATTGAGAATTAAATTTGATAAAAAAAAACCTAATTCTAATTTTTGTGAATTCTTGATTTTATGATTTTATAGAAGAAAAAAAGTGATTAATGGTGTTAATTAAAATAATTAAAGAAAATATTAAAAGAATTAAAAAAAGAAGAAATAAAAAAGTGAAGAGATGGGCTTGTGTTGAATAGCATGCTGGGGGGTTTGAAGTTGAATTTCTGGGCCCAAAAAATCCAAGGCCTGGTTGACCACGCCTGATCTGGTGCAACGTTGACTTGGATGTATATCATGGTCCTTCATTGGAGAGGCATTGGATCTGGCTAGCTGGGCATCAAAGGATGGATGTTGAGGTTGTATGGTGGACGTCATGATGAGCAACGCGCTGGATCAGCTAACTGAGAATAATACAAATAAAATGCTGGGACCTGGGGATCGAACCCAGGTCCTTATACTCAATTCTAACGCTTGCTTGCCAGCTGAGCTATGATGGTTAGTTGTAACTATGATAATAATAAAACATAATATAAGAAAATCAAAAGAACTGATTCCAAAGCACGCGAGATTTAAACGTCCCAATGGCTGGATGACACGCAAGCGTCTTCTTCCTTTCCCTGTCATTTTAGAAAGCAAGACCTTTACCTACAGACGTTTACTGTAGGTACGAGCAAGATAAATGAAAAGTGATGGTACCAATCCACTCGTCTCATCCTCACGAGCATCATGGTACCAGAATCGAAGCCTAATTTTGCCTGCATTGAAAACCCCTAAACAAGAACATAAAACCCTAGCAATGGCAATATCTCATACAGGCATCAAAAATGCAATTAAATGGCATGGTTAGCCTGAAAACATGATGATGAACAAGAATATATAATTAAAACATGCTTATGATGAGTAAATCAGTGAAATTAAAATCAAGTTTTTAGGCAAATTGTGGTGCATGTAGGGTGCGATTCTGGGTGTTTCAAGACCTGAGAGTGATTGGAATAGCTTCCTGGGATGTCTAGCAAGCGATTGGGATAGCTAGCATACCTTGAATTTGCCTGTGGAAGAAGATTCGTCTCCCACTTTTCTTTGGATTTTTCAATTTTGTTCTGCACTTCTCACGACTTCTAACCCTTGTTTTTTAATCTGCCAAGCTTCATTATATAACCTAGAATGAATTAGGTTAACAAACTTGGATCCAATCTTGAGAATTGATGAATGGAATATTTGATCTTTAAGCCATATGATATATGCCAATCATGCTCTTTTGTACCAATTTCCCTTGATTCGATTTGATCATGTAAGCTCAGCATATCTTGATTGCCAATCTGTAAAAAAAACAAATCAAATCATATCTTTAATAATTTTCATCATTTATTTGATTTAATTCACTTTCTAATTAATAAAAAATCAAAATAAATTAAAAAATAAATCACATAACGAGTGAGTGAACATTTGGGTCGTGGACCACATTATAATTGATGTGCAAGCATAAAAAGTTGGGCCGATTTAGCAAAAAATGCAAATTTGAGCATATTTGACTTTTGGCAATTTTGCAAATATTGTCAACTGGCCAATGCATAACTCTCTCAATTTTGACCCTAGAGAGGTTTTATTGGACTTTTTAGAAATCTTAGGATGTCCCCTAAGCAAATCTTTTAGTCTGATCTCAATTGAGTCTTCCATATTCATGTATGAAGCTTTGACTCAAAAGGTGTTTTTGTTGACTTTTCAAAAGGACCTATAATGTCAAAATTCATATCTTTCTGTGAGTGCATATTCTGAACTTGGTAGATGAAGATTAATTGTAGGGAATTGCATCCTCTTCAAAATGATCTTTGGATGGGTCATTTATGATAAAGTATGATAAAGTTATGCTTATCAAAGTTGAGTTGACTTTTCCTACAAAACCCTAATTTAACAACTTTTGGGTTTTGATGAATTGTGAGCAATCCTTGAGGAATCATGATCAACCCTTGATCAAATGATGGATAATACTTCAAAATGAGGATGTTGACCAAAGATCTTTAAGTTTGACTGTATGTGGGCCACAATTGACTTTTGACCTAGTATAGTTGATTTTCAAGCATTTGAGCAATTGACTGAGCAAACTTCTTCTGCAAGGCTTGAAACTTGACATGGATGATCTTGAGAATATATTAGGACAATGGTGATCATTTGAGTCCTTTGTGGTTCACACATCTTGATGAAGATGGAAACCCTAATTTGAGGTGTGTTGCCTTAGGAGAGAGTTTGTCTGGTCAACTCTTGAACTTCCTTGAGCAATTTAGGGACCTCACTTGCCATGTGATGAGAAATATGGGAGGGAAAATTTTGGGGTACAACAGTAGTCATTCCCCACAAATTCAAAATACCAATATTTGCAAAGTACGATGGTGTCTCTTGTCCAAAACTCCATTTGAAATCTTATGTGCGCAAGATACAGCCGCACACTGCTGATAAAAAGCTATGGGTTCACTTTTTCCAAGAAAGTTTGGCTGGAACACAACTTGAATGGTTTTATCAGTTAGATGGTTCTCGTATCAATACTTGGGAGGATCTAGCTACTGCCTTCTACCATCAGTATCCGTATAACACCGACTTGGCACCAACGAGAGTACAATTATAAGATATGACCATGGGAAAGAACGAAGGATTTAAGGAATATGTGCAAAAGTGGAGAGACCTTGCTAGTAGGATACAACCTCCCTTGACTGATAGGGAGCATATCGACATTTTCATGGGCACTTTATCTGGTCCTTTATTTAATCTGTTGGTTGGCTGCTCTTCTTCTGGTTTCACCGAATTAATCTTAACCGGTGAAAGAGTTGAAAGTGGCATTAAAAGTGGGAAGATCTTTGTGGCATATACCTCCACTCCCATTCCTATCAAGAAACCTTTTTCTACAAATATAGAAGTCAATGTTATGTATGGGGAAAGGGCCCATGCCAAGAAGAACGATCACCCGTCTGTCAATGTTGTCCGAATCTCCAATCCAACCCCTACTCCAAGACCATCTGCAAACCATCAACCTTTTGAAACTCCAAGAAGACAATTTACAAGGTTAGGCATGTCACTATCTTAAGCCCTTCAACATTTGCTCAAGGCTAATTTAGTGACATTGCGCGATCCTCCCGCCAACCCTGACACCTCGTCACCAAAGTATAATCCGAATGCTAAGTGTGCTTACCATTCAAACAGCCCCAGGCACAAGACTGACCAGTGTTGGGCCTTGAAGAACAAGATCCAATATTTGATTGACAACAAGACTATTGAATTCGATCCTCCTCCAACGCAGAATGTAATTAATGCTCCAATGCCAAAGCATGACAAAGGTGTTAATGTTGTCGAAGATACAATTTTTGTTGTTTGTGTTGAAGATTTGACTACTCCGCTGAATGTAATAAAGAACAATCTGTTGAAAGCTGGGATCTACCCTGGATGTGAAGAAGACTGTATGTGTTGTACAAGACAACCCAATGGATGTGAAGGGCTGAAAAAAGGTATACAACGCCTGATGGATAGCCATAAAATTCTATTTGAAAAGACTCCACCTGTCAAGAGTTTGATTAACAAATGTGAAGACCTTTCCATTATTACCATCTCAAATAAGCCTCTTAGGATCACCTCCAAAGGTCCTATTAGGATTTCAAATGAACCCATCATTGCTCCCTTAATAATTACCAATCCCGGACCAATTCCTTACTCTTTAAATAAAGCGGTATCATGAAATTACGGTGCTGAAGTGTTCTATCATGGGATTAAACAAGATGGCTGGATCAAAGAAGGAAAAGATGACGATGTTGGCAACATAGCCAGCTCAAGAAAAGTAACTAGAACTGGAAGAATATTTTCGCACAATATCTCACCACCAGTTGTTACAAGGACGCCATCCGCATTACTGCTGCCAAGCCAAGTACCGATACCAGAGGGAAAGAAAAGGATGTTGAGCCTAATGTGGTTGAAGTACCCTCCAAGAACATAGATGATGAAGAACCCTCCACACACGAAATGGGCGAGATTTTGAAGATCATAAAGAGAAGCGAACTCAAAATTGTAGAATAGTTGGGGCAAACCCCTTCTAAGATTTCAATGTTGTTATTGATGCTTTGCTCTGATGCCCATGCTCTAACATTAATCAAGTTCCTGAAAAAGGCTCATGTCCTCCATGAGACAACAACAGATCAATTTGAGAATTATGTGGCTAGCCTAACAGCGAATAATGGTTTAGGATTTTCAGATGCCGACTTAACGCCTCTTGGGAAAAATCACAACAAAGCTTTACATGTTTCTATCGAGTGCAAAGGGACTACCTTAGCAAATGTGCTAGTCGACACTGGTTCTTCTCTGAATGTTTTACCCAAGGGGGCGTTAGACCGTCTTGGCTGTGAGGATTTAGTTTTGAAGCCAAGTGACATCATTGTAAGGGCGTTTGATGGATCAAAGAGGACTGTCCATGGGGAAGTGGATCTTCCAATCAAAGTGGGCTCCCAAATCTTCAACTTCACCTTCTATATTATGGATATTCGTTCGGCCTATTCTTGTCTATTAGGTCTCCCGTGGATCCATACGATTGGGGCATAACCTCAACCCTCCACCAGAAACTCAAATATCCAATCAAGGGAAGAATAGTCACCGTCTGTGGAGAAGAAGAGTTTATGGTGAGCCACCTTAACTCTTTCAAGTACGTAGAGATGGATGGGGAATTCATTGAAACCCCCATGTCAAGCCTTTGAAGTCGTACCACCGTTGATTGTTGCTACTAAGTGTTCTTCTGAGGAATCTAAAGCTGCTAAGGCCACGCCAAAGATGGTTTCAGTCAAGGATACTCGTGCGGTAATTGAAGAATGGAACTGTGATACTTGGGGGAAACTCCTTGATATCCTATTTAAAGCGGACAAATTTGGTTTGGGCTTCACTGTCAAAGCTCAGAGGGAGGTGAGGCGTGCTCGTGCTGGAAAGCCGCCTCTCTGTATTGGAAGCAATGAAGTCAACGTCGTGAGTGATTCTGATGAAGAGGCTGCATTTGAAGAATGGGTGTATCCAACTAAAAAGGAGCTGAAGAATTGGCATCCAAAGGACTTTGTGCCCATCTCCTTCATTGAGGATTAATCTACTTGTTATTGCTTTTCTTTCAACTCAAAAACTTGTTGTCTGTAATATTTTAACAATGACTTTTCAGCCATTTGCCTGGCCCGGAGCACTTTGGTCCATTTGTCAAGGGTTTATTTATGTTCATATAATCATATGATTATTCAATACAATGGACTCTTTTGCATTCAATTATTTGTGTTCATTGTATTTCCTTTCTTTCAAATACATTTTCAAAAAATTAACCATGTATCTTACATGCACACACACACACTCTTGAAGGTCCTCATCCACTCTGGATCCTATTGCCAATGACTCTACTATTGCCGACTATGAATTTGAATGTCCTATCAACCAAGCCAAAAAAGAAAGTGAGGAATATTGTGACATACCAGGAGAACTAGTCAGACTTCTATTACAAGAGGAAAAAGCTATTCAATCGCACGAAGAGTCAGTCGAAGTTATCAATCTGGGTACTGAGTCAGATAAGAAGGAAATCAGGATCTGTGCTAATTTGGAAAGCAGCGTTAAGAGCAGGTTGGTTCAGATGTTGCGTGATTATATGGAAGTATTTTCTTGGTCTTATGAAGATATGCCTTGTGTGGTACGGTGGGAGAACTGACTTGAGGTTTTTGCGTTTTATGCAAATGTTACGGTTTAGCAAGAGTTACCATCGACTTTTCTTTTATCCAATAAGGAAAGGCAAAAAAGCATAGGAAAGACTTTTAGAGATGTTTTTGAGTTCGGGGGGTAGATTATGAAAAGGGAAGGTATTAGCACCCTTTTCATCCATGGTTTTCCATGGGCTCTTAGTTACTCGCTAGATCACTTGCTTTTGTTTGAAAATTATGCTTTCGTGTGGTTTTGAAAGTATTTTGAAAAGGTGCCATCGTTTAGGCAAACTTTGTAATAGTTCTCGTTCGTAAGAACGTATACAAAGTGTTGAACTTTTGAAAATGTTTCAAGTTTGGAAAGATGTTTGGAAAGTGTATGTGATTGTTTTCAAAATAGCAAGGATATTTGTTTTGAAATTGAGCAAGTAACTAAAAGTAATCTACCTACTCAAAAGGTCTTAGATGTGCTTTTCCTCCTCCTTTAGATGTTGCTATCTTACCATTGTTTTGGTGAGAAGCCCCATCGTTGGATGTGAAGGGACGGGCGTTGGGTCATCGTATGACCATGATAGCAATGTTATGAGATGACTTAGCACTTTTCCTTTAGGGACGAAGATCATTTTGAAAGGAAACTTTGATAGCGTCATCGAGGGACTATGATCTTGTATTTCGATTGTTTTTGCTAAGACAGCCCGCATGCATAACGTGACCATTTTTATAAGGCAACAAGTGGAATTAACCCTAGGGGTGCATGTGTGAATAGTGTGTTTGATTGCATGCATTTATCTTTTATTTTTGGTGGTCTACTTGTTGGTTTTTATTTCTTGCCATACACGCCTAATTACTATACAGTATATGAAAGCAATAAAAGTGCGGAAATGTAAAGTCCTAAGCTATTACAACATTTAGGGGATGGGGATACATATGTACGAATGGGGATTGCAAGTAAACATAAGTACTAAGTTACTATTACAACCATATTGAAATGTATAATAATGTACAAGGAAATGGACTTGTTTAGAAAATGTTTTTGTCTTAAGGAAATAAATTAAAAGGAAAATATTTTTATGTTTTTATATTAAGATTAAAAAGGAAAATAAATGCAAAGTAGAAACAGTGTTGCTGCAAACAAAGAAACAAGGATCAGAAGTTCTAAAGCCAGGCGCGTGACTCAGAAAGAAGCGTCAGAATCAGAAGTTCTGATTTTGTACACTGAGTTCCTGCAAAAACGTCAGAGGGAAAGGGAACAGAGGTTCTGGATTGATACACTCTGAAGTCCTGCAAAAAACGTTAGAGGGAAAACACAGAGGTTCTGGGTGGTGTTCAGCCAGTGATCCAAAAGTCAGAAGTTATGTATTACACTGAAACAGTGAGAAAATGTCAGCAGTTCAGTGTATTTGACGTGTAAGGAGAACTCATAAGTTTTGTGTTGTTTGTAGAACAGTGAGTGAACATCAGAAGTTATGTATTGTACTGAGCCAGTTGGTGAACATCAAAAGTTCAATGTGTGTTAATAGTAGGTGAACATCAGAAGTTCAGTGTGTGTTAACAGTGAGAAAAATTATGGAAGTTCTGTGTGTTAAAACAGTGAAGAGTACTCAGAAGTTTTGTGTGCTTAAACAGTGAGAAAATCCTAGAAGTTCTGTGTGTTAAAATGATGAGTGAAAAATAGAAGTTTTGTGTTACACTTCAGCTCTTAATCAACACAACAACAATTTATTTTGTTCATCAAATCAGAATGATCACAGCACAACAAATCAAAGAAGTTTCAATCCTAAATCTGAGCCTAGCATTATTCTAGAAGTTTTGATCCATGGTTTTTCTATTCATACAATGATATGTACAACATTAATACTATGATATTTACATGTTAATGATGTTCATAAAATACAAGTAAAGTCAGAAAGACTTACCTGGAGCGTGCTTGGAGCTTTGAGTGGCTTCCTTTGGATGTTCTGAGTCAGCAAGAGAGACGGAAGAGTGGTTGTGTCCTTTTGTTCAAATGGAAGAACAAAGGTTTGTTTTTATGTATGAGAAATCTGGATTTTTATGAAGGTTTCACAACTTCCTTTTCTCTCTTTTGGCCAATCTCTCTCTTCAAAAGCCAACCCCTTGAACGTGTGATGGAGCCAAGTATTGATAGATGATTTTGTTGTGATTTTTTGGGGGGGGGGAAGAAAGAATGGGATTTGAACCTGTTTTGGCATCCTGCTCCCTTGCTTTTTCATCACAGTTTTCGTATGCTAGTTTGGTGTAATCATGGGATGCAGGCATAGGCTGAACTAGTTGTTGGTCATAAGTCTACAGCAGGTTGTATAAGCAAGGTTTTGGGATTTGGTCAAGTTCTGACCAAAGCGTTGGAAATAGCCTTCATGTGTTGAAGCGCTACCTTGTCTTTGAAGCAAGCATGGTGGCTATCAGCAGGAATTAAGTAAAAGAAAAAAGCAAAGCATGGGCTTAGTAGCAAAGTTACTGTCCCAAGACAGTAGAGGTACACGTGGTGAAAATCCTTTGGATAAAGACTCAGAAGGTGGTTGTGAGCATTAAATGAGCATTAAATGATGATGAGACTTATCACAACCAGAAATCCTGCAATGTAAAGCTCTACACCAAGGCTTAGTTTTGGATCAGAAGTTCTGCTTCAGCGTAGCATCCCATCTTCTGATCCTCTTATATTCTGGCTCCAGCATGTTTTGAAGGAGCTTTCAGACTTTCTAGAAAGCTTGCAGCAGGCTCTTTAACATTCTTTGAATTACCTTGGCAAACTCTGACTGAGCTTTTGTGAAAACTTGCCCAGAAGTTCTGCCCAAACTCTATCTTGAGAATATCCAGAACTTGCTGAGCGTTATGGTGATAACCTGGTCAGAAGTTCTGAAAATGTCATATTTTCTTAAACACATAGAAAAAAATTCTAAGTATTTAGAATTTTGACCTTTTGGATTTTGATGAAACAAAATTTCATATTTCAATGTGTCTTGATGAAATATGATTCTTGAAGCTTGGTTTTGGTCTAAAAGTCAAAGTTAGACCTTTCAGCGTGCAAATGACCATTTTGCCCTTATGGATGATTTCCTTGGAAAATTTGTAGTTCAAGGCTTGGAAACATGATAGAAGCAAACCTGGGATCCAGGGTGATCCCTTGTTTAATGAGAGGGCAAATTTTTGGGGTGCAATAGCTGCCCCTGTTCAATCTTCTTACACCTGAAGAGTTAGATTGGTAATTCTGCCATTTGTGTCTTGAAGGTGGAAGATGATTGAACACTAGAGTGCCTAGAAATTTGGACTCGATGATGGATGGTGAATGGGCATATAGATGCCATTTAGAGGAATGTTGGTCAATGCTAGAAGAAGTATCAGCACAAATCTCTTGTTGATTTATACTGAAATTGATGTTTTACCTGTGAGAAAATGGGTTAGTAAAATGCAAATGCATGCATGATGTTCACCAGATATGGTATCATGCTAAATGCATATGGTATGTACATGCTATAATGTATGAATGTGACATGTGTGTTTTCATCCAGGAAAATAAATCCCTGACTGCTGCTGTGGAAATTCTCGGAGGTTGAATCCCTGATTACCTGTTGGAAATGAAGAATGTGCATATCTTCAAATTTTATCGAAGGGGTGCTTTTGCTGGGGAACATCACTCAAATATCAGTTGTTATCTGGTCGGATCCAGGCTTCACAGTTGCTGAGGATGAAGTAGTCGGTTTCTATTTGGTCGGATCTAGGTTTCATGGAAACTTACTGGGAGAAAAGATGAATTAACTGTTATCTGGTAGGATCCAGGCTTTGCAAAAAATTCATTGAAATTGAATAGTCATCTGGTTGGGTCCAGGCTTCACAACAACTTGCTAGGGATGCGGAGTTTTACTGTTATCTGGTCGGGTCCAGGCTTCGCAGTAACTTACCGGAGGAAAGGATGAATTAACTGTTATCTGGTCAGATCCAGGCTTTGCAGAGAATTCCTTGAAATTGAATAGTCATCTGGTCAGGTCCAGGCTTTGTAGATTTCTGAGGTTGATGAGGTCAATTGCTATCTGGTCGAGTCCAGGCTTCGCAGTAACTTATCGGAGGAAAGGATGAATTAACTGTTGTCTGGTCAGATCCAGGTTTTGCAGAGAATTCCTTGAAATTGAATAGTCATTTGGTCGGGTCCAAGCTTTGTAGATTTCTTTGATGAGGTAAATTGTTATTTGGTCGGGTCCAGGCTTCACAATGAACTGGTTGAAAACTATTATCTGGTCGGGTCCAGGCTTCGCAGTAACTTACCGGAGGAAAGGATGAATTAACTATTATCTGGTCAGATCCAAGCTTTGCAGAGAATTCCTTGAAATTGAATAGTTATCTGGTCGGGTCCAGGCTTTGCAGATTTCTGAGGTTGATGAGGTCAATTTCTATCTGGTCGGGTCCAGGCTTTGTAGTAACTTACCGGAGGAAAGGATGAATTAACTGTTATCTTGTCGGATCCAGGCTTTGCAGAGAATTCCTTGAAATTAAATAGTCATCTGGTCGGGTTCAGGCTTTGCAGATTTCTTTGATGAGGTCAATTGTTATCTAATCGGGTCCAGGCTTCACAATGAACTGGTTGAGAATTGTTATCTGGTCGGGTCCAGGCTTTGCAGATTTCCTTGATGAGGTCAATTGTTATCTGGTCGGGTCCAGGCTTCACAATAAACTGCTTGGGGATTTAGTTTTCATTTAGTCAGTTTCCAGGTTTCACAATGAATCTCTGAGGGTGATTGCTATCTGCTCAGATCTAGGCTTTGCAGCGGCTTTCTTGAAAGGTTAGAAATGAGGAATGATATCTGGTCGGATCCAGGTTTCTCAGTCCTTTGTTGGGGATAGAGAGGTTAACTCTACTGGGGAAAAGAAGTTAAACCTTGGTCGGATTGAGTTTAGGTTCTTCTATATCTTTGAAGAGCTAGGATATTATCTGGTTAAGTCCAGGTTTCATAGCATTTCTTGGTAATAATAAAGGCTTTGTGGAAGGCTTTACTGGGGATTTAGGGGTTGTGGCCCTTTGATTTGTAGTAGTTGGAGAGGCCACTTTAAGCTGGGGATTTCTGCCGTTTGTTGCGGAAATAAACCTTGTTGCTGGTCTGCTAGAGAGGTGATGACTTTGTTGGGGAAAGTCCTCGAGGATTCTTGAGGTTGTCTCAGCTGGGGAAAGGTTTTCAGAGATTGAAAATCTGGTTGGGGAATCATCTTATGAGAAGGATTATGGGGAAACTTGTCATTGCCCCTAGCAGCAAATGTTTGTGGTATTGCCAAAAATGTTTGATTGTATGTAACCCTTCACTGATATTGACGTTCAATGCCCCAAGTGACGGAGATGGAGACTTGCCCCTGGTTACTCTTCAATTCTGAGAGATTTCTTGAAATCTTGACTGGACTGCCCCAGGTGTGCTGGATCGTGACATGTCATGTCCCCCTGTTGATAGGAGTTTTGACAATGGGAGTGTCATCCTTCTTGAATTGATTTTGTTCACTGAGAGAGCCTTCGTTCATCGGATATTCGTTGTGTGAATTTCTCCGTTATCAAACAAATAACCGTATGCAAACAGTGATATTCAAGTAATGCAAAGTTTATGTTTGTCTTGAAGTTTTGAAAAATGCATTTTTAGCAAGTAAGAACGTTTGTAATTCAACTATGGATTTTGAGTAAAGCCTTACAGGAGTCAGGATACCTTTTGTAACAGTATGCTTTCGAACTAACCCATGCTTTAATTAGGACTTTTGAAGGGTTGTAACGTGGCTTGCTTCACGGTTTAAGAAACAAAGGATAAAGGCTCAAAGTATTTGTACCCACACGTTCTTCGTGATGTTCTTCAGTCCTAAACTCAGTTAATTGTGCATTTGACCTCCAATCGAGTATGGAAAGATGTTTTGGCAATGGTTTGGACAAGTTAAGTTTATCGAAAGGCAATCATTTTTTGCAACATTTTTTCATGTTGTTGAGGATTTGTAGTGACCTCTTTTTGATTTGTTATCCCTGATTTTTGCCTGACTGTTCTTGTTTTAAGATTACAGTCAGCGGGATGCCCCAGTTTTCTTAAGTCTCTTTTGTAGGTTTTGACTTAGTGGGCTTTTCTTTTTTAGAGATAATGACTGCCTATGTGATAGGGAACCATCACCGTCTTTTGATTTCAGAGGAGTGTTTTGATGTCATTCGTTGTATTACGAGATGAGAGTTTGCGATTTGAACGCGCATTTGAATTAACTGAGAGACTACCCTGCCCCAGGTTTTGATTAAAGGTTTAAATTTGTGTTAAAACAGAAAACTTCTACTTCTTTGCCTCGAAGGGGTTGATTAGGGATTATCTTCCTTATAACTCCAGTGTTTAGGATTCGAAAGAATGCCTGTACATCGTCAGCAAGGTCTGTCCAAAAGCATACTGTATGAGATTATGGTATTGTTTTTGTCATCCTCCCTCTAAAGGCTTATAACTTTTAGCAAGAGTTGAGAGTAAAAAGCATAGTTTAAACATAGAGAAAATGAATGGATGAATTCAAGACAAACATATGCAATGCATTAATGAAACAAAGCTTGACATTAATAGATAATTGTTTGAATAACAAAAGAGATTACAATTGAAAATTCAAATAAACAAAAGCCTCTTTGTCTGAACTTGCCACTTTAGGTGGTAAGCCTTTGATGGACGGCAGAAGAACTCGGTCTGGCCATCTTGAGTGAACTCCAGCATTCCTTTGTCGATCAGGTTTTGAATCTTGTACTTCAACACCCAACAATCGTTTGTATCGTGCCCCGGGCTACCAGAATGATAAGCACACCTTGCACCCGGGTTGTAGTTAGGAGAATAAGTCTTAGGGTTCGGATGAGGGTTTATCACCGTAATCAAATTCATCTTCAACATGTGTTGTAATGCTTGTGACAATGGCATGTTAATTTGGGTGAACTGCCTTTGAGGTCTTTCCACCCTTGGTTGATTTTCAGGTTGATGTTAACAAAATTGTTGTTGGGCTCGTGACGTGGTAGCAAAATGGGAAGGTATTTCGTCTTCTTGTCTCATGGGAGGCTGAGCAGTGACTTGATTTCAAATTCTGGTTGTTTGCCCCATACGATTGCAACCGTCTCGACGAAGTTGGTTGACAAGAACTTTTAGCTCTTCTTGTCCTTGAGCCATGTTTTGGATAAGAGCCAATTGGCCCACCAGTTGTCCCATCATTTGGACCCTCATTATGGCTATTTCAGTTTGTAGCCTTTCCAACTGATCATCCTTGGTGCCTTCCGGATTCCCTATGGCCATGTCCCTGGTGAGGAGAGCTTTCACCTCTTCTTGCCCCTTGGACAGGTTCAAGAACATCTCTTGTAGTTGAGCGTTTTGAATCTGAATGCTCTTGATAGTCTGTTCTAAGATCATCTCTACTGAAATAAATATTAGGAAGATAAGGAAACCTGTATGGGAGAAACCTGTCATGATATGATGCATGATATGTGGATACATGTTTTCAAGGATCTCGCGGGGTAAACACAAGAAAAAGTTAGAAGTTGAACTTTGATCAACATCTTTGATTGGAGAACTTTGTATCGGTGTATGTCCTTCCACGAGAATTAAGCTCACCATGTCAAGTAGGTCATAGCCCTTGACTCAAGTTTGTTGTACTTGATCTTTGACGGCATTTGGTCAGAGGAAAATAAATCCCCCTACCCCTGGATAGGCGTCTGGTTCAACGTGACCCTGCATCATAGGCCCTCGAGATCCTTGAGATGGTTATTGAAAATGCTATGGTATGATGTTATGATGTTATGTACAGATATGCGAGGTAAGCAAGTGTATATACAAATAATCATATTTACACAAAGCAGACAAGTCCTTAGTTTTAGGCTTGCATGGAGTTCGTAGGTAAGTACCCTCTTGAAGTTTAGTTGGCTCAACATGTCCTAGTTAATAGTAACCGGGTTCTAAGGGATCTCAATATCACTGACCTTTCTTTTAGGCATTGTCTCAGCTCAATCAATATTTTCTTGCGGCCGAGATATCCCAAAAGTCCAGTCTCAATGAGTGTAGCATCGAGTATCAACCAATTTTCATCTTTACACCGAAACCGGTTATCTCACTACGTCCTAATGGCCAAGTTGTTCAATTAGGGTTCTAAAGTCAATTAGTGCTTCACGATGCCACTCAGCGGCCCCGTATTCTCCTCGATTCACCATGAGGGATACCGGTACCCACAAATGTATGACACTAACATAGCCATTGTTTCAACCATATCGGTATACGCCGTACAGTTTCCACAATCTATTATTATTTACCTAAAAGTTATCCCCAGATCTGGGTGGAGGACCAAAGCAAGCCCAAACAGAGAACCAAAATGTAAAGCATATAAATCAAACAATTTAAGCAAGTAAATGTGATTTAACCCTAAGGTAACCCCACTTTTATGTATATCCCCCAGCAGAGTTTCCAGTTCTGTGGTACGGTGGGAGAACTGACTTGAGGTTTTTGCGTTTTATTGCAAATGTTGCGGTTTAGCAAGAGTTGCCACCGACTTTTCTTATATCCAATAAGGAAAGGCAAAAAAGCACAGGAAAGACCTTTAGAGATGTTTTTGAGTTTGGGGGGTAGATTATGAAAAGGGAAGGTATTAGCACCCTTTTCATCCATGGTTTTCCATGGGCTCTTATTTACTCGCTGGATCACTTGCTTTTGTTTGAAAATTATGCTTTCGTGTGGTTTTGAAAGTATTTTGAAAAGGTGTCATCGTTTAGGAAAACTTTGTAATAGTTCTCGTTCGTAAGAACGTATACAAAGTGTTGAACTTTTGAAAATGTTTCAAGTTTGGAAGGATGTTTGGAAAGTGTATGTGATTGTTTTGAAAATAGCAAGGATATTTGTTTTGAAATTGAGCAAGTAACTAAAAGTAATCTACCTACTCAAAAGGTCTTAGATGTGATTTTCCTCCTCCTTTAGATGTTGCTATCTTACCATTGTTTTGGTGAGAAGCCCCATCGTTGGATGTGAAGGGACGGGCGTTGGGTCATCGTATGACCATGATAGCAATGTTGTGAGACGACTTAGCACTTTTCCTTTAGGGACGAAGATCATTTTGAAAGGCAACTTTGATAGCGTCATCGAGGGACTATGATCTTGTATTTCGATTGTTTTTGCTAAGACACCCCACATGCATAACATGACCATTTTTATAAGGAAACAAGTGGAATTAACCCTAGGGGTGCATGTGTGAATAGTGTGTTTGATTGCATACATTTATCTTTGATTTTTGGTGGTCTACTTGTTGGTTTTTATTTCTTGCCATACACGCCTAATTACTATACAATATATGAAAGCAATAAAAGTGTGGAAATGTAAAGTCCTACGCTATTACAATATTTAGGGGATGGGGATACATATGTACGAATGGGGATTGCAAGTAAACATAAGTCCTAAGTTACTATTACAACCATCTTGAAATGTATAATAATGTACAAGGAAAGGGACTTGTTTAGAAAATGTTTTTGTCTTAAGGAAATAAATTAAAAGGAAAATATTTTTATGTTTTTATATTAAGATTAAAAAGGAAAATAAATGCAAAGTAGAAACAGCGCTGCTGCAAACAAAGAAACAAGGATCAGAAGTTTTGAAGCCAGACGCGTGACTCAGAAGGAAGCGTTAGAATCAGAAGTTCTGATTTGGTGCACTCTGAGTTCCTGCAAAAACGTCAGAGGGAAAGGGAACAGAGGTTCTGGATTGATACACTTTGAAGTCCTGCAAAAAACGTTAGAGGGAAAACATAGAGGTTCTGGGTGGTGTTCAGCCAGTGAACCAAAAGTCAGAAGTTTTGTATTACACTGAAACAGTGAGCAAACGTCAGCAGTTCAGTGTATTTGACGTGTAAGGAGAACTCAGGAGTTCTGTGCTGTTTGTAGAACAGTGAGTGAACATCAGAAGTTATGTATTGTACTGAGCCAGTGGGTGAACATCAGAAGTTCAATGTGTGTTAACAGTAGGTGAACATCAGAAGTTTAGTGTGTGTTAACAGTGAGAAAAATCATGGAAGTTCTGTGTGTTAAAACAGTGAAGAGAACTCAGAAGTTCCGCGTGCTTAAACAGTGAGAAAATCCTAGAAGTTCTGTGTGTTAAAATAATGAGTGAAAAACAGAAGTTTTGTGTTACACTTCAGCTCTTAATCAACACAACAGTAATTTATTCAGTTCAGCAAATCAGAATGATCACAGCACAACAAATCAAAGAAGTTCCAATCCTAAATTTGAGCCTAGCATTATTCTAGAAGTTCTGATCCATAGTTTTTCTATTCATACAATGATATGTACAACATTAATACTATGATATTTACATGTTAATTATGTTCAGAAAAAACAAGTAAAGTCAGAAAGACTTACCTGGAGCGTGCTTGGAGCTTTGAGTGGCTTTCTTTGGATGTTCTGAGTCAGCAAGAGAGACGGAAGAGTGGTTGTGTCCTTTTGTTCAAAGGGAAGAACAAAGGTTTGTTTTTATGTATGATAAATCTGGATTTTTATGAAGGTTTCACAACTTCCTTTTCTCTCTTTTGGCCAATCTCTCTCTCTTCAAAAGCCAGCCCCTTGAACGTGTGATGGAGCCAAGTATTTATAGATGATTTTGCTGTGATTTTTTTTTTGGGGGGGGGGGGGGAGAACAAATGGGATTTGAACCTTTTTTGGCATCCTGCTCCTTTGCTTTTTCATCAAAGTTTTCGTATGCTAGTTTGGTGTAATCATGGGATACAGGCGTAGGCTGAACCAGCTGTTGGTCATAGGTCTGCCGCAAGTTGTATAAGTAAGGTTTTGGGATTTGGTCAAGTTCTGACCAAAGCGTTGGAAATAGCCTTCATGTGCTGAAGCGTTGCCTTGTCTTTGAAGCAAGCTTGGTGGCTGTCAGCAGGAATTAAGGAAAAGTAAAAAGTAAAGCATGGGCTTAGTAGCAAAGTTGATGTCCCAAGACAGTAGAGGTACACGTGGTGAAAATCCTTTGGATAAAGACTCAGAAGGTGGTTGTGAGCATTAAATGATGATGAGACTTATCACAACCATAAATTTTGCAACGTGAAGCTCTACACCAAGGCTTAGTTATGGATCAGAAGTTCTACTTCAGCATAGCATCCCATCTTCTGATCCTCTTATCTTTTGGCTCCAGCATGTTCTGAAGGAGCTTTCAGACTTTCTAGAAAGCTTGCAGCACGCTCTTTAACATTCTTTGAATTACCTTGGCAAACTCTGACTGAGCTTTTGTGAAAACTTTCCCAGAAGTAATGCCTAAACTTTGTCTTGAGAATATCCAGAACTTGTTGAGCGTTATGGTGATAACCTGGTCAGAAGTTTTGAAAATGTCATATTTTCTTAAACACTTAGAAAAAAATTCTAAGTATTTAGAATTTTGACCTTTTGGATTTTGATGAAACAAAATTTCATATTTCAACGTGTCTTGATGAAATATGATTCTTGAAGCTTGGTTTTGGTCCAAAAGTCAAAGTTAGACCTTTCAGCGTGCAAATGACCATTTTACCCTTATGGATGATTTCCTTGGAAAACTTGTAGTTCAAGGCTTGGAAACTTGATAGAAGCAAACCTGGGATCCAGGGTGATCCCTTGTTTAATGAGAGGGCAAATTTTTGGGGTGCAACACCTGGGTTGGATACCGACATCGTAGTTCATCGTTTGCCGATAAGAGAGGATTTCCCTCCTGTTAAACAAAAGGTTCATTGCATGAGGCCTTATATGTATGAAAAGATCAAAGCTGAAGTGATGAAACAATTTGATGCAGGGTTCCTAGCTATGAAATCCTATCCTCAATGGGTAGCCAATGTGGTTCCAGTGCCAAAAAAGACGGGAAAGTTCGCATGTACGTAGACTATCGGGATCTGAATAGGGCAAGCCCCAAGGATGACTTCCCTTTACCACACATTACCATCTTAGTTAATAATACTGCTCAGCATAAAGTCTTCTCATTCATGGATGGCTTCTCAGGCTATAATAAAATTAGGATGGCTCCCGAAGATATGGAAAAGACTACTTTCGTTACGCAATGGGGCACCTTCTTCTACAAGGTCATGCCCTTTGGATTAAAGAATGCAGGGGCAACATATCAAAGGGCTATGGTAGCTTTATTTCATGACATGATTCATCATTAGATAGAGGTATATGTGGATGATATGATTTCCAGATCACAAACCGAAGAAGAACATCTAGATCACCTGTACAAATTATTCGAGAGGCTGAAAAAGTACAACATGAGGTTAAACCCTAACAAGTGCGCATTTGGAGTACGGTCTGGAAAGCTTCTAGGTTTTGTTGTCAGCAATAAAGGAATTGAAGTTGATCCTGCCAAGGTAAAGGCCATCCAAGAAATGCCAATCCCTCATTCTGAGAAAGAAATTAAAGGATTCTTGGGTCGTCTCAATTACATTGCCCGCTTCATATCTCACTTGACTGCTACTTATGAGCCACTCTTCAAACTCTTGAAGAAAGATCAGGTAGTCAGATGGAACGATGAATGCCAAGCTGCCTTCAGAAAAATCAAATAATACCTACAAGAGCCTCCTATTCTCATGCCTCCAGTTGAAGGAAGACCCTTGATCATGTACTTGACAGTACTAGAGAACTCTATGGGGTGTGTTTTGGGCCAACATGACGAGTCTGGCCGAAAAGAGCATGCTATTTATTACCTGAGCAAAAAGTTTACCGACTGTGAAACCAGATATTCACTGCTCGAGAAAACTTGTTGCGCTCTGGCATGGGCTGCTTACCGGCTAAGACAGTGTATGTTGACTCATACCACTTTGTTGATTTCTAAGATGGACCCAATCAAGTACATCTTCGAGAAACCTGCCCTTTCCGGACGAATAGCTAGATGGAAAATGATCTTAACTGAGTACGACATTCAATACACGACTCAAAAGGCCATCAAAGGAAGTGTACTAGCAGATCATTTGGCCCGTCAAGTTATGGATGATTATCATTCAATAAACTCTGACTTCCCTGATGAGAACATCATGCTGGTAACCGATTATGCAAAACCTGGACCGTATGATAGACCTGAACAAGGATCCCGATGGACTATGGTATTTGATGGGGCCTCCAACGCCTTAGGTAGCAGAGTTGGTGCTGTAATCATCTCTCTTGAAGGTTTCCACACTCCATTCACTGTCATATTATGCTTCGATTGCACGAATAATATGGCCGAGTATGAAGCGTGTATTTTGGGTCTGAAAGCTGCCATTGATTTGAGGATCAAACATTTAAATGTGTTTGGGGATTCCGCTCTAGTGATTAGCCAAGTAAAAGGAGATTGGGACACTAAACACCCTAATCTCATCCCTTACAAGGAACTTGTGCTATCCCTAATTCCTCACTTCGAATAGATCACTTTTGAGCACTTCCCTAGGGAAGAAAACCAGTTGGCTGACGCTTTGGTAACCATGTCTTCAATGTTCAAGGTCAGATGGGACAACGAAGCCCCTATGATAACAATTGAAAGATTCGACGAACCTGCACATTGCTATGAGCTTGACACCGATGCGGAAAATCCATGTTACCATGAGGTGATGAGATACCTTGAAGCACAAGAGTATCCAGAGGGGGCATCTATCAATGACAGAAAGTTCTTGGGAAGATTTGCAGCCAAATTCTCCCTAAGTAATAGGATATTGTACAAGCACAACCATGATTCAACTCTACTCCGGTGTATGGACAAGAAGGAGGCAGAGGAAATCATGGAAGACATGCACGATGGTCTCTTTGGTACTCACTCAAGTGGGCATACGATGGCTAAGAAAATATTAAGAGCAGGTTACTATTGGTCAATGATGGGGACTGATTGCCATCAACATTCGAGAACTTGTCACAAATGCCAAATCTACACTGACAAGGTCCATGTGCCTCCTATCCCTCTGAATGTCATGACCGCTCCGTGGCCATTTGCAATGTGGGGCATTGACATGATTGGAGAGATCAAGCCCATAGCTTCCAACGGATATTGCTTCATTATTATTGATATCGACTATTTTACCAAATGGGTCGAGGTCGCCTCGTTTGCCTCAGTCACCAAGAATGTGGTAGCCAGATTCATCATACACAATCTCATCTGTCGTTATGGTATCCCCGAAAGGATTATCACCGATAACGGGACTAACCTCAACAATGCTATGATCATGGAGCTCTGCACTCAATTTAAGATCAAGCATCACAATTCTTCTCCGTATAGACAGAAAATGAACGGCACAGTCGAAGCGGCCAACAAAAGTATCAAGAAAATTATGCAGAAAATGGTAGTAACCTATAAGGATTGGCATGAGATGTTGTCGTGTGCTCTACATGGCTACCGTAATTCAGCTAGAACATCAACTGGGGAAACTCTCTTTTCTCTAGTCTATGGCATGGAAGTTGTTTTGCCAATGGAAGTTCAAATTCCATCGCTGAGGATTATGATTGAGGCAGGCCTAGGCAAAGAGGAGTGGATTCAAACGAGATTGGATCAGCTGAACTTGATTGATGAAAAACGATTAGCTGCTGTTTGCCATGGTCAGATGTACCAAAAATGGATGATCAAGGCTTTCAACAAAAAGACCAAGCCTCGAGTATATCAAGTTGGTGACTTGGTGATAAAACGCATCATTTTACCACAAGGCGACCCCAGAGGAAAATGGACTCCCACCTATGAAGGGCCATTTGTTGTCAAGAGAGTTTTCTCTGGCGGTGTCATGATCCTGACTACCATGGATGGTGAAGATTTCCCACATCCTATAAACTCGGACATAGTTAAAAAATACTACGCATAAGAGACTCGCTAGGTTGACACGCCTAGGCAAAATAAGGGCATCCCTGCAAATCAAAAGATTTGGGAAAAAATTAGGGATATATGCAAAAGATTGTACACCCGGCAAGTTGAAAACTCGAAAGGGCAACTTGGGAAAAAAAGGGTATCCTGGTGGGCTGAAAACCCGAAAGGACGGTCCAGGCAAAAGTTAAGATTAAAAGCGTATGATTATGTCCCATAGAATCAACACAGTCAATTTTATCACCAAGGTCCAAGATCAATCCAATCAACTTCTATCAACGGCAAGGGACATTCGAAGACATTGGGGCAATAGTAGAGTTGGAAGGCAATGAGATCATTTCACATGGCTATTTGTTTTCATTCTCAATTTTTGTGTTCCTTTCGACGATTTCCTCGTACTAGGATCTCCATCTATCTGTACAAAAACGCCTATTCATGGGTAAAATATCAATACAAATATACTTTGAAGTGCAAAACTTCTATCTTTGTTTTGAATGCAAATTTGTCCAAATGACTAAAATTGAATGAACATATACATATGAACATAATTAAAACTATTTGGCACATGTGTCCTGCTAAGAAGCAGCAAGCATCTCTTTAATGTATATGAAATATCCCCCACAGAATTATCTCATTATCATTATCCCCACAAGGACGGCTACAATAAACCTTTCCCCAACGGAGTTTCCAAAAAAGTCTCTTTGCATAGGATAATCTCCGACCAGAGTCTCAATCTCTTGGCAGCTCTCTCTCCAACTAAGTGATTTTTACAAGTTAAAGCCTCGTGGATCTCTTCCTAAAAAGAAACTCACTTCCCCAACAAGGTTTATTTCCCCAATAGGGTTTATTTCCCCAACAGGTTTTATTTCCCCAACAATAATCAAGGAACCACAAAATTCCCCAGTCGAGTACATCCTCCCCAACCGAGTATGTATTCCCCCGGCATAGTCCATCCTCCCCAACTGAGCCCGTTATTCCCCAGTTGTGTATATCCTCCCCAGTTGAGTGTATCCTCCCCAAGCTGAGTCTGTCCTACCCGACTGAGTCTACACTCTCCAGTTTGAATTTTCCTTTCAGATTATTGCAAATCATAGGGCCACAACCCCTGATCCCTAGTAAGGTCATAGGCAAAGCCTTTACTAATTCCAAAAAGATACTATGAAGCCTGGACCCGACCAGATATTAGCATAATTTTCAAGTTATTACTAAAGCCTGGACCCGACCAGATAATAGTTTGACTTCTTCAATTGCCGAAGCCTGGGCCCGACCAGATAGTAGTTTAATTCCTACAAAATCATTAGCAAAACTCCTCTTATCTAGTAGAGTTTGCCACTATCCCTAGTGAATTACCGAAACCTGGACCCGACTAGATAATAGTTTCAGTATCTGAAACCTGGACCCGACCAGATAACAGTTGATCTCAATTTCAAGATGCTATGGAACCTGGACCCGGCCAGATAATAGTCTAACTCTTCAAAGATATAGAAGAACCTGGACTCAACCCGACCAAGGTTTAACTTCTTTTCCCCAATAGAGTTTGCCTCTGCTCCAACAAATTACTGTGAAACCTGGATTCGACCAAATATCAGTTTTCAATTTCATCTTTTCAAGCAAGTTGTTATGAAGCCTGGATCTGACCAGATAGCAATTACCCTCATAGATTCGTTGTGAAACCTGGAAACCGACCAGATAATAACTAAATCCCCAAATAGTTTATTGTAAAGCCTGGACCCAACCAGATAATAGTTTTTCAAACAGTTTATTGTAAAACCTGGAGCCTTACCAGTCAACATTTAACTATGATCCTCAGAGAGACACTATGAATCCTGGACTCGACCAGATAATAGTACAACTTTCCAAAAACCATGAAACCTGGACCCGACCAGATAGCAGTTACCACTTCAAGTTACTGCAAAGCATGGATCCAACCAGATAATAGTTAACTTCTGTATCCCCAGCAAGTTGTTGTGAAGCCTGGATCCGACCAGATAACTATTCAATTTCAAGACAATTTTCTGCAAAGCCTGGAATCCGACCAAATAACAGTTAATTCGCCTCTTCCTCCAGTAAGTTACCGTGAAACCTGGATCCGACCAGATAACAGTCGACTACTTCATCCTCGGCAATTGTGAAGACTGGATCCGACCAGATAACAGCTGACATTCAAGCGATATTCCCCCAGCGAAAGCATCCTTTCAACAAAATTTGAAGATATGCACATTCTTCATCTCCAACGGCAATCAGAGATTCAACCTCCCAGAATTTCCTCAGTAGTAGTCAGGGATTTATTTTCCTGGACAAAAACATACATCTCACACATCATAGCATGTACATACCATATGCGTTTAGCATAATACCACATTTGTTGAACATCATGCAAGCATTTGCATTTTACTAACTCTTTTTCTCACAGGTAAAATATCAAGTTTTAGTATAAATTAAGAAGAGATTTGTGTTGATACTTCTTCCATTGTTTACCAACATTCATCCATTTGGCGTCTATAAGCTCATTCACCATCCATCTTTGAGTGCAAATTTTTGGGCACTCTAGTGTTCAATCATCTTTCACCTTCAAGTCACGAATGGCGGGTCCGCCAATATAACTCTTCAGGTTTAAGAAGATTGAACAGGGGCAGTTGTTGTACCCCAAAATTTTCCCTCTCATTTATCAAAATTTTCTCACAAAGATCTCTCTTGGTTCAAGACTGCACTAGGGTTGATTAGCTTAAGACACCTCCTTAAGCATTGATGACGAAAATTAGGGTTTGAGATTGCACATGGATAATTGAACTTTCAATGCTTCATATGACTTTCATGGATCATTATGGACCCCCGAGATTACTCATGTCAAGTCTTAAGCCTTGGATCACACTTTTGTTCAGTCAATTGAGCAGTTGACCTAAAAAATCAGCTGTATTGGGGAAAAAGTCAACTATAGCCAATTTACAGTCAAACTTCATAATTTTTGATCCACATCAACATTATAAACTCATATGTATAATTTGATCAAGTTTGTAACATAATTCCTCAAGAAATTTGATCAAATCATCAAAAGGGCAAATGGTCAAAATTAGGATTTTGACTGAAAGAGGGAAGTTTCTGATTTTTGACCTAGCAAATGGTCAATTGGTTTGAAGTATGATCTCAAGAGTTCAACTGCATCATTTTGACCTAATGGCATGACCTAAAACATTGCTCAAGGTCAATTGGAATGATAGTGAATTTTCAGTCAACTGATCAAAAGTCAATTGTACACTGAAAAGTCAAACTTTGCCTTTTTGGTCAAAATTCAATGTCAAAGATCACAATTCATCAAAACATGTCAAAATATGAAACTTATTCATCAAAAAATCAAAAAGTCAAGATTTCATTTTGAAAAGTCAAAGTTTTATAACTTTGAAATTTTTCTAAGTGTTTAAAACTTCATGTTTTTTCATAACTTTAGGCCAATTTTGCACCATGATACAAGAGGATTCAAAAGAAACTTTCAACACGAAAGTTGTAGATATCAATGATATCTACAACATTTCTTTACACAACTTCTCCTAAAAATTCTTGGATCTTAAGTTATTAATTCATAAAGTCATCATCTTGAAATTGGACACTTAGTGAAATTTTGCCCTAGTTTTGGTCAGGATTTTAACCTAACTTAATGGCACTTTTTCATATAGTTCCAAGGGAAATTATCAAAAGTGATTAAAATAGGGGTTGTAGAGAATATTACAAGCTTTCCAAAATGTCCAAGAACTCCTTGAGATCATTCTTGAGCAGGGAGAATCGAAGAGATGAAGTTAGGGTTTTCACACTTGAAATACAAGTCATTTTATGATGAACAAGATTCAAATTTCAAACCTATGTTGCATAATCTCTACTTTACAGGCCTCAAACTTGTTAAGCACTCCATAATTAATTACTTGCACAACTGTTAGAGGTCTCAATTCAAATATTCAATACAAGGTCATGCTTTATATCCATTTTGGGAAGAAAGTGCACAATGCCATTTTGACAAAGTAGCTTTTTGCACAAAACTTGTTCTTGAGCCTTGAAATTGTTTTCTTCTGATCATACATGTCCTATAACTCAAGAGAAGTTGATCTCAGCACTTACAATCACTCAGGCCATGTTTGTACTTCCTCTTGGAACCATACTTCCCACTTTTCTTCAAAATCAAGTAACATAGCAATCAGCCTATATCTTGTACTTCTGACCTTCTCAAGCACAAGAACCTTTTGCTTATACATACACAAGTAATTTGTCACAAAACACACGCATGCTTGAGCCCTGAAAATACCAAGAACTCGGATTTTCATCTCATACCTCCATTTTCACATAACCTGACCAAAAGTTTGAAACTCATAACTCCCTTGTGCGTTTTCAAGCCTCTTTGTTCCTAAAGCTTCTAAACATCATTTAGATGTTATCCCTTACCCTGTTACAGTTCTGTAACACCATCTTCCTCCATTTACAAGTTCAAAAATAGAGCACTGCAATTGGACTTCTCCAGACCATTTCAGCCACTCTCCAACCTAGCAAATCTTTGCATTAGCTTCATGGGACTTCAGTGGAGCTATTTTGATCATCACAACACCTTGAGGAGTGCTCATTTGCAGAACACGATTTTCAATTTTGAGGTAAGTTATCTCAACTTTGAACTCTTCATACAAGCATCATTAATGGTTTATTTGTGAATGAAAAATGTAGATATCATTTCTCCAAATTTAACCATGTCCATAGTTTTCATTTATGTTGGTTGAGCTTAGAGAATTTTAAGATTGAAGTTTCTAAAAATTTTAGGGTTCAGATTAGGGCCATTAAAATTCATGCTTGTTTTTTATCTATAATTTTATTGCTTTGCATTTCTGAAATCGTGAGGAAATTTGCCACAAGATTCATGTTTACATTTTTGCAAATGGATGAGAGATGAACAAGATGCAGGTACTCTGGCTGGGCGTGAGGTTGAAGATGAAGTTCAGGCTATGGACTTGATTTCTAATATATATTTATTGTTTTGTTTATATGAACGGATGTATAGTCCCCCCAGTGGTAAAGCGTGCGCCTGTTAACCTTTGGGACCTGGGTTCGAGCCCCAGTGGTACCCTTTTACTTATTTTCTCACATTCTCTCATTTTTGACACTTGTTTGCAGCGTTGGGCTTCACTCCTTGGGCCTATTCTTTTTGCTTATTCTGACTCCCCTGGACTATTCACACCCCTGGCCCATTTTATTTTCTTTTTCTCATTTTCATTATTTATTTTCTTTAATTTTTTATCTAATATTAAAAAATTAGAAAAAATATAAAAATATTAGATTTATATTTTGATATAGTTTATTTATTTTTACAATAAAAATTATTTTTATTTAATGATACTTTATTTATTTTACTAATTGATTTGTAAATTTAATAAAAAACTAGGGTTTTAGTTATTTTCTTTTACACAATTAAAATATATTATTTTGAAACCTAAAAAGACCAAAAATATTTTATAATACTATAAATTATTTTTAAGACAAAAATACCAAAAATATTCTTCTTACAAACCAGATTTATTTTTTTAATCAATTAATATTTAGATTAGGGTTTTATTTAAATTCTTTTCCTAGTAAATTTAGGTTTACTTTTTACTAATTTAATTAATTATTTTTCTTTTAGTTAATTGGGTTAAAACAAAACCCTTTTTCCTAAAAAATCCAAACAAAAGTCCATTTTCTTTCCATTTTACATTCTTGTATATTTATTCATTTTTGTACATTATTTATCCAAATTCAATATGGTTGTAATAGATAATTAGGTTTATTTTCTAGCAATATCCATTTGTAATTTGTACACCCCCCTCCCACAAGTATTGTAATAGCGTAGTAATTTTAAATTCTGCAATTTATCACTTTATATAAATGCTAGTAATTAGGGTTTGTATGGAAAGACTAAAATCAATCAAGTACAAACCCTAATCAAAGACAAAACAAAGCATGAAAATCAACACACTTGCACATAAGCACCCCTAGGGTAAAATCCACTTGGTTGCCTTACAAAATGGCCATATTATGCATGTGAGGTATCTTAGCAAAAATAAGCAAAATACAAGATCATAGTCCCTCGATGACGCTATCTATGTTGCCTTTTCAAAATGATCTCATTCCTAAAGAAAAATGCTAAGATATCTTGCAACATTGCTAATCATGGTTATACGATGACCCACACTCGTCCCGTTTACATCCAAAGATAGGGTTACTTACCAAATCAATGGTAAGATAACAATGTCAAAGGAAAGGGGAAATGAACATGAAAGACTTTTTAGTAGGTAGAATGTTCCTAGTTACTTGCTCACTTTCAAAACAAAACATCCTTGCTATTTTCCAAACAAACACCAAACACTTTCAAAACATCTTTCAAACTTGAAAACATTTACAAAAGATCAACACTTTGTATACATTCTTACGAACGAGAATCATTACAAAGTTTTCCTAAACGAAGGCCCCTTTTCAAAATACTTTCAAAAACCACACAAAGCACATTTTCAAACAAAAGCAAGTGATCTAGCAAGTAACTAAGAGCCCATGGAAAACCATGGATGAAAAGGGTGATAATACCTTCCCTTTTCATAATCTACCCCCCCGAACTTAAGAAACAATCTCAAAGGTCTTTCCTGTGCTTTTTCACCTTTCCTTTTAGATAAAAGAAAAGTCGGTGGCGACTCTTGCTAACCGCAACATTTGCGATAAAACGTAAAACACCCAAGGCAGTTCTCCCACTGCATCACAGATGTCTTGGTCAATAATACTGCTCAGCATAAAGTCTTATCCTTCATGGATGGTTTATCTGGCTATAATCAGATAAGGATGGCTCCCGAAGACATGGACAACACTATTTTTGTTACGCAATGGGGCACCTTTTGCTTTAAGGTCATGCCGTTCGGATTGAAGAATGCAGGGGCAACATATCAAAGAGTTATGGTAGCTTTGTTTCATGACATGATTCATCATGAAATATAGGTATATGTGGATGATATGATTTCCAGATCACAAACTGAAGAGGAACATATCGATCACCTATACAAACTATTTGAGAGGCTGAAAAAGTACAAGTTGAGGTTAAACCCTAACAAGTGCACATTTGGAGTATGATCTGAAAAGCTTCTAGGTTTTGTTGTCAGCAGTAAAGCCATTGAAGTTGATCCTGCCAAGGTGAAGGCCATCCAAGAAATGCCAGTCCCTCACTCTGAAAAGGAAGTTAGAGGATTCTTGGGTCGTCTCAATTACATCATCCGCTTCATATCTCACTTAACTGCTACTTGTGAACCAATCTTCAAACTCTTGAAGAAAGATCAAGTAGTCAGATGGAATGATGAATGCCAAGCTGCCTTCGACAAAATCAAAGAATATCTATAAGAACCTCATATTCTCATGCCTCCAGTTCAAGGAAGACCCTTGATCATGTACTTGACAGTACTAGATAAATCTATGGGGTGTGTTTTGGGCCAACATGACGAGTTTGGCCGAAAAGAGCATGCTATTTATTACTTGAGAAAAAATTTTACCGACTGTGAAACCAGATATTCACTGCTCGAGAAAACTTGTTGCGCTCTGGCATGGGCTACTCTCCGGCTAAGACGGTATATGTTGACTCATACCACTCTGTTGATTTCTAAGATGGACCCAATCAAGTAAATCTTCGAGAAACCTACTCTTTCCGGAAGGATAGCAAGATGGAAAATGATCTTGACTGAGTACGACATTCAATACACAACACAAAAAGCCATCAAAGGAAGCGTACTAGCAGATCATTTGGCCCATCAATCTGTTACTGATTATAAGTCCATGAACTTTGACTTCCCGGATGAGAACATCATGCTGGTGACCGGCTGTGCGAAACCTGGACCGTATGACGGACATGAACAAGGATCCTGATGGACTATGGTCTTCGACGGGGCTTCCAACACCTTAGGTAACGGAATTGGTGTTGTGATAATCTCCCCTGAAGTTTTCTACACTCCTTTCACCGGCAGACTATGCTTTGATTAAACGAACAATATGGTCGAGTACGAAGCATGCATTTTGGGTCTGAAAGTTGCCATTGACTTGAGGATCAAGCATTTGAACGTGTTTGGGGATTCCGCTCTAGTGATTAACCAAGTAAAAGGATATTGGGAGACTAAACATCCTAATCCCATCCCTTACAAGGAACTTGTGCTATCTCTGATTCCCTACTTCAAATAGATCACATTTGAACACTTCCCTAGGGAAGAAAATCAGCTGGCTGACGCTTTGGCAACCATGTCTTCAATGTTCAAGGTCAGATGGGACAACGAAGCCCCTATGATTACGATTGAAAGATTCGACAAACCTGCACACTGCTGTGAGCTTGAAACTGACACAGAAAAACCTCGGTACCATGAGGTGATGAGATACCTTGAAGCACAAGAATATCCTAAGGGAGCATCCATCAATGACAGAAAGTTCTTAGGAAGATTTGCAGCCAAATTCTTCCTAAGTAACGAGATATTATATAAGCGCAGCCATGACTCTACTCTACTCCGATGTATGGACAAGAAGGAGGCAAAGGAAATTATGGAAGACATGCATGATGGTCTCTTTGGCACTCATTCAAGCAGACATACGATGGCCAAGAAGATCTTGAGAGTTGGCTACTATTGGTCAACAATGGAGACTGATTGCCATCAACACTCAAGAACTTGTCATAAATGCCAAATCTATGCTGACAAGGTCCATGTACCTCTTATCCCTCTAAACGTCATGACTGCTCCGTGGCCATTTACAATGTGAGGCATTGACATGATTGGAGAAATCAAGCCCACCGCTTCCAATGGACACTGCTTCATTCTTGTCGCTATCGACTATTTCACCAAATGGGTCGAAGCCGCCTCTTTTGCCTCAGTCACGAAGAACGTAGTAGCCAGATTCATTAAACACAGCCTCATCTGCCGCTATGGTATCCCCGAAAGGATCATCACCGACAATGGGACTAAACTCAACAATGCTATGATTACCGAGCTTTGCACTCAGTTCAAGATCAAGCATCACAATTCTTCTCCATATAGACCTAAAATGAATGGCGCAGTCGAAGTGGCCAACAAAAACATTAAGAAGATTGTGCAGGAGATGGTGGTAACATATAAGGATTGGCATGAGATGTTACAGTTTGCTCTTCATGGCTACCGCACTTTAGCTAGAACATCAACTAGGGAAACTCCCTTTTCCTTAGTCTATGGCATGGAAGTTGTTTTCCTAGTGGAAGTTCATATTCCCTCACTAAGGATTATGAATGAGGAAGGCTTAGGCGAAGACGAGTGGATTCATACGAGATTGGATCAGCTGAACTTGATTGACAAAAAACGATTGGCTGCTGTTTGTCATGGTCAGATGTACCAAAACCGTATGATCAAGGATTTCAACAAAAATATCAAGCCTCGAGTATATCAAGCTGGTGACTTGGTGATAAAGCGCATTATTCTTCCACAAGGCGACCCCTACGAAGGGCCATTTGTTGTCAAGAGAGTGTTCTCTGGTGGTGCCATGATGCTAACTACCATGGATGGTGAAAACTTCCCACATCCTATAAATGCAAACATAGTTAAAAACATACTATGCATAAGAGACCCGCTAGGTTGACACACCTAGGAAAAATAAGGGCATCCCGGCAAACCAAAAGGTTTGGGCAAAAATTAGGGATATATGCATAATATTATACACACGGTAAGTTGAAAACCCGAAAGGGCAACTTGGGCAAAAATGGATATCCTGGTGGGCTGAAAACCCGAAAGGGCGGTCCAGGAAAAAGTTAAGGATTGAAATCGAATGACTATGTCCCGTGGAATCACCACAGTCAACTTTATCACCAAGGTCCGAGTTCAAACCGTCCAAGATCAATCCAATCAATTTCTGTCAACGGCAAGGGGCATTCGAAGACATTGGGGCAATAGTAGAGTTGGAATGCAATGAGATCATTTCACATGGCTATTTGTTTTTGCTTTCAATCTTTGTTTTCCTTTCGACGATTTCCTCTTACTAGGATCTCCGTCTCTTTGTACAAAAAACGCCTATTCATGGGAAAAATATCAATACAAATATACTTTAAAGTGCAAACTTTCTGTTTTTGTTTTGAATGCAAAATTGTCCAATGACTAAAATTGAACAAACATATGCATATGAACATAATTAAAACTATTTGGTACATCTGTCTTGCTAAACAGTATCAAGTATATCTTTAATGTATATGGAATATCCCCACAAAGTTATTTCATTAACATTATCCCCACAAGACGGCTAAAATAAACCCATCCTCAACGAAGTTACCCACAAAGTTTCTTTGCACAGGTCAATCTCCAACCAGAGTCTCAATCTCTTAGTAGCATAACTCCCCAGCTGAGTTCAAATTCCCCCGACATGGTCTATCTTCCCCAGTTGAATTTGTTAACCCTAGCTGAGTCCATACTCCCCAACTTGAGCTTGCCTTTCAGACTATTACATATCATAGAGCCATAACCCCTAATCCCCAGTAAAGTCATCAACAAAACCTTTACTATCTCCAAAATATGCTATGAAGCCTGGACCCGGCCAGATAATAGTGAAAACCTTTCAAAGCTACTATGAAGCATGGACCCGACCAGATAATAGTACGACCTTAAAATACTATAAAACCTGGACCCAACCAGATAATAGTTTAACTCTTCAAAATATATAAGAACCTGGACTCAACCAGACCAAGGTTTAACTTCTTTTCCCCGTAGAGTTTGCGTCTACCCCAACAGTTATTGTGAAGCCTGGATCTGACCAGATAGCAATACCCTTCAGAAATTCATTGTGAAATCTAGAATCCGACCAGATAACAACTAAATCCCCAAGCAGTTTATTGCAAAGCCTTGACTCGACCAGATTGCAACTAACTTCATCCACCTCAAAATCTGTGAAGCCTGGATCCGACCAGATACCATTTTTCAATTTCATCTATTCAAGCAAGTTATTATGAAGCCTGGAATCCGACCAGATAACAACTATCTACAATTCCCAGTAAGATACTATGAAGCCTGGACCTGACCAGATAATAGTATGAAGCTTGGACCCGACTAGATAGTAGTTGCCATTTCAAGTTACTATGAAGCCTGGATCCGACCAGATATCAGTTCAACTTCATCCTTTCTAGAGAGTTACTGAAAAGCCTGGAATCTGACCAGATAACAGTTAACTTCCTTATCCCCGAAAAGTTGTTGTGAAGCCTGGATCCGACCAGATAATAATTAAATTTCAAGAAATCTTCTGCGAAGCCTGGAATCCGACTAGATAACAGTTAACTTCCTTATCCCCGGCAAGTTTTTGTGAAGCCTGGATCCGACCAGATAACAATTCAATTTCAAGAAATCTTCTGCGAAGCCTGGAATCCAACCAGATAACAGTTAATTTATTCTTCCCCAGTAAGTTACCGTAAAGCTTGGATCCGACCAGATAGCAGTTGACTTCCTCATCCTCAGCAAATTGTGAAGCCTAGATCCGACCAGATAACAACTAGCATTCAAGAGATATTCCCCAACGGAAGCATTCTTTCAACAAAGTTTGAAGATATGTATACTCTTCATCCCCAACAACAATCCGGGATTCAACTTCCAAGGAAATCCTCAACAGTAGTCAGGGATTTATTTTCCCAGACAAATATGCATCTCACATTCATACATCATAGCACATATATACAAAATGCATCTAGCATAATACCACATCTTGTGAACATCATGCATACATCTGGATTTCACTAACCCCTTTTTCCCACAGGTGAAACATCAAGTTCTAGCATAAATCAACCAAAGATTTGTGCTAATACTTCTTCTAGTGTTTACCAACATTCCTCTAAGTGGCATCTATAATCCCATTCCCAATCCATCTTCAAGTGTAAATTTCCGGGCACTCTAGTGTTCAATCATCTTCCACCTTCAAGTCACGAATGGTGGATCCGCTAATCTAACTCTTCAGGTTTAAGAAGATTGAACATGGGCAGTTGTTGTACCCCAAAATTTTCCCTCTCATTTCTCAAATAATATCTCATAAGATCTCCTTTGGTTCAAGACTGTACAAGGGTTGATCAACTCAAGACACCTCCTTAAGCACTAATGACTGAAAATTAGGGTTTGAGATTGCACAAGGACAAATGAACTTTTAATACCTCATATGACTTTGATGGGTCATTTTGGACTCTCAAGATTGATCATGTCAAGTTTCAAGTCTTGGATCACATTTTTGTCCAGTCAATTGATCAGTTGACCTAAAAATCAACTGTATTGGGCGAAAAGTCAAACATGGTCAATTTACAGTCAAACTTCATAATTTTTTATCCATATCAACATCATGAACTCATATATGTCCTTTTATCAAGTCTGGATCATAATTCCACAAGAAATTTGATCAGATCATCAAAAGGGAAAAATGGTCAAATTTAGGGTTTTGACTAAGAAGGTGCAATTTCTGATTTTTGACCTAGCAAATGATTGATTGGTTCAGGGCATGATCTCAAGGATTCAAATGCATCATTTTTACCTAATGGCATGGCTCAAAACATTTCTCAAGATCAATTGGTTGTCAGATGATTTTCAGTAAACTGATGAAAAGTCAACTATACACTGAAAAGTCAAACTTTGACTTTTTGGTTAAAATCAAGTATCAAAGATCTCAATTCATCAAAACATGTCAAAATATGAAACACGTTCATCAAGAAATCAAAAATTCAATATTTCATTTTGAAAAGTCAAAATTTCTAAACTTAGAAATTTTTCTAAGTGTTGAAAAATTCATATTTTTTCATAACTTTGAGCCAAATTTACACCATGATGAAAGATGATTCAAAGGAAACTTCCAACATGAAAGTTGTAGATCTTAATGAGATACAAAACATTTTAGAACACAACTTATCCTATAAATTCATGGATTTCAAGTTATGATTTTGTGAATACATGTTCATGAAACTTGGAAACTTAGTGAAATTTTGCCCTATTTTAGGCAGGATTTTGACCTAACTTCATGGCAATTTTTCACATAGTTCCAATATGAACTATCCAAAATGTCCAACATAGAGGTTGTAGAGGATGTTACAAGATTTCCAAAATGTCAAAGAACTCATTGAGATTATGTTTGAGCAAGGAGAATCAAAGGCAAGAAGTTAGGGTTTTCAAACTTGAATTACAAGTCATTTCTTGATGAACACATGAACCAAATCCATTTTAGGCTGCATAATATTTTCTTTTCAGGCCTCAAACTTGTTTTTCACTCCATAATTAAATGTTTACACAACTGCTAGAGCTTTGATCCAAGCATTTGAGCCATTATCTAAGTTGCATTTCCATATATGGCACAAAGCTACCATTCCATTCTTGAAAAGTTGCTTTAATCACAAAGTCAGCTTGTCTTGAGCTTCTAACTTGTTCTTTCTGCACACACAATCCCTATAAACCAAAAGCAATATGTCTAAGGCTTATTGGAACTCAGAACATACTTGTACAATACTTGGAGATTTGTCTTTTCACTTTTCTTCAAAGGCAAGTTATAGAGCCAAAAGGTTAAAACTCAGAAGTCTTGAGTGTATTTGATCTAAAACCTTTACCATACATATACAATTCTATTGCAAGCAAAGGCATGATTAGAAACACTCCCAAAATCCCTGAAAACTCATATTGCACAAAAAAACTCCATTGTTGTGCAGGACCTGACCAAAAACTCCCATCTCTCAAACCACTCGTGCGTTTCCTATCCAGATCATCTCAAAAGCTTCCTTACTTCAAATACAACTCATCCCAATCCATGTTCCTAAACTGTAACACCATTTTCACCATTGTCCAAGCTCAAAAACAAGGGTCTGCAACTTGACTTCTCCAGGCCATTTCAGCCACTCTTAACTCAAGCTAAGCATTGCATTAGCTTCCTAGAGACTCAAGGAAGCTAACCCGATCATTGCAGCACCTTGAATCAAGCTCAAACTCATTTCACGATTTCCAATTTTGAGGTATTTTCTTGAACTTCTATATTCTTATTTAGGCATTGTTAGGTTTATATTTGTGAAGATAAAATGTAGACATCATTGCCCTGAAGCTATACATGTCCATAGATTTCATTTATTTTGATTGAGCTAGGAGAATTTTGAGTTTGAACTTTCTGAAATATTTAGGTCAGAATTTGGTACTTTCAAAAATTCTCATTCATCTTTGATTTATAGCTTATGATATTTATATGGTTGGATTCGTATGGAAAAATGGAGCAACTTTCATGTTTGCACTTTTCATTTTTGTTAAGAAATGGTGAAGTTACAGGATCCATGGTTGGAGGTTGAAGATGAAGTTGTATTCATGGCATAACTTAGATTATATATTTATTGTTTTGTTTATATCAACGGATGTATCACCATCCCAGTGGTTAAAGCGCGCGCATTTCACCTTTAGGACATGCGTTCGACCCCAGCGTCCGTTTTGTCATTTTTTTTCATATTTTCTGTTTCTCTTTTTTTTGTTTGCAGCAGCGCCTGGGCCTCTCCTTTGGGCTTTATTGTTTTTGCTGGCCTCTAACCTCCTGCCTACTTTTACACCACCTGACCCAAATCTTTTTTATTTTTTTATTTTATTTATTTATTTTATATTTTACAATATATTTTCATTTTATTTAATGTTTTATTATTATTATCATTATTATAATTATTTTTATTAATAAAAAAATCCAAAAAAATATTTTGTTTATTATTTTTATACTTATTTAGTTTATTTTTATTTATAAAGACAAAAAGAACAAAAAGCATTTTTCTTAATAATTAATTTATTTTCCTTAATTAATTAATATTTAGACTTAGGCTTAACTATTATTTTTATTTTCTTTTTATTTAAAATAAATTTAGAACTTAGGTTCCTTTTAATTAATTAATCTTCATTTTATTTTCATTAAGTTAAGACCTTTAACAAAAACCCTAAAAATCATTTTTTTAACTTAATTCTTTTCTTAATTAGTTTAAATTTAATTTTGTTTATTTTAACTAATTATTTTCTTAATTAGGTCAAGATCAAACCCTTTCATGAAAAACCAAACAAAAAGCATTACTTTTTTCATTTGCATTTGTACATTATTATTTATTCAATTCTTGTACATTTATTCAATATGGTTGTAATAGATAATTAGGTTTAATTTTTTTCAAAATCCCCATTTTTTAAATTTGTATACCCCCTCCCCTAATGATGTAATAGCTTAGTATTTTTACTTTCCGCAATTTACCGCTTTATATAAATGCTAGTAATTAGGGTTTGTATGGAAAGACTAAAATCAACAAGTTAGCAAACCCTAATTCAAGATAAGCAATCATGTAAATCAAACACATTTGCACACTTGCACCCTTATGGTAATTCCACTTTGTTGCCTTATAAAAATGGTCATGTTATGCACGTGAGATATCTTAGCAAAAAGCAATAAAAATACAAGATCATAGCCCCTCGATGACGCTATCAATGTTTCCTTTCAAAATGATCTTAGTCCCTCAAAGAGAAGTGCTAAGATATCTCACAACATTGCTATCATGGCTATACGATGACCCGCGCCCGTCCATTTACATCCAAAGATAAGGCTTCTTACCAAATCAATGGTAAGATAACAATATCAAAGGAAAGGAAGAAATGAACAAAGACTTTTGAGTAGGTAGATTGATCCTAGTTGCTTGCTCAATTTCAAATCAAACACTCTTGCTTATTTTCAAATCAAACACCAACACTTTCAAAAACACTTTCAAAACATTTTCCAAACTTGAAACATTTTCAAAAGCTCAACACTTTGTATACGTTCTTACGAACGAGAACTATTACAAAGTTTGCCTAAACGATGACGCCTTTTCAAAATACTTTTAAAAACCACACAAAGCACATTTTCAAACAAAAATAAGTGATCTAGCAAGAAACTAAGAGCCCATAGATAACTATGGATGAAAAGGGTGCCAACACCTTCCCTTTTCATAATCTATCCCCCAAACTCAAGAAACAATCTCAAAGGTCTTTCCTGTTCTTTTCAGCCTTTCCTTTTGGATAAAAGAAAAGTCGGTGGCGATAAAACGCAAAACACCCAAGTCAGTTCTCCCACCGTATCACAGTGTGGCTTATGAGGCAGCGTGTGTGTGTAGTCTTTCCTCGTGCGTATGTATGTAGTCTGTTGGCTTGTGTTGGTGTCTTGTATTTATAGGAGGTGGAGGAGACAATAAAATGAGGAAAGAAACATGTCCTTAAAGACCAACCATGAAACATGGCTTTGAAAATAAAATCAGACAAATTTAAAGATTGCCATTTTGAGACTTTTCATGCCATATTGGAATTTTGAATGAACTTGGACAGGTGATGATTGGTGCCTTAACTCTTTTGAATGCTCTAATTCCTGGTCTTTCGATTGGCTCTGAATTTCTCCCTTTGATGGCTCCAACTATCCCAATTGAACACTTCACTCTATCCAGTCGAAGCTTCTTCTATCACTTCCTTCAAATATAATTGCGCAGGAGGCTTGGGCTTGGCAACATGTTGGACTTTGGCCAGCAAACATCCTGGACCAGGACTCAACATAAAACAAACTGGTTTCCCACAATTATGTATTCTTCAATTGGACCCATTGTAGGTCCTTCAAAGGCACCATTTGTGTGTCCTTCGAATGGATCAAATATATGCCCTTTGAAGGCACCATTTGTGTGTCCTTTGAATGGACCAAATGTATGCCCTTTGAAGGCACCATTTGTGTGTCCTTTGAATAGCCTACATGCACCCCTTGTGCATTCTTCGAATGGGCCACCAATGTGTTCATAATGTAGAAATTTATGCTTTATGAAACGAAGGTAGGCATGAAGAGGAAACTTTTGCCTTGTGCACTGAAGGCAAGCATAAAGGGAGTATTTTCCTAGTGGATCGAAGGTCAGTTGAAAGGGGCATTTTGCCTTGCAGATCGAAGGCAAGCTGATGGGCCTTTGCCTTGTGAATCCAAGGCAGGCATGAGGAAACCTTTTGCCTAGTGGATCAAAGGAAAACATGAAGAGACATTGCCCAGTCGAAGCTAGATAGCCTTTTCTTAGTGAATCGAAGATCAGTTGAAGGGGCCTTGGCCTTGTGGATTGAAGGCAAGTCTGAAGAAGTCTTTGCCATTATGAATCCAAGGAAAGCATGAAGAAGCCTTTTGCCCTGTTGATCAAAGGCAAGTTGAAAAGGCCTTGGTCTAGTGCGCTGAAGGCACGCATAGAGGAAGTCATTTCCTTGTGGGTCGAAGCACACATGAAAGAAGATTTTTGCCTTGGCAATTGAAGGCAAGCATGAAGAGGGGTATTTTCCTTATGCGCTGAAGGCAAGTTGAAGGGAAGGCACTTCTGGCATGATACTTGTGGATCCAAAGTTTGATCGAAGGGTGCCAAATACCTAATTGAAGCTTACTAATCAAAGCATGATCGAAGAGTGCCAAATGTCTAATCGAAGTACCTTGTTAATATGCCAATCTAAAGACACTTGATTATCTTCAAAAAAATTATATTTTCTCTAAGCAAGTGTTTGTAACCACCCATGTAAGAGACAATCTTGGAAAGCATGAGAGGGAAAATTTTGGGGTACAACACGGCGGAAGCACTCCAGCAGCCAAGTGATTGACAAAGTCAGCGTACCATGGAAATATGGTTTTTGTATAGATTGTTTCCACGACTTCATTTGTCTTAGTATTAAAAGTTTCGGGGTGTTCAATTGTGTTGTTTTCTAACTGGGCTATGAGTTGTTCGTAAGGGAAATCATCGTTGATAGCCACTTGTTCAGGCTTAATGCCTTCCATTCTAGATAAGTGATCAACCACTACATTTTCAGTGCCCTTTTTGTCCTTGATTTCTAAATCAAACTCTTGTATGAGTAAGATCCATCTGAGTAACCTTGGTTTGGCGTCCTTTTTGCTTAATAGGTATCTAATTGCAGTATGATCGGTATAGATAATTATCTTTGCTCTTACTAGGTAAGAACAAAATTTATCTAGAGCAAACACGACAACTAAAAGTTCCTTTTCTGTTGTGGTGTAGTTCATCTATGCAGGATCTAAGGTTCTACTGACGTAATAAATCGCATGAAGCTTTTTATCCTTTCGTTGTCCTAAAAATGCGCCTACAGCATAGTCACTAGCGTCACACATGATTTCTATCGGCAATCTCCAATCAGGTGGTTGCATAATAGGTGTGGTGATAAGAGTTGTTTTTAATTGTTAGAATACTTTTAAGCATTTGTCATCGCAATTGAATTCAGAGTCTTTCATTAACAGGCCAGTTAGCGGTTTGGTAATTTTAGAGAAATCTTTAATGAATCATCGGTAGAAACTAGTGTGTCCTAAGAAACTTCGTATTTCTCTTACGGTTTTCGGAGGTTGAAGGTTTTCTATAACTTCTATTTTCTCTTTTTCAAATTTAATCCCCTTGTCGGATACTATGTGTCCAAGCACGATTCCTTGTCGGACCATGAAATGGCATTTTTCCCAATTTAATACGAGATTAACTTTTACGCATCGTTCAAGTACCATTTCTAAGTTCGATAGGAATCCTTCAAAGCTTTGCCCACAGATAGAGAAATCGTCCATAAATACTTCCATGATGTCATCTATAAAATCAATGAAGATTGACATCATGCACCTTTGGAATATTGCGGGAGCATCGCATAGTCTAAATGGCATTCGTCTATAGGCAAATGTACCATAAGAACAAGTGAATGTAGTTTTTTCTTGATCTTCGGGGTGTATAGGGATTTGGAAAATTCCCGAATAACCATTCAAATAGCAAAAATGGGAGTGCTTAGTAAGTCGTTCAAGCATTTGATCAATGAAAGGTAAAGGAAAATGATCTTTTCGAGTGGCCTTGTTTAATTTCCTATAGTCAATTCACATTCTTAATCTTGTTTGAGTACGTTGTGCTACATATTCTCCTTTTGCATTGCTGACAACTGTAATGCCTCCCTTATTTGGTACAACATGTATCGGGCTAACCCATTTACTGTCGGATATCGGATATATGATTCCTGCTTCTAATAACTTTTGTACTTCTTTCTTAACCACATCACTCAGAACTAGGTTTATTCTTCTCTGATTTTCTGTCGATGTCTTGCAGTCTTCCTCAAGCATAATGTGATGCATGCAAATTGAGGGGCTGATTCCTTTTAGATCAGAGATGTTATAGCATAAAAGAGTCGGGTATTTCCTTAGGACATGTAGTAATTTTTCTGTTTCTATTTGTTCTAAATCTGTATTGACTATGACGATTTATTTGAGTTTTGTGTCTAGGAATTCATATCTTAGATCTTTTGGTAATGCTTTAAGTTCGACAGCTGGTTTCCTTAGGCAAGGCATAGGCCCAGGAGTTAGCGCGAGACACTCACTTAGATTTTTATCTATGTATTCATCGCACCAACTATCATCTTCAAGGATTCGAGGTATTGGAATATTTAGAGCTTCTGAATATTTGGTCTTTTGTTCCTCCATTTCTTTAACGCATTCATCAATAACGTCCAAGAAACAACATGAATCATCTATAGTTGGTGCCTTGAAGAATTGTGATAGGATGAATTCAACTTTTTCTTCGCCAACCTCAAATGTGAGTTTACCTCTTTTTACATCTATGATGGCTCCGGCGGTGGTGAGGAATGGTCTTCCTAATATAATAGGGATGTTGGAATCTTCCTTGATATCCATAATAATGAAATTAGTGGGGATATAAAATTGTCCAATACGTACAAGAACATTTTCGAGCATTCCTAAAGGAAATTTTACTAAACGATCAGCTAGCTGTACGGACATTCTTGTTGGTTGCAATTCCCCCACATTTAATCTTTTGCAGATCGATAAAGGAATTAGACTAATACTGACTCCCAAGTTAAATGGAGCTTTGTCTATGACGAATTCTCCGATTACACATGGTATGGAGAAACTATCAGGGTCTTTCAGCTTAGGGGGCATGTTGTTTTGGATTATAGCGCTACATTCTGCAGTAAGCATAATAGTTTCGTTATCTTCTAGCTTTTTCTTATTGGATAAGATTTCTTTAAGGAACTTAGCATAGGAGGGCATTTGCATGATGGCTTCTGTAAAAGGTATAGTGATATTTAGTTGTTTCAGAAGTTCAATGAATTTCTTAAATTTCCCTATATTTTTAGATTTAGCTAACCATTGAGGGTATGGTATCGGTGGTTTATACGGTGGCGGAGGTACGTAGGGTTTCTCTCTCTCTCTCTTCTGCCTCTGCACTTTCATCTCCCTTCTCATCTTCTTTTGGTCTGTCTTTCTTTTCCGTGGGTTTACCAGTACTCTGGTGTATGGCTGGATTTTTGGTTCTTGGGTCAGTTGGTCCTTCTACTTTTGTTCCACTTGTATTATAACATTAGCATGACCTTTCAGATTCAATTGTGGTTGGCCAGGAAAAGTTCCAGCTGGAGCAGCTGTAGCCGCTTGTTGTTGAGCCACTTGAGAGGTTTGCATTTCAAGAATTTTGTTATGAATGGCTAGGGAATCAACCTTGTTTGATAGTTGCTTTAGTTGTTCACTAGTCTGTATGTTTTGATTTAGAAAATATTTGTTTTGTTGAGCTTGAGTGGCTATGAAGTTTTCTATCATAATCTCTATATTGGATTTCCTAGGAACATTTGGAGTAATTTGGGTGGCTTTCTGGTATCCTGGTAGTGTACTAGGAGCTTGCCCAGGTGCATATAATGCATTGTTGTTCTTGTATGAAAATTTTGGATGGTTCTTCCAGGTAGGATTATAGTGTTAGAACATAGTTTGATTCTACAACCCTCAGTTAGAGTTTTGATGATAACAAAATACAAGATTAAATGAATTATGAGAATTATATAAGACATATGTGCTACTCAAAATTATACTGTGTATTTGCAGGAAACTCTGATGGAATCAGCATCAGAATATGAATATCAATATCAGCATCAGAAGATATGTCACATCAGAAGATCAAGCATGTGCTTACGCTGAAGTCTGATGAACATGATCTGCGCTTAACATACTCTGACTCTGAGCAAGATACTTATCATGTCACCAGGATTCAGAAACGCCAGAATAAGCTAAAGCCAAGAACACTCTGATTGTCATTAAGCAGAACATTCTGAAGTGTTAACGTTACTGCATTTAAGGCAGATTAATTACCAACGGCTTTATTCCAAGACAAAGATCTTCTCAAAATGGAAAGAACGTTATGAGCATTGAAATGGAATTATGGACAACAACGTATCTATTCCAAGGTTATTTAAACAAATCAATGAGAAGAGAAATGGTAAATACTCTACAATTCTCCTACACGCATAAGCCAATCATCTTCGTCCTCACTCATTCAGTTTGCTAAAGCTCTCAACTGCTTACTCTATAGTTCTAGCAATCTAGTTTCATATAAGCTTCATTTGTGTATTATCACAGTTGTGATATATAGTTTTTCTAGAAACATCAAACACATTTTATTCATCTATCTGTAAGAGAAATTCCTTGAGAAACCGGTCTGTGGTTAGACTCAAGAAGACTTTAGCAGTTGTTAAAGCAGTTGTTGTATTCAGTTGAATATAGTGGATTAAGACCTCGTTGGAGAGAGGTGAAATCACCTTGACGGGTGGACTAGAGTAGTTTGAGATCAAACGAACCAGGATAAAAATAACATGTTGTCTGCATTTGATTTCAAGTTTTAACAATTCAACCCCCCTTCTTGTGTTTTTCACTTCTTCAATTGGCATCAGAGCGCCTGGTTCTGAGTTCATAACACTTAACCGTGTCAGTACAAGATCCAGCGTTGAAAAACACTATGGCAGGAACACATCACAACATCAGCAATGACAACAATGAAGAAAGAGACAGATTCAGTGGCAAACCTCCAGTATTTGATGGAGAGAACTTTGATTACTGGAAAGATAGAATTGAAAGCTTCTTTCTAGCCCACGATGCTGATCTGTTGGATACGGTGACTGATGGATACACGCACCCTGTGAATGCAAGTGGTCAGAAGATTGACAGGAAAGCAATGTCTGATCAACAAAAGCGTGATTTCAAAAACCATCACAAGGTCAGAACAATTCTTCTCAGTGCTATCTCTTACTCTGAATATGAAAAGATATCAAACAGAGACACTGCAAAGAATATGTTTGACTCTCTGAGAATAACGCATGAAGGCAACCTTCAAGTTAAAGAAACTAAAGCTCTTGCGCTCATTCAGAAGTATGAGGCATTCAAGATGGAAGAAAGTGAATCTATTGAAACAATGTTCTCAAGATTTCAGATTCTGGTTGCTAGTCTCAAAGTTCTGGACAAGGGTATTCTATGCTGATCATGTTAAGAAGATCATCAGAAGCTTGCCAAAACAGTGGAGGCCAATGGTCACAACGCTGAAGCTAGCTAAGGATCTCAACACAATCTCTCTGGAGGAACTTGTCAGCTCCCTCAGAAGTCACGAGATAGAGCTAGAAGCTGATGAACCTCAAAAGCAAGGTAAGCCTTTAGCTTCAAAATCTAATAGAAAATATGACTCCAAGGTTTTGCAGGCTGTAGAAGAAACCTCTGATGGGTCCTCATCAGAAGAAGATGAATTGTCTCTCCTCTCCAGAAGGGTGAACCAATTGTGGAAGCAGAGGCAAAGAAAGTTCAGGAATCCCAGAAGATCAGAGAATCAGAATGAATCCTCCTCCAGATACAGAAGGTCAGAACCCTCCTCTGGATACAGAAGATCTGAAGGCTCTACAGGAAGCAGAAAGCCAAACAACAAGGACATCATCTGCTATGAATGCAACGAGCAACGGCACTACAAAAGTGACTGCCCAAAGCTTCAGAAAGAAAAGCCCAGAAGAAAGTTTGGCAAGGAAAAGAAGAAAAGTCTTATGGCTACATGGGATAACTCTGACACATCTGAAGCTGACTCAGAATCAGATGATGAGAGAGTAAACATAGCTCTCATGGCAAACATAACAGAAGACAGTGAAGCTTCTGAATCAGACACAGAAGAGGTATTTCCTTACTTTGCTATTAACTTTACTAAGGCTGAACTTGCTGAAAGCCTTAATGAGATTCTGGAAAGATATCAGCAGATCAGAGTCAAATTCAGAAACCTGAAAAGGGATCTTGCTTCTGACTCTGATAAAACTGAGGGTCTCAAATTGGAAAATTCTGAGTTGAAAGATAAAGTTTTAAAATTAGAAAATCTATTACAAAACTCTCAGAAGGAAACAATTCTTGAAACTCCCAGTAGTGCTGATGAGATCATCAAGGAGTATGATCACAGCTTTCAGAAGTTTCTGGCTAAAAGCATAGATAGAAGCAAAATGGCTTCAATGATCTATGGAGTTAGCAGAAATGGCAGAAAAGGAATAGGATAACAAGGTAAGGTACCTACACCAAAGAATGCCATGGATTTAGTGATAAAGCGCACTTCTCTTGACTTTCACTTTGTATATGGGCACACACACGATATCAAATATACTAGTAGTAATTATTCAGTCAAACCAAAATTCAACCAGAGTTTTGGTAAAACTAACAAATCAGGACCCAAGAAAATATGGGTACCTAAGGATAAAATAATACATGTTGCAGATATCTTTAGCAGCAAAGCAGAAACACCAGTCATGGTACCTGGACTATGGCTGCTCACGACACATGACGGGAAGAAGGCATATGTTCCAAAGCCTGGAACTTAAGCCTGGAGGCCACGTAGGCTTTTGAGGCAATCAGAGGGGAAAGATCATTGGCTCTGGAACTGTAGGTAATGGAAATCTTCCCTCTATAAGTAATGTTTTATTAGTAGATGGATTAATGCATAATCTGTTATCCATAAGTCAATTAAGTGATAACGGTTATGATATAATCTTTAATCAAAATTCATGTAAAGCTGTTAGTCAGAAAGATGGGACTATCCTATTTAATGGAAAGAGGAGAAACAACATTTACAAAATCAAACTTTCTGAACTGAAAAGTCAGAATGTAAAGTGTCTTTTGTCTGTTAACAACGAGCAATGGATCTGGCACAGAAGATTGGGGCATGTTAGTATGAGAAGAATATCTCAGATTAACAAACTCAATCTGGTCAGAGGACTTCCTAATCTGAAGTTCAATTCAGATGCTCTGTGTGAAGCATGTCAGAAAGGCAAGTTTGCAAAACCTGCTTTTAAATCTAAAAACGTTGTTTCCACCTCTAAGCCATTAGAACTTCTGCACATTGACTTATTTGGACCAGTTAAAACTGCTTCAGTCAGTGGCAAGAAGTATGGGTTAGTAATCGTAGATACTATAGCAGATGGACATGGGTAAAGTTCTTAAGACACAAGGACGAGTCACACTCTGTGTTTGTCACCTTCTGCAACCAAGTTCAGAATGAAAAGGATCTTAGAATCGTAAAAGTCAAAAGTGATCATGGTGGAGAGTTTAAAAACAAAGATTTTGAATCATTTTTTAATGACAAAGGCATTCTGCATGATTTCTCTTGTCCTAGAACTCCCCAGCAAAATGGAGTTGTAGAACAAAAGAACAGAACATTGCAAGAAATGGCCAGAACCATGATCAACGAGACTAACGTTGCTAAGATCTTCTGGGCAGAGGCAATAAACACAGCGTGCTACATTCAGAATAGAATCTCCATAAGACCTATTCTGGAAAAGACTCCATATGAATTGTGGAAGAACAAAAAGCCCAATATTTCATATTTTCATCCATTTGGATGTACTTGCTTTATTTTGAATACTAAAAATTATTTGAACAAGTTTGACTCTAAAGCACAGAAGTGTATTATGTTAGGATACTCTGAACACTCAAGAGGGTACAGAGTATACAATACAGAAACACAGATTGTGGAAGAATCAATCAGTGTTCGTTTTGATGATAAGCTTGACTCTTAAAAGTCAAAGCAGAATGAATTACTTGTAGGTATGGAAGTTGAATTCACAGGTACTGAAGACAAGTCATCAGAAGCTCTTAACAGAGACACTCCCTCAACATCAGAAAGAGGCACTGCAAGCAATCCAGCATCTTCTGTTGATCAACCTCAGAAAAGACCATCCAAAAGCAGCATGGATCACCGAGAAGAAACAATCTTAGGAAGAAAGGAAGATCCAATCAGAACAAGAGCCAGCTTCAGAAACTCTGAAGAATCCCTCATGGGACTTGCTTCTCTGATTGAACCATCTTCAATTGATGAAGCACTTCTGGATAATGACTGGATTCTAGCAATGCAAGAGGAGCTGAATCAATTCACAAGGAATGACGTATGGGATCTTGTTCCTAAACCAAAAGGATTCAACGTCATTGGAACAAAATGGGTGTTCAGAAACAAACTGAATGAAAAAGGTGAAGTCATCAGAAACAAGGCACGATTGGTAGCACAAGGTTATAGTCAGCAAGAGGGGATAGACTATACAGAAACCTTTGCTCCAGTCGCCAGGTTAAAATCTATTAGACTTTTAATTTTATTTGCTGTTAATAAAGGCATCACTCTGTATCAGATGGATGTTAAGAGTGCATTCTTAAATGGCTATATAGAAGAAGAGGTATATGTGCACCAACCCCCTGGTTTTGAAAGTTCAAAATATCCAGAATATGTTTTCAAACTAAAGAAGTCACTGTATAGTCTGAAACAAGCTCCCAGAGCTTGGTATGAAAGACTAAGTAACTTCCTGTTAGAAAAGGAATTCACCAGAGGGAAGGTGGACACAACCTTATTCTGTAAGACAGTTAAGAATGACATTTTAGTCTGTCAGATTTATGTTGATGATATAATATTTGGATCTACTAAATCTTCTCTGGGAAGAGAGTTTGCTAAGTGTATGCAGGCGGAATTTGAGATGAGCCTGATGGGGGAACTGAAATTCTTTCTGGGCATTCAGATCAACCAAACCCCAGAAGGAACTTACATTCATCAGAGAAAATATGTCAGAGAACTTCTGAAGAAATTTGATCTCTCAGAATGTAAGCCATCAAAGATTCCAATGCATCCCACGTGCATTCTGGAAAAAGAAGAGGTAAGCAAAAAGGTAGAACAGAAGGTTTACAGAGGTATGATTGATTCTCTTCTTTATCTTACAGCTTCAAGGCCTGATATTTTATTCAGTGTATGCATTTGTGCAAGATTCTAATCAGATCCTAGAGAATATCACTTAACAGCTGTTAAGCGGATTTTCAAGTATCTGAAAGGTACTACTAATCTGGGTTTGTTTTATAGAAAATCTAGTGATTACAGCTTAGTAGGTTACTGTGATGCTGACTTTGCTGGAGACAAAGTTGAACGTAAAAGCACTTCTGGAAGCTGCCAGTTTCTGGGAGAAAATCTGTTCTCGTGGTCCAGCAAAAGACAATCCACCATTGCTCTATCAACAGCAGAAGCTGAATACATGGCAGCAGCTGGATGCAACACACAAATGCTCTGGATGAAAAGTCAATTTGAGGACTTCCAGATATATGAGAGTAACATTCCTATCCTCTGTGATAACACCTCTGCTATTTGCTTAAGTAAAAATCCAATTTTGCATTCTAGGGCTAAGCATATAGAAATAAAACATCATTATTAGGGACTATATTCAGAAAGGAATCTTAAACTTAAAATTTATTGATACAGACCATCAATGGGCTGATATCTTTACAAAACCACTTTCTGAAGATAGGTTCAACTTCATTCTGAATCATCTCAACATGAAGCTCTGTCCAGAATAAATCTGTTTTAATTTTATATATTAACCTTCAGAATTGTGTTTATTTCTATGTGAACTTCTGATCAATCCTCTTTCAGAATTTTAGAAATGCAGATTGTATCAGAATCTATCCATGAAGATCTGAGCGCTTCAGTTCAAGGATAGATGTGCTGTTCACTCAAGCAAACAAGTGTCATCTAGTCATCAACTGTTTCCTGAGGCTGAACACGCGTTCACGCTTCTGAAAAGGCAAAGCGCTGATTGGATGCATTGAGACACATGTCACTGGTAACCGTTTAAGTATCTTTCTGAAATCCCCTAAAATCAGCAATCATTAAATGCAATTAATCATAATTTATTTCTCTCTCTTAAGCGTTTATGTTTTAAAAAAAAACCTTTTCGAAATCTATTTAAACACCATTCACACCATTCACAACTTTTACCCTAACTTCCGTTTTCAATTAATACTTCTGTTTTCTGTGTTCTTCCTTCTCAAGAAACCCCTTAAAGCTTTTTCAAAAATCCCCGTGTGAACATGGCTTCTAGCAGCAATCTCTCTTCAGGTTCCCAAAAAGATGCATCAGCTGAGCAATATGAAGTTCCTCTCAGAACGCTACTAACTCCAGTCAAGAACCTTGAAGTTCTGTCAGAGATTATAGTGGATTTCAACAGTTTGAAGGAAAATGGTTTTGATTTATCAGAAGAGATTCATGCTCAAGGATGGGAGAAATACTTTGACAGGTTGGTGGGTCCAACTTTTCCTATTTTGGTTAAGGAATTTTGGATTCACGCGTCTTCCTCAAATCACCAAGTCACTTCTTACATAATAGGGAAGAAGATTGTGATTACTGAATACCTGATTGCAAGACTCATTGGGTACAATGGTGGTGGTATTCGTTGTATAGACATGGCAGAAAGATGCTCAGATGTTGCTGTTATAGCAAGGGAAATTTTCACGTTGGGGTTTCCCTCCAGCAAGATAAGGGATTTGAGAGATAAGCACATAATTTGGGCAAAGATTATTCTGGGATGTTTCAACCACAGAAAGCCTACCAGCTCTCCTGATTACATAAACATAGATCAGCAGTTTCTGATCTATTTTATTTCTCATAGGGTAAAGATTAATCTAGCTCATCTTCTGTTCAACCATCTAAAAACAAGTGTCAAGGAGACAAGAGAAGATGAACGCACTAAAAGGGATTGGATACCCTTGGGCAGATTGATATCAGATATTCTGACTGAGAATAGGCTGATTGAACATTTGACAAAGGCACAAGAGATCAGCACCCTGGAACCTTCTGTTGGCAAGCAGCTGAATGCCAAGAATCTGAAGAAGATGAAGCTGATGGAGAACATTAAGAAGGAGCCCAACATCACTCCTTTTGCTGAAATCTCCAGCAGAAGAGTCCCTCTGGATGACTTCCCTATGTTCTCAGAGATTGACTCAAGGCCTCAAATCATTCTGAGATATTTGGACGCTTGTAAAGCTGATGGGACAACACCTAATCTAAATATTCAAGATCTTCAGCAGAAGGCACCGGAGGTTGTTCTGAAGAAGACTAAAAAGAGAAAAGCTGCTCCAGAAGGATCATCACAACAGACTCCAAAGAAAAGAGGTAATCCTATTTCTATATCTGTTTTAGATTCAACTGTTGTTTCCTCATCTATTCCTACTCCCACTCCAACTCCAGCTGATATCCCAACACCCCAAACCTTCGAAGATTTTGACATTGACTTTGACCCTTCTGAGTCATTAACCCTCAGAAGATCCCGCTCCAAACCACAAAATCCAAACACTGCAACCATACCAGAACCAGAACTTGCTCAAGTTCTTTCTGATATTGACCAACACTCTTCCGCTCCCGAAACAGAAAATCCAAATCCAAACTCAGAAATTCCCATCTCACCACAACTTGACATCCCTCTCTCACCAATACCAGAAAATCCACTCTCTCCCATACCAGAACCAGAAATTCCACAACCTTCCTCTCCTCAACCAGATATTAATCCACCCTCTCCTCAACATGAACAAACTCCACAACCTGAGACTCAAAACTCTGAGGCTCAAACCTCTAAATCTCCTGAACCATAACCTTTGGCCATTCAATTTCCCTGTGGTACTACTGTTAATATGTCTCAGCTTGCCTCTTCACCGGAAACAACTCCACCTAATACTCCATCAAGTCCAATCGTTATTTTTGACTCTCCCACTCCCTCACCAAAAGCCAATAAAGAAAACCACAGCAAGACAGTCATTGATCTAACAGTCTTTGAACGCCTTACTGCAATCAATGACAAAACTGCCATCCTCAAACCAAAACAACCAGATGTTGGTTCCAGCATATTGAACTTTGAAACAGATATGCAGAAGTGGATCACTTCTTTGAAACAAGCAAGTCTGGAAGTGGTTGATCCTGATGCATCAGACCTCCTCTGGACTCAATTCAGAAGATGGGGTAGCGCTGAAACCTTTAAGTTGCGAAACCAGAGCTATGGACAGGCTCAATAGAATTTCAGCAATCTGCTGAAGGAAATGGAAGGTCCAGTTCTGAGCAAGCTGCTGAAGGAAGAAGCTCTCCATCTGGACATTGCGCCTTGGTCTGAAAAGCGTCCAGCATCTCAAGTTCAACCTGCAGAAGAACAGATAATTCAAGCTGAAGACTTAGGTCAAGCAGAAGAAACTATAGAAAGCTCTGAGAAGCAGCCTGTATCTGAAGATCCTCAAGCTTCCTCTCTTGACATGCAGGCTCTGGAGGATTTGAAGAGATCAGATATGCTGATGAATGAAAGGATGGACAAGCAGGATATCAAGATTGATTCTATAGCAAACATGGTAGCTAAGCAAAACGAAACCAGCGAACAAATCAAGAGCATGTTGGAAGCTCTGTTCACACGACTTCCTCCTTCTTCTTAGATTTTTTATGTTTTCCTTGTTTTCTTTACATGTTTGTCTGTAATATTTTTACTTGTTCTAAACTATCATTGCTTCTATTTTAATGCAAACGTGTTTTTTACTCTGATCATTTTAACTCTGATTATTTATGCTTTTTGATAACTGACAAAAAGGGGGGAGAAAGAATGATATTTTTCAATAACGGATTACTGAGACATAAGTCTCAAACATTCTAACATCCTTATATATTTGCTGTTCTGAAAAGCTTACAGGTACAAGAATCTGATGAACTCTGATAAAGTAAAATTCTGATGCTCCAAGAAAGTTCAGTAAAGTTCTGATGCCCAAGGTCTCAAGGAATCAAAGGGAAATAATCAACTCAGGGGGAGTTTTTCTCATCATTACTTTGATACTTTTTATTCCTTACCTTCTTAGCTCTGATACTTTTTACTCATTATCTGATTATATCTGATACCGTTTCCTCTTTATCCTTAAACTCTGATACTTTCATCATTTTATTTTAATTGAAAAAATCTGGTTTTTGTCATCATCAAAAAGGGGGAGATTGTTAGAACATAGTTTGATTCTACAACCCTCAGTTAGAGTTTTGATGATAACAAAATACAAGATTAAATGAATTATGAGAATTATATAAGACATGTGTGTTACTCAAAATTATGTTGTGTATTTGCAGGAAACTCTGATGGAATCAGCAACAGAATATGAATATCAATATCAGCATTAGAAGATATGTCACATCAGAAGATCAAGCATGTGCTTACGCTGAAGTCTGATGAACAGGATCTGCGCTTAACATACTCTGACTCTGAGCAAGATACTTATCATGTCACCAGCATTCAGAAACGCCAGAATAAGCTAAAGCCAAGAACACTCTGATTGTCATCAAGCAGAACATTCTGAAGTGTTAACGTTACTGCATTTAAGGCAGATTAATTACCAACGGCTTTATTCCAAGACAAATATCTTCTCAAAATGGAAAGAACGTTATGAGCATTGAAATGGAATTATGGACAGCAACGTATCTATTCCAAGGTTATTTAAACAAATCAGTGAGAAGAGAAATGGCTAATACTCTACAATTCTCCTACACGCATAAGCCAATCATCTTCGTCCTCACTCATTCAGTTTGCTAAAGCTCTCAACTGCTTACTCTATAGTTCTAGCAATCTAGTTTCATATAAGCTTCATTTGTGTATTATCACAGTTGTGATATATAGTTTTTCTAGAAACATCAAACACATTTTGTTCATCTATCTGTAAGAGAAATTCCTTGAGAAACCGGTCTGTGGTTAGACTCAAGAAGGCTTTAGCAGTTGTTAAAGTAGTTGTTGTATTCAATTGAATATAGTGGATTAAGACCTCGTTGGAGAGAGGCAAAATCACCTTGACGGGTGGACTGGAGTAGTTTGAGATCAAACGAACCAGGATAAAAATAACGTGTTGTCTGCATTTGATTTCAAGTTTTAACAATTCAACCCCCCTTCTTGTGTTTTTCAATTCTTCATATAGGTATTCCCGTATGGGGTTCCTTGAGCATAGTTCACTTGATCAATTGGTACTCCTATTAAAAGTGGACAATTGGGTGCAACATGTGCATGGAGTCGGCATAAGTTGCAGGTTGAAGTTACTGCAACCATGGTGGCTGCGGGAGTCATGGTCAAGTTTTCTATCTTTTGGGTAAGAGCTTCTACCTTAGTGTTAACTTGGTATAAACTGCTAACTTCGCACATACTGCCTTTTGTTTGAGGTTTCTCCATAATGGTTTTATCACTTCCCCACTGGTATTAGTTTTGAGCCATACTTTTGTTAAGTTGATAAGTGTCATGATAAGGTTTATCCATCAGTGCGCCGTCAGCTGCAGCGTCAATCGTTAGTTTCGTGTTATACAAGAGACCATTGTAAAAGGTGTGGATGATCATCCATTCTTCTAGACCATGATGTGGACAATGTCACAACCTGTCTTTGTATCTTTCCCATGATTTGAAAAGAGATTTGCTTTCCTTTTGTTTAAAACCATTTATATTGGCTCTTAGCATATCCGTCTTACTTGACGGAAAATATCGTGATAGGAAAACTTTCTTTAACTTGTTCCATGTGGTAACAGAGTTGGATGGTAGATACTAGATCCAAGCTCTAGCTCTATCTCGTAATTAAAAATGGAAAAGACGAAGTTTTATTGCTTCGGGGCCGACACCATTTGCTTTTACCGTGTCGGCGTACTGCAGAAACACAGACAAATGTAAGTTCGGGTCGTCCGTAGGACATCTCAAAAATTGATTTTGTTGGACAACTTGTAATAATGAAGCTTTCAACTTGAAATCATTTCGAGCGATAGCGGGGGCAGTAATGTTGTTGTGAGGTTCCTCTTGCAATAGGGCAGTATAATCCTTCAAAGGACGATTTTCGGATCCTTCGACCATTCTTGGTTCAGGAAGAGATAAATCGGGAAGATTGTACTTAATTTGGTATTCTCTAATTCGGCATCTTATACTAACAAAATGCTCGACCTCGTCAACTGGTTGCTCTAATTCTTCACCTTGAGAGCGAGTATTTGGAATACAATCAACGAATAAAAGGAAATAAAATTTGTTGCCTCAGTCTATACTGCGTAACAAAGGAGTCACAATATCGACTAAATCATCGTGACTTTGAGAGTCTATCGGGTGTATTATCTGCAAGTGCACAGTCTAATCATGTAGTTTTAATAGATATCAAACCCACAAGGACTGATAATCAAATTGCTGCTATCCAGAGTCATCGTGTAAAGCTAAGGCTAATGACTAATCTTAGGTTTTGGGTTAGACGAAAATAAGCTTAGACTTAAATGAAATATTTGATAACGGGACACCGGTACGTAATACGTATGACTTTGGGGATTCGGTAAGTTATAGGCACACCTTGAGTATTCAAAACATTATTTTAGTAGAAACTATCAGTTTAAAAACCTTTATCTCACACTCTCGTGATTATTGATTCGAACTATATTATTAAACTTAAATGCTTGCTCTCGCTGTCTCATTTAAAATCTAAAAATTTTTTTTGAAAACAAATAGAATCTAATTAATCCTAAATCGCTCCCGCTGTATTTAAAACTAATGTTTGATTACCACTATCCAGTTAAAAATTTCAAACTCTCGTTAAAATCAATTTTAGCCTTCCTTTGTCTTTTACTCTCGTAACAAAACAATTTTTATATTAAATGTTGGAAACCAAACTAGAAAAGTATTTTATAACATATTTATGCCAATTTATTACATACCGATATCAGGGAAATTAGTCGGATATATTATTTATTATGAACACAAAATAATAGCAAGCATATAGTGATTCAGTCATGATTGATAAATAAAGGATAGTAATATAATTGAATTAAAAACTTGGAATTAAATATTGGAAAATGGAATTTCTGCAAAACTTTTAGTACTGAAAACAATCCTCCACAAGTCGGCAAGATTTGCTTCGCGAAAAATAAATTCGAAGACAGAAATAAAAATAAACCTAAGCAAAATTCAGGATACAATGAAAAGAAACTAACGATGCAATAGCTTTCCGGTGTAAAAAACTATTGCTATTTAGGTGAAGGTTTTATCTGCTTAAAGATTCTAAACAAAACTTCTGAACTCTTGAAAAATTGGAATAATGGGCGCGTGTGTTCCTGTTGTAAACTGTCATCCTTTTATAGTGCTCTCCTATAACAGATCCATTGAGAGATTGTAGGAGTCGTGACTTCATGGCCTAGTCTCATAAGATTCAGTTCGTGGAGAAAAACCAGGAGGAAATGCAGGAGTCGTGGTTGGTGCGTTCGTAACATGGAGAAAAATTCGTATCAAACACTGAAAAGAGCTTGTGATGAGTGGCATGCATTGTGTGCCGTGAGGCACACATATTTTTATTATATGCCAATCGTTATACCATGTGTGCCGAGGGGCACACAAATTTAACTTGTGTCGAGCGTCAGGGAGGTGTGACGACCGTCACAGTCTTTTGATAAGAATTTTTCTGCTACTTTCTGCAACTTTGTGATTTTCAATCCATTTATTTTCCATTTCTTCTCCTTTTCTCAACTAGGCCTTGTGGGAAATAATTACCTAAAACAAACTTGAAATACCAACGTAATGCAACATAATCAAGATAAAACGGTAACTTTATTTATGCAAATAGGGTCGATTATGCTATGTATTTTCGCGTTAACAGTGAACATGGTGGTGACAATGATTTCTTTTCTGGAAACCCTTGCGCTCTTTTTGGATGTGTCACGATGTTGTTGGAAGAACCTCTTAGAGCATCTACAGAGTGACCCTTGCAGAACCTCTAGCAAAATTGCAATTTTAGAAGGAATCTTCTCATGACTCTATTGATGTAAAAGAGTCCCATGTTTTGTTGTTATACTAGGTCCAATATGTTCATCATGAGTTCGTTAACCTTTGGTACACCTAGTGTGGCTTGGAGTTGTTGAATGTTGTGTGAAAAGTCAACTCTAGTCCAAATGAATGAAATGGTAGTGGATGAGGGATCTGATAATGATAATGTGGTGGATGAAGTGAAAATTGGTATTGGAGTGAAGGAATTTGAAGAGATTCTTGAGAAATTGATTAAGAAGTTGAGATTTGGCACAATTTCGTGATTGATGAACATATTACAATCTAAACCTATAGATATTGGTGTTGATGTGGTTCTTCAATCGCGAGAGTGAGATAAAGTGTTGCATTATCTTGAAGTATTTGAAGTGTTAAACAAGCGCTAAAAGCGAGAATAATGTTGTTGTGAATAGTTGATCAAGTTTCTTTGGATTCTACCATTGAATAATATAGTAAAAAGTGGTTGTGACAAGACTAATAATGATTGAGACAGTTAACATAAACAATTACGGTGATTGAAATAATTAACATAGACGATTGATATAGTTCAACTAAGACTATTAGAGAAATTTTATGAAAAATTTGTTAGAATCAAAAGACGATTCTCACAAGCGAGAACACTATTCCGTACAAAGACAAATAATATGAGAGATTTAGAAGATAACCACTCTAAAAAGGCTTTTGGTGCGGTGTTTGAGAACTCGAGTGATCAAAGAAAAGAAAGTACCTGCAAGATTAACACTTAACTCATCAATGTTAAGATAGGTGGAACTATACAAATGTGAATGAGAATAATAAATAGGTGTGACTCAGAGTTACACGTATACATGAGTGATAGTTAGAACTACCCCAACTTAGATTATGGAGGGTTGATGGATGTATATTAAGGAAGGGGATGATAACAATGGCATGCTCGAGCTCAATGTTCAAAGGCAATGACACACATGTTCATCAATCAATATAGTGCTTTACCTAAATGGCACTATTAACGATTAGAAATGTTAGACATTTTTAACTCTTGATTATAAATGATATAAATGTTTAAAAATGTTTAACGTTTATAATTGAAGATATCAAAGTGAATAGATTTTGTAGTTTTTATCTTTAATCTAACTTATTATGTTTGTAGTTAAAGAGAACAAAATAAAATGAAAAATATTTAAATAAAAATGTGTAATGTTTATAATTAATAGACTAAATTAAAATAAATAAAAAAGACATGCATATGAAAATAATACTAACTAAAAATAATTTAAAATCAAAAGTATAATTAACCAAAAATGTACTACAAGAAAAAAATTATCTTATAAAAAAATTAAGGCTTAATTGCAACTTTAGTCTTCCTATTATATATTTTTTCCGAATTTGGTCCCCTCTATTTTAAAAATCAATTTCTGTTGTCCCTCTATTTTGGTTTTTTGAGGATTTTAGTCTCCTTTCATATCATTTTTCCAACAAATGGCCCACAACTATGGCCAACAGAAGAAATTGAGCCAACCAACCCTCCAATCACGAAGAGATCTACTGGTTTCTCAAAGAAGAACTGTAACAAGGAAAATGATGAGCCTAGAAACACAAATACTTTGCTCAGATTTCTTCAAACAGTGAAATGAAAAAACTGCGGGGATATGAGACACAACAAACGAACATGCAAAGGTAAAAGGCGACTGAGAGAGTAATACCTAAAGAGCAATACCTAAAACGTCACTATTACCACCTCCATGTCATTAAAAATGCTCTCAAATTTGAAGGGGCTAAAATCCTAAAATAAAATAAAATTAAGAGACTACAAAAATCAATTTTAAAAATGGAGGGACTAAAATGGGAAAAAAAGGATAATAGGGAAACTAAAGTTGCAATTAAGCCAAAAATTAATAGGTTAATACACCTTTTGCCCCCTAACATTTGGTGAGATTTCGAAAAAGAACCCTGTAAAAAACACAGATTCCATCCTTGTATTTTGAAGAGGCTAATGTGGCATTGACATCGTGACTTTTTTTGCACTATTCATTTAAGTAATATTCCACGTGTAATTTAATAACTTATTAATCCCTTTTTCTTAATTACTAAAACAAATTACAACATTTAGTATCTGAAATATAGGATTTAGGCTTCATCTGTCGTGGTTGGTTTTCTCCTCGCAGCTAGGGTTCAGGTACCATGATTGGAAGCGCGAGTTCAGAAGCCATGTCCAATGTGAAAAAAGCTCTGGTCTGTGGACACAAGCTTCTAATGAGAATCCATGTTTCTAGATCAAGCATAAAACTAAGAAGAAGATATTGGAAATGAAAATTCTGGGGGGGGAGGGGGGGTTGTTTAAGTTTCTTCTTATTCTTTGTTCATTTGTCTTTGATATGTCGTTGTTTCTTATTTTTAATTATTCACCTCCTTAATTATTTTTCCAGAACGATGATGATTGTCATCTATTCCACTAGGAGGATGAATTGTCTAATGGAAAACAAGTTGAATCTAGGTCTGGTAGAGGTTCCTACGATTGTGAAAACATGAAAGTTGATATGAGGAACTATGGAGTTGAATTTGGGAAAAAGTTTGTTTACGAGTTTGGGAAGGCAATTAACAATGAGAAGATTCAAAAACTAAAGCTGAAGGTTGCAAATGATCAGAAGACCATTAATGCAGTTACTTACAGTCTAGTTGCATTTTTTTGCTATAATGTTCTATATTAGGTAGAATGCCTTTTAACCATGTAGAATTAATTATAATGAGATCAAATGAATACTTTGTATTATCTAATTATGAATCAAATTAAATGTTATTTGATTAACATGTTTGGTTAACTGGAAGTGCATTATAACATGTCTGCACTATAATGCTTATGCTACCAAAATGATAGCAGTCTAAGATACTAACTTATTAGTGCCAAAATGAAAACAAAATTGCACTATATTATATGCCAAAATGATACCAAATTGTACCTCAGTGTCAAAAATGCACTATAATGCTTATGTTACCAAAATGATAGCAGTCTAAGATACTAACTTATCAATGCCAAATTGATACCAAAATTGCACTATATTATGTGCCAAAATGTTACCAAATTTTGTAACTAAGTGCCAAAAATGCACTATAATTCTTATGCAACCAAAATGATAGCAGTATAAAATACATGTATAACAATGTCAAACTGATACCAAATTATCTATATTATGTGTCAAAATGATACCAAATTGTACCTCTGCTTTGTAACAGATATGCAGTAAGTTTGTAATCAGTAACTAATTTTTAAGAAATTTCTAATTTTTATAGAGCATGACAGCAAAAGTGCATTACAACAAAAGTGCATTACATAAATTCAAATGAACACAAAAAGCACATTATGTGCATTACATAGAAAGGTTCTAACTAAGCACATTAGGTGCATTACAAAACATCAAAACAAGGTTCCACTAAGCAAATTATGAAACTAATTTCTTCTTCTTCTTTGTAGACACTCTTTCTTTTTTGGAGACTTCGTTGCAGCTTGAGAAGCTTGAGTTGGATTCACAATTTGAGAGGCTTGTGTTATTTGGTGTTCAGCTTCTACTGATTTCATAATTGCTTCAATTGATGCATCAATTTCACCCTCAAAATAGTCAATTGTATCATTAGCATGTCCATTAGCTGGTACACCGGAAGGTCCATTAGCAAGTCTATTAGAAAGTACATTAGCAGGTACATTAGCAGGTCCATTAACAGGTCCATTAGAAGGTCCAATCAATTCTTTATTTGCAGGCTCAAACACTTCTTCATTTGCATTAACAGGCTTGGTCCTGGATGTTTTTCTCTAAGACACTAAAACATAAACATCATAAGTTAGTACTTCAAAATAAATGATTCAGTACTCAATAAATATTCAACAAATAATACACTAACCTTTCTCTTTAATGCAACATGGTTTTGTTCTTTACTCTGACATTTTCTTGAGTTATGATCAATCTTGTCACACTTAGTTCACCTATAACTAACACCAAGCCTTCTCATTCAAGAACCAGTTTCATCATGTTCCCTAAACCTAAGTTTCCTAGGTCTATCCGGAACTTTCTTAAATGATGGTGGAAGCATATCCTCAACATAAACCTTGGGAAACATATCCATTCCATTAGTAGGACTCACATTATATGAGTAACACTTATTATATGTTTCCCTACTATAGCAGTCATCTACAAAATTTTCTGGATCCAACTTCTAATAACTCATAGCAGCTATGGCATGTCTACCTAGAATGCCCACAAGTTCCCAAAAATAGCATGTACATGTTTTTTTCTAAGATCAACAATGAATTTATGACCATCTAATATTGGTAATCACAAGTGGATATTTAGTCCTAAGTTCAACCATTAGATATAAGACTTTAACATTGCCACTTGACTGCCTCTTTTCAACTGCAACATTGGACACCCACTTTGAGTTGGTTGACTTGTTATTCGAAACTCTGGAACATGTATATGACCCCACCCAAGTCTTCATTTAAAAAGTATGTTTATCATCCACTTTATTACAAAGTGCTAAAAGCCCACATTTACCCCTACACTCCACTCTAACCCTACAACTTTCATTTTTTACAAACCTAATCTCTCTACCATTTAAAACAAACCATACTCTTATAACATCTTTATATCAACAAGAGAGTTAAACTTCATACCTAATTTGAACTCATAGTCTTTGTTGGGCAAATCCCATCTAGACTTCTCATATTTGGGCATCCTTTCATTATCACTATCATCTGGGTCTAAGATACCCAACTCTTCACTTTCATAATCACCATCTTATTCTACACACTTTGATGAACTTGGTTTCCCACTCATGACCATTGAAGAAGCAACCAAGCTAATTTTTTAGGGGACTTTACAGTTTATGAATCCTTGTTAGCTTTTAACTTGTATATATATTTCCAACCACTGATTTCAACCATATTACCTTCTTCGGGTTTAACAACCTCCACAACCACAAAGTCTTCTTTTTCCTCATTAACTCTTTCTTTCTTCACTATCTTTAAATTTGATCCCTAAAGAATCACCATCACTGCTATGCTCACTACCTTCACCAACATCTACATAATTTGGAGTGAGCACCCTCTTTGAATTGTCTGTAACATTATGCTCCACCCATATATGTCCATAAACATTATGAGAAATAAAATTCTTGGCAATTTCTATAATGTGGGTATCATCAACCAGGTGGAAGAAACCTTCAAAACCACGCTCCTTTACTAAGCTCAAAGCTTCAAAATATGACCATGTGTCTGAATCCTGGCCACTAACGATAGTTTCAACTCCTCCTCTATAGAAAATGAAGCTTTCACGAATAAAATCTCCATCATGGTGAAAGATTAAGTTGAACAATACCACACCTAACATAATAAAATGGTCATGCAACAACCAATCATAGGTGACACAAAAGGAACAATTAACTGATTACAAAAAAGAAACATACCTCTTACCTTCACAACGATTTGGAGAAGACGATGAATATATGTTGTATTCTATTCTAGGTTTCATGGGGTAAATGAAATGTCAATGCCGTCTAATTACTTAATTTGTTTTAGTAATTATAAAAACAGAATTAAAAATGTAAAGATGATATTAATAAATTATATAATTACAGTGGAATGTTACTTAAATGAATAGTGCAAAAAAAGTCACCTTGTCAATGCCACATCAGCCTTTTATTTCACCAGATCCACTTAAGGTCTAAAAAAGAACAATCTTCAAAATGCAGGGGTGAAATCTGTGTTTTTTTTATTACATGGTCTTTTTTTAAATCTCATCGAATTTCATAGGACAAAATGTGTATTAAGCCAAAAATTGGGCCTTGAGTTTGAGTGACATGAAAGGGGCAAGAAAAAGAAAAGGTTAAAAATGTCTTATTTATTTCGAAGAGAGACACTAGTAAAGTTGTTCGTTTATTTGATTAAGAGTGAAGATCTATTTTGGTTCCTCACAAAAGTTACACAACCCAAATTAGTCACTCACAAAAAAAAAAAAATAAGACCTAATTTAATCCCTTATAAAAGTTCACCGAATCATATTAGTCATTTTGTAAATATTTTTTTAAACCATTTGTTTTTACTTTTAAATCGTGATAGGAGTACCAAGTTGGATTTTATTTTTTATTTTTCACTTTTTAAATACTAAATTGATTTTTATTTTTAAACAATTTTGAATTAATAATATCGAAAAAAGTCAAAATTATTTCTTATAAGGAATCAAACCAAGACCTTTAAACCACATCTTATATTTTTACCGCTAGGCTAATGTACATTCATGCAGATAATTTCCATGATTTCTATAAATATTAAATAATTCTGAATTTAAAACAAACAAAAATACAAAATTTAAGTTCGTTCATGTTAAATGATAGTCATTTTCTAACTATACAAATCAATTTCTATTGTTAATATTTCTAATGATGAATACTTAACTTAATAATTCGAAACAAACATTTACTTATTTCAAATAACACATCAAATAACACACAAATAAATATTTACTAATTTCAAATCATACATAATTTAAAATAAAATTAATAAAATGTAAATTCTAAATATAGTTAATCAAATATAAATAAGTTAAATAATATATAATTAAATTACTATTAAATTAATTAATTACTATTTAGTTTTAATTAATTAAATCATTTTAAAAATTAATTTAATATTTAATTTAAATTAATTAAATATTTTAATAATTAATTGAATTTCTAGTAAATTAATTAATTATCATTTAATTTGAATTAATATGAAATAAATAAATATTATTTGTGTTATATTTAATTTCAATTAAATATTACTTAATTTAATTATATTTGACTAATTATGTTGAGGATTTATATTTTATTAATTTTATTTTTAAATTTGTGTATTATTTAAATTAAATAAATATTTATTTATGTGTTATTTAAAATAAATAAATAAATAAATGTTTATTTTTAATTATTAATTAAATATTCATTATTATAAATATTAATAAGAATTAATCTAATTATGATGTAATTATCATTTAATTTGAAGGGAGTTGGGTTTGTGATCCTCATATGTATAAATTTTGTGTTTTTTTATTTAAATTCAAAATTATTTAATATTATTATTATTATAGATCATGAGAATCTTATATTATAAATGTAGATTGAAATAGTGATAAATAGATAAAATGTTATTTAAAGATTCTAAGTTCAATTCTTTACAATGATTCTTAAAGGATTAAATCAAATTTTTGATTTGAGAGATTAATTTAGATCATATAATTTTTGGGAGCATCAAAATACGTCTTCACTCTTTAATTAAATAAGTAACAATAAATACCACAGCAGCTTTGTACCCATAACTCCACTAGGAGCGTGACAAATACCGACACTCCTATTAACTTCTAAAACCGAGCGTATGATCACGCTCCAACATACCGCGTGGGATTAAGATTCCGCTCTTTATCACAACAACTTTATTAAAAACAGAGGATGTTGCTTTTCCACTTCTCATAATACTTTTTCACACTAGAAATTGAAAAAAAAAAGTTGTCACTTTTGTTTTTGTTCACTTTTTTCGCTTCAGCTTCTCACTGTTTCTCTCTACTATTTATACTCAGTTAGCCTCACAAACCCATTTCACAGTTCACACCGTTTAGCGGTGAAAATGGCGGAGGGAAGAAGTTCCACTCTTGTGCACCTTTTAGTAGTTGTTTTTTGCTTAGTCGCATTTGGGTTCTCCATTGCTGCTGAAAGAAGAAGAAGCGTTGTAAGTTACTGTTCTCTGTCTTTTCTTTTAATTTTAATTTCTTTTTCCTTAGATAACATGATTTATATGAGATTTTTTTTAACATAACTTGATAAGTTGATAGGGATCTATGTTAGGTTATGTTTCTATTATAGCTTGTGTTTGTGAACTTGTTCTTGAAATGGCACTAGTTTAATTGGTTGTGTGATTATTGTATTTGTTAATCAGTGGTTAAATTGTATCATAATTTCCTAAATTTCTTCATGTTCCTTTATTACATGTTTTCTTTACTTTTCCTGATGCTTCTTTCTTCGAAGATTGTTTCCCTTGTGAGGCATCTGCATCCTAACAAGATCCTTATCCTAACATTCCAAAATCTATTCCTAGTTCTCAACCTTCTCCGGTATAGCCTTCATCGAATTGAGTTTCTCCTAGTGACTCCTGAAAGCTTGCATTTCTTGATGCTTTATGTCTGAAAATCAGTTTGTGCTACCTACAATTATGCAGGAAAAGATGTTTTCTTCACAGCTGAAACACCACTTTCATTACTTGTATCTGTTTCCACGTGTTTCTCAAATGGGGAAACTTAATTTTTGAGATTGTAGCTTGAAGCTGAGTTTGAGAATTGTATTGCAATTTAACTGCTGAGATGATTGTTCATCATGGATCTTTTCCAGTTCATACTTCGTAGTCACCTTTCGTAATGTCCCTGGTTTGATAATTTGACTTTCACTGGTAATCCCATCTTCGAGACCACCATTAAGGCATCCATAAAAGCCACTTATTCAATCTTTAATTTAGAAGTGCCCATGTTTCATAGGTTATGGTGCATTTTTCACTCAATGCTGATTTGAATTTGGTGTGTGCTATAATAATCATTTAGTTGTTATGGTTATTCTTCTTAGTTAACATTAATCTGGCTTCTTTTTTGCACTCTTTCTTCACAGGGAACCATTAACATAACTGCAGGAACAAATGAAACATATTGTGTTTACAATTCAGATGTTGCAACTGGTTATGGTGTGGGCGCTTTCCTGTTTCTTCTTTCAGGTGAATCACTGCTTATGGTCGTGACAAAGTGCATGTGCTTCGGGAGGCCTTTAACACCTGGCGGAAATCGAGCCTGGTCCATTATATATTTTCTTTCATCTTGGTAACAATTCTGAATTCTCGACTCGAGTGACTATTTCTATTTTGTCTGATGACACTGATATAGTACTCAATTGTTTTTTCTTTTTGTTGCCCAGGGCCACTTTTCTTGTTGCAGAATCATGCTTAATAGCTGGTGCAACAAAGAATGCCTATCACACCAAATACCGGGGAATGATTTATGCGCAGAACTTCTCATGTGAAAGTTTGAGGAAAGGAATATTCATTGCCGGAGCAGTTTTCATCGTTGCAACTATGATTCTTAACGTATACTACTACATGTACTTCACCAAGGCATCCACAACACCGATTTCTCAGAAGGCCAATCGGGTTAGTTCCTCCTCAGTTGGAATGACCGGATATGCGTGACGGGGCATTGATGAATCATGAAAGTGTAACAAATTTTGAGCCTTCATTTCAATGGATCTGTCTATGATTTTCTTTACTCGGTAAAACAGTGGTTTTGCTTAGTTAACCAGTGTTTATAATGTCCTGGTGAATGAATGTTATTGCTCAGAGACAAGTTATTATACCATTAATATCGAAGTTTAGGCAAAGTTTATATGTTAAGCTAAATTTTTGGAAGCATGTGTCACATGTAATCGGTTTCAGATAAACTTCATATTGAAAGTGTATTGAAAGGTGTGAAAATGTTAAGGCTAGTATGCATTACGTGGCCATGTTGAGCATCAAAATCAAAACATTAGTTACAATAAGGATGTATAAAAATTAACATGTAACAACCCAAGATAAAGCAATAGGGGTAACTTTAATAAAAGGGAAACAATATAGAACATTTTCCTAGCTAATAGTCAACGACTCATTCATCTCATGAATCGACAACATGAAATCAACATTATTTTTCAGTCAACTACTTAAGTTGTATTATTTTCATCTTTGTGTGGTCTTTGATTTAGAATATCCTTCTTTCCTATGTTCTTTCAAGCTATTCAATCTCTTTTGATTCGACCTTTCACCCCAATGATAACAGTTAAAATCTGAGATCGAGAGTGCGATCTGTCTTTGGGTTTATTGGATCATCCCATCATCTTTGTGACAATGATTCTTAACGTATACTACTGCAAGAAATAGACATAATTGATTCTACCAAAATTGGGTCTGATAGAGTTGATTTTTACAAAATTAAGTTTAGCATGATTGATTTATATTTGGATGCATTTATATAAAAGTAAGTAGAACAATAAATTTTAGTGTAAAAATCACTTAAAATTAATTTTAGAAGCAGAAGCTACAAATTCTAGTTTCAAGTAGAATGAAATTTGAAGACATAATCAATTCTACTTTTGATAAAATAAATATCTCAAAATCATTTAGAATCAATTCTACACCTCTAGAACTAATTATGGATCTTTCAAAAGTCAATCCAAACATGTTAGTAGAATAAAGTTCACTTTCCATTTGCCGTAGAAAAACTTAATTTGTTGTAGAAAAACTTAATGACACTTCATAGATTAATTTTGATTTATAAAAATATTTAAGTTAATTTTAAAAAATAATCAGAGATTAAGCAACAAAATAATTAATAGAAGAATATTAGAGAGATGAACATAAAGAAATGCAACGGAAAGAACCAAAGAAAATAAAATAAAAAGATAAGAGTAACGAGAAATGCACTATAGATTCATACTCCTTTCGTCTCATAAAAAGTGTTATATTTAAACAATGCCTGGTTCTTAAGAAAATGATTTGATGTGTTGATTTTAATGATAAAATTAATATCATTTACTAGAATATTTCAATTAATTGTAGTTAATAGAGTAGTTGAATAAAATGAAAATTAATAAGTAGGGGTGTAATAGTGTAAAATAATAATAAATACTACATTAGTATTGTAAAAGGATAATTATTTTGAGACAGAGAAAAAGTACCAATGATACACTTTTTATGAGACGGAGGAAGTACATGTTTAACTTAATCATTTAACTTATTTTTGTCTTCAAGAGTTTCTTCTAGAGTTTCACTAAAATATGTATTCAGCTTTTCACAAGATAATACCCACGAATATTTTTATATCTAAACAAGAGATTTTATACATGTTAATCTCCAAACTAGAAAGAGATATTAACAAAATAATCTCACGAACCAAAATCGTGCTTTTACCAAGCTCAGCTTATAAACAAAACAAAGTTTTCACAGAATAAACTCAATAACCAGGGTCGGTCTTTAGCAGGTGCATCTTGTGCTACAACTTTGGCCCCCAAATTTTGAAGGGCTCATTTATTTTTCTTTAATTATTAAAGCAATATTCTTTAAACCTACTTTTAAAAACAAGTGTAAAATCACAATGTTTCAAAACCTATTTTACACCGGATTTCTAAAAACAGGTGTAAAATCATATTTTGTTTTCAAAACCTACAATTTTATATCGATTTTTTTCAAAAAATTGATATAAATTTATATTCTTTTAGGCCTATTTTTTAAAATTAAAACAGGGTCCCCAAATTGATTGGACCGACCCTGTCAATAACCAAACAAATATTTTAACGGGCTAATTTCAAGAATCAACCAACAGTTCTTACAAAGATATTACAGAAGAGAAAATAAATTATTAAGTAAAATATGATATAACCACAACACATATACAACAAAACTCTAGCAAGTATTTTTCACTATTTCGACACTAAAAAAACTTTGCTGAAAGAATAGAAAGAGTAGAAGAAGAGGGTAGAAAGTGAGAAAGAGATATTTCAAATTTAAATTGTGATGTTCAATGAAATAGGGAGAAATCTTCTTTTTATATGAAAAAATATAGAAATGAAATGATTCATGAGCGTTTTTAATGTTATAATCGATAACCCTAGTTAATAATCGATTAGACGAGCCAAGTAAGAAATATTTTTGAGATTAAGCAACAAAATAATTAATAGAAGAATATTAGAGAGATGAACATAAAGAAATGCAACGAAAAGAACCAAAGAAAAAAAGATAAAAAGATAAGAGAAGAGAGAAATTCACTATAAATTTATACATATTTGACTTAACCATTTAACTTACTTCTGTCCTCAAGAGTTTTTTATTGAGAGTTTCCACTAAAATATTTTGAGCTTTTCACAAGATAATATCCACGAACATTTTTATAATCAAACAAGAGATTTTATACATGTTAAACTACAAACTAGAAAAAGATATTAACATAATAATCTCAAGAACTAAGCCGAGCTTTTACCAAGCTAAGCTCATAAATAAAACAAAATTTTCACAGGATAAACTCAATAACCAAGATCGACCTTTAGCAGGTGCAGCTTGTACTACAACTTTGGCCCCCAAATTTTGAGGGCCCCATTTATTTTTCTTTAATATTAAAGCAATATATTTTAAACCTATTTTTTTGAAAACAAATGTAAAATCACAATGTTTCAAAACCTATTTTACACCTAATTTTTAAAAACAGGTGAAAAATCATATTTTAATTTTTAAACCTATAATTTTATATTGGTTTTTTCAAAAATTTGATATAAATTTATATTCTTTTAGGCCTATTTTTTAAATTAAAACAGGGGCTCCGAATTGATCGGACAAACTCTGTCAATAACCAAGCAAATATTTTAACGGGCTAATTTCAAGAATCAACCAACAATTCTTACAAAGATATTACACAAGAGGTAATGCTCTATTGAGTAAAATAAGATGGTAGCATAACACCTATACAACAAAATGCTGGCAGGTATTTTTTAATCTCTTGACACTGAAACAACTTTAGTGAAAGAATAGAAAAGTAGAAGAAGAGAGTAGAAAGCGAGATTTTTTTTTTCAAATTCGAATTTTGATGTGAAATGAAATGACAAGAATCTCTCTTTATATTATAAAATGTTTTCCTAAAAAAGAAATGATCTATGGGCAATTCTAATGTTCTAATTGTTAGAACAATATTTGGTTCTGCAATTATACCTCAAAGTTTTGATGATAACAACGAGTATGTTTGTATGAACAATTTTGGAACTATAATGTTTGTTATTTTAAGTATTTAACAAACAAGTTCTGTTTCTGATGAAAGACATTGCTAAGTCATTAAAAGAGATCAAGTTCCGCTTCTGCGCTACACAAGTTATGATGAACAGTAGAAAACCACTTCAGAAGGCTCTGAAGTTTAGACTCTGATACACCTTCTGAATAAAACAAGTTCTGAAGATCTGAAGACAGAAGTTCTAATGAACAATCTAGATACTAAAGACTTATGTTTCTGAAGACAAAGGGTTCTAAAGACCAAGTGCTGAAGACTCTGAAGACGAAGTTCTGAAGACTCTGAAGATTGAAGTTCTGATGACCCAAGATCTATTTTCTCTCTTCTAACTCATGCTTAGTCAAAAGCCTCTAAAATCTAAAAGATAAGGTTACGTGATATATAGTACATGGTACAAGCAAACGTTTCATTCCACTACCATGAAAGGACGAGCGCGTTGTACGATCTTGTCCTCCACTATGAAGCAAGCTGGAAACTTTTTGGAATTTCCAAAAATGCCCTCTAACAAATATATTATTTTATTGGCTATATATATATATATATATATATATATATATATATATATATATATATATATATATATATATATATATATATATATATATATATATATATATATGCTTAAAGACCAAAGGAAAAGGCTGCTAATTCATACGTTCTCTCACAAGACTGTTCATAAGCATTCCTTATTTCTTAAGTCCATTATTCTTGAAATGTTGTTTACTATCAGCTTGTGTAGAAGCAAATCTATTGAAAACAAATATTTTTCAAACTGTTGTTTGATTATACCTTAAGGGACCAGTTGGTTAGTATCCTTGAGAAGTCTAAGATTAGTGTGTCTTAGAGGTTGTACGTGAGTTACTTGCAGTTAGCTTGTGCATTATAATAATCTTTGAGATTATTGGATTAAGACCTTGTTTTATAAGGCAAAATCACCTTGGCAGGTGGACTAGATTAGCTTGATAGTTTTCAAGTGAACTAGTATAAACATAACTTATTCTTTCCTTCTCGCATCTTTAGTTTTATCATCAAGAATGAAGAAAAATTGTTTTTAGTAAAAGGGGATCATTTATTTTTAAGAAAAGTTTTTTTATTTAAAACCCAATTCAAATCCCTCTTTCTTGTGTTTTTCACACCTTCAATTGGCATCAAAGCTCCGGTTCTGAGTGATACAAAGTTTGAATTTTTATCAAGAACTTAACAGTGTTCAACACCGATCCGAACTGCATGGAAAACAATGGCTAACAACATTGTCACTAATGTCACTCTTGATGATACAGATAGAGATCAATATAGTGAAAAACATCCTATCTTTGGTGGAGAAAAGTTTGACTATTGAAAGGACATAATTGAAAGTTATTTTCTAGGATTTGACTTAGATCTATGAGATCTGGTAGTTGATGGCTACAGTTATCCAGTAGATAATGAAGGTAAAAAGATTGCAAGAAGTGCAATGACAGGTGCTCAGAAAAAGACTCACAAGAACCACTACAAAGATAGAACAATTCTACTAAATGCTATTTCTTACAATGAGTATGACAAGATCATAAATAGAGAGACTATAAAGTCTATTTTTTATTCTCTTCAGATGACTCATGAAGGCAACGCTCAAGTTAAAGAAATAAAGGCTCTGGCCCTAATCCAGAAATATAAAGCCTTTAGAATGGAAGACGATGAATCTGTAGAAACTATGTTTTCAAGATTCTAGATGCTTGTTGCAGGACTCAAAGTTCTGAACAATGGATATTCTACTGTAGATCATGTCAAGAAAATTATCAGAAGTCTGCCTAAGTGTTATACCCCAAAATTTGCCCTCCCTTTTTTTCACAAGAAATCACAACCCCAGGGTTTTCTCTGATTTTTGAGATTGGCTCAAGAATCAGTCAAACAGACTTTTCTGTATCAGTTAATCCAGAATTAGGGTTTTTCGCTCGCATTTCTCAGAAAGAACAGAATCCTCAGATACTCAGTTAATTGTTACATTATTGTCATGCATGTTCAAGATTGCTGGTTGTTTCTCAAAGAACCTAAATATCTGGGATATGAGCTGAGGCTTTATTTGAAACTCTGAGGCATTGGTTCGATCAGTGAAGTGAAAAGTGTATGGAACACTTGTTTGATTAACTGTACAAAGCATGGTTAATTGGAATGCCAGGCGTATGATGATTAATGCAAGGTTGCGAGACGGCAAAGTTTATTGATTATTTATATCATCTGGATTAAAGTTATTGGGATACATTCCCAGTTATTTTAATTTAAGAGACTTAAATAATTAAATAGACGGTACAAGGGAAAGAATGGAATATTTGACAGTAGGAAATTCTTATTTGACAAAAACTTTTTATTTATTTATTTCAAATATTGTTACAAATGTTATTCGAATATTGTAAATTTATAATTTATAATGTTTAGAATAATATTTTATTACAATAAATGGAAAGAAAATAAATCTAAAGCCTAAATCTCTTGAAATCTTTGATCTTCTACTGTTTCTTCCATTATCCAACTGGTACCTACCTGAAAAAAAAAAGAAGAAAAGAAAATCAGTACAAGATTATTTTAAAATGAAAAGAAGAAAAAAAATCATCATTAAAATTGGCCGTCTAGAATCAGATTGCCTATTTTTCGTCACGCTTTATTTTTCTCCCTGCAAATCACAAGAAGATCACTCTTCTCGGTTCACAGAGAGAAAAATAAAATATAAATGCAAGCATGTCAAACTAAATGCAAAAACATGGGTCAAGTACAAAAAGTTCCAAGCTACATTAACCAAGCCAAACTGTGTTACAAAGTTCAAAGAGATAAACAGGCGGCAAAACTGCCAGGATAAGTCAAGCAAAGGAATAAACTCAGCAGCAAGTAAAGTCCCATATTCAGCTACAATACAAAATTGCCCAAAACCAAGTTACAAGACAGATTTGATAAAAATGGTAATGCAGCATAAAAACAGCAATACAACAGACAAAAGGCAAGACATCAGGAAGCAATTTGTTTGACAAGTAAAAACTTGTCAAAGATGCTTTTTCATCATTTCCTAGACAACCCAATTTTTCAGAAATAAAAAGATAAATAAGCAATTAAAAATGCTTATGGAGAGAGAGGAAAGAGAGAACCTAGTGAATACGTTTTGCAGTTTGCAGTTTTGGCAGGCTGTAAAAGGCAGATAAGAGGAACCAAAGAAAATATCTAAAAATATAACAGTCTAAACACAGGAGAGATAGAGAGAGCAAAAAAAAAACTGCAAACTCAAATATCACAAAAGCCTGCCTCCAACAAACAAAGTTCAAACCTGTAAAACTGCATAACAAACAAACCTCCAACCTATTTTAACCTGCAAGTAAAACTTACAAAACCTTAAAAAAATTGCAAATCACACAAGCCTTCAAGCCTGTTTTCAAAACCAACGAAAACCTGCAAAACTGCAAGTTTAAGAAACTAACAACAAGCCTACCAAAACTTATCAAAAAAACCTGCCTTCTCCACACAAACTACCTGCCTGATCTGCAAAACTGCTTCTCAAGCAAAACCAAGATAAAGCCTTGAAACCAATAACAAGCCTGCATAAAAGGCCTCCAACCGGCCTTATCAGAAAACACAAAAAAACCTGTTCACAAGTCCAAAACCTGCAAATCACCAAATCAAAAGCTGCAACTAAAGCCACAAACTTCCAGAACTCAAAAACTCAACAGCTTGCAAGTCAAAACACTTGCAAAGCCAAAGCATTACAAACTGCAAAACTATAAAGTTACAGACCTGCCTGCATAACCCGTTTAAACTGCAAGCCAAAACTTTGGAACCAGAAGCAAACTGTTAAACACACAGCTTGCCTTCAAAAGGCCAAAACTTCCTAAACATCCAAACATCAAAGCAACAACAACAACCAATCTCAGAATACAATCATCACTGACAAAATATCCAGCACCCAAAGAAGAAGAGAAGATTCAGAAGCAAAATGATATAGGGTTTTCAGAATATACAATCATCATCAAACGTTTAAAAGATACAGAAATACCAGAAGCGAGCTGTCATCACGGACCTCCTCCTCTGGCTACCCAGAGCGTCGCCGTTCCAAGCCCTCTCCCTCCATCGTCTTACAGAACAAAACGCCAAAGGTATAGTTCTTTCCTCTCAAACTATCACTGTATCTCACACACCAAAACATCAAAGATTAAAACATTGTGAAACGATAACATGCAAGAATCAAACCTAAAAACGCGTTAAGAACAAAAACGATACCTTTTCAAATCACCGCCTTGTATAGTCACAGAGAGGAGAGGGTGGAGGCAATGTTTTGGCAGCATGGAGGTGGACGAATCATCGCTTGGCTGAGAGAGAAGATGAGAGGCGAAGAAGATGAGAGGAGCAGCACCGTTAACAAACTGTAAACCCTAATCTCTAAATGTCCAAAACGAAACAACCCTAACAATTTGTTCAAACCCTTCATTTGGGCCTCCCTCCAAACTAAACCCTAAAGCCCAAACACACTTCCAGCGCCTGCACCCCCCTTTTAACAAAATTCTTGTTTTTTATTTGGGCCAAAACACATGCTTAAGCCCATTACCATTTCTTTGTGATTTTTTTAAAATAATACTCTTTTTTCTTTTTCACCAATTAATTTACTTTCTTTAGAAAAATTAATACTTTTTTTTTTCTAAAAATTTTGTTTTGTTAATAGTAAAGAGAAATAATAAATTAAAGTTTGTTTGATATATTTTCTTTAATATTTGTATATTTAATATAAAAGGATATTTTGTTTAATTAATCTTTTTTATATAAGTTTCTAAAAAACATTAACAAAAAAACACAATAAATAATAATTATACTTAATCTTTCCTTGGTTAATATTTTATTTGATCATTTGTAAATAAATACATACATCTCATATTTCTCTGATTTTCTTTATCTTATAATCTGTTAATATTTGAATTGCGTCGATTCAATTTGGTTGTAACCCATAATATTTGGGACATTATTCTGATAAGACTCATCCCCATTTGTAAATAATTTGTACCCCCATCCCCGGATACTCTTTTGTAATAGCTTAGAATTTAATTCTCGCACTTTATGCTTTTTAAATATGCCATGATTAGAGATTAGGGTTTGTATGTGAAAATTCAAAATCAATCGCTAGATGACCTAATACAAAGACAAATGCATGAACATGACAAACACCATTCACACTTGCACCTCTAGGGTAACCTCGCTTGTTTCCTCGGAAAATGCAATCATGTCCCTCGAGTATGAGACACTCTAGCAAATGCCCCTTTGATAAACAAAGATCGTAGTCCCTCGATGACCCTCGATGTTGCCTTCGATAAAACGATCTCGTCCCTTACAAAATTGCTAGAGCGTCTCACAAGTTACCTTCAATGATTGTATACGATGACCCGTGCCTGTCCCGTTTAACATCCTAACGCAAGGTTGTTCATCAAACATAATGGTGAAACAACACTGTTAAAAGGGTTAAAAACATAAGAAAGATCTTTGAGTAAAATAGGGTAGACAACTCTTAGTTACTTGATCAAAAATCTTGCAAAACATCCTTGCCATTTTTCAAACACACTTCACAACACAACTTCAAAACAACTTTCAAAACATTGAATTATCTTTTCAAAAAGACACACACCTTTATATATATTCGAACAAGAATCATTACAAAGGTTGCCTAGACAAGGCATCTTTTTCAAAACATTTTCAAAACCACACACACAAAGCACCATTTCAAACAATTAAAAAAACAAAGGCAAGTGATCTAAAACAAGTAACTAAGAGCCCATGGATAACCATGGATGAAAAGGGTGCTAGCACCTTCCCTTTCATAATCTACCCCCCGAACCCAAGAAAACATCTCAAAGGTCTTTCCTGTGCTTTTTGACCTTTCCTTTGGATAAAATAAAAAGTCGGTGGCGACTCTTGCTAAACCGAACAAGTGCGAAAACCAACGCAAAAACCCAAGTCAGTCCTCCCAACGTATCACACTAAGAAATAAAGACTGATGGTAACTGCCTTGAAGTTTTCCAAGGATCTAAACAATACTAGTCTTGAGGAGCTAATCAGTTCTTTAAGAAGTTATGAAATTGAACTTCAAGAATATGAACCTTAGAGAAGGGGTAAATATGTGGCTCTGAAGTCTAAATCTGAAAAGATAAAGGCTTTTTAAGCTGAAGAAGAATCAGAAGAATATGAAGAAGATTCAGATGAAGATGAACTTACTCTAATATCCAAAAGGATAAACCATCTATGGAAACATAGACAGGTCAAGTTCAGAGGATCAAGAAGAACAAAAGGTAGATCTGGATCTACATCTGGTTAGAAGAAAGTTTATGGAAAATAAGTTACGTGTTATGAGTGCAAAGAGCCTAGACACTACAAGAATGAATGTCCAAAGCTCAAAAAGATAAGAAACCCAAGAAGGTTATCAAAGCAAAGAAGGTTCTCATGCAAACATGGGATGATTCAGAGTCAGAAGAGGAAGATTCTGATGAAGAACATGATAACGTGGAATTCATGGCCAAAACAAGCACAGGTGAAGTAATCTCAGAGTGTGAGCTGACAACCGATGATGAGTCAGACTCTGACGACGAAACAAAGGTATTTTCTTCTCTCTTGTACTGAACTTGAGTCTTGTTTATCAGAAATGATGAAAAGATATCAACTCCTTCTAACTAAACACAAAACTCTGGAAAAGACTTTTGTAGTTACTTCTGAGAAATTTACTAAGAGTGAGCAAAACAATTATGATTTAAATGAAAAGATATTTGCTTTAGAAAAATCAAATATTACTCTTAAAAGTAAAGTCTCAAAGTTGGAAGAAGAGATTACTTCTAGCACATCTATTACTGATGAAGTAATCAAATATGATAGAGCTTTTCAGAACTTCTTAGCTAAAGGCATAAATAGAAGCAATATGGATGCAATGATCTATGGCATTAGCAGAAACAGAAGGAGAGGCTTGGGATACTCAGGACCATAAAAAATAATTGATGAGACTCTGATTATCAAAATAAAATCTCGTTTTGAACATTTCGTGCTTGCTGGCACTGGACTGAAATGTTCTGAACACGAATGTTCTGATTCTATTAAATCACAAACATAGACACAAAAGGAAACTTCTAAGCCTAAATATCATGCATAAATTCCACTTGGTTATCCTGTTGCATAAGAGTCCAAAGGCGTAAGAACCTCTGGGGATGCTAATAAGAAAGGACCCATAAAATGGGTACCTAAGGATGAGATAATCTATGTTATAGATATCCTTGATGGCTCCACTGAGACACATGTCATGGTACCAAGACAGTGGATGCTTGCGACACATGACATGCAAAAGGCATATGTTCCAAGATTTAGAACTTAAGTCTGGAGGCATTGTTGGTTTCAGAGGCAATTAGAAAGGAAAGATCATTGGCTCTGGAATTGTCGGTAATGGTAAACTTCCTTCTATTAATAACATTCTGTTAGTTGAGGGTATGATGCATAACTTATTGTCAATTAATCAACTAAGTGACAATGGTTATGGCGTCATCTTTAATCAAACATCCTGTAAGGCTGTAAGTCATAAGGATGACTCAGTTTTGTTTAATGGTAAGAGGAAGAACAACATTTACAAAATCAGGTTATCGATTTGAAAAACTAGAATGTAAAGTGTCTTCTGTCTGTCAACGAAGAGCAATGGATCTGGCATAGACGTCTGAGCCATGTTATCTTGAGAAAGATATCTCAACTAAATAAGCTTGGATTAGTCAGAGGCTTGCCCAATCTGAAGTATTCTTCAGATGCTCTTTGTGAAGCATGTCAGAAAGGCAAGTTTTCAAAAACTTCTTTTAAAGCTAAAAAGGTTGTTTCTACCTCTAGGCCAATAAAGCTTTTTCATCTTGATTTGTTTGGACCAGTGAAAACTGCTTTTGTCAATTGAAAGAAATATGGACTAGTCATCATTAATGGTTACAACAGACGGACATGGGTAAAATTCTTAAGACACAAGGATGAGTCACATTCCGTGTTTTTTATTTCTTCTTCTCTCAAGTGCAAAACAAAAAAAGTTGCAAAATAGTCAGAGTCAGAAGTGATCATGGTGGAGAATTTTAAAACAAATATTTTTGAAATACTTTTTTATTCTTCTGGTATATCCCATGATTTCTCCTACCCTAAAACTTCACAAAAAATGGAATTATAGAAAGGAATGATAGGACATTGCAAGAAATGGCGCGCACCATGATCCAAGAGACTGAAATGGCTAAGAACTTTTGGGCAGAAGCAGTAAATAAAACTTCTTACATTCAAAATAGGATCTTTATAAGACCTATTTTGGGTAAGACTCCATATGAACCGTGGAAGAATAAAAATCCCAACATTTCTTATTTTCATCCTTTTGGACATATATGTTTTATGTTGAACACTAAAGAGAATCTGAGCAAGTTTGATTCCAAAGCACAAAAGTGTTTAATGTTAGGATATTTTGAACGCTTAAAAGGCTACAAAGTCTATAACACATAATCACGAATTGTGGAAGAATCAATTCATGTGATATTAGATGATAAGCTTGACTCTAAAAAGTCAAAGCTAGTTGAAAAGTTTGCAGATTTATAGATAACCTTTTCAAAACCTACGAAGAAGGTACCCGAAGTCAAAGAATCAGAAGTTCCCACTTCTGATATTATTGTTGCTCCTTCTGATCCCCCACAACTAAGGAGAAGAAGAATTGAAATCTCTTATCCTGAAGATTTGATTATGTGAAACACATATGCTTCTGTGAGAACCAGATCAGCCTTCAAACATTCTGAAGAGATGCTTCTGGGTTTGGTGTCTCTAATTGAGCCAACATCTATTGATGAAGCTCTTCTAGACAAAGACTAGATTCTGGAAATGGAATAAGAACTGGACCAATTCTCAAAGAATGATGTATGGGATCTTGTTAAGAAACCTAAAGGTGTCCACATCATTGGAACCAGATGGGTGTTCAGAAACAAGCTCAACGAGAAGGGTGAAGTTGTCAGAAACAAGGCACGGCTGGTTGCACAAAGTTATAATCAACAAAAAGGAATAGACTATACATAAACCTTTGCACCAGTCGCAATGTTAGAAGCAATTTGTTTATTAATTTCTTTTTCTGTTAATTATAACATCATCCTTTATTAGATGGATATTAAGAGTGCATTTATGAATGGTTACATTTATGAAGAAATATATGTTAAACAACCTCCTGGATTTGAAAACTCTGAGAAATCAGACTATGTTTTTAAACTCAAGAAATCTCTTTATTGTCTAAAGCAAGCTCCCAGAGCTTGGTATGATAGACTGAGTAGTTTTCTTTTAGAAAATAAACTCACCAGAGGGAAGCTTCATACTACACTCTTTTGTAAAAAATTCAAAAATGATATTTTGATTGTTCAAATTTATGTTGATGATATTATTTTTGGTTCTGCTAACCCCTCTCTTTGCGAGGAATTTTCTAAGTTGATGTAGGCTGAGTTTTAGATGAGTTTGATGGGAGAACTGAAGTTCTTTCTGGGAATTCAGATTGATCAACAATCAAAAGTTACTTACATTCATCATAGTAAGTATACTAAAGAATTTCTAAAGAAGTTCAACATGATGGACAACATACCAACAAAGACTCTGATGCATCCAACATGCATCCTAGAGAAAAATGAGGTAAGTGGAAAGGTATGTCAGAAGCTGTATCGTGGTATGATAAGCTCTCTTCTGTATCTAACTTCTTCCAGACCTAATATTTTATTCAGCGTCCATTTATGTTCTAGATTCCAATAGGATCATAGGGAATCTCACTTAACTACTATTAAGAGAATTCTGAGGTATTTGAAAGGAAAAACTAACCTTGGCTTGGTGTATGAGAAAACATCAGAGTACACTCTTTCTGGTTTTTCTGATGCAGATTACGCTAGAGACAAACTAGAAAGGAAAAGTACTTCTGGAAATTGTCAGTTTCTTGGCAAGAATCTAATTTCATGGTCAAGCAAGAGGTAATCAACTATTGCACTTTCAACAGCAGAGGCATAATACATCTCAACGTCATTGTGAAATTCTCAGATGATATGGATGAAGAATCAACTGGAAGACTATCAAATTTATGAGAGTAACATTCCTATCTTTTGTGATAACATAACTACTATTTGTTTAAGTAAAAATCCTATTTTACATTCTAGGGCTAAACATATAGAAATAAAACATTATTTCATTAGAGATTATGTTCATAAAGGGACTTTATCTTTAAAATTCATAGATACAAACTATCAATGGGCTGATATCTTTACAAAACCCTTAGCTGAAGATAGATTTCTTTTCATTCTGAAGCATATGAAAATGGACTATTGTCCAGAGTAAGAATTCATCAGAATCAGATATGTTTAGTCATAGTATAAAGAAATGAGATTCTGATTTAAACAAAAAGTATTTTCTTTTTATTCATAACCTTAGTCAATCAGAAGATGTTTCGATCAAAAACGTCTCTGATCATATGGAAATCTTGTGGCTTTCCAGACTCTGAGGATATTAAAACGTGTCACTTAATTAGATGTATTGATTAACGTGTGTAACCCTTGGTTATTCTTAATCATTACACTCTACTTAAGTTATACTATGAGAAGTGTGATTTTTCTTGAAATTGATTAATTCATAATAATTACACTCACTTATTACTCCTAATAATTTTGTCTATTTTTCTCTTCTAAAAACACACTATACACTAACACACACACCCTCACTTCACTTCCACACTTTTGTTAGAAACCCTAAACCCCTCATTCTCTCAACTGTTCATCAAGTTTTCCGTGTTCATCATTTTCTTCCACAATCTTCATCAACTTCAATAATGATGAACTCACTACAACAAGAGGCCGTTAGATTTTTGAGTAAGTTGGAACAAGCAATGAAAACTTATGGGTCTTCATCATCAACCGTTCCACCAAGCTATTCAACTCCCATGGTGACTGTTTCATCTTCTCTACCCATCATTGATAAAACCCATTTTACCAAGAATTCTGTTCAGGTTCATTATATTACTCAACCAAAAGATTTGCCTGTTCTTCGTGAACTTCTGGTCGATTTCAACAATCTATCTTCCGACGGTTGTGGCCTAAGTGAAGAATTGAATGCTCAAGGCTGGGAAAATTATTTCATGAGGCTTCATGGTCCTGTGTATGAAGCTTTGGTGAAAGATTTCTAGAAACAGGCTGATTGTGATAACCTGTGTGTGGTTTCTGATGTGATAGGTCAAAGAATCATCATAACTGAGAAGTCGATAGCATATCTTCTTGGAATGAAGCATATGGAAGGAAAAATAGTCTATGAAATGGATAGCAAGTCAAAGTTTCTGAAGGAAACTATCAACAACTCTATCTTCAAGAACTACTCTCATGATAAGATTGAATACAAGAATAAGGATCTGCATGATAAACTTAGGATTTCGCACAAAATCATTCTGGGTTGTATCAACCCTAGACCTTCATCTAACTCATATTATTATTTCAATATTAGTCTGAAGTACATGTTGCACTATTTGATGACTCATAAGAAGATGTGTCTCCCTTCTCTTCTGTTCTACTATCTCAGGGACGCTGTAGGAAAGACTAGAATCACGGGTGATCCAAGAAATAAGATTCCAAACTACATTCCCTTTGGACGTCTTCTGAATGACATCTTTGTGGAAAATGGTTTGGTGAAGTTTATGGTTAAAGAAGCTCACTAGAAAGAGAATCTAGCTCCTGGAATTGGAGAATCTTTCAATGCACGAAATCTGAAGAATATGGGACTGATAAAGAAAGTTAGCGTTAATCCTATGACGATTCCTACTAATAGCATCATAGGCCGAAGAATGATGACTCATAAGAAGATGTGTCTCCCTTCTCTTATGTTCTACTATCTGAGGGACGTTGTTAGAAAGACCAGAACAACAAATGATCCAAGAAAGGAGATCCCAAACTACATTCCCTTTGGAAGTCTTCTGACTGACATCTTTGTGGAAAATGGTTTCGTGAAGTTTATGGTTAAAGAAGCTCAGTACACAGAATCTGGCTCATAGAATTGGAGAATCTTTCAATGCACAAAATCTGAAGAATACGGGGGTTGATAAAGAAAGTCAGTGTTAATCCTATGACGGTTCCTACTAGTAACATCATAGCAGAAGACTTCTAATGGATAATGTAACGCCCCAGGCTGCCTTCAAGATTATCGACTGACCCCACAAACCATAAGAAGAATGGTTTGGTGAAGTTTATGGTTAAAGAAGCTCACTACAAAGAGAATCTAGCTCCTGGAATTGGAGAATCTTTCAATGCACGAAATCTGAAGAATATGGGACTGATAAAGAAAGTTAGCGTTAATCCTATGACGATTCCTACTAATAGCATCATAGGCCGAAGAATGATGACTCATAAGAAGATGTGTCTCCCTTCTCTTATGTTCTACTATCTGAGGGACGTTGTTAGAAAGACCAGAACAACAAATGATCCAAGAAAGGAGATCCCAAACTACATTCCCTTTGGAAGTCTTCTGACTGACATCTTTGTGGAAAATGGTTTGGTGAAGTTTATGGTTAAAGAAGCTCAGTACACAGAATCTGGCTCATAGAATTGGAGAATCTTTCAATGCACAAAATCTGAAGAATATGGGGGTTGATAAAGAAAGTCAGTGTTAATCCTATGACGGTTCCTACTAGTAACATCATAGCAGAAGAATTCTAATGGATAATGTAACGCCCCAGGCTGCCTTCAAGATTATCGACTGACCCCACAAACCATAAGAAGAATGGTTTGGTGAAGTTTATGGTTAAAGAAGCTCACTACAAAGAGAATCTAGCTCCTGGAATTGGAGAATCTTTCAATGCACGAAATCTGAAGAATATGGGACTGATAAAGAAAGTTAGCGTTAATCCTATGACGATTCCTACTAATAGCATCATAGGCCGAAGAATGATGACTCATAAGAAGATGTGTCTCCCTTCTCTTATGTTCTACTATCTGAGGGACGTTGTTAGAAAGACCAGAACAACAAATGATCCAAGAAAGGAGATCCCAAACTATATTCCCTTTGGAAGTCTTCTGACTGACATCTTTGTGGAAAATGGTTTGGTGAAGTTTATGGTTAAAGAAGCTCAGTACACAGAATCTGGCTCATAGAATTGGAGAATCTTTCAATGCACAAAATCTGAAGAATACGGGGGTTGATAAAGAAAGTCAGTGTTAATCCTATGACGGTTCCTACTAGTAACATCATAGCAGAAGACTTCTAATGGATAATGTAACGCCCCAGGCTGCCTTCAAGATTATCGACTGACCCCACAAACCAACACGGGTCTTTTCAGCGTGTTTTATCCTCTCACTCACACGCTTTCTGGGAAACTTCCCAGAAGGTCACCCATCCCAGAATTTCTCCAAGTTAAGCACGCTTAACTATGGAGTTCTTATGAATGAGCTACCGAAAAGAAGATGCATCTTGTTGGTATAGGTAGTACCAATTAATCCTTATAAGCCTTCCTTCAACCATACAGTCTCATACCTGCATAGCCTCAGGATCCCTCTCATTCCGATGTGGTGACCACCTTTTCCTTCTTAGGCCTCGGGTGTTACATGCGGTGCAACCACTCCTCGCCCTTTTCGACCTCGAGTGTTACATGTCCACCAGCTTCTGCATGGTTCGTCCTCGAACCATATCGTACTGGCAGAGGTATGTCTCTGATACCATTTGTAATGCCCCATATTGCCTTCAGGATTATCGATTGACTCCAAAAACCAACACGAGTCTTTTCAGTGTGTTTTATCCTCACTCACACGCTTTCTAGGAAACTTCCCAGAAGGTTACCCATCCCAGAATTTCTCCAATTTAAGCATGCTTAACTATGGAGTTCTTATGAATGAGCTACCTAATAGAAGACGCATCTTGTTGGTATAGGTAGTACCAATTAATCTTTATAAGCCTTCCTTCAACCATGCAGTCCCATAACTACATAGCCTCAGGATCTCTCTCATTCTGATATGGTGGCAACCTTTGCCCTCTTAGGCCTCGGGTGTTACATGCAGTGCAACCACTCCCCGCGCTTTTCGACCTCAAGTGTTACAGATAACTTCCCTCTGTTTACCAAGGGAGATAGTATAGAAGGTATTACTTCTTATGTAAAGATGATGGCAGAAGAAGGGCATGAAATGTCCAGCTTCAGATATGATGATTTGGCTCATTCTCTAGTTCTAATTGATCCTTCAAGAGGAAAGAGAAAGAAGAGTTCAGGGGCTTCTGAGCCTGAAAGGAAGAATAAGAAAGAGAAGTATCAAGCTTCTAAGACACTTTCTATGGCCACTTATTTTGAAACTTCAAGTAAGTCTTCTACTTCTGTACCTATTTCTGTAGTTGTTTCAAACATTGTTAGTGCATTATCATCCACTACAACTTCCATTTCATAAACCTCTTATTTTCCATCTTTTTTTGTTCCACCATTTACCACCACCATGTCCATATTTGATCCTTCTACTACTACAATCCCTCCAACAACACATGTTTCTGTTCCAACCCCCATTCTCTCTCTCATAACTCCCATTCCATCAGAACATCTTCAAACCTTCCCCTTATCCATAATCACTTCCATATCTGAAACCATTCCACCCCAACCATATTATGAACTCTTCATTCACTAATTTCATAAAACTTACTTCATTTCGCCTTCTTTAACCAAGAACACCATGACTCACCCACTTCCCATTCTGATCCACACTTCCCATCTGACCATGAAATGTATGAAATGACTATTTCTGAACCTCCCGAAATGTTCATCTCTGAACCTTTCTCCATATCTGATCTTTTAGATCTCTTTGAACAACCATCTGCCCAGAACCCTTCTGAACCATAACTTGCCTTAATAGTTTATGAAAAACCTGTTCCCAAAACCTTAGATAGATGCATTGATATGTTTCAAAACAAGGACAAGAAGAAGGTTTCGAAGCTACGAGAAGAGGCAAGTACAAGTACTAAGCCTTAAGATCTGGGCGATTCTTAGAAGCTTTTTCAGAAGTGGATGTCTTTTGAATTTGAGAGGCTGATGAGTTTTTCTGAAGCATCTAGAGTTGCTGGAGTTAAGATGGTAACTGAAAGAGAAGAAGCAAGAGAAAGAATCAGAGTCTTCGAACTCTTTGCTGCAAAGCAAAGAGAGGCTGAAGCTAGAGTGCTTAAAGAAGCTGAAGAAGCCAGGCTCAAAGCTGATGAAGATGCTAGAACTACTAAAGTAGCCATATTAGCTATGGAGGTTGAAGAGGCAGAAAGGGCAAGGCAAGAAGATATGGTTGTCTCATCTTCTGATCCCGCCATTCTGCGTATGAAACAAGCAATTGGTGTGATCATCAAAGAACAATAAGTCTTCAGATAAAGCATCAATCAACAAAAGTCTTTTAATGATAAAGTTCAGAACATGCTTCAGTTGATTATGAAAAAGTTATATGCTTCAACACCATTTTCTTATGGACCCTAGGCTCTTAGGATTTGTTTTTCCTTTTTCTCTGAACCTTAGGATATTATCTATTTTGTTTGTTTATTCTTTTTATTTGATGTTATCTTTTTGAATTTCAAATGAAGTCTCGTTTTTATTTCTTTGACTTATTATTTTTCACTTGTTATTTTTTTTTAATGTTTTTCACAATTACCTTTTTGTTTATGACAAAAGAGGGGGAGTAAATAACTGAAGTAATATTTTGATTCTAATAATCAAATTCTCTGAAAAACTTCTCTAAAATAAGAGGATCTGCTTATATTCTAACCAAGATGAACTTCTGTTTCTGTTAGAATTTTTTTCTTTTTAAAGAATCATAAACTCTGTTTGGAATCAAGATCTAAAAGTGTTAAACAAGGTTTTGTCTAACTCTTGGAATCAGACTCTGAGAAGGTTAAGTTCAGAATCAGGCTCTGAATTGAAATCCAGAATCAGTATTTGGAATCATACTTCCATTGGAATTTATTTTTCATGACACTGAGATTTCAAGATCTCAATTGGCATGATTGCTATCAAGAATCAAGACTCTCAAGATCTAATTATCTGATCTATTACAACCAGGGGCAGTTTTACCTAAAAGGTTCATAATCAAGATATATGATCTTCACCAAGTCTTAGATTCAAAAGGGGTTTCATATAAAGGATAAGTATTTCTGACCCTTCTTATCTCTGATACTTTTTCTGGTTATGTACAAAATTGCATCATCAAAATACATAGTTTTTTCATCATCAAAAATGGGGAGATTGTTAGTATTTAACAAACAAGTTCTGTTCTAATGAAAGGCGTTTCCAAGTCATTAGAAGAGATCAAATTCTGCTTCTGCGCTACACAAATTCTGATAAACAATAGCAAACCACTTCAAAAGGATCTGAAGTTTAGCCTTTGATACACGTTATGAAGAAACCAAGTTTTGAAGATCTGAAGGCAGAAGTTCTGATGAACAGTCCAGATGCTGAAATCTTATGTTTTTGAAGACAAAGGATTCTGAAGACCAAGTGCTGAAGATTATGAAGACAAAGTTCTGAAGACTTGAAGTTCTGATGACCCAAGATCTATTTTCTCTCTTATAACTCATGCTCAGTGTAATACGGTGGGAGAACTGACTTTTTTAGCGTTTTATTGAAAATTTTTTAGTTAGCAAGAGTCGCCACTGACTTTTTTTTATTCAATATAAGGAAAGGCTGAAAAGAACAGGAAAGACCTTGATAGATTTCGAGTCTGGGGGGTAAGTTATGAAAAGGGAAGGAGTTAGCACCCTTTTCATCCATAATTATCTATGGGCTCTTAATCGCTAGCTCACTTTTGAAATTTTCTTTGTGTGTGTGATTTGAAAATATTTTTGAAAAGCCAAAGTAAAACTAACTTTGTAATGGTTCTTGTATCAATCTTCAAGAATGCATACAAAGTGTTTTGAAAATATTTTTTTGGAAAGTGTAGTGTGAATTTTTTTTTATAGAAAAGAGTTGTGAGAAAACAATTAAAATTTCTTACCCACTCAAGGTCGTTCTTATTCTTTTCCTTCTCCTTTATAGATAGTACTATCTGTACCATTAGTTGGCAGGTATCCCTATCTATTGGATGTGAAGGGACATGCGAAGAGTCGTCGAATGGTTATAGAAAGAAACTTGTAAGGATACTTTAGTAATTCGAAGGGACTGTCATCATATTATTCATAGGCAACAAGGGACTAGATCATTTTTTGTAGGTAACTCGAGAGACATCACGTGACCATGATCTTTATTCGAAGGGACTATGATGATTTAATCGAGGGCCTTTTCTGAAGTACCCTTACTTTCGAGGGACATGACCATATTTTCGAAGGCAACAAAGAGAGGTTATCCTAGAGGTGAAAAGTGTGCAAAGGTGATTCAGTTTAGTTATATTATCCCGAGTTAAGGTTTTCTAACGTTTGTTTTTGTATTTCCACACAAACCTTATTAGCATACATCTAACAGTTATGTATACAAGTATATAAAATATAATTACAAAAAGTAAAGCCCTAGGACTATTAGATGGCTTCGAGGCAGTTGCAATATTTAATAAAACCTTACGAGAAATTAAACACTAAGCTATTACAATTTTTATACAACCTATACATTTGTCTAAAAATAAATAGAAAATAAATAAAAATACATGTTAAAAATTATTTTAAAAAAAACCTAAATGTCTAAAATGTCACATTTTTTTTTTGTATTTTGGATTAATTTTAAGCATTTAGAAGATAATTAGTTATCTAATTCTAAATTAATTACAAAGATTAATTAATTTAAAAAAACTAAGTCTAATAAAATTGAATTAAAAATATGTCCAAAATTAGATTAATTAATAAAAACCCTAAGACTATTTTTTTAATTTATGGATTAAAACGATAATAGGAAATTAAATATGAAAATAAGTAAAAATAATGAAAAGTGGAAAAGATTAGAAAACAAATAAAATATGGTTGCAAGCGCCTAGACTCGAACCCACGCCCTCTCCTTTGCCGAGCAAGAACACTACCATTGCACCATGAAACAAATAGAATTGTATGCCCTAACAATGAAATCTTGTATTCCCCATGTTAAAACTTTCATGTAATTCTTCAAACATGTTCTAAATAATCATGCTAAGCGATCTGAATTGTTAGAATCAATTAACAATACATATAATTTGTAATACGAATAATTAAAAATGATGCAAATCGGACATGGCATGTATGCAAGTTTTAAGTACAAATAGGCATGGAAAGTTACCTATTCTTACCTTGGAGATGTTCTGGAAGTGATTTGAGGTGGTGGATTGGACTGAATTAAACTGGAACTTGAGATTCAATGGTGCACTTTCTTTGAAAATTTGTGATTTTTGAGACTTTTCTTGAGGAAACATTTTCGTCTCATTGTAGTGTGAGGGCTTGAGTATTTATAGAGGAGGAGATTTAAGTCACCAAAGAAGGAAAGAATCAAGTGATCATGGTGTTACCAAAAATCAATGAAACATGTTTTCTAACTTGCCATTTTTGAAGATCCTTGTCTCAAACATGTCTCTCACGGTTTTGGAAAGCTTTTATGAGGTTTTGGGCCTTCTAGAATATGTCCAAATGATCATAGTCCAACATTAATCTAACTATTTGTTATTTTTAATTAATTCTTTTACAAAAATTAAATAAAAATTTAAATAAATAGTATAAAAAATATGACAATGTACCAATGGACTTATAGGTCTTTTATCATGTCATAAACATGTTTGATCCTCAAAATTTAGGCTCATTAGTCCAAAAATTCAAAATTGCTCAATTGAGGTTTCATGTATTTCTCAAAAAGTGTCCAACTTGTGCAAACCATAATTCTCACAATTTTTGTCATATGAATATGATCTTGGACTCTTTAGAAACCTCAAGATGTCTCCTACAACTTTCATGTTGGTCATTTTTTAATTTTAAGTATTTAACTTGATGTAAATTTCCTTGACAAAAAATGTCTTTTTGTTGACTTTTAAAATGACCTGTAATATTTTGATCCATATCTCTTAAATGAAGCATTTTTGGCCTTGAGCTTAGAGAGAAAAAGTTGTAGAGAATTGAATTTCCTTTAAAATGGGATTTGGTTGAGAAATTTATAATGAAGCATGTGAAAGTTATGCTTAGTCAAAGTTTAGTTGACTTCTCCTTAAGAAAACCTTAATTAGTAATTTTTGACTTTTGATGAATCTTGAGTTTTCTTGATGAATCATGATCAGCCCTTGACCAAATGATGAATGTGACTTCAAAATCTCGATGTTGACTAAAAATATTGAGTTTTGGCTGTATGTTAACCACAATTGACTTTTGATCTAATATAATTGATTTTCAATCATTCAAGCAATTGACTGAGCAAACTTGTGATGCAAGGCATGAAACTTGGCATGAGGATTCTTTGAAGCATATGAGGAACCATGAAACTCACTTGAGGCATTAGAAGCTTAATTTTATTTGAGAAAACCAAAACCCTAATTATAGGCCACTGCTTAGGAAGAGGGTTCATCTGATTAATTCTTGAATAGTCTTGAGTGTTTGAGACCCTTAGGAGAATGAGGAGGTATCTCGAATCAATTTGTCTTGAAAAATGGGAGGGAAAATTTTGGGGTACAACACTCAGTCAAAAGCCTCTGAAGTCCAGAAGATAAGGTTACAGGATACATAGTACATGGTACAAACAAACGTTTCATTCCACTACCATGAAAGGACGGACGCATTGTACGATCTTGTCCTCCACTATGAAGCAAGCTGTCAGCTTTTTGGAATTTCCAGAAATGCCCTCAAACAAATATATTATTTTATTGGCTATATATATATATATATATATATATATATATATATATATATATATATATATATATATATATATATATATATATATATATATATATATATATATATATATATATATATATATATATATGCTTGAAGACCAAAGGAAAAGGCTGCTAATTCACACGTTCTCTCACAAGACTATTCATAAGCTTTCCTTATTTCTTAAGTCTACTGTTCTTGAAATACTGTTTACTATCATCTTATGTAGAAGAAAATCTATTGTAAACAAATATTTTTCAAACTGTTGTTTGATTGTACTTTAAGGGACCAGTTGGTCAGTATCCTTGAGAACTCTAATATTAGTGTGTCTTTGAGGTTGTATGTGAGTCACTTGTAGTTAGCTTGTGCATTGTAATAATCTGTGAGATTATTGGATTAAGACCTTGTTTGATAACGTTAAATCACCTTGGCGAGTGGACTAGATTAGCTTGATAGTTTTCAATTGAACTAGTTTAAACATAACTTGTTCTTTCCGTCTTGCATCTTTAGTTTTATCATTAAGAGTGAAGAAAAACTGTTTTTAGTAAAAGAGGATCATTTCTTTTTAAGAAAAGTTTTTGATTTAAAATCCAATTCAAACCCCCCTTTCTTGTGTTTTTCACACCTTCACTAATCGATTAACCCTAGTTGGTAATCAATTACACAAACTAAATATGGAATATTTTTGAATTACACTGTCATTAATCGATTAAAGGCTTCTCTAATCGATTGGAGGCATTATAAATGTGTTAACTGATTAATCCTAATCTGGTAATCGACTGACCGTTGTAAAAAGCACTTCTAATTGATTAAATAAGTCCTTAATCAATTAGGTGCACATATAAAAAGATTTTTCAGGTGTTTTTGTAAACTAAGAGAAACTTTAAAAAATATTTATGTGTGTTGAGCTGCCTTAGTATCTTGAGAATTACTCTTATACCTTTACATTAAAACGATCAATCAAACACGAGCTAAGCGCAAGACCATTCCAACTTTCACACTACCTTTATTTCACAACTTTGGAGCTTCAAGTTCCTTTGCTAGATTCATCGATGACTTATCACTTCAACTAGAATTTGACTCTTCTAACTATTGAGGCTTAAATTTATTTGTTTAGATGCCATCATCAGAGGTAGCTTGACAATTGTCACCAAAGACTTCATCGAACTTAATTTAGCATAAGGTTTTGTCATCATCAAAACCAACAAGATAATCTAACGGTTGCAGACAGTTATACTTGCAAGAACATATATCAACATTCCCCCCATTTTGATAATGACATTACATATCACAGGGAGGTGGTAAAACAAAAACAAATAGATAAAATTTTGGAGTGGTTAAAATCCTTCTCACAAATTAAGACAATGTACTCTACTCCCTCTAAGAGTATATTCCCCCCCCCTCCCCCCCCCCATAAAATTATGAAAAAGGTTAAAAAATGAAAGGGATGGATAAAACAGAAGCACATAGACCACCATAAAAAGGTGGGAAACATTTAACAGTAAAATAAGCATTCAATCCAAAGAAACCTAATCATTGTTTTTTCATTATCCATAGATGAATTACTTATTCATTGTTTTTTTCATTATCCATCGATGAATCTAGCAAAGGGACATGAAGCTCCAAAGTGTTGAAAGAGGGGAAGAATAAAAGCTCTTATGGTCATGCACTTAGCGTGTGTCTGAGTGATCAGTTTAACATAAATGTATAAGAGTAATTATCAAGATACTAAGGCATCTCACATACACTTAAATATTTTTTAAAGTCACTCTTATTTTACAAAAACACCGAAAAAGTTTTTATACATATACTTAATTGATCAATGACTTGTTTAATCAATTGAGTGCTTTTTACACTATTTAACTGATTATCATATTAGGGTTAATCTATTAACACATTTGTAATTCCTCCAATAGATTATAGGATCCTTTAATTTATTAATGATAATGTAATTCAAAAATCTTTCTTACTTGGCTCGTCTAATTGATTACCAACTAGGGTTATCAATTATAACATTTAAAACGCCCATGATCATTTCCTTTTTGAGCCATATTTTTTCCTATATAAATAAGACTTCTTCTTATTTAATTGAACATCACAATTTGAATTTGAAATCTCTCTTTCTCACTTTCTACCCTCTTCTTCTACTCTTTATATTCTTTCACCAAAGTTTCCTTAGTGTTGAGAGAGTGAAAAATACTTGTGAGAATTTTGTTGTACATGTGTTGTGGTATCATATTTACTTAAGAATTTATTTTCTCTTGTATAATATATTTGTAAGAATTGTTGGCTGTTTCTTGAAATTAACCTGTTAAAATCTCTATTTGTTTATTGAGTTTTCCTTATAAAAAACTCTACTTTGTTCTTGAGCTTAGTCTGGTAAAAGCTCTATTTGGTCTATGATATCATCTTGTTAAAATATATTTTTTTTTGTTTGAATAATATATTTTTTTGGTTGTAAAAAAGGTTCGTGGGCATATCTTGTGAAAATCTCAAGACATATTTAATGGAAAATCTCAGGAAGAAACTTTTGGGAGCAGAAGTAGGTCAAATGGTTAGGAAAGATCTATATAAATATCTAGTGCATTTCTCTCTTCCCTTATCCTTTTTCGTCCCGTTATTTATTTCTCTCCTCTATATTTATTTCTCTTTATCTCTATGTTATTCTTTTATTGATTATTCTTCTGCTTAATCTTTGTTTGTTTTATAAAATTATCTTAAACATTTTTATATATTAATGTTTATTGTATTTGGACTTCAATTTTCAACCATCAAAATTCACCTCACTCTTGTGTTTTGAGTTACTTGGTCAATAAGAAATACAAATAACTTGTATACACAATTCTATCAAATGATCTACACTAGGGGAAAGAGCATATCTCCGATTTAATATACTTCCAAGAGTTACAAAATTTTAAAATTAAGTTACAAGAAAATAATCACCCAAGATCACAAAAAAACCTTTTCTACCCAAGTGTTTCCCAATCTCTTCAAATATATGAATCATACAAGCTCAATGTGTTAAGAAGTGTTTCTCAATTCCATTTAGACATCTCCAAGGAGTTCTCGAAACCTAAGAACACACTCTTTGAAATTTAGCCTTGGCTCTCTAAGATTATCACTAGTATTCTAGAAAACCCTCTCCAAGATTACCACTAAAGTTCTGAAGGTTGTGAAGACAATAATGATAGAGATACACATTTATAAGTGTTGAAACCCAATAGATCCATTAGAAGCAAAAAAAACAATTTATGAACAAATCCATGAACCAACACAACAAAGCCCATTAGACACGAACCAAGAAAATTGGACCCAAAATTTGATGGACTGAACCGCCCATTGGACCCAAAACAATTGTTGCTCCTTCACTGCCGGCTATACTTCTTGGATAATTTTTGATTTGGTGAAATCTCAATACATGTTTCCTTTCTCTTCATCACTTAATGTTTTATGGTATAATTCATATTAGGAATCTCCACCTTAATTGAGTCTTCTCGGCCATAGTTTCTAAAATCTTCATCCCCAGGTATTTACTTTTTTCCCTGATAAGACTCACTAGAAGTATACATCTGCAATTGATAACTTTGATCCTCTAGGTTCCATTTCCAATAGCGCATAACCCTTACTACCTTCAGATATCCATTAAAGACAAAATTTATAACTTTATTGTACTTGTCAAAAAGTACACGTGTGCGTGATATTCCTACACAAGTAGGGTATACTCGGAGGGCTTAGTAGTTTTATGATGGTTATGGCTCTCCCACATCGACAAGAGGCCCGATATGGTGGTGTTTATGGTGTTTTTGGTGGTACGAGAGAGGCCAATTCACATGAGGTGAAAGGCTCTGTGTATAATTGTTATGATGAGTCAATTGTGTTATATTCATCTCTTGTTAAGAGAGATGTATTTATATAGGCCCTTGGGCCTAAGGTTTAGGAAAACCTAATAAGAAGTAACTACTCCTCCTTGACTGGCGGAGACTGTTAGCAACTTATTTTCTAGGAAGTCATGGTAAGACTCAGTCTACATGACTATTAGAGAGATAGTGGTACTGTTCACATGTCTATCTTGAGGGTGAGCACCCATGCTATGCAAAGGAAGCTCCTGGGAGATACCTCAAGAGGAGGTGACCCCTTGTGTCACTCTTATTTGGGACTCTAATAAATATAACACTACACAATACCTCGAGCACAAGGGCTTTTAAAAGGGCTAAGTATTTTAAGGCTTATTTTAGATTTTTGTCCCGTGGTATGGGGCGAGTCCTTTGATGTGAGACATGTGCTTATTTTGGGGCATGATCCTCTTTGAATGATATTCGAGTCCCTTAGCTTTGGGCGAGTCCCATAGCTTGGGACGAGTCCCTCAACTGAAGGCGACCTTTTAAATAGGATGTGAGCCCCTCAACTTGGAGTGAGTCCCTTAGTTGATGATGAGTCCCTTAACTAAAGGCGTCCTTTAAAATGGGAGGCAAATCCCTCAGCATAAGGATGAGTCCCTCAGCTGAAGGCAACCTTAAATGGGAGGTGAGTCCTTTTTATATTAGCATAAGCCCCTTAGTTATGGGTGAGTCACCCCCCTATTAGATGTCTCCTAAATAACTAGGATGTCAGCTGGGGATATCAATCATTAATCATTTAGACAATCATGCTTGTTTATATTTAATGTAAGTAATAATGTCCTATTTTTTAAGACACTAAACATCAATGTCACGTGCTACAAGCATACAAAGATTTTCAAATATCTGAGGGAGCCTAAAATATTACTTTTGACTTTAACTTCCTTATAAAATATCCTCCTTTTATTGTATTGCTCTATTTTGTTCTCACGACTTTTACCAGCTCTTCCATAATCTGCTCAGCTTCCCTAGATGCTCCTAATTCCTTGTTTCCAACCCTCTCAGTATGTATTTTTATTTTCCTTCCTTTTTTAGTAGTTGTAAGTAGGGATTGCAAGGAAGGTTCAAAATAGTTTTTAGGTTAGTATAAACTATGGAATTTAAATATTATAGTCACCCCTTTGACGATTGTGACAATGATGGTGATTTCTTTTCGTTCTTCCCAAGAATAAAAAGATAATGGTTAAGATGCAACACCCCGATTTTTTTATCCGAATTTTTATTTAATTAATATTTTAATTTTTTGGTGTTCTTCTTCTTCTTCTTCTTCTTATTATTATTATTATTAGTATTATTATTATTATTATGGTTATTATTATTATTATTATTATTATTATTATTATTATTATTATTATTTAAAATATATTTTTATTATTTTATTGTTAGAATTATTATAATTACCATTAATAATCATGAATTATTGGAGTTTTATTATTAAAAAATAAAATAGTAGAAATAAAATGGAATAGTTAAAATAAATGGGAATTAATGAAAATAAAGTAATTAAAATAAAATATGGGTTTGCTTTAAATAAAAATATGGGGAGTTTTGAGAAACCACGTATCAATAGAGAGAGAAAAGAAGAAAAGAGGCAGACCCTAGAAGAGAGAAGGCGAAGTAGGATCTCCCATCACTAAGAATCGAGATTTCTATTTTATTGAGGTAAGGGGGGAGATTTTTCTATATTTGGCGTTTAAGCTATGGGATAGTGGATATTTCCTTAGCCCATGTTCTTTGTTATTTTCTTTGTGTATTGTTATCATTTGAATCATGTAAGGTTTGTGCAAAACCTTTATGATTATATTGTATATGTGATATGGCCTATTATGTTAATGGCGAAATTCTGTGTAAAAATGTTATAAATTTGAATTATCGATGTTAAATATGGATGATTGTTGTTATATGTGTTGGATTGTATTGTTTATTTTACGTGAAATTGTTGTTTATTCATATGAGACTTGGAACCGCTTTAGTAAAATTGAAATAAGTTGAAATAAGTCGAAATAACTTGAAATAAGTTAAAAAAGTTGAAATAAGTTGAATAATTCGAAATAAGTTGAAATAAATCAAAATAATTGAAATAAGTTTATATGTTGGAAAAAGTTAAAAATATCAAGGAAAACTCATAAATATTGCAGAAAACAGATGAGAGTATTGGTCATCTTGTTTCACCCATAACTTGAATTTCGTAAGTTCGTTTGAGGTTCGACCATTTGCGTTGGAATACTAATGTGATAATATTTATGTTGAAATAAGGAAATAGGGTATAGGAGCGCTACATTAGTAAAAATTCACTGGTTCTTATACCAGAAGCATAGCCAAGTTTCAATCGGTATTGGTTATCTTGTTTCACGCGTGGCTTGGGTTTTGTAAGTTCGTTTGGAGTACAGTCAGTTACTTTGGAAAGCTAAGACATAGATCTTTCTTAGGGTAATGAACTCATGATGTTTAAACGTGTAAATGATGCTTGTATTCCATATTTCTCTTAACATATTTGAATCTTCCATGTAATCCTTCTATTGCATGTGATAACATTTATTAACTAATGAATATTGTTGACTATGTGATACTCAGGAAAGTAATGAAAAAACCTATCTTATGGTAAGTAAATCACGATTATTATATGTATGAAAAATGTTGTGAATAGTTGATATTTTTTTAGAGAAGTAATTATATATAATTAGTGAGAAATAATTAAGATTTAAAATTCTGCAACTTGCAATTAGTATACCCTGTTAGTCTTTTGTCTATAACTTTAGTTACATAGATCTTTTAGGAGTGAAATTGAGTCCGTTAGAAACTATACAAGATTTAACACAAGATAGATTTTGGTTTCGACCAATTCTATTGTGGTAAAGGATAGAAAACTGAACTGCAAGTTCAGCTAATATGTTTAAAATTCTACAACACAATTATTTGACAAGTTGTTAGTATTTTAGACACAACTCACTCTAGACAAGTCCTTTAAGAGTAAACCTTATATCATAATAAAATAGACAAAATTCCTACATATTATACTCAATAAGTCATTTCATTAATCTCATTAGGCGAAATGCTAGTTACAAGTCTGACAAAACATTCTCCTCGGTGCCAGTACCAATTTCTATTGTCCGATTAAACTCTCCCAATTGGGATCTTTAATCCAAAAATAAAATTATAGTCTTAAAATAGAAATTATAAACTTTACAAAACATGTTCATTTACTTTATTACGACTCTATTTTTATATTTTAAAGAATTGTTCGAACCCAAGGTATGACTAGTAGAAAACATTATGTCGGGTGTGTGCACCGGTTCCTATTGTTTAATTGAACTATATTGATTGAGATCATAAGTACTAAAATAAAAAAAACATAGTCTTAAAATAGACATTCTAAGCTTTTCAAAACATGTTAATTTACTTGATTCCGACTTTGTTTGTTATTTTAAAGAATTAATCGAACCTGAGTTATGACTAGTAGAAAACATTTTGTCCGATGTCTGCACCAATTCCTATTGTTTGAATATATTTTATTGATTGAGATCTTAAGTCCTAAAATAAAAATTATAGTCTTAAAATAGACACTCTAAGATTTCCAAAACATATTCACTTACTTGATTTTGACTCCATTTGGTATTTTAAATAATCATTTAAAATTGAGGTATGATTAGTAGAAAACATGTTTCAGGACTGTTTATATGAACATTGTTACATAAAGTGAATGACCATGTGAATACTCTTGGGTTTGATAAGAACCAGTTTTGATTATGTTGAAGGCTCGATAATAACTAGTGTTTGTCTTAACCGAAAGTGTTGATATTATTAGGTTTGTAAGAACCAATGTAAGCATTAACTTACACTGTTGATATGTTTAGGTTCGTAACAACCAGTGTTGATATGTTTAGGTTCATAAGAACCAGTGTTTATATGTTTAGGTTAAAAAAGAATCAATGTTGATATGTTTTGGTTCGTAAGCACCGATGTTGATATGTTTAGATTTGTAAGAATCAATGTTGATATGTTTAGGTTAAAAAAACTAGTAGTGATATGTTTAGGTTTGCAAGAAGTGGTGTTGATATGTTTAGGTTTAAAAGAACCAATGTTGATTTATTTAGTTTCATAAGAACCAGTGTTGATATGTTTAGGTTAGTAAGTACCAGTGTTGATATGTTTAGGTTCAGAAGAACCAATATTGATATGTTTAGGTTCGCAAGAACCTGTGTTGATATGTTTAGGTTCGCAAGAACCAATGTTAGCCTTAACCGACAATGTATAATTGGCGTAGGAGGTTCAGATGGAAAATTGCATTTGTTATAGCATCATGCATCATATATATTGAAGTTAGCTTAGGAATTTGGTCCAGTGTTGAGGACTTCGGTATAGTGTTGAGGACTCTGTTCCACTGTTGAGGACTTTGGTCCTGTGTTGAGGATCACTTAGTAAAATAACTCTGATATCTAGTGATGGTACCACATGCATGGGAATAGAGGAGATGAGCATTGGATATTTAATTTTTTCTATTTGTTGAAAGCATGGTTGTGTTGACGGTAAATGATGTGGTTTACTATCCTTTCTATTTTTAAATGATTTAGTTTATAGAATGTATTCTCACTCCTCATTGCTTCTATATTTCTATATATGTATCTTATGTATATGATTCTTAGGTCGAGACTGAGGAGTGATAGCTGTTGAGTTTATGGAGGACAATGTAGTTGGCCTCTTTAGTTGTTTGCTTTTATGTTTTGTTCGCCAGACCTTTTGTTGGCTGTTAGTATTATTCCAAATCTTCCTTTAATATTGTAACATCGGGTTGGAATATTTATTATGTCTTATGATTTGTTTTAAACTTAATTATTATGCTATATTATAATTTAAATTCCACCTTTAAAATAAAAGTTGAATGTTTTGTCAATGTGACACCCATATTTTATACAAATATTTTTCACAAATGTTTTATAAAATTATTACTAAGGTTTAAGGTGTTACATAGTTGGTATAAGAGCTAGGTCGGTCCATCCGGCATTAGGTGTTAATAATTTGTTATACCCTCGTGTACGACATGTATATTAACACCTTAAGGCAATGGTTGTAACACCCTGAATTCTAGATTAATTATTTAATTAATTTAGTGTGAATATATGAGTCATTGTGAAGTATTTGATATATATATATATATATATATATATATATATATATATATATATATATATATATATATATATATATATATATATATATATATATATATATATATATATATATATATATATGATGTTTTGGTGTTTCTATGAGAGTCCTAGTGGTGATTTGTGATATTTCGATGAATATGAGGTATACTATGGTGTCTAGATGAATTTGATATTTAAAATGATGATTTGTGTGGTGTAGTGGTAATTAAGATGATTGAGAGGATTTTTAGTAATTTAGAATAATTAGAATAATTAGTTAGAATTTTTTTAATTAGAAAATAGAGTAATATTGGTGTTAGTGATGATAAGGGCAAGATAGTCATTTGGAAAGAATAAGTGAGGACAATAGTAGAAGAACATATTAGGAGTCCCAGAGGGTAAGTTTGGTATAAGGAAGATTTGAGAATTGGAACGCTCATTCTGTGCAATCATAACACTGTGAGAAGAGCGATGTGAAGAGGCAATGCTAGGGCATATAGAGGCAAGAAGATTTTGTGATAGAACACCAAGAGGTTAGATTGCTGCTATAATCTAAGGTAAGGGGAATTTTATCATTTCTATTATAATTGATCTAAGGTTTAGATAATTGTAGGTTTGTTTTAGGTTTTGGTTGATGATGATTATATGGTATTTGATGATGAGTTGATGAAACTATGGTGTGTAATGGTATATAATTGATGTATATGATGTATGGTATTTTGGGATGTTGTTATATGACGATACCATGGGAAATAATGATGATTGGAGACCTGAAATATGGTAGAATCGGACAAAAATCAGACTGGTGCAATATAGAGATCTCAACAGGAAGTTGCATTTCAGCTATGCGTCGTCAGGCAATGAGGAGTGTCACCGGGCGATGCTGTTGTCTCTTGGGAGTCTCTAGGCGAAACGCGGGGCAATGGATGGCAGAGAAGAGGAATGTTACTAGAGTGTGTCGCTCGCACCATCACCGGGAGAAGCAGACGCAAAGAGTGTGTCACCAGGTGATGAAGGTTATGTTGTCGGGCGATGGTGTCCATAATGGAAAAGGTGAGTTGTCGCTCCCATGTTGTTGGGTGAGATGTAGGCGACAAACATCAAGAGGATTTTTCAAAGAGTCGTAACTTGAGTTTTAGAACTTGGTTTGACGTGTCGTTCAAAGTGTTGGATAGCTAACGTGATGAATTTTAGTTGGACGGAATAAAATGAGAAATAAGAAGTATTTTCTCAATACCTAAGCTAGGATGAAGTTAGGTTCCCCTTGTTGGATTATGATGATGTTTCACTTATTAAGATGATATGATGATATTATGATGATGCTTTATTTATTAAGATGACATAATGATGTCATTATGATGCTTTGTTTATTATGATGGTATGATGATGTTATGATGATATTTTGTTTACTATGATGATATAATGGTGTTGTGATGAATTCATGAATGATGATGCGTTTTGACTAGTCGTGGTCGTATTTATTGTGTTGTTGCGCATATCGTGGCATAGTTTAGTACTTCGGTCCACTGATATTAAGACTTTGATCCAGTGATGAAGATATGAAGATAGTCTAGTGAAGGCATCAATCCCATTGTGTGGATTGAGTGCAAAATTGTGAAGTGCTCTGGTTCCAAGTGAGAATCGATCCTATTGATGGAGACCTTAGGAGATAACAATGACTGAGTCATCAGTGATGTTTTGGTACCACATGCATGAGTCTATGATGTTGTATTTCATTATAAGTGACATTGCATAATGATGTGATTTAAATTATGCTTGTTTATGAATGGTGTTTTAATGATATGTTGTTATGTATTGATGAGGTTGTGAAGGTGTGAGTATAACATGAGGTTTTGATGATGTGTGATGCCTTGCCTATGTGCATGTTATAACGCCCCAATTTTATTTAATTGTTTTTCATGGTTTAATTATGTGGTGTTGTGCACTTATATGCATTAATGAGTGTTTTGATGTGTTGTGATACCCTTGGCATGAGATAGTTATCTTAGAAATATAGAAATTAAGGTGTTATGTATCCATTTATTTTGAGCAAATTGTGTTTGATTGAGATGATGCAACATTCTAAATGCGTAGAAAAAAAGATTACTCCGATTCTATTATTATTAATTCCAGGGAATTTAGGGTGTTATAATTGGTATCAGAGCGGGTTGGTCTATCCAACCAATTTGTCTAATGTTGTTTGTTCCTTAGTACGCGACAAGTGTGTGAAACACTGTCGGTGCTTGCTTGCTTTTCTAATAAGTTGTTTGCAGAAGTGGGATTGAAACAAGTGGGGGGGAAATCCCGTGCTTCTCCAAGATGGTTCAGGTGTGAACAATTAGTTCAGTGTGCTGTGAATCGCATAAGTGCAAAGATTGACGAAGCCGTGTTGTTTCCCGAATTCAGAGGAAGTACGAATTCAAGATTTAAGTCTAACAATCAGACAAAGTGTTATTGAGGGGAAATGATCAGGTACTCGTGTTCTTCACATATCTAGAAGTGTAGGGCGATGTTATGGCTAATGATGTGCCCGTTGTGGGTGAGTCTTGATGTTCTCTCGGAGATAATTGCGACTTGTCGTTAGAGTGAAATGTTGGATTAACTTGATGTTATCCTTGGAGTGGACTATCTAAAGTGAAACCAAGTGATTACGAATTACTTTGATGAGTCGATGCATATTATTATGCCAAAGGATATCTATTAAGCAAAGTAGGATGACTTTTAGAAGGTGAAGCTCAGACGGTTGCAATGTTTCAGCACTGCCAGTTGATTGTGAAGTTGGCAATGTTGAGTTAGCATCGTGTGTGATGTCGATGATTTGAATGGTGATAGAGTGATAAATTGATGTAAATTTTATGTTGGAATCACATATGTGAAATGTTGTTGATGTTGTTGGAGGTTTATGGATCGCGAGTCAGAGACGAAACTCGAAGATATTAGTAGCCTTGTGAAAAGAGTTGGAATTGTGATGTTTTAGAAACTGAATTTTGAAGAAATTAATGCGTCTCTCGAGTTATGAGAATAATGGGGTTTCAGATATATGTTGGAATGGATTTTGTACACAGAAAATGACAAAAAACTACTTCTGTTCGCTGGTACCCAGTTACCATATATGGGTACCCGAGTACACTGGATGAAAATCAGTAGAACTTAAAAAATTTATAACTGGAGTTCTGGATGTCCGACTTGAGTTCCATTTGAAGTGCTAGAAAGCTAACATGATGAACTTTTTTTTAAAAATGGTTTTAGAACCTGGAAGTAATTTATTTGTCACATGATAATGTTGGATGAGAGGTGGAATTTGATGTTGATCTCGTGCTTGGTACCAGACTTGTTCTTATGGCATCATACAAGATGTCAATTCAAAGTTGGGAGAATTGGAGAAGTTATTAGAATATGTGTGGAGAAGTAGATTTGTAAAACCGAATGTATCATTTTGGTAACTGTGATGTCATTAGTTAAGGAAAAATAAAGTAGTGTGAAATTGTATATGGAGTAGTGATAATTGATTAAAGTAGTGGTTGAGGTTACATATCCACTTCAGATAATTGACATTTGAATAGACCAACTGGGAGGCGAGTATGTTCTCAGTATAATTGAAATGGGATCAGATTATCTTTAGATACAGATGAAGAGTAAGGATAGTAAGAGGTCAACTTTTATAAATCACTGAAGTTATTTTGAATAATTAGATTAGTTCGTTGCGGTATTTACTGAGGACATTTTGATTTAGTCGAAGTTAGAAACATGAAACATTAAATGTCATGATTCAAAATTTGGTTTTGAAAGGGAATAAAATGTATGTTAGGATGTCAGGATAGATCATGATTGAAGAGGTGAATTTTATTGAACATTGTTATTTCAAATGAAGATATATGTGGAATCTATTCAAAGTAAACAGAGGTCTATATTGAGAGGCTCTGAAATTGGTTATGGAGACTAGAAGCTTTTCAGGATTAACTGGTTATTATCGCAGTTTGCTTGAGATGAGGTCATGTGAGATATGTTGTTAGTGAATTAGTTAAGGAAATGAGATGTTTGACATTAGTAAGGATATGAATGTATTAGATAAGTGCATAGAGATTCAATTTATGCCGAATAAGGATGATTATAATGACAATAGTTTTTAAGGAGAAGAGAAGTAATTCTAGAGGAAAGACAAATTCAAAAAGAATTGGAATCATGGATATGACGGAAAAGTATAGACATGAGTTAGGGAGAAATTGAGGAGTTCTATCACCAACCATATGAAGGAATGGTAGTGTTGAGATTATGATTAGAATGAGATCCAAATGCGAGGTTAAAGGAAAGCGTAAGGATTTATTGATATGGTCAAAGTATTCTAACTGGATAAAGACTTCTTTTGGAACGAAACAATTTGGATTATACTTGGTGTAGTAGTTTTCCTGTATTAGAATATACTTAATAATTGTGTTGTGCTTCATGCGTGTAAAGGAGACTATGAAATGGATTTTTGGCGTTTATGTATCATTGATGAGGTAGAAATGAAGGAAATTAAGAAAAATGTTTGTAAGTCTTGGAGAGATTGTTGGACATTATGCTCAGGTAACTTTGAGCATAAGGTGAAGGACGCCATTATAGTTGGGTACTCATGATTTATGCCACCATTATGGTTGTCAGCTACATATTGAAAATTGAGGAATTGATCACCCTTGATCTCTTGTTGATAGTACGCGGGATCATGTTAGATGGTGTAAGTGTTTGTTAGCAGCAATTTTGGTAAAACACTAACTTGATAATGTTTTGCTAAATGTCTTGACATTTAAAGAAAACTAGTTTTGAATGATGTCAAAGAAGATGTCTTGACATCTGCCTCCTGATCTCAACGTGACTTCATATCTGTTTCTAGTTTTCTGTTTCCTGTTTTTATGCGCGCCATTATTCAGGATTTGTGACTCATAGTTTGCAAAACATATGGAGGAATATTTTTCTATTTGTATTATCCTTATGGATTACATCTTGGCCTGTTTTCATGGAAATATTCAAGGGATTAGAATATTTGTTTTTCAGCCCAAGCCCACTGCTGCGCCTTTATAAGGACTTGCATCCTTATTCATGAAACCACAACTTTTAAAGAATAATACATTCTTTCTGTTTTAGGAGTCTAAGTATTTTTAATTGTAATACACTCTAAGTATTGGTTTAATACTTGAGTTATAATTTGAGTTGTTAATTGTGGATCATTCATAAGCTTTTAAGTATTGAATGACTGAAGTCCTTAAAACTTAATATTTTTATTGTTCTTCACTATTAGTGATTGAAGGTATTTGAGGAGGGCCTCATATCTAGGTGTGTCTTAGGTAGAAGTATAGCACGGGTAGTGATTAAGTAATTAGATCGTAAACTGGTTGTTTATTAAGGTTCTAAGAATTGATACTATTTAATAGACTTGTCCCTGGCTTGGTAGCCCCCCAGAGTAGGTGTTGTTGTACACCGAATTGGGTTAACAATCCCTTGTGTTTTTACTGCTTTTAATATTATAGTATTGTCCTTAGATATTTGTGTCGTGACATCTCCTTCGACATCACATATCTGATACCAGAATTTCAAATGGGATATACTTATCGAGCCAACTTGATGATGTGTAAAGTGAATTGGCGTTTTATCAAGAGGATAGTTGTTCACCATTCTGTGTGAACCTAATACAAAGAGTGTCTATAAAAGAGTTGGGACTTATTGAATAATTCAGAGACTTGAGTTGGTATGCGAGCTAACGCTGTAGAGTGGAAGGTTGAGGATGTCGAAAAGTAAACATTGATTCTCTGGTAGATACTAAAGAGAGATAGAAGATAGATGTAAAAATTATAGACTGACAGTGGATGGAAATCAAAAAGAAGACAATGACTTAGAGTAGTAATCAGAGTGGCGTAGCAGAAGCGTGATGCATCATAGCTTGTTATGCGAGTATGATTTATTGGAGTCAACGATTAAACATTCGAAGCTACGAGGATATTGAAAACTATTGTACATTCCAAACTGGAAGTGATAGGTGAAAGGTTGGTATATTATTCGTGTTACTGCCATTTTAATAAATATATTGAATTGCATGCTCGATTGGTGAAACGTAACATTGTGGTACTGGTGTATGTGTCAATGTTGTCGATATTGCAGTGTAATGAGGTGATAAATCATGTACCCTAGGGTGATGGGACAAGAGTGAAATGAACCTATGCGCGTTCATAACTCGGTAACATTGCAACTTGTTTGATTATTGTGGTTAGCAATACGGAATGTTGATTAGTGGTATCCGAAATGTTGCCAAACAAGTCGTGGGAGTTGAAGAGTAGGATGCAAGAGTCGTACCCATAGTTGTTTTATCAGGTAAATTTGAAGGACGGAAATATTCTAAGTGGGGGAGAGTTGTAACGCTCCAATTTTATATAATTGTTTTTCATGATTTAATTATATGGTGTTATGCATTTATATGCGTTAATGGGTGTTTTGTTGTGTTGTGATACCCTTGGTATGGGGTAGTTACCTTAGAAATATATAAATTAAGGTGTTATGTATCCATTTATTTTGAGCATATTGTGTTTGATTGAGATGATGTAGCATCCTAAATGCGTAGAAAAAAAAGATTACTCTGATTCTATTATTTTTAATCGCTGGGGAATTTATGGTGTTACACATGTCTATTATATTTATTCCTTATGTCTTTCTATAATGATTATGATTTACTCGCGATTTAGGAACTCGTCCGTAATTCAACTGAGGTGTCGATATTTAGAAACCTGTCCGTAATTTAACTGAGGTGTCGAGATTTAGGAACTCGTCCGTAATTCAACTGAGGTGTCGAGATTTAGGAACCTGTCCGTAATTCAACTGAGGTTTCGAGATTTAGGAACCCGTCCGTAATTCAACTGAGGTGTCGAGATTTAGGAACCTGTCCGTAATTCAACTGGGGTGTCGAGATTTAGGAACCTGTCAGTAATTCAACTGAGGTGTCGAGATTTAGGAACCTGTCCGTAATTCAACTGGGGTGAATATTTCCGCTGAGATTTAGGAACATCGTCCATACTTCAACTGGAGAAATAACTTCGCTGAGATTTAGGAGCTCGTCCGTAATTCAACTAAGGAAATAACTTCGCTGAGATTTAGGAGCTTGTCCGTAATTCAACTAAGAAACCATCTCTGTTGAGATTTAGGAACTCGTCCGTAATTCAACCGAGGAACATATCTGTCGAGATTTAGGAATTTGTCTGTAATTCGACTATTTTGCTGAGATTTAGGAGCCTGTCCGTAATTCAACTAGAGAAACAACTCTGCTGAGATTTAGGAACATCGTCCGTAGTTCAACTGAGATAACATCTGTCGAGATTTAGGAACTCGTCCGTAATTCGACTGAGGGAGTATTTATGCTGAGATTTAGGAGCTTGTCTGTAATTCAACTGCTTTGCTGAGATTTAGGAGCTTATCCGTAATTCAACAACTTTGCTGAGATTTAGGAACATGTCTGTAATTCAACTGATAAAGTATCTGTCTAGATTTAGGAACCCGTCCATAATTCGACTGAGGTAGAATAATTTCGCTGAGATTTAGGAGGTCGTCCGTAATTCAACAACTTTGTTGAGATTTAAGAACATCGTCCGTAATTCAACTGATGTAAAAGCTTCATAGCTTGAATTTTGTGAAAATCTGTCCTGAAAGGTAAAGGTTAGCTGTATGTAATGCATGATATGTATAATGCAATGATATTCTCAAAATAAATGAGATTGTGTTGTGTGATGCATATATGCATGTGTCATGATGTATGGAAATGTGATGTTTTTAGCTGGGGAAAATAAATCCCAGATTGCTGTTGGAGAAAAGAATTTAACTCTTCGTTCCCGTTGGAGATGATGGATGAAGATATTTGTGAGAATAAGCCTGCAGGAGAGGATAACTTTGCTGGGGAATAAACTGATGAGAGAATGACTCTGTGGGGAAGAGATGTTATGTTGAAGATTCCGTTGATAAATTCAGATGGGGATGAATTACCGCTGTTGGGGATAGTGAAACCTTGTTGGGGATTGAATTCCTGTTTTGTGAAAGGAAAAAACTCCGCTGGGGATGACTTTCCAATGGTGACTTTACTGAGGATAGCCGTCTTAGAATTTACTGGGGATGATCCTCCGGAGTCTACTGGGGATAATTCTTCCAACTCCACTGGGGATACTTTTATACTCCGCTGGGGATGATAAGACTTTTCAGACTGCGCTGGGGATAATTGTCTAGTGTTAGTGATGGATAAATTCTGCTTGGGGAGAATGTTACCGATTCATTCACAGTTGCGAGCCTCAGATGGGGAGAGCTAACACCAGTAACTTTCTCTTACTCTGCGGGGAATGAATGTACTTTCAATCGTTTCCTCCAGCTAGGTCTATCCCTATACCTGGTGGACAAAACAACTGTACGGTTTGGATATTTCCCGTTTGCCCCTATTTCTGATATTACAAGTAATTGTCTTTTGTTTCGTATGTAAATATTTATGAGCAGCAATCAATGTCAAATGCATATATCAAAAACTGAACATTGGACGTTCTTTGCAAAACAAAACAGAAAAATGAAAACAGTTTGAAATTTATTTGTAAAGATGACTTGTATTGATTTTGAAGTTAGCCTGTAAATAGGCATCTTTTGTACAAGAGGCTGACGTCCTAGTAAGAGAACGCCGCCGAACAATAGAGTTTATACAATTTGTGAAAACAAAGAAAAACAGCTATGTGAATAATCCCACTGGGTTCCAACTCTGCTATTGCCTTTATGTCCTCGAGCATCTCATCACTTTGCTACTTGGTTGAAGGTAGATCAGATTGATCAGTGCCATCCGAGCTTGATAGTCGATATTGAAGTCTGGTTGCAAGGTGATCCAATGAGATATAGTGTTAGGCTTTAATCCCTAACTTTTGCCTGGACCGCCCTTTCGGGTTTTCAGTCCACCGGGATACCCTTTTTTGCCCAAGCCGCCTTTTTAGGTTTTCGACTTGTCGGGTGTACAATTTTTTTCATTTTCATCCCTTATTTTTGCCCGAACCCTTTTGGTTCGTCGGGAAGCCCTTATTTTTGCCTAGGCCAGTCAACCTAGCAGGTCTTTGATTATGCGTAATATTTTTTCACTATGTCTACATTGACAGGGTGAGGAGGGTCGTCACCATCCATGGTGGTTAGAATCATCGCTCCTCCTGAGAAAATGTTCTTAACCACAAATGGCCCTTCGTACGTAGGGGTCCCTTTGCCCCTGGGATCACCTCGAGGTAGAATGATATGCTTGATTACCAGATCCCCAACTTGATACTTTTGTCGTTTGACTTTCTTGTTAAATGCCTTGATCATTCTCTTTTGGTATGTTTGACCATGAAAAATAGCAGTAAGTCTCTTCTCGTCGATTAAATTCAGCTGATCAAGCCGGGTCTGAATCCAGTCATCTTCGCTCAAACCTGCATCCTTCATAATCCAAAGAGAGGGTATTTGAATTTCAATGGGAAAGACGGCTTCCATGCCATAAACTAAGGAATAGGGTGTTGCCCCTGTTGACGTCCGCGCTGAGGCACGGTACCCATGAAGAGCAAATGGTAACATCTCGTGCCAATCTTTGTATGTCATGAAGATGTGAAAAACACAAGAAGGGGGGTTGAATTGTAAAACTTAAATCAAATGCTTAGACAATACAGTATTTTTATCCTGGTTCGTTTGATCTCAAACTACTCCAGTCCACCCGTCAAGGTGATTTCGCCTCTCTCCAACGAGGTCTTAATCCACTATATTCAAAGGATTACAACAGCTACTTTAACAACTGTTAAAGCCTTCTTGAGTATAACCACAAACCGGTTTATCTCAAGGAAATATTTTACAAATAATTTGAACAATGATGTGTTAACGTTTTCTAATAAAACAATATATCACAACTGTGATAATACACAATTTAAGCTTGGAATAAACTGAATTTGCTAAAGCGTTTGAGTAAGCGTGGTGTTGAAGGCTTGACAAATTATGAGTGCATGCGTGCGTCTTTTCTCAAGCAGATTTGTTTATATAGACAAGGCAGAGATACGTTGTCCATAAAGCCTTTTTAATGATAATAACACACTTCTCTTTTTAAGAAGATCTTGTCTTGAAGAGAGCCATTAGCATTTAATTCTGTCTTGAATACTTAATAGCGCTTCAGAGTCTTCTTTGCTTATGGTAACGCTTCAGAGTGTTCTTTGCTTTAACTTATGATGACGCTACAGAGTGCTGATGACTTGGTAAGGATCTTTGATCAGAGTCAGAGTGTATATGTTTATGCGCAGATTCTGGTCATCAAGCTTCAACGTATGATCTGGTAGCTTCAGCGTGTAGCACATGTTACTGATCTTCTGATGCTTTTGATGCTGATGCTGATTCCATCAGAACTTCTGTATATACAAAACATAATTTTAAGAAGCATATTTGTCTTATATATAAATTTTACAATTTATTTATTCTTTGTATTTTGTTATCATTAAAACTCTAATTAAGGGTTGTAGAATCAAACTATGTTCTAACAATCTCCCCCTTTTTGATGATGACAAAAACTAGATTTTTTTAATTAAAAATAAAGAATAAAAAGTATAGAATTAAGAAGAGAAACTCCCCTAAGTTGATTACTTCCCTTTAATTCCATGAGTCTTTGAGCATCATAACTTTACTGTATCTTTCATCATAATTTTGTACCTGTAAGCTTTTCATAAGAGAGAAATTTAAATGGATCAGAATGTCTAAGACTTATGTCTCAGTAATCTGTTATTGAAAAATATCATTCTTTTTCCCCCTTTTTGTCAGTTATCAAAAAGAACAAAGTAATTAGAGCAAAAATGCGTTTATATTGAAAACCAGAAGCAATGATAAAGTTCAGAACAATGTAAGAAAATTACAGATAAACAAGTTTTAAAGACAAGGAAATTCTAAGAGGGAGGAGGTAGACACGTGAACAAGGTTTCCAACAAGCTCTTGATCTAGATGTTGGTTTCCTGTTGCTGGGTTAACATGCTCTTGATTTCCTCAATTTTGTCGTCCTGTTTATCCATTCTTTCATTCATCAGCATATCAGATCTTTTTAGGTCTTCTAGAGTCTGCTTGTCAAGGGAGGAAGCTTGAGGATCTTCAGAAACTGGATGCTTCTCAGAGCTTTCTGCAATATCCTCTCTTTGACCCAGTGCTTCAGCAGGAATCATCTGCTCTTGAGTATCAGGTTGAACTTTGGATGCTGGACGATGTTCAGACCAGGGAGCAATGTCCAGAGGGAGAACTTCTTCCTTAAGCAGCTGGCTTAGAACTGGACCTTCAATTTCTTTCAGCAGTTTGCTGAAGTTCTGTTGAGCTTGTCCGTAGCTCTGCTCTTGCAACTTATGAGTTTCAGAACATGCCCATCTTCTGAACCTTGTCCAAAGGTAGTCTGATGCAGCAGGATCCACCAGCTCAAGACTAGCTTATTTCATAGAAGTGATCCACTTCTGTACTTCTGTTTCAAATGTCAATAAGCTGGTACTAACATCTGGATGTTTTGGTTTTGGGATAGCTGTTTTGTGGGTTATGGCAGCAAGACGTTCAAAAACTGTTAAGTCAATGACAATCTTGATGTTGTCTTCTGGATTGTTCTTTGGCGAGGGAGTGGGAGAGTCAGGAATTATTATTGGACTTGATGGGGAGTTTGGTGGAGTTGATTCTAGAGAGGAGGGAATTTGGGGAAAATTCACAATGGTACCAAGGGGCATACGAATGGCCAGAGGTTATGTGATTCCAGGAATAGGAATGGTATCAAAATCAACAGTTTGGTTTGATTGATTGTTATGAGGTTCTGGTTCATAGGATTCAGAAGGCCGAGTCTCAGAAGATTGAACTTCTGGTTGAAATAGTTCAGGTTGTGGAGAAGGTGGATGAATTTCTGGTTGAGGAGATGGAGGTAGTGGGATTTCTGGTTGTGGAGAGAGGGGAATTTCTGGTTGTGGTGAGAGGGGAATTTCTGGTTGTGGTGAGAGGGGAATTTCTGGTTGTGCTTCTGTGGTGGTTTTAGGGTTTGGATTTTCTGGCACGGGAGCAGAAGTATGTTGGTCAAAGGTATCTATATCAGATATAACTTTTGAAAGTTCTTGTTGGGTTGCTTCAATATTTGGATTTGGAGGTTGGGAGCGAGATCTTCTAAGAGTTAAGGATTCAGAGGGGTCAAATTCAATGTCAAAGTCATCAAATGTTTGTGGTGTGGGGTTTTCTGATTGAGTGGGAATTGGGATATATGTTGATACAGAAATTGAATCTAAAACAGTTACAAAAGAAGGATTACCTCTCTTTTTAGGAGTCTGCTGGGATGATCCTTCTGCTACAACTTTCCTTTTCTTGGTTTTCTTCAGCACAACTTCTGGAGCCTTCTGCTGCAGATCCTGAATGTTCAGATTTGGTGCTGTACCATCCGCCTTGCAGGCGTCTAGATATCTGACTATTATATCAGGTTTAGAGTCAATCTCTAAGAATAGAGGAAAGTTATCCAGAGGGACTCTTCTGCTGGAGATTGCTGCAAAAGGAGTGACACTGGGTTCCTTCTTGATGTTCTCAATCAACTTCATTTTCTTCAGATTCTTTGCATTCAGCTGTTTGCCAACAGTAGCTTCCAAAGAGCTGATTTGCTGAGCCTCTGTAAGGTGATCTATCAGCTTATTCTCTGTTAGAATATCTGATATAAGTCTTCCTAGGGGTATCCAGTCCCTTTTTGTGTGCTCCTCTTCTCTGGTTTCCTTGACACTAGTCCTTAGATGGTTAAATAACAGATGAGCCAGATTCACCTTAACCTTATGGGAGATGAAATAGATCAAAAATTGCTGATCAATATTGATGTAATCAGGAGAGCTGGTAGGCTTCCTGTGGTTTATGCATCCCAGAATGATCTTGGCCCATATTTTGTGCTGGTCTTTTAAATCCCTTATCTTGCTGGAGGGAAGCCCCAGCGTGAAGATTTCTCTAGCAATTAGGGCAACATCAGCGCATCTTTCAGCCATGTCAATGCAACGTACACCACTACCACTGTAGCCTATTAATCTTGCAATGAGGTCCTCAGTAATAACAATCTTCTTCCCCATTATGTATGAAGTAACTTGATGGTTGGAAGATGAAGCATGAATCCAAAATTCCTTTACCAGAATTGGGAATGTTGGACCCACCAGTCTGTCAAAATATCTTTCCCAGCCTTGAGCCTTAACTTCTTTAGAGAGATTAAACCCATTCTCTTGAAGACTGTTGAAATCCACGATCAATTCTGACAGAACTTCTAGATTTTTGATTGGTGTGAGAAGAGTTCTGTAGGGTTCTTCGTATTGTTTGGAGGAATCTGTTTTCTGAGAACTGGAAGTGGGAATGCTTGAGGAAGCCATGTTCACACGAAGGTTTTGAAGAAATTGAAAGGGTTTTGAGAAAGTATGCAAACTGAAATCAGTAAGATTGAGAGAAAATGAAAGTGAAGGTAAAAGAGTGTAAATGGTGAGAAATGTGTTTAAATAGATTTCTAAACAATTTTGAAAACATAAACGGCAAGAGAGAGAAATTAAATATAATGATTATTAGCATTTAATGATAGCTGATTTTGGGGGATTCAGAAAGATATTGGAACGGTTACCCATGACATGTGTCTCAATGCATCCAATCAGCACTTTTGACCTTTCAGAAACGTGAACGCGTGTTCAGCCTCAGAAGTAGCCGATGACTGGATGAAACTTGTTTGCTTGAGTGAACTGCACATTTCTATCCTTGATTGTGATAGATTCTGATACAATCTGTACTTCTAAAGATCTGAATAAAGATTGATCAGTATTTCACGAAAAAACAAGACAAAGTTCTGAAGGTTAAGATATGGAATCAAAACAATTTTATTCTGGGCAAAGCTTCATGCTGAGATGTTTTAGAATGAAGTTGAACCTATCTTTAGAAAGAGGTTTTGTAAAGATATCAGCCCATTGATGGTCTGTGTTAATAAATTTTAAATTTAGAATCCCTTTATGAATATAGTCCCTAATAAAATGATGTTTTATTTCTATATGCTTAGCCCTAGAATGTAAAATAGGATTTTTACTGAGACAAATAGCAGAAGTATTGTCACAAAGGATATGGATGTTACTCTCAAATATATGGAAGTCCTCAAGTTGACTTTTCATCCAGAGCATTTGTGTACTGCATCCAGCTGCTGCTATGTATTCAGCTTCAGCTGTTGATAGAGCAATTATGGATTGTCTTTTGCTGGACCATGAGATCAGATTTTCTCCCAGAAACTGGAAGCTTCCAGAAGTGCTTTTATGTTCTACTTTGTCTCCAGCGAAATCAGCATCATAGTATCCTATTAAGCTGTAATTACTTGATTTTCTATAAAACAAACCCAGATTAGTAGTACCTTTCAGATACTTGAAAATTCACTTAACTGCTGTTAAGTGAGATTCTCTAGGATCTGATTGGAATCTAGCACAAATGCAAACACTGAATAGAATGTCAGGCCTTGAAGCCGTCAGATAGAGAAGAGAACCAATCATACCTCTGTAGACCTTCTGTTCTACCTTTTTACTTACCTCTTCTCTTTCCAGAATGCACGTGGGATGCATTGGAATCTTTGATGGCTTACATTCTGAGAGATCAAATTTATTCAGAAGTTCTCTGACATATTTGCTCTGATGAATGTAAGTTCCTTCTAGGGTTTGATTAATCTGAATGCCCAGAAAGAATTTTAGTTCCCTCATTAGGCTCATCTCAAATTCTGCCTGCATACATTTAGCAAACTTTCTTCCCAGAGAGGGTTTAGTGGATCCAAATATGATGTCATCAACATAAATCTGACATACTAAAATGTCATTCTTAACTGTCTTACAGAACAAGGTTGTGTCCACTTTCCCTCTGGTGAATTCCTTTTCTAACATGAAGTTACTTATTCTTTCATACCAAGCTCTGGGAGCTTGTTTCAGACCATAGAGTGACTTCTTTAGTTTGAAAACATATTCTGGATTTTTGGAACTTTCAAAACCAGGGGGTTGGTGCACATATATCTCTTCTTCTATATAGCCATTTAAGAATGCACTCTTAACATCCATCTGATACAGAGTGATGCCTTTATTAACAGCAAATGAAATTAAGAGTCTGATAGATTCTAACCTGGAGACTGGAGCAAAGGTTTCTGTATAGTCTATCCCCTCTTGCTGACTATAACCTTGTGCTACCAGTCGTGCTTTGTTTCTGATGACTTCACCTTGTTCGTTCAGTTTGTTTCTGAACACCCATTTTGTACCAATGACGTTGAATCATTTTGGTTTAGGAACTAGATCCCATACGTCATTTCTTGTGAATTGATTTAGCTCCTCTTGCATTGCTAGAATCCAGTCATTGTCCAGAAGTGCTTCATCAATTGTTGTTGGTTCAATTAGAGAAACCAGTCCCATGAGGGATTCTTCAGAGTTTCTGAAGCTAGATCTTGTTATGATTGGATCTTCCTTTCTTCCTAGGATTGTTTCTTCTGGGTGATCCATGCTGCTTCTGGATGGTCGTTTCTGGAGTTGATCAACAGAAGGTGCTGGATTTCTTGCAGTTACTCTTTCTGATGTTGAGGGAGTGTCTCTGTTGAGAGCTTCTGATGATTTGTCTTCAGTACCTGTGAGTTCAACTTCCATACCTGCAAGGAATTCATTCTGCTTTGACTTTTGAGAGTCAAGCTTATCATCAAAACGAACACTGATTGACTCTTCCATAATCTGTGTTTCTGTATTGTATACTCTGTACCCTCTTGAGCGTTCAGAATATCCTAACATAATACACTTTTGTGCTTTAGAGTCAAACTTGTTCAAATAATTTTTGTATTCAGAATAAAACATGTACATCCAAATGGGTTAAAGTAGGAAATGTTGGGCTTTCTGTTCTTCCACAGTTCATATGGAGTCTTTTCCAGAATAGGTCTTATGGAGATTCTATTCTGAATGTAACACACTGTGTTTATTGCCTCTGCCCAGAAGATCTTAGCAACGTTAGTCTTGTTGATCATGGTTCTGGCCATTTCTTGCAATGTTCTGTTCTTTCGTTCTACAACTCCATTTTGCTGGGGAGTTCTAGGACAAGAGAAATCACGCAGAATTCCTTTGTCATTAAAGAATGACTCAAAAATATTTGTTTTCAAATTCTCCACCATGATCACTTCTGACTTTGACGATTCTAAGATCCTTTTCATTCTGAACTTGATTGCAGAAGGTAACAAACACAGAGTGTGACTCGTCCTTGTGCCTTAAGAACTTTACCCATGTTCATCTGCTATAGTCATCTACAATTACTAACCCATACTTCTTGCCACTGACTGAAGCAGTTTTAACTGGTCCAAATAAGTCAATGTTCAGAAGTTCTAATGGCTTGGAGGTGGAAACAACGTTTTTGGATTTGAAAGCTGGTTTTGCAAACTTGCCTTTCTGACATGCTTCACACAGAGCATCTGAATTGAACTTCAGGTTAGGAAGTCCTCTGACCAGATTGAGTTTGTTAATCTGAGATATTCTTCTCATACTAACATGTCCCAATCTTCTGTGCCAGATCCATTGCTCGTTGTTAACAGACACTAGACATTTTACATTCTGACTTTTTAGTTCAGAAAGTTTTATTTTATAAATGTTGTTTTTCCTCTTTCCATTAAATAGGATAGTCCCATCTTTCTGACTAACAACTTTGCATGAATTTTGATTAAATATTATATCATAACCGTTATCACTTAATTGACTTATGGATAACAGATTATGCATTAATCCATCAACTAGTAAAACATTACTTATAGAGGGAAGATTTCCATTACCTACTGTTCCAGAGCCAATGATCTTTCCTCTCTGATTGCCTCCAAAACCTACGTGGCCTCCAGGCTTAAGTTCCAGGATTTGGAACATATGCCTTCTTCCCGTCATGTGTCGTGAGCAGCCAGAGTCCAGGTACCATGATTGGTGTTTTTGCTTTGCTGCTAAAGATATCTGCCACATGTATTATTTTATCCTTAGGTACCCACATTTTCTTGGGTCCTGATTTGTTAGTTTTACCAAAACTCTGGTTGAATTTTGGTTTGATAGAGTAATCACTACTTGTATATTTTATGTCATGTGTGTGCCCATATATAAAGTGTGAATCAAGTGGAGTACGTTTTATAACTAAATCCATGGCATTTTTTGGTGTAGGTACCTTACCTTGATATCCTATCCCTTTTCTGCCATTTCTGCTAACTCCATAGATCATTGAAGCCATTTTGCTTCTGTCTATGTTTTTAGCTAGAAACTTCTGAAAGCTGTGATCATACTCCTTGATGATCTCATCAGCATTGCTGGGAGTTTCAGGGATTGTTTCCTTCTGAGAGTTTTGCAATTGGTTTTCTAAATTTGAAATTTTATCTTTTAACTCAGAATTCTCCAATTTGAGAATCTCAGTCTTATCAGAGTCAGAAGCAAGATTCCTTTTCAGGTTTCTGAATTTGACTCTAATCAGCTGATATCTTTCCAGAATTTCATTAAGGCTTTCAGCTAGTTCAGCCTTAGTAAAGTTTATAGTAAAGTCAGGGAATACCTCTTCTGTATCTGATTCAGATTCTGACTCAGAAGCTTCACTGTCTTCTGTTATGTTTGCCATGAGAGCTATGTTTTCTCTTTCATCATCTGATTCTAAGTCAGCTTCAGATGTGTCAGAATCATCCCATGTAGCCATGGGACTTTTCTTCTTTTCCTTGCCAAACTTCTTTTTGGGCTTCTCTTTCTGATGCTTTGGGCAATCACTTTTGTAGTGCCCTTGCTCGTTACATTCATAGCAGATGATGTCTTTGTTGTTTGGCTTTCTGTTTCCTGAAGAACCTTCAGATCTTCTGTGTCCAGAGGAGGATTCTGACCTTCTGTATCTGGAGAAAGATTCATTCTGATTTTCTGATCTTCTGGGATTCCTGAACTTCCTTTGCCTCTACTTCCACAATTGGTTCACCCTTCTGGAGAGGAGAGATAATTCATCTTCTTCTGATTAGGACCCATCAGAGGTTTCTTCCACAGCCTGCAAAACTTTGGAGTCAGATTTTCTGTTAGATTTTAAAGCTAATGGCTTACCTTGCTTTTGAGGTTCATCTGCTTCTAGCTCTATCTCATGACTTCTGAGGGAGCTGACAAGTTCCTCCAGAGAGATCTTGTTGAGATCCTTGGCTAGCTTAAGCGCTGTGACCATTGGCCTCCATTGTTTTGGCAAGCTTCTGATGATCTTCTTAACGTGATCAATAGTAGAATACCCTTTGTCAAGAAATTTTAGACCAGCAACAAGAATTTGAAATCTTGAAAACATAGTTTCTATTGATTCACTCTCTTTCATCTTGAATGCCTCATACTTCTGAATAAGTGCAAGGGCTTTGGTTTCTTTGACTTGAATGTTACCTTCATGCATCATTCTCAGAGAGTCAAACATATTCTTTGCAGTGTCTCTGTTTGATATCTTCTCATATTCTGAATAAGAGATGGCGCTGAGAAGAATTGTTCTGGCCTTGTGATGATTTCTGAACTCACGCTTTTGCTGATCAGACATTGTTTTCCTGTCAATCTTCTGACCACTTCCATCCACTGGGTGCGTGTATCTATCAGTCACCATGTCCCACAGATCAACATCATGGGCCAGAAAGAAACTCTCTCAATTCTGTCTTTCCAGTAGTCAAAGTTCTCTCCATCAAAGACTGGAGGTTTGCCACTGAATCTGTCTCTTTCTTCATTGTTGTCATTGCTGATGTTTTGATTTGGTCCTGCCATTGTGTTTTTCTGACGCTGGATCTTGTACTAACACGGTTAAGTTTTATAAGCTCAGAACCAGGCGCTCTAATGCCAATTGAAGATGTGAAAAACACAAGAAGGGGGGTTGAATTGTAAAACTTAAATCAAATGCTTAGACAACACAATATTTTTATCCTGGTTCGTTTGATCTCAAACTACTCCAGTCCACCCATCAAGGTGATTTCGCCTCTCTCCAACGAGGTCTTCATCCACTATATTCAAAGGATTACAACAACTACTTTAACAACTATTAAAGCCTTCTTGAGTATAACCACAAACCGGTTTATCTCAAGGAAATCTTTTACAAATAATTTGAACAATGATGTGTTAACATTTTCTAATAAAACAATATATCACAACTGTGATAATACACAATTTAAGCTTGGAATAAACTGAATTTTCTAAAGCGTTTGACTAAGCGTGGTGTTGAAGGCTTGGCAAATTATGAGTGCATGCGTGTGTCTTTTGTCAAGCAGATTTGTTTATATAGACAAGGCAGAGATACGTTGTCCATAAAGCCTTTTTAATGATAATAACGCACTTCCCTTTTTAAGAAGATCTTGTCTTGAAGAGAGCCGTTAGCATTTAATTCTGTCTTGAATACTTAATAGCGCTTGAGAGTCTTCTTTGCTTATGGTAACGCTTCAGAGTGTTCTTTTCTTTAACTTATGATGACGCTTCAGAGTGCTGATGACTTGGTAAGGATCTTTGATCAGAGTCAGAGTGTATATGTTTATGCGCAAATTCTGGTCATCAAGCTTCAGCGTATGATCTGGTAGCTTCAGCGTGTAGCACATGTTACTGATCTTCTGATGCTTCTGATGCTGATGCTGATTCCATCAGAACTTCTGTATATACAAAACATAATTTTAAGAAGCATATTTGTCTTATATATAAATCTTACAATTTATTTATTCTTTGTATTTTTTTATCATCAAAACTCTAATTAAGGGTTGTAGAATCAAACTATGTTCTAACATGTCACCGTCATCTTTTGCACAATCTTCTTAATGTTCTTATTAGCTGCTTCTACAGCCCCATTCATCTTCGGCCGGTAGGGAGAAGAGTTGTGATGCTGTATATTGAACTGTTTGCAGAGTTCGGTGATCATCTTATTGTTGAGATTTGTACCATTGTCCGTAATGATCCTCTCTGGTACACCATATCGACAGATCAGATTGTGCCGAATGAACTGTGCCATGACGTTCTTGGTTACAGTAGCAAAGGAAGCTGCTTCAACCCACTTTGTAAAGTAATCAATAGCTACCAGGATGACACGATTCCCGTTGGATGCCGTAGGTCTGATCTCGCCGATCATGTCGATGCCCCACATTGCAAAAGGCCAAGGAGCTGTCAAAACATTCAGAGGTACTGGAGGTATGTGCACCTTATCAGCATACACTTGGCACTTATGACAGGTCCGAGAATGCTGATAACAGTCTTCTTCCATGGTAGACCAATAATATCCTACCCGTAGGATTTTCTTTGTCATGGTATGTCCACTGGAATGAGTCCCGAAAGTACCTTCATGTAACTCCGCCATAATCCTTTCTGCTTCGTTCTTATCCACACATCTCAGTAAGGTTGAATCATGATTACGCTTGTAAAGAATACCAATACTGATGAAGAACTTTGCCGCAAACCTCCTTAGAAACTTCTTATCATTAACAGATGCACCCTCAGGGTATTCTTAAGCTTCAAGATACCTCTTTACCTCATGAAACCAGGGTTTATCTGCTACCTCTTTAGTCTCAATGTCACATCAATGTGCAGGTTTGTCTAACCTCTCAATGGTAATCTGGGGAGCCTCATTGTCCCATCTGACCTTGAACATAGAAGACATCGTAGCTAGAGCGTCCACCAACTGATTCTCCTCTCTAGGGAAGTGTTCAAAGGTTATATCCTCGAATTGCGGGAGCAACGTCAACATATACTCCTTGTAAGGAATAAGATTAGGGTGTTTCGTATCCCACCCGCCTTTGATCTGACTGATCATGAGAGCGGAATCTCCGAAAACACTTAGAAACTTAATCCTTAGGTCAATAGCTGCTCGAAGACCCATGATGCATGCTTCATACTCCGCCATGTTGTTGGTGCAGTTGAAACATAGTCGGGCGGTGAATGGAGTATGAGAGCCTTCAAGAGATATGATTACGGCACAACCGCCATTACCCAAAGCATTTGAAGCTCCATCAAAGTACATAGACCATCGGGATCCCTCCTCAGGTCCTTCATTCGGTCTAGGTGTCTCACAGTCGGTTACCAACATGATGTTCTCATCCGGGAATTCAAAGTTCATAGACTGGTAACTGTCCACTGCCTGATGTGCCAGATGATCTGCCAACACACTTCCCTTAATTGCCTTTTGGGTTGTATACTGGATGTCATACTCAGTCAAGATCATCTGCCATCTCGATATTCTTCCAGACAAGGCAGGCTTTTCGAAGATATACTTGATTGGATCCATCTTTGATATCAACAGAGTAGTGTGAGTCAGCATATACTGTCTCAGCCGGCGAGCAACCCATGCCAAAGTGCAACAAGTTTTCTCAAGCAACGAGTATTGGGTCTCGCATTCGGTAAACTTTTTGCTAAGGTAATAAATAGCATGCTCTTTTCGGCCAGACTCGTCATGCTGACCCAGTATGCACCCCATTGAATTATTGAGTACTGTCAAGTATAGGATCAAAGGTCTCCCTTCAACTGGAGGCATCAGAATATGTGGTTCTTGGAGATACTCCTTGATCCTTTCAAAAGCGGTCTGACATTCATCGTTCCATCTTACCACTTGATCTTTCTTCAGTAACTTGAATATTGGCTCACAAGTAGCAGTCAGGTGTGAGATGAACCGGGCAATATAGTTCAGACATCCCAGAAAGCCTCTGACTTCTTTTTCAGTTCGGGGAGCTGGCATTTCCTGTATAGCTTTCACCTTTGCAGGATCTACTTGAATACTTTTATCACTCATGACGAAACCCAGCAACTTACCAGACAACACTCCGAAGGTGCACTTGTTCGGGTTTAACCTCAGCCTATACAACTTAAACCTATCAAATAGCTTCTGAAGGTGGTCAAGATGTTCTTCCTCAGTCTGGGATCTTGTAATCATATCGTCAACATATACCTCAATCTCATGATGAATCATGTCGTGGAACAAAGCGACCATGGCGCGCTGATACGTTGCCCCAACATTCTTTAATCCAAAAGGCATGACCTTGTAGCAAAAGGTACCCCATTGAGTAACAAAGGTTGTCTTCTTCATGTCTTCGGGAGCCATTTTAATCTGATTATAACCGGAGAAACCATCCATAAAGGAGAAGACCTTATGTTGTACGGTGTTGTCAACCAGAACGTCGATATGAGGCAGAGGGAAATCATCCTTAGGGCTTGCCCTATTCAGATCCCTATAGTCAACACACATCCGAACCTTACCATCCTTCTTCGGCACTGGAACCACGTTGGCCACCCATTGTGGGTAAGAAGTAACTGCTAGAAAACCGACATCAAACTGTTTCATAACTTCAGCCTTGATTTTCTCAGACATCTCTGGGCGCATTCGGAGAACTTTCTATTTCACTGGCGGACAATCTTCCTTGGTAGGCAAGCGGTGAACCATGATATCAGTATCCAAACCAGACATATCTTCATAAGACCAGGAAAAGATCTCCACATAGTCACACAACATCTGAATCAACCATTTCTTAACACTAGATTCTAAATTTGCACCGATCTTGACCTCTTTCTTATCTTCTTTTGTACCCAGATTCACTGATTCCACTGGCTCTTCATGCGGCTGTATGGCCCTCTCTTCCTGAAGTAATAGTCTAGCAATTTCACCAGGCACTTCGCAATCATCTTCACCTTCGTCCTCGGCTTGGTTGATCGGATTTTCGAAGTCATAACCGGAAGGAGCATAGTCGTTATCAGTGGGATCTAGAGTGGATGTAGACCTGTATATGTGAGTGTGTGTAAAATAGCTGTTTTGCAAGATAAAAAAGAAAAACAAGGAGCGCAAAATTTGAAATGCAAGAAAATGTCCAATGTTTTATTAATGATATATGGAAATGACACACATAAAGCCCTCACAAACAAGGCCACGATGTCTCGGGTAAGGCACCGGGCCGTAAAGCTTAAAAATTGTCTGTTACAAATTTGAAACAAAAGTCTATTACTGGGTAATAAAAGACATTGGCACGAAGTCCTTTGCCGTCCAATTTCTTAGTCCGCCATCGGTAGTCGGGTAGATCCAACTGTCAAACTCAGATTCTTCATCATCGTCTTTAATGGAATTTACTCCCAAATTGTTGATAAACAGGGGAGGTCCTCCGATCCGCGCATGCCAAACAGCCCTTTGAGCTTCTGCAGTGAAACCCAAACCAAACTTGTTAGTCTTATGTGCAAAATCAGGGAGTTGGCCCCAATTCGCACACCCACCTTTCTCAACAACAACCCGAGCATCCTTGAGGGAGGCCATCTTCATTGGAGGATCTTCAGCAACAGTTTCAGTTGATGCCAGCGTCTGAGGGACTTCTTCAAAATGTTGACACGGGGTCTCAATGAACTCCCCGTCCATTTCCACATACCAGAATGAGTTGAGGTGGCTCACCTTGTACTCCTCTTCTCCTCGTACCGTAACAATTTTCCCCTTCACTGGGTACTTTAGAATCTGGTGAAGCGTAGGAGTTACTGCCCCAGCTTTGTGGATCCACAGGCGACCCAGCAAACAAGAGTAAGATGGCCGGATGTCCATCACATCGAATGTAGACGCAAAGATCTGAGAACAAACCTTAACCGGAATATCCACTTCTCCATGTACCATCCTCTTGGACCCGTCAAAGGCCCTAACCACAATGTTACTCGGCTTCAGCACCAAACCTTCATAGTATAACCGGTCTAAAGCTTTCTTGGGTAAAACATTCAGCGAGGACCCAATATCCACCAACACATGAGCTAGAGTAGTGCCCCTACATTCAATAGAGACATGCAGGGCGTTATTGTGATTCTTCCCCTTAGCAGTCAAGTCTGCGTCGGAGAAACCCAACCCATTATCTGTTGTCAGACTAGCCACGCAATCTTTAAACTGATTAGCTGATGTCTCCTGCGGCACGCGCGCAGTCTTCAGGAAAGCAATCAGAGCCTTAGCATGGGCCTCTGAACACAATAATAAAGACAACATAGAGATCTTCGACGGGGTTTTCCCCAGCTGTTCGACTACATTGTAATCGCTTTTCTTAATGATCTTTAAGATCTCCTCTATCTCCTATCTAGAGGCTTCAACAGTAATCTTCTTCGGTGCCTCCATCTGGGCAGGCTCACCAGTGATCCCTTTGCCCCGAGTGTCAGATGACTCAGCGACAGGGGTAAGGATTGGAACTTGAACATGGACAATAACAAATGTACCGACAGGTGTAATAACAATAGGCTTCCGAACAGTCGGTGGAGAGATCTCAGGGGAGAAAAGTCTTCCGCTTCGGGTGACTTTACTAGATCTAACAATGTTGCTGACATCAGTATCATCCTCTTCATCCTTTAAGTCTTGTTTAACCACGTGATAATATACATCAGCCCCATAATGCCACGAGACAGCCTTATCTGACGTATAGGGGATAGGTCCAGGAACAGTGATGATCAATGGAGCGATTCTCGGAACATATGTAATTCTAACAGGCTTTCTCGAGGAAGCCTTGGAAGAATTGTCGAAAATGGTGATTATAGAAATTTCTTCAACAGGAACCAAAGGAATAACAGTCTTCTCAAACAAAATTTCTTTATTATCCATCAGGCGTTGGACACCTGACTTTAATAGATGGCAACCGATAGGTAGGACGAAATACAGATGGCAACTTTCGCCACAACCCAAAAATAAAACGGCTAACAGAAGGTTCTTCTTTACAGTCATCAATGGAGTAGCAATGTCTTCCACAGAGGATACAAACATATCATCATCCACAACATTCACTCCATGATTTGGCATAGGAGCAGTCATAACATTGGGCTTTTCTGGCGCTTTGAACTCAATCTCCTTAGCATCAATCAGATCTTGCACTTTACTCTTCAAAGCCTAGCAATTATTGGCATCATGCCCCAGGCTATCAGAGTGATAAGCACAACGGGCATTTGGATTGTACAGCGGTGATGTGGTGTTGGGATTCTTCGGGGCTTCCCTCGGAATCACCAAGTTGGTCTTTAACAACTGCGGAAGAATTTGAGATAAAGACATGCTGAGCCGAGTAAACTGTCTTTGAGGCCTTTCTGCCCTTGGCTGAGTGTTGCGCTATGTGGCAACAGTGGGTCTTGAAATAACTACCGCATTAACTGCTTGGAGGCGTTCAGGTCGATTCTAGATTTTTAAACTGTAAACTGCACTGGACTCCTTCTTAAAAGGCTTCTTCTCGGTACCTGACGAAGCACCCTTCTGTATCTTGCCGCTCTTGATACCAGCTTCAACTCTTTCCCCAGTCATAATTAGCTCAGTAAACCCGAACGCTGAACTTCCAATCAGGTGATTAAAATACGGACCAGACAAGGTCCCCAAAAACATGTCCACTAACTCCCTATCAGCCAAAGGGGGTTGTACTCTTCCAGCAAGGTCCCTCCATTTTTGAGCGTAATCTTTAAAACCTTCGCTCGCACCCATAGACATACCCTGAAGTTGGGTACGCATGGGAGCAAGGTCGGCATTATATTGGTATTGCTTGTAAAAAGCAGCAGCAAGGTCCTCCCAATTACGGACACTAGCTCCTTCTAACTGATAAAACCACTCAAGCGGAGTCCCTGAAAGACTATCTTAAAAGAAATGGATCCAGAGGTTTTTGTCAGCGGTATATGGCTGAATCTTTCTAACATACGAACGGAGGTGTAGCTTTGGGCAGGAGACCCCGTCGTACTTAGCAAAGACTGGTGCTTTGAACTTGTGGGGAATCACCACCCCGGATGCCAAACCCAAATCTCCAAAGTCCAGACCAGGGACTTTCTGGACCTCCATCGCACTTAACCGGTCTTCGAGTTACTTATACCTGTCCTCAGCCAGAGGATACTGGTCTTCGTCAAAGTCAGTCTCATTGTCTGAAACCACAGGGCTAGGAGCCCTCCTTTCTTCTTGGTTTTCTCCACGTCCAGATGAGTGGGATAAATCAACTTCGTCCCGCAAATTGTTCCCGAACCTGCGACCCATATTCAGGAGGACCGTCTTCTTCTTATTCTTCTTATCCTTCAAGATAAGAGTCTTCAGATCTTGTTGCCCCTTGGCCAGGTTCATGAACATTTCCTAGAACTGAGCGTTTTGAGCTTGTAGAGCCTTGATAGCTTGATCAGTTGATGTTTCAGCAAACATGATGTGCTGAAATAAACAACGAAGAAGATGAGAAACCTGTAAGGGTACATGTGATGAGGTGCATGTGAATGAAATGCGTATGATATGATTTCAAAGACTTTAGGGATTCAAATTCGTAAACCAAAATGAAACACACTTTATTAGATAAAAACTTTGAAATAATGTTTGACAAATGCCCTTAAGGCGTTACAAAAAGAAATACTGAAAAGTAAATCAAAACTAGAAATAACAAAAGACATCAGCGCTCCCATGGTCGTTTTCCGTTGGTGCTGACATAATCGTTGAGGACCTTCTCGTTCTCCAACTGCCTTGTAAGCTTTAGGATCTTCCGCTCCTGCTCGTGATACTTTTCTCTGTAAGTATCCCGTTCTTCTCTCAACTGCATCCAAGACCTCTTTAATGCCCCAATGTCAGTAGGAATGTATGGGTGGAGGATGGTAGGTGAAACCCCTTCTTCATCAGCACTCTCAACAATTACTGGTAAGACAACTTCGTACGACATTCCCAGCTTTTAGGCACGGGTTCTAACCCACCGGAGATACGGTTCCATTGGAAGAGAAGTCTTCATTCCTAGCTCGTGTGGATCAGACCTGTGAACCCTATTCCAAGCTCGTAAGAACCTGCGACGATGTTCCTCACTATCCCCTTGGAAGTCAAAGACAATGCTCGAAAGCAACAACTCATGAGGTCCGTCCTTTCTAGCTCGCCCAAATTGTCGTAAGGCCAGACAAGGATTATAGGTGATCCCTCCCCTAAATCCAAGCAGTGGAACATTGGGATATTCTCCGCACCGGTCAATAACATCTACCTCTTCCATGTCTTTAGTGCTCCAGATGATGTCCTTGTGAGCAAGGGACATAATTCTGTAGGCCTAACCCATACCTTCCTTGTTCTTCAAAACAAATTTGGGGAGGTGAGAAATAAACCACCTCGCCAGCAATGGTGCACAACACATAAGGGTTCCCTGTTTCCGAGAAGTACGGGCATAAAGAGGATGTAGAATATCCCTTAAGAGAGTGGGCACCAGATTACGGGACATGAAAATCTTAACTGCATTCACGTCAACAAAAGAATCTGAATTAGGAAATAGAACCAAACCATAAATGAGAAGAGCCAGGATGTCTTCGAATTCTTGAAAACCCAAACTGTCCCAAAACTAATTAGCCCGATCAACCAAGAACTTAGCCAATAATCCTTTTGTCCCGCTCCGAGTCTCCCAGTTAGACATACCTCAGCCTTTGTCAGATGTAGGGCTGTAGCAACATCTTCTGGCCTAAGAGCTTTCTCCCAACCTGTAAATGGCGTCTGCTCTAGAATAGAACTACCAAGCAAGTCAGAGAACTCCTCCAAAGTAGGGACCAACTAATAGTCCGAGAAGGTGAAGCAGTGGTGCAATGGGTCAAAGAACTGGCACAAGACACTCAACATCTGCTCATCCATCTTGGAAGTGACCAAACGAAGGAGGTGACCATGTCTTCTGACAAAAGAGGAAGTATCTGGAACTTTTGCAACCAAATCTCTAAGCTGAATAGGAATCTGTACAAAGCTGATCCGAATAGTGTTTCTACGCATAGAGGCCATGACCTACAAAACAGAACAAAGATGAATCCCCTCTGTCTTTGAAATGGGTTAGTCCAATGCAATATGCATGATGTTATGATAGAAACACACCACAAGTATTCACAGATAGCAAACATTGTAAGGGCAAACAAGTCACACAATAGCCCTTAGATTTCAGGCTGGCATGGAGTTTAGGTATTACCCTCTTTCAGTTTAGTTGGTTCAACCTGTCCTAGTAATAGTAACCGGGTTCTAGAGGATCTCAATATCACTGACCACCCTCGATCGGTCATAATTCCAGTTTGACAACCTTTTCTTGCAGCCGGAATCATCGCGAGAGTTTGGTCTCAATGAGTGTAGCATACTGCTACTTTTCTATGGCCAAGTTGGTCAATTATAGGTTCTAAGGTCAGTTGGTGCTTAATGACCCCTTAGCTAACCCATATTCTCCTTGTTCCACCACAAGGGATATCGGTACAAACTAAAGTGCCACACCAACGTAGCTACTGCTTCAACCGTATCGGTCTACGCCGTACAGTTCCCTCACAGTCTATTGCTACTTACCTAAAAGGTATCCCCAGATCCGAGTTAGGATCTATAGTAACTCCGATACAAACCTACAAAGATAAAGCATATAAATCAAGCAATTGAAAACATTATGATGAACTATTCCTAAGGTACACCCCACTTATTATTTCCCCAGCAGAGTCGCCAGTTCTGTGATACGGTGGGAAGAACTGACTGTTTTGGAATGCTGGTTCGCGTTTTGCGTTTGTTTTTGCAAAATGTCGCGGTAAGCAAGAGTCGCCACCAACTTTTATTTTATCCAACAAGGAACGGAAAAAAGCACAGAAAAATTCCTTTTTTGAGATATTTCTGAGTACAGGGGGTAGATTATAGAAAGGGATGGTATTGGCACCCTTTCTATCCGTAGTTATCTACGGGCTCTTAGGTACTTGCTCATCATTTTCAAAAATTGTTTTCTTTGTGTTTGTGGGTTTTGAAAAGTTTTTGTTTTAACTTCGATTTAACTCTCACTCAAGAGTGTAATGAAGTGCTTTTGAAAACTTATTTGTAAAAGGAGTGTAAGTGTGAAAATGTTTTGTTTCGGATGAGCAAGTATCTAAGAGCTAATCTACCTACTCGAAAAAGGAATCATTCTATGCTAATTTCCTTTAGACAATGCTATCCCACTATTAGTGAGTGGGTAGCACTGTCGTTGGAGTTTGAGGGTCAATTCGAAAGAGGGACGTACAGTCACTAAAGCAACGTTAGGACGTCTTAGTGGTAACCCTAATGTCTTAGATCATTTGTTCGAGGCAACAATATCCGAGGCAACCATTTCAAGGCAACTATGATCTTTTAGACAAGAGGGCGATCTCTAAAACAACCTATACTCAATGGTCGTGTACGAAGGCAACCAAGTGGGGTGTACCCTAGGAGTGCGCATGTGCGAGTGTGTTGTTTTCAGTTATTTTTATCTTTGCACATGTTTAGGGTGATCTAATTTGATTTTAAGATTAAGCATTCATTCTTGTCATGCAAACCCTATTACCAAACATCTAGCAGTTGAATATTTGCAGAATTAAAATGCGGAATTTTAAGCTAAACTATTACAAGGCGTCAGATATTTACATCGCCAAAAGCAATCCTTTGAAAATAAAATAAAAGCGGAAAAATAAATATCCTAATTAATTATTACAAACCGAGAGCAGATACAATAATTGAATAAATAAAGAATAAAGCACGCGAGGTGAAATTGAATCGAATGCGAGTTTAGGGTTTTGACCGTTTTAAAAGAAATTGCTTTTTTTGTTGTTTTTATTTTTAAGAAAAGAAATTAAGTCCTAAATTAAATTCTAAATTAATTATTAAATAAATTAATTAATGAAAAATAATAAATGACATATTTTTGGATATATTGTTAATTTAAGAAAGAAAATAAAATAATTAAATTAATGTTAAAACCTAATGATTTCTAATTAATTTTAAATATTTGCAAAATCAATTAAAGTTATCTAGAATTAATAACCTAAATAATTAATTAATATTTATTAAATAAAAATAAAATTCTGAAATTTAATTGTATAAAAAAGTATTTTTGTGATTTTTTTGATAAAAAAGAAATTATGTTATTGGTTAGTAAATTAATTAAACAAAAATAAAGTAATTAAATTAAATAAACAAAATAAAAAAAGTGAGAATGGGTCTGTTTTTGGAGGTGTAGAAAGCAATTTTTCTGGCCCAATTGTGCTGTCCATGTTGACTTTCTGTAATTCAATGCATGTGCGTTTGACTGGCCTATGGTGCTCCTTTGATATTGACCACCAGATCTGGCCATCTGGCCATCTGGCGTGCTGGATGGTGAGAGTCCATGGTGTATCTTAGGCTTGAGTACGCACATGATTACCTGAAATTGGTAAGAAAAATAACAAATGCTGGAGGCAGGGATCGAACCCCTGACCACCAGCCTCTAATGCCCTGAACTCATGCGTGGCAACCACTAGGCCAAGTGGTTCTTATTGTTAATAAAACACAAAGTAATAATAATATAAAAAAACAAAATTCAATGGTCAGAAAAAGAAAAAGCACGCGCTCGTTTGAAAGGACAAATGGGGGATGACAACTCATCGTCCCCTTCCTTGAACCGTGGCTAAAAACAACATCACTTATACCTACGGACAAATGTTCGTCGCTACAGACAGGGGTTCCTCCCAAATCTCCTACAGGCCATGGAAATGCATTCTAAGAGCATGGTTGGACTCGTCATCTTCTTCTGATCACAACCATAGCCATTACGAAGGCTAATTGTACCTGAAAGCAAAAGCCCCAAAAAACTCTAAGAAACCCTAACCATGGTGATTCATGATATAAGGCGTATGAATGAAATTGGTTATTGCAAAAAGCTAGCAAATGACATGGTAATTAAGAATATGCAATTGTTTTTCATTATAGATGCAAGAATCGTATAAATCGAATTCAAGAACAGGGCGGCTTCGTGAATGACTTACAACGCTTGGGAGGGTCTGGAAACACGTGATTTTGATTGGTTTAGGTTGTGGAAGCTGCCAGGAAACGATTGAGACAAGTCTCAAGTCTTGAAACATCCTCTAGACCTGATTTCGATCTCACACTTTTTTGGTGTTTTTGCAAACTTTGTTCTTGCTCTCCAACTGATATCTAACCCTTATTTTTGTATGCCTCGCTTCCTTATGTAATGTACAATGTATTAGGTTTACAAATTCAGTCCAAATCTCTCTCTTTCAATGCTTGGATATTTGATTTGATTTTCTTTTACAACCTTCAAAATTTGGCTTGATTTGAATCTTTTTGTACACAACTTGCCTTGATTCGAGTTTCAATGCCTTGCTAGCTGTGATTAAAGCCTGAAACAATCAAAAGATCCATTGTTATCAATGCTTTGGATTTTATTTGATTTTATTTGATTTAAATCAAATTAATTCAAATAAAAATCAAAATAAATAATAAAAATATGATATGGACACATGGCCAAGGCTAGAGCACGTGGGAAATAATTCCAACCCAAAACAAGTGAAAAAGAATGGGCCCATTTGGCAAAATTTGAAGTTTTGGGCATAGTTGACTTTTGGCAATTTTGCAAAAAAGTCCAACTTCAACAATGCATAACTTCCTCAATTTTGACTTTTTGGAGGTGTTCTTGGACTTTTTAGAAATCTTGAGATGTCCTATAATCAACACTTTTGGTATCATCTCAATTTGATATTCCATGCTCAAGTTTTAAGCTTTAACAAAAAAGGTGTTTTTGTTGACTTTTCAAAATGACCTATAATGTCAAAATTCATAACTTCTTGTGAGTGCATATTTTGATCTTTGGGTATGAAGATGTATTGTAGGGAATTGCATCCTATTCAAAATGAGCTTTGGATGGGCCATTTCGCATAAAGTATGAGAAAGTTATGCTTGGTCAAAGTTGGGTTGACTTTTCCTACAAAACCCTAATTTAGCAACTTTTGAATCTTGATGAATTGTGAGCAATCCTTGATGAATCATGATCAAAAATTGATCAAATGATGAAATATACTTCAAAATGAGGATGTTGAAAAAAAATCTTGAAGTTTGACTGCATTTGGGTCACAGTTGACTTTTGCCCTAGCACATTCGATTTTTGGACCTTTGAGCAATTGACTGAGCAAACTTCCTCTGCAAGGCCTGGAACTTGACATGGATGATCTTGAGAACATATTAGGACATTTTTGAGCACTTGGGGTCACTTGGAATCAAGGATATTGATGCAACATGAAACCCTAGTTTGGGGAAGACTGCCTTAGGAGAGAGCTTATTAGACCAACTCTTGGGCTATCTTGAGCAACTTGGAGATCTTTCTTGAAATGTTTTGAGAAATATGAGAGGGAAAATTTTGGGGTACAACAATGGGCTTAAAGATGCCATCAGAAGTAGTGTCGATCACATAAGAGATTCCTTTACGAGAGCCTGTATACCTGTTATTGAGGAGGATTTCGCTGGGGAATGTTGGTCTCTGTCTTGAGAGAAATAGAATTTTAGGAGCTTCAGTCATCCGTTATTCTACTGGGGAATCATCTCTTAGTCGAAGAGGCAAAAATGAACTGTTATTTGGTCGTGCTCCAAGCTTCACGGTGATTTGCTGAGGAAAATAAGATCGACTACTATCTGGTTGTGCTCCAGGCTTCACAGCGACTTACTGGGGAGATGAGATTAAACATGCTATCTGGTCGTTCTCCAGGCTTCGCAATTTCTCAATTCTTATCTGGTCGTTCTCCAGTCTTCAAAAGAACTTAAGTTGTTATTCGATCGCATCCGGGCTTCAACTTGAATTTAAGGCAATACTAATATCCGATCGATTTCCAGGCTTCTTAGTAATTGGCCAGGTAAAATACTATTTGGTAGAATTCTGAGCTTCGCAATATCCCATACTATTATCTGGTTGTAGTCCCAGGCTTTAGTATCATTTGCCGCTATCTGGTCGTAATCCAGGCTTCACGATGTCCTATACCATTATCTGGTCGAATCCAGGCTTCATGGTGTCTTGTACTGCTATCTGGTCATTTCCAGGCTTCACAATACCTTGTTAAGCTGTTTTCCGGTCAATTTCCGGGCTTCACCGCTTGTGTTCATGATATACCACTATCTGGTCGACTCCGGGCTTTATGGTGTTTTGTACTGTTATCTGGTTGATTTACAGGCTTCACAGTATCTTGCTGGGGATTCAACTATTTTCCGGTCAAATCCGGGCTTCATAGCTTGCATTTAAGAGATACCACTATCTGGTCGATTCCAGGCTTCGTAGTATTTGGAGAAATCACGATATTATCCGGTCTAATTCGGGCTTCATAACTTGAACTAGAATATAAATCTTAGCACCGATTTGACTGAAACAGAGAAACTTGTGAGAATTTGATTGTATCTCTCCCTGAAAGGTAAAGAGTTAGTCGTATGTAATGTCATGATGTATGTATTGTATCGAGTAATGATGTTCTCAAAATAAATGAGATTGTGCTGTATGATGCGTATGTGCATGCCATGATGTATGGATATGCAATGTTCTTGTGATGTTTTCTAGCTGGGGAAAATAAATCTCGGACTGCTGCTAGAGAGTACAAAGAGTTGAGTTCTTCGTTCTCGCTGGAGGTAACGACCGAAGATGATTTGAGAATAAATTGGCGGGAGAATGACTCCGTGGGGAAGAGAGATATTCTGCTAGAAGATCTGTTGCTTTGGAGAAATATCCTCAGCTGGGGATGAATTACTGTTGCTGGTGATGATGAACTCTGTCGGGGATTGAATTTCTGTCTGTGAAAGAAATAGACTCCACTGGGGATAATCTTCCATTGTGGGCGATAGATGAACTCTGCTTGGGGATAATTAACACCAATGTTTTTAGATACCTTTTACTCTGTGGGGAGTGTATGTACTTTTAGTCATACTCTCAAGCTGGCTCTGTCCGTGTACCTGGTGGGTAGAGAAACTATCAGGTTTGGGCACTTCTGTTTGCCCCTGTTCCTGAAATTACCAGTAATCGTCTTTTGTTTCGCATGTAAATATTTATGAGCAACAATTATTTTCAAATGCATATATCAAAAATGAATCATTGGACGTTCTTTGCAAAACAAAACAGAAAAAGAAAAAACAATTTGAAATTTCTTGTAAAAATGAATTGTATTGATTTTGAAGTTGGCCTGTAATAGGCGTTTTGTACAAGAGCCTGACATCCTAGTAAGAGAACGCCGCCGAAAGAACATAATTTATACAATTTGTGTAAAAAAAAGAAAAATAGCTATGTGAACAATCCCATTGGGTTCCAACTCTGCTATTGCCTTTATATCTTTGAGCGTCTCATCACTTTGCTACTTGGTTGAAGGTATATCAGATTGATTGGCGCCGTCCGAGCTTGATAGTCGATATCGAAGTCTGGTTGTAAGATGATCCAACGAGACATAGTGTTACGCTTTGATCCCTAATTTTTGCCTGGACTGCCCTTTCAGGTTTTCAGTCCACCGAGATACCCTTTTTTGCCCAAGCCGTCTTTTCAGGTTTTCGACTTGCCGGGTGTATATTTTTTTTTTCATTTTCATCCCTTAATTTTGCTTGAGCCCTTTTGGTTCGCCGGGAAGCCCTTATTTTTTCCTAGGCCAGTCAATCTAGCGGGTCTTTATTTATGCGTAGTATTTTTTCACTATGTCTTCATTGATGGGGTGAGGAAGGTCGTCACCATCCATGGTGGTTAGAATCATAGCTCCTCCCGAAAAAAATGTTCTTAACCACAAATGGCCCTTCGTACGTAGGGGTCCATTTGCCCCTGGGATCACCTTGCAGCAGTATGATGCGTTTGATTACAAGATCCCCGACTTGATATTCTTGTCGTCTGACTTTCTTGTTAAAAGCCTTGATCATCCGCTTTTGATACGTCTGACCATGACAAATAGCAGTAAGTCTCTTCTCGTCAATTAGATTCAGCTGATCAAGCCAGGTATGGATCCAATCGTCCTTGCTCAAACCTACATCCCTCATAATCCGGAGAGAGGGTATCTGGACCTCAATGGGTAGGACTGCCTCCATGCCATACACCAAGGAATAGGGTGTTGACCCTGTCGATGTCCATGCTGAGGTACGGTACCCATGAAGAGCGAATGGTAACATCTTGTGCCAGTATTTGTATGTCACCGTCATCTTCTGCACAATCTTCTTGATGTTCTTGTTAGCCGCTTCAACAGCCCCATTCATCTTAGGCCGGTAGGGAGAAAAGTTATGATGCTGTATCTTGAACTATTTGCAGAGCTCAGTGATCATCGTATTGTTGAGATTTGTACCATTGTCCGTAATGATCCTCTCTGGTACACTGTATCGACAGATCAGATTGTGTCGGATAAACCGCGCCACGACGTTCTTGGTTACTGTAGCAAATGAGGCTGCCTCAACCCACTTCGTAAAGTAATCAATTGCTACCAGAATGAAACGATGCCCGTTGGACGCAGTAGGTCTGATCTCGCCGATCATGTCGATGCCCCACATTGCAAAAGGCCAAGGAGCTGTCAAGAAGTTCAGAGGAACTGGAGGTACATGCACCTTATCAACATAGACTTGGCACTTATGGCAGGTCCGAGAGTGCTGATAATAGTCGGCTTCCATAGTAGACCAATAATATCCTGCCCGTAGCATTTTCTTTGCCATGGTATGTCCACTGGAATGAGTTCCTAAGGTACCTTCATGTAATTCTGCCATGATCCTTTCTGCCTCGCTCTTGTCCACACATCACAATAAGGTTGAATCATGGTTACGCTTATAGAGGACACCATTACTGATGAAGAACTTCACAGTGAACCTCCTCAAGAACTTCTTATCATTAACAGATGCACTCTCGGGGTATTCCTGAGCCTCAAGATACCTCTTTACCTCGTGAAACCAGGGTTTATCTGCTACCTCTTCAGTCTCGATGTCACAGCAATGTGCAGGTTCGCCCAACCTCTCGATGGTAACCTGGGGAGCTTCATTGTCCCACCTGAACTTGAACATAGAAGACATGGTAGTTAGCGCGTCCGCTAACTGATTCTCCTCTCTTGGGAAGTGTTCGAAGATTATCTCCTCAAAGTATGGGAGCAATGTCAGTATATACTCCTTGTAAGGAATAAGAATTGGGTGTTTCGTATCCCACTCTCCTTTGATCTGACTGATCACTAGAGCAGAATCTCCGAATACAGTCAAAAACTTAATCCTCAGGTCAATAGCTGCTCGAAGGCCCATGATGCATGCTTCATACTCCGCCATATTGTTGGTGCAGTTAAAACATAATCGGGCGGTGAATGGAGTATGACAGCCCTCAGGAGATATGATCACAACGCCAATGCCATTACCCAACACGTTTGATGCTCCATCAAAATACATAGACCATCAGGATCCTTCCTTAGGTCCTTCATCCGGTCCAGGTTCTTCACAGTCGGTTACCAACATGATGTTCTCATCCGGGAACTCGAAATTCATGGATTGGTAATCATCCACGGCCTGATGCGCCAAATGATCCGCCAACACACTCCCCTTGATTGCTTTTTGGGTTGTGTATTGGATATCATACTCAGTTAAGATCATCTGCCATCTTGCTATTCTTCTGGACAAGGCAGGCTTTTCGAAGATATACTTGATTGGATCCATCTTTGATATCAATAAGGTGGTGTGAGTCAGCATATACTGTCTCAGCCGGCGAGCAGCCCATGCCAAATCGCATAAAGTTTTCTCGAGCAACGAGTATCAGGTCTCGCAGTCGGTAAACTTTTTGCTAAGGTAGTAAATAGCGTGCTCTTTTCGGCCAGACTCGTCATGCTGCCCCATCACACACCCCATTGAATTGTCCAGCACTTTCAAGTATAAGATCAAAGGTCTTCCTTCAACTGGAGGCATCAGAATAGGTGGCTCTTGAAGATATTCTTTGATCCTTTCGAAAGCGGTCTGACATTCATCATTCCAATTCACCACTTGATCTTTCTTCAGCAGCTTGAAGATTGGCTCACAGGAGTCAGATGTGAAATGAATCGGGCGATGTAGTTCAGACATCCCAAAAAGCCTCTAACTTCCTTTGCTGTGTGGGATACCGTCATCTCTTGTATAACCTTCACCTTTGTGGGATCCACCTGAATACCTTTATCACTAACAATGAAACCCAGCAGCTTACCAGACCTTACCCCGAAGGTGCACTTGTTCGGGTTTAACCTCAGCTTGTACATCTTTAACCTGTCAAACAGTTTCAGGAGATGGTCAAGGTGCTCTTCCTCAGTCTGGGACCTTACGATCATGTCATCAACGTAAACCTCATTCTCATGGTGAATCATGTCGTGGAACAAAGCGACCATGGCGCACTGATAAGTTGCCCCATCATTCTTCAACCCGAAAGGCATTACCTTGTAATAGAAGGTGCCCCACTGTGTAATGAAAGTTGTCTTCTCCATGTCCTCGGGAGCCATCTTAATCTGATTGTAACCAGAAAAACCATCCATAAAGGAGAAGACCCTATGCTGCACGGTGTTGTCCACTAGAACATCGATGTGAGGCAGTGGGAAATCGTCTTTGGGGCTCGCCCTGTTCAAATCTCTATAGTCCACACACATCCGTACCTTACCATCCTTCTTAGGCACTGGAACCACGTTGGCAACCCACTCAGAGTAAGAAGTAACAGCTAGAAATCCGGTGTCAAACTGTTTCATGACCTCAGCTTTGATTTTCTCAGACATCTCAGGGCGCATACGATGAACCTTCTATTTTACCGGAGGACAATCTTCTTTAGTTGGTAGGCGGTGAACCACAATATCGGTATCCAAACCAGGCATATCTTCATAAGACCAAGCGAAGATCTCAACATAGTCGTGTAGCATCTGTATCAACCGTTGTTTTACACTAGGCTCCAAATTTGCACCTATCTTGACCTCTTTCCTGTCTTCTTCTGTACCCAAATTCACTGATTCCACTAGCTCTTCATGAGGCTGTATGGCCCTCTCTTCTTGTAGTAACAGTCTAGCAAGTTCCCCAGGAACTTCACAATCATCCTCACCTTCGTCCTCGGCTTGGTTGATCGGATTTTCAAAGTCATAACTGGCAATAGCAGAGTTGTTATCAATGGGATCTAGAGTAGATGTGGATCTGCATTATGATATGTGAGTGTGTGTAAGACAATAGATGTTTTGATAAAGTGCGAGATAGAAAAGAAAAACAAGGATCGTAAAATTTGTAATGCAAGAAAACGTCCAATGCTTTATTGATGATATATGAAAATGAAAAATAATAAGCCCTCACAAACAAAGCCAAGGTGCCTCGGGAAAGGCACCGGGCCGTAAAATTTCAAAACAAAAGTCAATTACTGTGTAATAAAAGAAATGGGTATGAAGTCTTTCGCCGTCCAGTTGTTCAATCCACCGTTGGTAGTCGGGTAGATCCTGCTGTCGATATCTGACTCTTCTTCATCATCCTCAATTGCATTCACTCCCTGATTACTGATGTGAAGAGGAGGTTTTCCAATCCGCACGCACCGAACAGCCCTTTGAGACTCTACAGTAAAGCCCAAACCAAACTTATCAGTTTTGTGTGTGAAATCAGGGAGCTAACCCCAATTTGAACACCCACCTTTTTCAATTACAGCCCTGGAATCCTTGAGGGAAGCCATCTTCATCGGAGGTTTGTCAATAGCAACTTCAGTCGATGCCAGTCTGGGGGACCTCTTCAAAGTTCTGAAAAGGGGTTTCGATGAATTCCCCATCCATCTCCACATAGCGAACGAAATTAAGATGACTCACCATGTACTCCTCTTCACCTTGTACCGTGACGATCTTCCCCTTTACCGGATATTTCAACATTTGGTGGAGTGTGGAAGTCACTGCCCTAGCCTTATGAATCCAAGGGTGACCCAGCAAGCAAGAATAAGATGGTCAGATATCCATCACATAGAAAGTAGATGCAAAAGTCTGAGAGCCAACTTTAACAGGGACGTCCACCTCCCCGTGCACCATCCTTTTTGACCCATCGAAAGCCCTGACCATAATATTACTCGGCTTCAGAAACAAACCTTCACAGTCCAGACGGTCTAATGCTTTCTTTGGCAAAACATTCAATGAGGACCCAGTATACACCAGTGCATGGGTCAAAGTAGTGCCCCTACACTCTATCGATATGTGCAAAGCATCATTGTGACTTCTTCCTTTAGCAGTCAGATCTGCATCTGAGAAACCCAACCCATTGTCGGCAGTCAAAATAGCTACGCAGTCTTTGAATTGATCGGCAAAAGTTTCCTGCGGCACATGCACAGTTTTGAGGAAAGCAATTAAAGCCTTTTCATGGGCTTCAGGACACAATAATAAGGACAACATGGATATTTTTGACGGGGTCAGCCCCAGTTGCTCGACTATGTTATAGTCGCTCTTCTTGATAATCTTCAGAATCTCCTCTATCTCCTGCTTAGAGGTTTCTACAATGATTTTCTTAGGTGCCTCCGTCCGGTCAGGCTCACCTGTGATTTCATTGCCCCGAGTCCCAGATGGCTCGGCGACAGGGGTGATAACTGGAATAGGAACTGGGACAATAGCTGATGTACTAGCAGATGGAATGACAACAAGTTTGTGGACAGTCGGAGGGGAAATCTCGGGAGAAAAGAGTCTTCCACTTCTGGTGACCTTGCTAGCCCCGACAATATTGTTGATATTAGCATCAGCTTCTTCAACCTTTAAGTCTTGCTTAACTCCATGGTAATACACATCCGCCCCATAGTGCCAAGGGACAGCCTTATCCGAAGTGTATGGGGTAGGACCAGGGATAGTAATGATTAACGAAGCGATTCTTGGAACAGGTGTAATCCTAACAGGCTTTCTCGAGGAAGCCTTGGAAGGATTGGCGGAAATGGTTATGATGGCAACATCTTCAATTGGAACTAACGGAATCAAAGTATTTTCAAACAGGATCTCTTTGTTATCCATCAGGCGTTGAACACTTGATTTTAATAAGTGGCAACCAACAGGCAGAATTGAACACATGTGGCAACCTTCGCCACAGTCCGGAAATAAACCGACCAACAATAGATTCTTCTTAACTGTCATCAGAGGAGTAGAAATTTCTTCCACGGAGGTCATAAATAAATCGTCGTCCACAACATTTACTCCATGACCGTGTTTGGGCATATGGGCAGTTATAACGTTGGGCTTCTCTGGAGTGTCAAACTCGATCTCTTTGGCTTCGATCAAATCTTGCACCTTATTCTTTAAGGCCCAATAGTTGTTTGTATCATGACCGGGGCCATCGGAGTGATAGGCGCAGCGGGCATTTGGGTTATATAGCAGAGATGTAGTGTTGGGATTCTTTGGGGCTTCCCTCAGAGTTACCAGGTTGGTCTTCAATAATTATGGTAGAATTTGAGACAAGGTCATATTGAGCCGAGTGAACTGTCGTTGTGGTCTCTCCACCCTTTGTTGATTGTTGCATTGTGGAGCAACTGTGGGTCTTGATATCACTACCGCATTCACTGCTTGACGGTGTTCAGGTCTGCTTTGGCTCCTCGAACCATATTCTGCACTAGCTTCTTTCTTACTAATGAAAGGTTTCTTCACTGTACTTGATGAAATATCCTTCTGTATCTTACCACTTCGGATACCAGCTTTTACTCTCTCCCAGTCATGATCAACTCAGTAAACCCAGATGACGAACTGCCGATCAAATGATTGAAAAATGGACCAGACAATTTCCCTAGGAACATGTCAACCAACTCCCTGTCAGACAAAGGGGGTTGGACTCTTCCAGCCAAATCTCTCCACTTCTAAGCATAGTCCTTAAAACCTTCACTTGCACCCATAGACATACCTTGAAGTTGAGTACGAGTGGGAGCAAGGTCGGCGTTATATTGATACTTCCTGTAGAAAGCAGCAGCAAGGTCCTCCCAGTTTCGGACATTAGCTCCTTCCAATTGATAAAACCATTCAAGTTGAGTCCCTGACAGACTATCTTGAAAGAAATGTACCCACAAGTTTCTATCAGCAGTGTGGGGTTGGATTTTCCTAACATACGAGAAGAGATGGAGTTTTGGACAGGATACTCCATCATACTTAGCAAAAACCAGAGCTTTGAACTTATGAGGGATACCACTCCAGATACCAGTCCCAAATCTCCAAAATCAAAACCAGGGATCTTCTGAATCTCCATAACACTCAGATGGTCTTCAAGTTGTTTGTACCTATCCTCAGCAGGAGGATACTGTTCCTCATCATAATCTGTATCATTATCAGAAACTGCAGGACTGGGGCCCTTTTCTTCTTCTTGGTTCTCCCCTCCCTTGGATGAACAGGACAGACCAGCTTGCTGTTTCAACCTATCCCCAAACCTTCTTCCCATACTCAAAAGAACGACCTTCTTCTTATTCTTCTTCTTCTTCTTCTTCTTCTCTTTCAGAATGAGAACTTTCAAGTCCTCTTGCCCTTTAGCCAAGCTCAAGAACATCTCTTGAAATTGGGCATTTTGTGCCTGAAGATCTTTGATAGCTTGATCGGAAGACATTTCTGCTGAAATAAACAGCGAAGAAGATGAGAAACCTGTAATGGTACCTGTAATGGTGTGCATGATAATGGGATGCGCATGTAATGATTTCAAAGACTTTGTGATATTTAAATTTGCAAACCAAAAAATAAACAAACTTTATTAGATTACACTTGTAAAAAGGTTCAATAATGCCTTTAAGGCGTTACAAAGAAATAAACGGAAAACAAATCTAAACTAGAAAAAGCTAGAATCAGAAATCCCATGGACGCTTCCCCTTTGTGCCGACGTAGTCATTGATCATTCTTTCATTCTCGAGTTTCCTGGTGAGCTTCAATATCTTCCTTTCTTGCTCATGGTACTTTTCCCGGTAGGTATCCCTCTCTTCTTTCAGCTGAATCTAGGATCTCTTCAATGCCCTAAGATCAGTGGGCATGTAGGGATAAAGAACTGTATAAGGAATGCCCTCTTCATTGGTGGGCTCCACAATCACTGTCAACACAGCTTCATAAGGCATCCCAAGCTTCTGAGCACGAGCTCGGACCCACTGGAGGTAAGGCTGCATAGGGAGAGAAGTCCTTGGTCCTAGCTCTTGAGGGTCAAATCTGTTCACCATGCCCCAAGCTCGTATAAACCTCCGGCGGTGCTCGTCAACGTCCTCCTTGGAGTTAAATGCAATATCTGTAAGAAGTAGCTCATGGGGACCTTCTCTCCGAGCACGACCGAATTGTCGTAAAGCTAAACAAGGACTGTAGGTTATTCCCCCTTTAATTCCAAGCAACCGGACATTAGGGTATCCCCCACATCGGTCAATGACAACAGTTCTTTCCATAGCCTTAAAACTCCAAAGAATGTCTGTATGGGCAAGGGACATTATCCTGTAAGATCATCCTAAACCTTCCTCATTCTTTAGCACATACTTGGGAAGGTGCGAAATAAACCACCTCGCCAACAGCGGCATGCAACACATGAGAGTCCCTCTTCTTCGCACAGTACTTATACAGAGGGTATGCAAAATATCACCCAGGAGAGTAGGCACAGGATTGCGAGACAGGAAGATCTTAACCGCATTCACATCTATGAAGGAATCTGGATTCGGGAAAAGAACCAAACCGTAGATAAGGAGAGCCAAGATGTCTTCGAAAGCCTAAAAGTCCAAATTATCCCAGAACTGCTGAGCTTGATCTATTAGAAACTTGGCTAAGAAACCTTCAACCCCACTTCACATTCCCAATTGGATACTACATCAACCCGTTAAAGATGCAGAGCTGAAGAAATGTCTTCTAGTCTAGGAGTCTCTTCCAAACCTGTGAAGGGCATCTGCTCAAGGATGGATATGCCCAATAAGTGAGAAAACTCTTCCATAGTGGGAACTAGCTGATAATCCGGGAAAGTGAAGCAATGATGCACCAGATCGAAGAACTGGAAAAGCACACTCATCATCTTCTCATCAAACTATGAGGTAACCAAGCTAAGAAGCTAACCATGTCTCCTGATGAATGAAGAAGTATAAAAAACTCTTGAGGCTAAATCTTTGAGTTGAGCAGGTATTTGCACAAAGTTAACTCGGATGGTGTTTCTGCGCATGGGAGCCATAATCTGCAAAATAGAACAAAGATAAATCCCCTCGGTCTTTGAAATGATTAGCATAATGGAGTATGCATGCTATGTTATGATGCATGATGTCATGGTAAAACAAACAACAGGTATAGCAGATAACAGACATGGCAAAGGCAAACAAGTCACACAAAAGCCCTTAAGTTTAAGGCTTGCATAGGGTCTAGGTACTACCCTCTTGAAGTTCAGTTGGTTTCAACCTGTCCTAGTAATAGTAACCGGGTTCTAAGGGTTCTCAATATCACTGACCATCCTCCATCAGTCATGGTTTCAGCTCACACAATCTTTTCTTGCGGCCGGAACTATCTCGAGAGTATGGTCTTAATGAGTGTAGTATCGAGTATCAACCAGTTCTCAGCTTTACACCGAGGCCGGCTATCTAACTACTTCCTAATGGCCAAGTTGGTCAATTATGGGTTCTAAGGTCAGTTGATGCTTAACAACACACGTAGCAGCCCCGTATTCTCCTCGTTTCTCCACAAGGGATACCGGTACCAACCAATGTGCCACATCAACGTAGCTACTACTTCAACTGTATCGGTCTACACCGTATAGTTCCCTCACAATTTATTGCTACTTACCTAAAAGGTGTCCCTCAGATCCGAGTTAGAATCTATAGTAACTCCCAATACAAAACCCTTTAACAGTAAAGCAACCAAAACAAACAAGAGAAGCAATTTATGATGAACTAATCCTAAGGTATACCCCACTTAATAATTCCTCATCAGAGTCTCCAGTTCTGTGATATGGTGGCAGAACCAGACTGTTTTAGGAAAATGCTGGTTTGCGTTTTGCATTTTTATTCGCAAAATTTCACGGTAAGCAAGAGTCGCCACCGACTTTTATTTTATCCAACTGGAAAGGAAAAAAGCATAGAAAAATTCCTTTTTCGATATTTTGAGTACGGGGGGTAGATTATAGAAATGGAAAGTATTAGCACCCTTTTTATCCGTAGTTTTCTACGGGCTCTTAGGTGCTTTCTCATCATTTTAAAAAATTGCTTTTGTGTTTGTGTGTTTTGAAAAGTTTTTGTTTTACTTCGTTTTAACCCTTGCTTCTGTCTTCAAGAGTGTTACAAAGTGTTTTTGAAAACTTTGTTTGGAAAAGTGTAAGTGTGAAAAAAAAGTTTGATTTTGAGCAAGTACCTACTAGCATCTACTTACTTGAAAAAAGAATGCTTCTGTTCTTGTTTCCTTTAGACAGCGCTATCCCACTATAAGTGAGTAAGTAGCACCGTCGTTGGAGTTGTAAGGGTCAATTCGAAAGGGACGTACAATCACTAAAGCAATGTTAAGACGTCTTAGTAATAACCCTAATGTCTTGAGATCATATTCGAGGCAACATTTCCGAGGCAACCTTTCCGAGGAAACATTTCCGAGGCAACATTTCCGAATGGGATATTTGATCTTTGTTTAGACAAGAGGGCAACCACTAAGACACCCTATACTTAATGATCGTTTACCGAAGGCAACCGAAGTGAGAGTATACCCTAGGAGTGCACATGTTCGAGTGTTTTGATTTCAGTTATTATCTTTGCACATTTAGGGTTTGCTACCCATTTCAAAATTAACATACAGTCTTGTCATGCAATCCTATTATCATACATCTAACAGTTAATATTTACGAAAATTAAAATGCGAGAAATAAAACTATGCTATTACAAGGCTTTGGGGAGGGGGATTAATTACATAGCCAAACCCGTAAAACAATAAATAACAGAAAATCCTAATTAAACTATTACATACCATGGGCAGTTACATTAATATCGCAAAATAATAAATGCGCGCGATGAATTAAGAATGAGAGAAATTAGGGTTTTGACCCCGTCTAAACCTAATTGAAAGAAAAATCATATTTTTTTTCGTTTTTGATTATTTGAAAAAATAAGGTTAAATTGAATGAATAAAAAAAACCTAATGACTAATTAGTTTTATTTGAGAAAAATAATTAAATTAACTATTTTTGTACTTTTTATTTAATTTGAGCAAAGAAATAAAAATTAAATCAAGCAAACCCTAATTTTCTAATTTATTTTAATTACATGATAAAAAGTTAGAACGAGCCTAAGTTAAATTAAACTAATATTCAATTTAAATTTTTAAATAAAAAAACCTAAATCTAATTTTATGAAATTTATTTTATGATTTTGTTGGGTAAAAAAAAGGGTAATTTTGGTGTTGATAAAAAAACAGAATAACTAAAGAAAGGTAAATTAGAGAAAAATAAGAAATAACCCAAGGGCCTGCTGTCAGCGGATCTGATCAGAGGATGGTGGTCCTGAGGATGGTGGTCCAGAGGATGGTGGTCCTGGGCCTGCTCCTGGCTGGTGGATCCATCAGATCATGACCATAGGATGCTTAATCTGGTCCTGATTGATGGGTCCAAAAGATGATCCTCACAAAGTGCAGGCGCTGGATCTGGTGAATACAAAGGGGAAACATGCCAAAAGCTCATGCTTGGGATCGAATCCAGAATCATGAGCTTCTGGTTTCCTTCTTCTGACCAACTGCGGTGGGTGTTAGTTTATCAATACAATAGAAACAAACAAAGAGATCAGCACTATAGGTTTTTGGCCAGAATAAACGCGCCAGAATTTAAACTGACCAGTAAAGTTGTGACACGCAATCATCTTCTTCCCTGGATCAGTCGTTTAAAAATCTGAACCTTTACCTACAGACATGGCGCTGTAGCTATAACCCTATGCATTTCAGAAATTGCATACAAGCAATATAAATAAAATTTAAGATCATGGATCAACTGGGTTTGACCCGCTGATCACAATGGTATCCTCCATTAGGGCCAATTGTTCCTGTATGAGAAATCCCTAAAAACGAACCATGAACCCTAGCCATGGCATCTTGGTATATGGTCAATAGAAATGCAAGCAAATAAAACCATTAGCTTGCAAACATCTCAAGGATTATGAATATACCAATAAAACATGCTAACTATGCCAGAATTATGATATTCAAATTCAAGAAAAATATGGAAAACATGTGAAACTTACAACGCGTTTTTGGATGTTATGAGGTTTGTCAATGATTGTAAGAGAATCCTAGAACGTCCAGGAAGTGATTTGTGTGGCGGGAATGGCTTGAGGAAGCCTGGAACTAGGAAATCAGATGGCAACTTTTCTTTTAAATTTTGAGATTTGTTCTTCTCTTTTCACACCTCTAATCCCCCTTCTTTTGGTCTGCACTTGTTCTATATGTACCCTAGAATGAATTAGGTTACAAACTTGCTTCAAATCTTTCTCAATTAAGATGATTGAATCATGATTTGATTCTTATGTAAATCTTTCCAAATCAAGCCAAATCCAATATTTTTGTATCCAAATGAAGCTTGCACGATTTGATTCTCTTTCCAGCTGTATAAGAGACCTAAACATGCACAAAATCTCAAGCTTTGATTAGTTTTGATATTTTCATGATTTTATTTTGATTTTACTTAATTTAATTGAAATCAAAATCAAAATAAATGATAAAAATAAAATAAAGACAAGTGGGAAGGATCATGGGTCGCGGGTCATGTTACAAACTCAATGCAAGCATAAAAAGTTGGGGCCATTTGACAAAAATTGCAATTTTGGCCACTTTTGACTTTTGGCAATTTTGCAAAAAAGGTCAACTTTACCAATGCATAACTCCTTCAATTTTGACCCTAGAGATGTGTTTTTGGACTTTTTAGAAAGCTCAAGATATCATCTAAGCAAACCTTTTGGTCTCATCTCAATTGAGTATTCCATGTTCGTGTATGAAGCTTTGACAAAAAAGGTGTTTTTGTTGACTTTTCAAAATGACCTATAATGTCCAAATTAATATCTTCTTGTGAGTGCATATTTTGAACTTGGGAGATGAAGATGGATTGTTGGGAATTACATCCTCTTAAAAATGAGCTTTGGATGGGTCAATTTTGATAAAGTATGAGAAAGTTATGCTTGGTCAAAGTTGAGTTGACTTTTCCTACAAAACCCTAATTTAGCAACTTTTGAGTTTTGATGAATTGTGAGTAATCCTTGAGGAATCATGATCAACCCTTGATAAAATGATGAATAACACTTCAAAATGAGGACGTTGACCAAAAATCTTGAAGTTTGATTGTATGTGGGATACAATTGACTTTTGTTCTAGCATAATCGATTTTCAGGCCTTTGAGCAATTGACTGAGCAAACTTCCTCTGCAAGGCTTGAAACTTGACATGGATGATCTTGAGAACATATTAGGACAATGTTAAGCATTTGGGAACCTTTGGACTCAAACATCTTGATACAAAATGAAACCCTAATTTGAGGTAGACTGCCTTAGAAGGGGGTTAGTCTGGTCAACCCTTGGACTTCCTTGAGCAATTTGAGGACCTCACTTGAAATGTATTGAGAAATATGGGAGGGAAAATTTTGGGGTACAACAAAAGGTATTCAGGTAGACCCTGCAAAGGTAAAAGCCATACAAGAGATGCCGGCTCCCTGCACAGAAAAAGAAGTTAGAGGTTTCTTGGGACGCCTGAATTGCATCGCCCGGTTCATTTCACATCGGACTGCTACTTGTGAGCCAATCTTCAAGCTTCTGAAGAAAGATCAAGTGGTAAAGTGGAATGATGAATGCCAGACCGCTTTCGAAAGAATCAAGGAATACCTTCAAGAACCACCAATTATGATGCCTCCAATTGGAGGCCTTTGATATTATACCTGACAGTGCTAGACAATTCAATGGGGTGTGTGCTGGGGCAGCATGACGAGTCTGGTCGAAAAGAGCACGTCATTTATTACCTTAGCAAAAAGTTTACCGACTGTGAGACCCGATACTCATTTCTCGAGAAAACTTGCTGCACTTTGGCATGGGCTGCTCGCCGATTGAGACAGTATATGCTGACTCACACTACTTTGTTGATATCAAAGATGGATCCGATCAAGTATATTTTCGAGAAGCCACCCTTATCCGAAATAATAGCCAGATGGAAAATGATCTTAACTGAGTACGACATCCAATACACAACCTAAAAAGCAATCAAGGGGAGTGTATTGGCGGATCATTTGGCGCATCAGGCCTTGGATGACTACCAGTCCATGAATTTCGAGTTCCCGAATGAGAATATCATGTTGGTAACCGACTGCGAAGAACCTGGACCGGATGAAGGACCCAAGGAGGGATCCCGATGGTCTATGTATTTTGATGGAGCCTCAAACACATCGGGAAATGGCATTGGCGCTGTAATCATATCTCCTGAAGGCTGTCATACTCCATTCACTGCCCGATTATGTTTCAACTGCACCAACAATATGGCAGAGTATGAAGCATGTATCATGGGCCTTTGAGCTTCTATTGACCTGAGGATTAAGTTCTTGAGTGTATTCAGAGATTCCGCTCTGGTGATAAGTCATATCAAAGGCGAGTGGGATACGAAGCACCCGAATCTTATTCCTTACCGAGAATATGTACTGAAATTGCTCCCACACTTTGAGGAGATAACCTTTGAACATTTCCCAAGAGAGGAGAATCAGTTAGCGTACGCGCTAGCTACTATGTCTTCTATGTTCAAAGTTAGGTGGGACAATGAAGCTCCCCAGATTACCATTGAGAGGTTGGATGAACCCGCACATTACTGTGACATTGAGACTGAAGAGGTAGCAGATAAACCCTGGTTTCACGAGGTAAAGAGGTATCTTGAGGCTCAAGAATACCCCGAGGGGGCATCTGTTAATGATAAGAAGTTTCTGAGAAGGTTCGCTGTGAAGTTCTTCATCAGTAATGGAATCCTCTATAAGCATAACCATGACTCAACCTTACTGCAGTGTATAGACAAGAGCGAGGCCGAAAGAATCATGGCAGAGTTACATGAAGGTACCTTCAGAACTCATTCCAGTGGACATACCATGGCAAAGAAAATCCTACGGGCAAGATATTACTGGTCCACTATGGAAGCCGATTGTTATCAGCACTCTCGAACCTGTCATAACTGCCAAGTCTATGCTGATAAGGTGCATGTGCCTCTAGTCTCTCTGAATGTCTTGACAGCTCCTTGGCCCTTTGCGATGTGGGGTATCGACATGATTGGATAGATCAGACCATACTGCATCTAACAACCATCGTTTCATTTTGGTAGCCATTGATTACTTCACAAAGTGGGTTGAGGCAGCTTCCTTTGCTACAGTAACCAAGAACGTCATGGTGTAGTTTATCTGACATAATCTGATCTGTCGATATGGTGTACCACAGAGGATTATTATTGACAATGATACAAATCTCAATAACACAATGATCACCGAGCTCTGTAAACAGTTAAAGATACAACGTCATAATTCTTCTCCCTACCGGCCGAAGATGAATGGCGCTGTTGAAGCGGCTAACAAGAACATCAAAAAGATTGTGCGTAAGATGACGGTGACATACAAAGACTGGCACGAGATGTTACCATTCGCTCTTCATGGGTACCATACCTCAACACAGACGTCGACAGGGGCAACACCCTACTCTTTGGTGTATGGCATGGAGGCAGTCCTACCTATCAAAGTTCAGATATCCTCTCTCAGGATTATGAAGGATGCGGGTTTGAACGAAGACGACTGGATCCAAACCCGACTTGATCAGCTGAATCTAATCGATGAAAAGAGACTTACTGCTATCTGTCATGGTCAAACGTATCAAAAGCGAATGATCAAGGCTTTTAACAAGAAAGTCAGACGTCAAGAATATCAAGTTGGGGATCTAGTGATCAAACGCATCATACTACCGCAAGGTGATCCCAGGGGCAAATGGACCCCCACATACGAAGGGATATTTGTGGTTAAGAACATTTTCTCGGGAGGAGCCATGATTCTAACCACCATGGATGGTGACGACCTTCCTCACCCCGTCAATGCAGACATAGTGAAAAGATACTAAGCATAATCAAAGACTCGCTAGGTTGACTGGCCTATGCAAAAATAAGGGCTTCCCGGCGAACCAAAGGGGTTCGGGCAAAAGTAAGGGATGAAAATGAAAAAAACTGTACACCCTTCAAGTCGAAAACCTGAAAAGGCGAATTAGGCAAAAAAGGGTATCCCGGTGGACTGAAAACCCGAAAGGGCGGTCCAGGAAAAAATTACGGATTGAAGCGTAACACTATGTCTCATTGGATCATCTTGCAACCAGACTTCGGTATCGACTATCAAGCTCAAACGACGCCAATCAATCTGATCCACCTTCGGCCAAGTAGCAAGGTGATGAGACGCTTGAAGATATAAAGGCAATAGCAGAGTTGCAACCCAATGGGGTTGTTTCACATAGCTGTTTTTATTTCTTTTACACAAATTGTAATTTCTTTCGGCGGCGTTCTCTTACTAGGAAGTCAACCTCTTTGTACAAAAAAGCCTATTATGGGCCAATTTCAAAAATTAATACAAGTAATTTTACGAAACTTCAATCTGTTTCTTTTTCTTTTTCTGTTTTGTTTTGCAAGAACGTCCAATGATTTATTTTTGGTATATGCATTTGAAAATGATTGCTGCTCATAACTGTTTACATGAGAAACAAAAGACGATTACTCGTAATGCTAAAAACAGGGAAAATAAGAAGTGCCCAAACCTTACAATTACTCTGCCCATCAGGTATTGGGATAGAACCAGCTTGAGAACATGAGTATTGGTACATACACTCCCCACAGAGTAAAAAGTATACAAAGACAGTGATGTTAGCTTTCCCGAACAGGACACAACTCTCCCCAACTGAGGTTCACAATCGCGAGTGAGTCAGTAAATTTGTCCCCAAGCAGAGTTTATTTCTCTCACAAGTAGAATTCAATCTCCAACAGAATTCATTATCACCGGCAACGGAAATTCATCCCTGGTGGAGTTTATTTCTCCAAATCAGTAGATCTATCAACAGAGTAGCTCCTCTTCAACAGAGTTATTCTCCAGCAGAGTTGTTCTCAAATAGAGTCTCTCCTCGGCAGAATATCCGTAAACGAGGGGCAAATCCCCAGCATAGTCATCTTTGTTCACCATCACCAACAGAAGTAGAGGAACTATGGTTCTTTACAGCAGCCAAGAATACCATTTCTCATACTCTCCAAACAGCAGTCAGGGATTTATTTTCCCGGACTCAGATTATTACGTCAGCATTTCATGTTCATACATCATGACATATGCATACATTACATATAACATAATCTTAGTTATTTTGAGAACCTCATCACAATGCATCTCATGCATCGCGCATAACTAACCTTGTATTTCTTTCAAGAAAGACAGTTATTATCAACAATTTCCAGCAAGTCCATGATCAACACTCGAAGCTAAACAGAGTAATCATCGGTGCGGCAAATGCAACCTCACCCAGGTTCCCTCTGCAGTTTTACCCAAACTCATGTCGAAGTAACCCTACCATCCAGGTTCCTTTTCACAGCCCTACTATCCCAGCTTTCATATCGAAGTAACCCTACTATCCAGGTTCCTTCTCACAACCCTACTATCCCGACTTTCATACCGAAGTAACCCTACTATCCAGGTTCCTTCTCACAACCCTATTATACAGGGTTTCATATCGGAGTAACCCTACCATTCAAGTTCCTTCTCACAGTCCTACTATCCAGGCTTTCATGTCGAAGTAACCCTACCATTCAGGTTCCTTCTCACAGCCCTACTATCCAGGATTTCATATAGGAGTAACCCTACTATCCAGGTTCCTTTTCACAGCCCTACTATCTAGGCTTTCATATCGGAGTAACCCTACTATCCAGGTTCCTTCTCACAGCCCTACTATCCAGGTTTTCATATCGAAGTAACCCTACTATCCAGGTTCCTTCTCACAGCCCATTATCCAGGCTTTCATACCGAAGTAACCCTACTAGCCCGGTTCCTTCTCAAGCCCTACTATATTGGCTTTCATCTCGAAGTAACCCTACTATCCATGTTCCTTCTCATAACCTTACTATCTGGGCTCTTCCTCTCTTAACCCCAGACAGCAGTCCACAACACTGTAAGACCGAGACCCGATCAAACACGATTGGTGTCACATTTCTCCAGTAAGTCGCGGTGCAGCATATACCCTGACCAGATACGCAGTTCACTTCCGCTTCCCCAAACCAAAGTTATTCCCCGGTAGAGTAACGAACAACTGAAGCTCCTAAAACTCTATTTCTCTCAAGACAAAGACCAACATTCCCTAGCAAAATTCTCCTCAACAACAGGTATACGGGTTCTCGAAAAGGAATCTCTTATGTGATCGACACCTCTTCGGATGGCATCTTTAAGCCCATCTTCGACAATTCTCTAGAAACCTCCAAATGGCATCTGTAATCCCATTCTCAATATCACAAATCAAGTGCCATTTCATGCGAGTGCAAATTTCTGGGCACTCTAGTGTTCAATCATCTTCCACCTTCAGATCACGAAAGGCAGAGCAGCCAATCTATATCCTCAGGTTTAAGAAGATTGGACATGGGCAGCTGTTGTACCCCAAAATTTTCCCTCCCATATTTCTCAACACATGTCAAGTGAGGTCCCCAAATTGCTCAAGGAAGTTCAAGAGTTGACCAGACAAACTCTCTCCTAAGGCAGTATACCCCAAATGAGGGTTTCTATTTTCATCAAGATGTGTGAACCACAAAGGACTCAAATGCTCACCATTGTCCTAATATTTTCTCAAGTTCATCCATGTCAAGTTTTAAGCCTTGCAGGAGAAGTTTGCTCAGTCAATTGCTCAAATGCCTGAAAATCAACTATACTAGGTCAAAACTCAACTGGGGCCCACATACAGTCAAACTTCAAGATTTTTGGTCAACATCCTCATTTTGAAGTATTATTCATCATTTGATAAAGGGTTGATCATGATTCCTCAAAGATTGCTCACAATTCATCAAAACCCAAAAGTTGCTAAATTAGGATTTTGCAGGAAAAGTCAATCAACTTTGACCAAGCATAATATTCTCATACTTTATCAGAAATGACCCATCCAAATCTTATTTTGAAGATGATGCAATTACCTACAATTCATATTCAGCTCCCATGTCCAAAACATGCACTCACAAAAAGATATGAATTTTGCATTATAGGTCCTTTAGAAAAGTCAACAAAAACACCTTTTGGATCAAAGCTTCATACATGAACATGGAAGACTCAATTGAGATGAGACCAAAAGGGTTGTTTAGAATATATCCTAAGCTTTCTAAAAAGTCGTGGAACACCTCTCTAGGGTCAAATTGTGATAGTTATGCATTGTCCAAGTTGACCATTTTTGCAAAATTGCCAAAAGTCAAATATGCTCAAATTTGCATTTTTTGCTAAATGGGCCCAACTTTTTATACTTGCACCTCAATTATAATGTGGTCCACGACTCAAATGTTCACTCACCCATTATATGCTTCATTTTTTAATTTATTTTGATTTTCCATTGATTAAAAAGTGAATTAAATCAAATAAATGATGAAAATTAACAAAGATATGATTTGATTTGTTTTTTTGACAGATTAGCAATCAAGATATGCCGAGTTTACATGATCAAATCAAATCAAGCACAATTGGTACAAGAAAGGCATGATTTGGCTCAATATAGCAACATATCATACAACTTGAAAATTAAATCAAATCTTGGATAAATGCAAAGATTTATTCCAAGTTTGTTAACCTAATTCATTCTAGGTTATATAATGAAGAATTGTAGATAAAAAAACAAGGGTTAGAGGTCGTGTAAAGCACAAAACAAAACTGAAAAATTCAAAGAAAAGTGGGAGTTGGTTTTCAGTCCACAGGCTATCTCAAGTCCTCCTAGCCATTCCAATCGCTTTCTAGACATCTCAGGAAGCTAACAACATACTTTGTAAGCTTCAACACGCCCAGAAACGCGCTCTACACCTCACGCAGTTTGCAAGCTTTTTCAAATTTGATTATTGCAATTTACGCATCTTTAGCGCTTTTAATTTTCATAGTTGTGATTATTATCATGTTTGCAAGCTAACAGGATGGTTTAATTGCATTTTTGAAACTTATATACGCACCTGTCATTGTTAGGGTTTTATGTTCTTGATTAGGGGTTTTCAATACAGGAAAAATTAGGACTTGAATCAGGTACCATGATGCTCGTGAGGATGAGACGAGTTGATTGGTACCATCACTTTTAATTTATCTTGCTCATGTGCAATTTTGGAGATGAACAGGTTTGTACCTAACAGTAAACGTCTGTAGGTAAAAGTATTCTTTTCTAATACGACAGAGAAAGGAAGAAGACGCTTGCGTGTCATCCAGCCATTGGGACATTTGAATATTCGCGCCTTGGATTCGGTTTCTTTTTGCTTTTCTTATATTATGCTTTATTGTTGTTATAATGACAAGTTAACAACGCAACTCAGTTGGCAAGCAAGCATTGGATTTGAGTATAAGGACTTGGGTTCGATCCCCAGGTCCCAGTGTTTTCATTTGTATTATTTTCAGTTAGTTGATCCAGCGTGTTGCTCTTCTTGGTGACCACCATATGCCATCAACATCCATCCACTGGATGTCCAGCTAGCCAGATCCCACGCCTCTCCAATGAAGGTCTACCATGCTCCTTAAGTCAATGCATGCACCCGATCAGGCATGGTAAACAGGCTTTGGAATGTTGGGCCAGAAAATCCAGAGTTACACCCCCCTCTTCAACAACACTATCAGGCCCATTTCTTCTTTTTTTATTTCTTCTTATTTTTTAATTCTTTTAATATTTTCCTTAATCATTTTAATTAACAAAATTAATCACTTTTCTTACAAAATCACAAAATCAAGAATTCACAAAAATTAGAATTAGGTTTTTTATCAAATTTAATTTAATTAATTTAATTTAATTTAGGGTAACTTTAATTTGTTTTTTCTATAATTAAAATCAATTAGAAAATTAAGTTTAAGTTCTTGATTCAATTCTTTTCTTTTTCAAACAAAAACACAAAAAAATAGAATTAATTAATTTATTTTCAAAAATTAACATTTATTAGAACTTAGGATTTTCTTTGCAATTTAATTATTCCGTTATTTTCTCAAATAACAAAACATGACAAAAAAGAATTTTTTCTTTAATCAATCACAAGTAGGATTAGTCAAAGGGTCAAAACCCTAATCGTCTCGTATTTAATTCGTCGCGCGCTTGTTAATTATTTTGCCTATATTTTGTAACTGTTCATGGTTTGTAATAGTTAATTTAGGGTTTTATTTACTGTTTAAATCCCCGATTTTTTTGGCTATGTAATCAATCCCCCTCCCCGAAGCCTTGTAATAGCGTAGGTTTATTTTCTCGCATTTTTAATTCCCGCATATACTTAACTGCTAGATGTATGCTAATAGGATTGCATGGGAAGAATGCATGAAAAAATTAAAATGGTTAGAAAACCCTAATGTGCAAAGATTAAATAACTGAAACAAATCACTCGCACATATTCACTCTTAGGGTATACTCTCACTTCGGTTGCCTTCGGTAAACGATCATTAAGCATAGGGTGTCTTAGTGGTTTCCCTCCAGTCTAAAAAGATCAAAGTGTCCCATTCGAATGTTGCCTCGGAAATGTTGCCTCGGAAATGTTGCCTTGAACATGATCTTAAGACTCTAGGGTTACTACTAAGGTATCCTAATATTGCTTTAGTGATCGTACGTCCATTTCGAATTGACCCTTACAAATTCCAACGACGGTGCTACCTATTTCTCAATAGTGGGATAACGCTATCTAAAGGAAACAAGAATAGAAATGAACTTTTTTCGAGTAGGTAGATGCTAGTAGGTACTTGCTCAAATCAAAACTTTTTACACAAACACTTTCAAAATAGTTTTCAAAAACAACTTCATCACACCTTTGAGGACTGATACAAGGGTTATCACGAAGTTAAACTTTTCAAAATAAAGCACATAAACAAAAGTAATTTAAAAATGAGCAAGTACCTAAGATCCCATGGAAAACCATGGATAGAAAGGGTGCTAACACCTTCCCTTTCTATAATCAACCCCCCGTACTTAGAAAATCTCGAAAAGGATTTTTTCTGTACTTTTTTCCTTTCCGATTGGATGAAATAAAAGTCGGTGGAGACTCTTGCTTACCGTGACATTTTGCAAACACAAAATGCAAAACGCAAACCAGTATTAAACAGTCGGTTCTGCCACCATATCACAGAACTGGCGACTCTGCTGGGGATAAATAAGTGGGGTATACCTTAGGATCTAGGTCATTTAAATTGCTTCTCTTGATTGTTTTGTTTGCTTTATATTTGAGGGTTTTGTTTGGGGTTACCCGGATCTGGGGAATACCTTTTAGGCAAGTAGCAATAGACTGTGAGGGAACTGTACATCATAGATCGATACGGTTGAAGCAGTAGCTAAGTTGGTGTGGCGCTTTGGTTGGTACTGGTATCCCTTGTGGTGAAACGAGGAGAATACGAGGCCGCTGCATGGTGTCGTGAAGCATCAACTGACCTTATAACCTTTAATCGCCCAACTTGGCCATTAGAAAGTAGCGAGATAGCCGGGATCAGTGTAGAGATGAGAACTGGTTGATACTCGATTCTACACTCATTGAGATCATACTTTCGGAATATTTTGGCTGCAAGAAAAGATCGCGTGAGCTGAAACCATGACCAATGAAGGATGCATAGTGATATTGAGATCCTCTAGAACCCGGTTACTTTTCTAGGACATGTTGAACCAACTTAACTTCAAGAGGGTATTACCTTTAACCTCATGCAAGCCTTAAACCTAAGGGCTTTGTGTGATTTGATTGTGTTTGCAATACCTGTGTTTGGTATACCTGTGGTTTATCATGACATCATGCATCATAACATGGCATTCATGCTTCATTACACTAACCATTTTAAAGACCAAGGGAATTTATCTTTGTTCTGTTTTGCAGATCATGGCTTCCGTGCGTAGAAATACTATCCGAATCAGCTTTGTGCAAATACCTTCCCAACTCAAAGAGCTAGCATCTAGAGTTTCTAAAACTTCTTCTTTTATTAAGAGACATGGTCAACTTCTCAGCCTGCTTACTTCAAACCTTTATGAACAGATGATGAGCGTACTTATCAGCCTGGTTACTTCGAACCTTGGTTGGTGTTTTTGTAAGGAAGAAGGTGTTAAGTGAACCTTCATCCAAGGAGACACACATCACCTTCATACCTTTAAGTTTTGAAAGGGTTTTGATTATTATTAAGTGTTTTTGGACTTTATATTGAGAAAATAATTCTGTTTTAATGATGTAATGCAAAAGAAAAGAAAATTATAAATGGGATACTTGTTGATCCTAAAGTTGTCATGCAAAGTTGGATCCTATGGTTGAGATTATGGTGGAAATTCTACCCTAAGATTGTCATGCTTGAATTGAAATCCTAATGTCTACCCTGGTTCAAATTTCATCAAGGATTAAGATGAACCAAGTGATCTTAAGGGTACATGTTATTCCACAAGCAATGATCAAACAAGTGGATGAGAAACCATGGGTTTATTTGGTAAATGTTGTGACAAAAGAGTGAAAGTTGAAAGCATGTTTTTGATGTTTTATGGTTTATGCTTTAAAAGAGTTTATAAAGGAAATATGTCCAAAAATAAGACAAGCTTGTGAAAACATGGATGAATTGGTGTATGAGAGGTTTTGAGGGCTTGTGAATTGGTGTATTGGCTTGCAAATTATCTCATTATTTATAGGCAAAAGGTTTTGAAGTCTCAAGCAACCAGATTTGCAAGATAGCAAGTTATGGTTTGGTTGGAAGTGAAAAATTAAGTTGGATGAGTTTCCATGGTTTCAATGCTCAAGTACAATCATGTCCTGAAGTTTTTGGGTGCAAAGGGTTTTCTCCATTCTTTTGAGCTTGCTTGTGATCAGATAGAAACATTACAAAGCTCAATGCATTGACATTTTGCAAAAAACATGCTTTATCAAAATGGAAGTCTTGCCTTTCTTCTCAAAATAGCAAAATGTATTGGTTAAACCTTGAACAAATTGGATAATAGCTATAAAGAAAGTGTAACCTTCTAATTATTAAGAGATTTGAAAAATAATAGACCTGAAAAGTGAGATTGCGTAGCAAGGTTATGAGATTTGGCTATATGTTCATCAAAGAAGCACCTCTAATCCAAGCAAAAATGATCAACTTTGTCTCTTCGAAAATATCAGCTCAAGCTTGATCTTTTTATTCTCTTTGATATTTTGGAAAGCTTAGAACATGATCTTCAACTTTCATGTTGACCACTTTGGCTGAATCAAAAGGGAAATTGGTGAAAATTGGCCAAGAAGTTGAGATGAAAACTGATCAAAAATATTTCTAAGTGTAGGATAAAAGTATCAAAATTTCACGGGTCCTTATCTCTTAATCCAAGCACTTTTTGAGGATGATACCACAATGATAAAGTTGTAGGAATCTTTATTCACTAAAACTTTCATATTGAAAGTTTTCCTTGAATCAACTTGTATCTTGAGAAAACTTGCATGCGAATTTAGGTTTTTTAGGTAGAAAACACTTGAATTTTCTCTAGGTACTTGAAAATCTTCCAACTTTGTCTTTTGTTCACTTTCTTAATCTTCTTGATTCTTGATGATCAAGCTTGATGATTTTGAATATGTTTATGATAATTGACTTTGAACTTCAATGTTGACCAAAAAGGTCAAAGTTTGACTTTTTGTGACAATTGACTTTCTTTAGATGAAATCAACTCCTCTATAACCAATTAGATCTTGTGAGCATGATGCAAACTGAGATGACGTAATGGCCATAAGATGGTTTTGTTGATGGTACTTTGTAGCAATCAACCTTGAACTTCAAGCTACATAACCCTAAATCCCGACTTTTCAGTGATGAGGGTCAAAACCTAATTTTCCAAATCATTGTTATGAGACAAAATGAATGATGATGCCTTGAGAATTATGATCATGATGACACTAACTCTTAAGAGATGAGCCTCTGTTCTTTTAAAACCCCAATCTTGAGGAAAAATTTGATCCCATGCTTTGAGAACACATGATGTGAATGATTGTGATGCAGATGAAGATGTATGTAGAGATGAATGAACGTTATATTTGGGTTAACTATAATTGAGATTCAAAGGGAAAATTTTGAGGTGCAAAAACTGCCCCTATTTAATCATCTTAGACCTAGAGGTAAGATTGGCTTTCTCCTTTCGAGAATTCAATGTATAAGGAGATTAAATACTTAATGAACCAAAAATATGTCCTGAAAAGGGATAAGTTTACTCTTTGCTGGGGAAAGAAAACTTATTTTAAGATTTGACACATACGAGTTTTGAACCAATGGCTCTACTGGGGATTCAGCGAGCAAAAATAATTTAGACGAGTATTGGATGTGAACAATAATCAGACACCAAAGAGTATCAAGGAAAGATTTGACACAGACGAGTGTTTAAATAAGACACAGGCGAGTGTTTTAAATCAAACACAAACGAGTATCAAGGAAAGATTTGATACAGACGAATGTTTCAGATCTGATACAGATGAATATCAAGGAAAGATTTGATACAAAAGAGTATTTAAATTAGACCCAGACGAGTATTGATCGGGACTTTATGAGTCTATTGGGATACTAACTGCAAGTATACAGTTTAGTCGTTCTAGTTTTAAATGATTATCGAACCTACAGAGACTGAGGATCAATCGCATACGATCTAATGCTACAATTTGTTTAACTAAGCGATGAATATTTGGTTTTAGGGGGGAAATAGTTTAATTAAAAATAATAATAATAATAGTTATACCGGTATGTGATAGTTGGACTTCGGGAATTTGGTGAATCACTTGGCATATAGAGTATTTCGGTAAAAACGAATTGTTTAAAAACCTGAGACATACACTCTCGTGTTCATGAAATAAGTCATGCTACTAAACCTAGTGGATGCACTTTAAATTTAATAACACTTTTTGAAAACAATTTGAGTTTAATTAATTTATTAAAACACTCTCGTGTATTTAAAAATTAATGTTTCGTTACCACTATCTGGGTTGAACCCCAGCTCTCGCATGCAGGTTCTTGCCTTAATTAATTTCCCACTCTCGTGGCAAAATCGTGTTAATTATCCTCTCACTCTCGTGACAAGGGTAGTTAAATTAAACATGGAAATTGGAAACCAGAAATTGTTTTATAAATGTTTTTAGCCAAGGTATCACTGAATTCTTTCGGTACTTAGGAGTCACATACCGGTACAATTAATTTAGCCGGACATGATATATTTAATAACTATGCAATTTAAAATATAATTCATAAAAATAAATGACATATCACAAGAATGAATAAATATTAATTGCAATAAAAACTTGGAAATAATGTTGCTATGGTAATCTTGGATGTTACAAATTCCTTGCAGCTCAATCGAAATCAATAAATTGTGTTAATTCTTAAATGAAGAATTAACACTCTAAAACTAATGCTGGAAAAATAAATTACAGTAGTGTAGAAAAAGCTCAAAAACAAGAAAATAGAACAATTGCAGGAAAATAGAAATTTGGTTCTGGGAAAATTTCTTCGACCCTCATCCCTTTGCACTACCACATATATATAGGAGAAAATATTGCAGTTGAAAAAATCTTGGAAAAGGCTTGAGTGGAGTAAAAACAGGATGCATGGTTACTGAGTGGAGGAAATATAGGATAACACTTCTGCCCTTACGTTGCCCACGTCTCCACTAATTCATAACGTTCCTCTTTACGCGTGTGACGGTCGTCACAGGTGGGTGATGGTCGTAATGCGCTTAAATAGTGCATTATGCTCGTCAATGATGTGTGACGAGCGTTATTTCTAGTTGGGGATGCGTTACGGTCGTCACAGGGTGTGACGGTCGTCACCGTTACAAAATCTGCAGATTTTGCAGATTTGGTTCTTTTCTCTTCTGTTTCTTGTCTAGCTTCCTTCATGTGGTCCTTTTTCATTGGTTTGAGTTGATAAATGTTGTACCTGTGAAAAGACACAAAAACTCGGAATAATCGGGAGTTAGACGACTCAATGTATTATAAAATTGGTAAAAAGCATAGTAATTATGTGATACGATTTCTCGTTATCAAATTCCCCCATACTTAAACCTTTGCTTGTCCTCAAGCAAATAGTCATTCGAAGGGTCGGACAAGTTTTGTCAAGCGCATATGCATGACATACCTTGGATTTTGTTTAAAGCAATTTCGGGAAATCCTCGTCGGTTTGGCCAATACTTGAGTGAAACACTAAAGATACGCTAATGACACGAGCGATAAGCTTAGTCATAGGCTTCCATTTCAAACAAGCTATCCAACAATTCCGTTATAATTCTGCCCAGAGTTCCTCGTATCTATTTCACCCGGTTTCGTTCTGGCGCAATCACATTAAGCCCTTTGTCTTAGCACGCACGTAGTGGAGCAACCGGTTAGTGACTTTGATCCTTTTAGCACGGGGTCTGGTACACGAATGTGGCAACCCTGAATACGTTATCCAAATTGGAGGTTGTGGGGGATCGGGCCGTAGCACGCCCTACCGAGTTCAGAACCAGATACCTCTGAACCAACCAACACTGGATTCCTTCGTTATTTGCTCAAATCTTATATGTGACTGTATATTTTGGTGCACAAAATTTCTTTTCTTTTAGCAGCGAGATAGGAAGGATATTTAATGATCAGGCATCAAACACTTATATTCATCGATTCTCCACGTGGTTTGTGTCAAGACGGTGCTGACTGCTAGTATAAACTACTAGGGGTTACTGTAGAACTAAAAACTCCAGATATCGGTATAATGGTTATTGAAACAGATCGCGTAAGTAGGAAGTCTACGGTGTCATAACTGTATCGATCTTGTTATGTCATTTTCGGCTTCCTTAACTGTGATTTCGTTAAAATAGGTATGTTGGGCTAATGCGAAGATAAATTTTTTTTGGTATGGCTAAATAAAGTGAAGAATTTAAATCGAGACATATCATAAAAATTTACTAGTTTATAAAAGATGGAAAGGTACCTCTCCCACACTAACTCCGACATTGTCCTCAATGTTGCGGTATATAGGCGGGGAAATACAATTACAAAAACAAACGGAAAGGAAATGAAACAGAAAAAATAATAAACTACATAGAAAATAAAGAAAAACTACTGGTGACCACGTCCTCTACTCCTGGTGCGAGAGTGTCTGGTAGGAGTGGCTTCTGTGTCAGTATCCTGGAAACCAAGGGTGCTGACGTCCAGTCTTAAGGCGTTGAGCTCTGACAGGGCCTCATCCAACCTCTCATTCATGCTCCGATGTCCAGTCAAGATCTGAGTGTTTTGAGCGCACAAATACTCATATTGCTCATGTTGTCTTCTTTCAAGCGTTGCGCTCATTTGATTTTGCATATGAATGGTGCGGAGGACCTCTTCAAGAGTAATAGGAGGTGGTGTAGATGAAGGTCCTGGAATGTCGTGGACAGGAGGAGCACTGTCCAGCTCTTCTTGCATTTCGTCTGCGGGGGCTGCAGGCTGGTCTTCAGGAGTAGGAGCACGCCCCGCGGGAGTTGCAGGATCGAACAACCAGTTAGCTCGGTTTCATGGATCGATTCGGTCCCTGCAAGGCAAAATGATGTTTTGATAAACAATGTTCCTGATCACAGGGTGGAATCTGCCATCCTCCCGCTCATAAATGAGATGTGCGGCCTTGCAGTGATCCAAAGTCAGCAAAGCCGGTGCCATAGAAGGCATATTCGCGAGAGCAGCACCATAGTTCAGAGCTATGGCAAGTGAAGTGACCAGCCCTCTGAAATAAAAGGGTTTTCCCCCTCTAGCACAGATAGAGTGGATATGAGCCAGTAAGAACGGGGCGACGTTGATCTTTTTCCCGGTGAACGCGCAATGCATAAAGAAGAGCTCCTTGGAGTTGAGCTTGTGGTTGCTGTCACGGGCGAAGATTGTGTTGCTGAGGATGCGGTGGAAATAGCGGATGGCCGGATTATGAATGTGGGTGGAATTGAGGTGGTCGTAGGATCCGGCACAGATATTCGTCATACTGTGCCATAAGTTGAAAGCTTCCTCACCAAAATTATCCGGCACCCGAAGATGGACACCTTCGTCAGAACAGAAGCCTACAAGCCGCGCGATGTCGGTTTGGGGCAGCTCGTGCTCTATGCCAAACATGCGAAATTTGGCCAGTCCTGACAGTTGGTTCGTGGCACCTGGCGGAGTGATGTATACAAAGGAACTCAAAAACTCAAGGGTTAGAGTTTCATAAATCGGTCGCGGTTCGCGGCACAGGTTCTATAAATCCATACTTTGCAACAATTGTCGGACACTGTCAAGTAGTCCCAAACTCCTCAAATAGTCAAGATCAACATACCGTGTAGGTTGGAGACCTCGGCGTTGAAACTTCTGAAATTTGACCCGTTGGGTTTCGCCTTGTTCGCCGAATCTGAGAGTGAGAGCGGGAGCTTGTTGATTGTTGGCCATGGTGTTTGTAAAACGGATTGAAAAAGGTTTGGAATGAGAATGGAGTAGTGGGTTGAGAATGTTGGAAGTTTGAAAAAAATGGAGTGGAGTGGGTATGTTTCGTGATTTTGCAGCAATGAAGGATTTGTGGTTTTGAAGATAATGGTTGGAACGGTTATGTAATAGCCGTTCTGATATATCATGCGCGTGACGGTCGTTACGAGGGTGTGACGGGTGTAACACGGTAAAACACGTGTTACGCTCGTCACGAGGGTGTTACGAGCGTAACACGTTCAATGTCATTAATGAGAAGACCGTTACATATGTTTATATATTTTTTATTATTTTCTTAATATTATAATTTAAAATATTCTAATATTAGAATTTAAAATAATATTTACCAATACACTTAATGAAATAATATTTGCAGAAAATGTAAACAGTAAATTAAAAAAATATACTGAAAATGAAATACATGAATGAAAATAAAATAATGGGGCAATAAAACTTAATAAATAATTGAAATTGCATTAATCCATAAGAATTGTTTGGAAATAAAAATAACTTAAATAAAAATTGATAAAAAGCTAGAACAAACTAGATTCCTCCCCACACTAAAACTAAACAGTGACCTCACTGTATGTACAAATGCGAGAGAAGAACAAATCAATGATAACAACAACAAACTCTAGCCACGGGGAGTAGGGAACATATGCTGGTGCATGAAATCCAGCTGGTCGGTCACCAAATCCATGAAAGCAATGAAATCCACTCGTAGAGATGTAAGCTCGCCCCGCATTTCAGTAATTTCTTCATACAAAGAGTGCAGGGTAACAGTAGGTGGAGGCGGTGGTGGTATCTCTGGAGCCTGGGTGGTGGTCTCAGTAGAAAATACTTGCTGCTCCCATGGATCGGGAAACTGGTGGTATCCCGGTGGTGTTGCAGGGTCTTCAGCATCATGAGAGGTGTTGGGCACTTCATATATGTCAACAGTGGAAGGAGACGAAGGTGGTGTAGCAGGATGGTGGAAGTCAAAAAGCCAGTTTGCTCTATTATGGACACTAGTGATAGGGTTCGGGAGCATAAACTGGTGGATAGTCTCATGATTAATTAACAGCTCGAACTCATCCGGCCCAAGATTCCCAATAAAACTGGTGTTAAAGCAAAATTCAATGTTCATTGGCTTTATTACATAATGCGGTGCTGATCCTAGCATAGGCCTTCAGAGTCCAATGGCATTAGAGATCATAGTGACTAAACCACCCAACAGGATTGGTGCATTCAAAGTTTGTATAATACGCTCCATGTTAGCTAGCATATAAGCGACACCGTTTACTGGACGGCTCTGAGAAGCACAATACATAATGAAGAGCTCGTCACGTGACACGAATGTAACATTTTGCTCTTTACCAAAAAGGGTATGGGCGATGATCTTATGAAAGTACCTGATAGCCAGGTTATGGATGGACTAAGAATAAAGGTCAGACGACTCTGGATGGTTATTGCCAGCAATGCTACCCCAGAAAAAATCAAGTTCAGAATTAAGCAAGAGGTCCTCCTGGGTCATAGTAATAACATCAGGGCCAAAAGGGAATCCTAACAGGTTGGAAAACTCCCTAAGGTTATAGCGGTAGTCCATGTCAAACAGCCTGAAGGTGATCAACCCACGATTGAACCCTAACCCATGATTCGGAAGGTAGCTCAGTGTGCTCAGGAACTCAAGGGTCAGCTTCCTGTAGGTACAATACCATCTCCGGATAGGAGCAGTGTCCCGACCTATCTGGTGTAGCAGATACATGACACTCTCACGAATGCCAAGAACAATCATATCATGGTCATCAGCGTAAATTGTAGGACACATTTCACGCTCAGCCAGATCCTCAAAGCGTCTTCTCTGGTGCCTGCTTCTCAAGGTGATATTCATGTAGTTTACTCGTGCCATGGAGCTAAATATGAAAGCTAAAGAATTACCCCCTGAAAATATTTAATAAATGTTTGAAAAAGTAAGTTAGTATTTTCAGGTTAAGAATGCCTAAGTTAAATCAAAATGAAAAAGAAAGTTTAAAGGAAAAATAAAAATAGAAGAAAAAAGGAAATAAAAAGGAGTAAGAGATGCAACATGAAAGTTTTAAAGATTAAGAAAAAGAAAAGAAAAATAAAAACATAGTAAAACAATAAAAATAATTAAAAGAAAACATGGGTTGCCTCCCATGAAGCGCCTTTGTTTTATGTCGATGGCTCGACAGATAGTACCTATTCAGTTAGGTATCGGGGTAGGTGGCTCACATAACTGAAGATAAGCCGAATAATTTAGATTTCCGACGTTAAAGTAGTGCTTTAAGCGCTGGCCATTGACTATGAATGGTTCAATAGAATTTCCTTTAATTTCTATCGCACCACTTGGGAAAACTTTATTAATTTCGAATGGTCCTGACCATCTGGAACGTAATTTTCCCGGGAAAAGTTTCAGTCTAGAGTTGAATAGGAGTATGATGTCTCCTTCCTTAAATTCTTTCCGCGAGATACGCTTATCGTGCCATTTTTTTGTTCTTTCCTTATAAATTCTAGCATTTTCATAAGCGTCTAAACGCAATTCATCTAATTCATGGATATCTAATATTCATTTCTCGCCAGCAATCTTGTAATTTAAGTTAAGGGTTTTAATTGCCCAGTAAGCTTTATGTTCTAATTCTACTGGAAAATGACAAGATTTTCCATAAACTAATTTAAACGGCGTTGTTCCGATAGGGGTTTTAAAATCTGTCCTATATGCCCAAAGAGCATCATTTAGCTTGGAGGACCAATATTTTCTGGATGTGGCTACGCTTTTATCAAGGATTTGTTTTATTTACCTATTTGACACTTCCACTTGTCCACTCGTTTGAGGATGGTATGGTGTGGCTATGCGATGTTTAACGCCATATTTTGAAAGCAGTTTTTCGAAAATTATAGAGATAAAATGGGAACCGCCATCACTGATTACTTGTCTTGGTACACCGAATTGTGGGAAGATAACATGCTTGAATAGTTTAAGTACCACTCGTGTATCGTTTGCGGGTGCAGCGATGGCTTCAATCCATTTTGATACGTAGTCAACAACTACCAATATGTACTTATTTTCGAAAGATTCGGGGAACGGTCCCATGAAATCAATTCCCCACACATCGAAAATTTCTACTTCGAGAATTCCTTTTTGCGGCATTTCATCACGTCTAGATATATTTCCTGTGCGCTGACATCTATCGCAGTTCATAATTTCTACGTGGATGTCTTTCCATAAAGTAGGCCAAAAGAAGCCAGCTTGAAGTATTTTTGCACAAGTTTTCGATGTACTAGCGTGTCCACCATAAGGGGCGGAATGGCAATGGGCAATGACGTCGTCTATTTCATCGTTAGGAACACAGCGACGGTAGATACCATCGGTACCTCTTTTAAAGAGTAAAGGTTCATCTCAAAAGTAGTGTTTAAGATCATGGAAGAATTTCTTCCGCTGTTGGTACGTTAAATCGGGTGGTAAAACACCGGCGGCTAGATAGTTGACGAAATCAGCGTACCATGGTAATGTGGTGTTGGTACAAATGGATTTTACTACCGCAGTTGTTAAAGGTTCATTGTGTTGATCTAAACTATCGGTAGGAGCTATCTCTAGTTTAGCAATAAGGCGTTCATAAGGGAAATCTACGTTTATGGGAACACTCTCGGTTTGGATTCCATCTAATCTTGATAAATGGTCTGCTACCACGTTTTCAGTCCCTCTTTTGTCTTTTATTTCCAAGTCAAACTCTTGTAGGAGTAAGATCCATCTAAGTAGTCGCGCTTTGGCGTCTTTCTTACTTAGCAAGTATCGGATCGCAGCATGATCCGTGTAAATAATGATTTTGGTGCCCACTAAGTAGGAACGAAACTTATCCAATGCGAATACAACAGCTAAGAGTTCCTTCTCTATAGTGGCGTAATTCATTTGTGTGGGATCGAGTGTTCTGCTTGGGTAGTAGATAACGTGAAGCTTTTTATCTTTGCGTTGTCCTAGGACTGCGTCTACAGAAAAATCGCTCGCATCGCACATTATTTCAAATGGTAGGTTCCAATCAAGAGGTTGCATAATAGGTGTTGAAATTAAGGCTTCTTTAAGCGTCTCAAATGCGTTTAAGCATTTATCATCGAAAATAAACTCGGCTTCTTTCATTAATAATTCTGTTAGTGGCTTAGTGATTTTAGAGAAATCTTTTATAAAGCGTCGGTAAAAACCAACGTGTCCTAGAAAACTTCTTATTTCTCTAACTGTTTTGGGTGGTTAAAGGTTTTTGATAATCTCGATTTTTGCTTTATCGACTTCAATCCCTCTGTTTGATACAATGTGACCCAACACAATTCCTTGTCTCACCATGAAGTGAAATTTTTCCCAATTGAGCACTAGGTTGACATTGACACAACGTTTCAGTACTAATTCAAGATTTGATAAACATCCGTCAAAACTTTCTCCACAGACAGAAAAATCGTCCATGAATACTTCCATAATTTCGTCTAAAAAATCTGCGAAAATCACCATCATGCATCGTTGGAAATTTGCAGGTGCGTTACATAGTCCAAATGGCATTCTTCGGTATGCAAAGGTACCATAGGGACATGTGAACGTGGTTTTCTCTTGATCATCAGGATGAATGGGAATTTGGAAGAATCCTGATTATCCGTCAAGATAGCAGAAATGGGAATGTTAGGCTAAGCGCTCGAGCATTTGATCAATGAATGGTAATGGGAAATGGTCCTTGCGCGTAGCTTTGTTTAGTTTTCTGTAATCGATACACATTCTCCATCCTGTTTGAGTATGTTGTGCTACCGATTCGCCTTTTGTGTTTGTTATAACCATAACACCTCCTTTCTTAGGCACCACGTGAACTAGACTGACCCAATTACTGTCTGATATTGAGTATATGATGCCTGCCTCTAGTAGTTTCTGCACTTCTTTCTTAATGACTTCACTTAGGATAGGATTTATTCGTCTTTGATGTTCTCTAGAAGTCTTGTAGTCCTCCTCCAACATAATGCGGTGCATACAGAGAGAAAGGCTTATTCCTTTTAGATCTGATATATTATAGCCCAACGCGGTTGGATACTTCCTTAACACACTAAGAAGTTTTTCGGTTTCGATCTTCCCTAAATTGGCATTGACTATAACTGGCCGTTCGAGTTCTTTATTCATACCTAAGATCTTCAGGTAACGTTTTAAGTTCTATACCAGTTTTCTTATCAGTTGGGGTAGGATTGGGTGTTAAGGCGAAACATTCGCTTAGGTTGGCATCTAGATGTTCTTGTTTCCAGTCATCGTCCTTGAGGATAGTTGATGTCAGAATTTTCAGCATCCCAGAATAGGTGTCTTCTTGGCTTTCTAGTTCTTTGACACATTCATCAATAATATCTAGGAGACAACATGAGTCATCTATAGCAGGGGCCTTGAAGAATTGGGAAAGAATGAATTCTACTTTTTCTTCTCCTACCTCGAAGGTAAGCTTTCCTTTCTTAACGTTAATGATGTCTCATGCAATAGCTAAAAATGCTCTTCCTAGTATGATGGGAATGTTTGAATCTTCCTTGATGTCCACTATTATAAAGTCAATCAATATGTAAAATTGTCCTATTCGGACAAGAATGTTTTCTAGCATACCAACAGGGAATTTGACTGATCTGTCAGCTAGTTGTAGGGACATCTTGCTAGGTCTCATGTCACCTAATTTGAGCTTCTCGCAAATAGATAAGGGCATTAGACTAACACTTGCTCCTAAATCACATAGAGCTTTGTCTATGACAGATTTTCCAATTACACATGGTATGGAGAAACTACCAGGATCTTTTAGCTTTGGAGGCATATTATTTTGAATTATGGCGCTACATTCGGCAGTTAGCATAACGGTTTCGTTTTCAACGATTTTTTTCTTATTAGACAATATTTCTTTTAGGAATCTAGCATATGACGGAATTTGGGTTATAGCTTCTGTAAACGGAATAGTAACGTTTAATTGTTTAAGAAGTTCTACAAATTTCTTGAACTGCCCCTCGTTTTTGGATTTTGCATGTCTTTGAGGGTATGGAATTGGTGGTTTATATGGCGGTGGAGGTACGTAAGGTTTTTCTGAAACCTCTCTGTTCTCATTCGAGTCTTCCTCTACATTCTCAGATTGATCTTTCGACTTCTCTACTTCCTTTTCAGGTTTCTGATACATGGTCGGATTTTGGAGTCTAGGATCTACCGGTCCATCAAGGGCTGTCCCACTTCGTAATATGATAGCATTAGCGTGTTCTTTAGGATTAGGTTGTGGCTGTCCAGGAAATGTACCAGCAGGTGTGGCAGAACTAGCTTGGTGTTGTGCTACTTGGGAGATTTTGGTTTCTAACATTTTATTATGAGTTGCTAGGGCATCTACCTTATTTGCTAATAGCTTCAATTGTTCACCGGTGTGAACGTTTTGATTGATGAATTCTTTGTTTTGTTGAGCTTGATTAGCGATAAAATTTTCCATTAGGATTTCAAGGTTAGATTTCTTAGGAATGTTAGGAACATTAACAGCGGGATTTTGATAACCTGGAGGTACAGCAGGTGCTTGGCTAGGTGCATATAAAGCGTTATTGCTCTTGTACAAGAAGTTAGGATGGTTCTACCAACCAGGATTATAGGTATTAACATAAGGATTACCTTGAGCGTAATTTACCTGATCAACTGATATTCCTGCTAAGATTTGACATTCGGTTCCAACATGACCAGGGACTCCACAAACTTCGCAGTTTGAGGTAAGTGCAGCCACAGTGGCTGTAGGAGGTAAGGTCAGGCTTTCTATCTTTTGGGTAAGAGCATCTACTTTAGCATTAACTTTATCTAGGCTACTAATCTCGTACATCCCACCTTTGGTTTGAGTTTTCTCCACAGATGTTCTTTCTCCTCCCCACTGATAGTGGTTTTGAGCCATATTTTCAATGAGTTGGTTAGCTTCGTCATAAGGCTTGTCCATCAGTGTACCACCCGCGGCGGCATCTATAGAGAGTCTTGTGTTGTACAAGAGTCTATTATAAAACGTGTGGATTATCATCCATTTTTCTAGTCCGTGATGTGGGCACATTTGCATCATATCTTTGTAGCGTTCCCATGCATTGAATAGCGATTCAGCATCCTTCTGCCTAAATCCGTTGATTTGGGCTCTTAGTGCAGCAGTCTTGCTTGGAGGAATGTATCGTGCTAAAAATACAATCTTAAGTCCTTCCCACTTAGTAACGGAATTTGATGGCAAGGATTGCAACCAAGCCCAAGTTCTATCTCTTAGCGAGAAAGGGAAAAGACGTAATCTTATTGCATCTTTACTAACACCATTTGCTATAACTGTGTCGGGAAATTGAACGAATTTTGTAAGATGTTCATTTGGATCCTCGGTAGGATCTCCAGAGAATTGGGATTGTTGGATAGCTGATATCAATGACGGTTTCAACTCAAAATCATTTCGATTTATTGCTGGAGCAGCAATGCTGTTGTGGGGTTCTTGTTGTGATGGAGCTGCGTACTCCTTCAGTGGACGGGTCCTTTGTTCTTCGGCCATGTCTACTTCTAGATTAGTTTCGGTTTCAGAGGAAGAATTAGCATCTGTTTCAGAATCAATCTTGATTTCGGGTTTGAGTAAAGGAATAGCGTGATTTAAACAGTAATCCCTGACTGCACGTCTTATGGAAAGGATGCGTTCAGGTTCGTCCGTCGATTTGTCAAGTGGTTCACCTTGTGAGCGAGTCCTTGGTATACAAATCGAAAAAGGGTTTTTGTTGCCTAGTCTAAACACGCAACAAAAGAATCGTACTTAATTGACTAATCAGTCCCCGACAACAACGCCAAAAACTTGATCGGGACTTTATGAGTCTATTGGGATACTAACTGCAAGTATACAGTTTAGTCGTTCTAGTTTTAAATGATTATCGAACCCACAGAGACTGAGGATCAATCGCATACGATCTAATGCTACAATTTGTTTAACTAAGCGATGAATATTTGGTTTTAGGGGGGAAATAGTTTAATTAAAAATAATAATAATAATAGTTATACCGGTATGTGATAGTCGGACTTCGGGAATTCGGTGAATCGCTTGGCATATAGAGTATTTCGATAAAAACGAATTGTTTAAAAACCTGAGACATACACTCTCGTGTTCATGAAATAAGTCATGCTACTAAACCTAGTGAATGCACTTTAAATTTAATAACACTTTTTGAAAACAATTTGAGTTTAATTAATTTATTAAAACAATCTCGTGTATTTAAAAATTAATGTTTCGTTACCACTATCTGGGTTGAACCCCAGCTCTCACATGCAGGTTCTTGCCTTAATTAATTTCTCACTCTCGTGGCAAAATCGTGTTAATTATCCTCTCACTCTCGTGACAATGGTAGTTAAATTAAACATGGAAATTGGAAACCAGAAATTGTTTTATAAATGTTTTTAGCCAAGGTATCACTGAATTCTTTCGGTACTTAGGAGTCCCATACCGGTACAATTAATTTAGCCGGACATGATATATTTAATAACTATGCAATTTAAAATATAATTCATAAAAATAAATGACATATCACAAGAATGAATAAATATTAATTGCAATAAAAACCTGGAAATAATGTTGCTATGGTAATCTTGGATGTTACAAATTCCTTGCAGCTCAATCGAAACAAATAAATTGTGTTAATTCTTAAATGAAGAATTAACACTCTAAAACTAATGCTGGAAAAAAAATTACAGTAGTGTAGAAAAATCTCAAAAACAAGAAAATAGAACAATTGCAGGAAAATAGAAATTTGGTTCTGGGAAAATTTCTTCGACCCTCATCCCTTTGTACTACCACATATATATAGGAGAAAATATTGCAGTTGAAAAAATCTTGGAAAAGGCTTGAGTGGAGTAAAAACATGATGCATGGTTACTGAGTGGAGGAAATATAGGAGAACACTTCTACCCTCACGTTGCCATGTCTCCACTAATTCATAACGTTCCTCTTTACGCGTGTGACGGTCGTCACAGGTGGGTGACGGTCGTAATGCGCTTAAATAGCGCATTACGCTCGTCAATGATGTGTGACGAGCGTTCTTTCTAATTGGGGATGCGTTACGGTCGTCACAGGGTGTGACGGTCGTCACCGTTACAAAATCTGTAGATTTTGCAGATTTGGTTCTTTTCTCTTCTGTTTCTTGTCTAGCTTCCTTCATCTGGTCCTTTTTCATTGGTTTGAGTTGACAAATGTTGTACCTGTGAAAAGACACAAAAACTGAGAATAATCGAGAGTTAGATGACTCAATGTATTATAAAATCGGTAAAAAGCATAGTAATTAAATGATACGATTTCTCGTTATCAAGTATCAAGGAAAGATTTGATATAGATGAGTATTTAAATTAGACACAGATGAGTGTTTTAAATCAGAAATAGATGAGTATCTAGTGAAGAGATCAGTGGGACTGAGCGTTGGAATCTATATGGATGAGTATCGATAAAAGATACAAAGCGAGCAATGATAAAGCTTAAAGTGGATGAGTAGTGACGCAAATGAAGAATAATTCGACACTATGTTGCTAGGGAATAGTGACGATGATGAGCAAGCCTTTCAGATTTCTTTCTGTGGGAAAAATCAAGTTAACTCATGTTTCTGATGCATGTTTGATTTTTATGATGTAATGATCCTTTTTTATAGGATATGCTATTTAGTTTGGATGCCATGATACAATTTTGTTATGCAATTTTGCTCATGAAAAGGGGCCCTGTTGGGGAGAAGCATGCCAGTATGACCTTTGCGAGGAGCGGATTTTACTGTATGGTCGGCTCTGAGGAGGTAATATACATTTGTTTTATGAGCAGGAAACAACCTTTCTGAATATCTGAATCAACACTTATGCACCAATGTGGTGTACATGACTGTGTACATTCCCTTATCATTTCTAAGTAATTTCCAAATTTTTTGAAAAGGTTTTCGTGACTCTCAGTGCGATAGTCTTTTCAGAAAAATATCAGACATTTTAATATTCAAAGTAGTAAAAGAAAAAAAAACATAACTTGTTTTTTTATATGAATAGAAACTTTATTGAATTTAATCTGTAAATATGCGTTTTTTACATGAAGAAATAATCCCTAAAATGAGGTTGAAGATGTGAAAAACACAAGAAGGGGGGGGGGTGTTGAATTGAAAACTTGAAATCTAAAGCGCAATGACACAGTATTTTTATCCTGGTTCGTTTGATCTCAAACTACTCCAGTCCACCCGTCAAGGTGATTTCGCCTCTCTCCAACGAGGTCTTAATTCACTAATCACAAAAGAATTACAATCACTACTTTAACAACTGTTAAAGTCTTCTTGAGTACAACCATAATCCGGTTAATCTCAAGGAACACTGTTTCAAAATAATTATACAAGAATGTGTGTTGTTGTTTTTCGTAACAAAAACTGTTATCACAAATGAGATAATTTACACAAAATTATAGCTTGAAAGATGATGAAATTTGCTTGCAGCTTTTTGAATATGCGTAAGTCGTATATGGCAAATCGTTAACGATTTAAACACTGAGCTTGTTTATATAGGAAATGGATTTACGTTGATCATCAAGCGTGTTAAATGACATTAACTCAGTTTCCATTTGGAGAAGATCCTGTCTGAAAGAAGCCGTTGTAATTGATGCTGAAATGAATGATCAATAACGCTTCAGAATCTTACATCCTTGCCTGCTGCTGATGCTGCATAATATTGATGACTTGGATTAACACGTTCTTGTTCAGAATCAGATTTTACTTTGCTTAAGCGCAGATTCTGGTCATCAATCTTCAGTGCATGTTCCGATTGCTTCAGCGTGTAGCTCTTATGGCTTATCTTTTGATGCTACTTTGGTCAGAACTTTTGCATACATAAAAACATAATTTGTAAGGTTCATATTTGTTCTTTGTATTTGTTATCATCAAAACTCTAACTGAGGGTTGTAGAATCAAACTATGTTCTAACAATCTCCCCCTTTTTGATGATGACAAAAACTATAATTTTCAATTAAAAAATAAAGAGCAAAAGGTTTAAGAGAAACTCCCCCTGAGTTGATTACTTCCCTTAAGTTCCTTTTCATCAGAGTTTAGCTGCATCTCTTATCAGAATTTGTACCTGTTCAAACTTTTCAGAAAGTAGAGGTTAAGGAATTCAGAATGATTGAGACTTTTGTCTCAGTATACCATTATTGAAAATATCTTACTTTCTCCCCTCTTTTTGTCAGTTATCAAAAAGGTAATATAATCAGAACCAAAATAGTTGAATTATATTAAAAAACATGATGCAATGATAAGTTCCAGAACATAAGAGTTAAAAATTAAGAGTTACAGATAAACAATTTTCAAAAAGAAATCTAAGAAGGAGGGGGAAGACGTGTGAACAACGCTTCTAGCAAGCTCTTGATCTGAGTATTTGACTCTTCTTGTTTGCCCAGAATACTTTTAATCTCTTTGTTCGTGTCCTCCTGCTTATCCAACCTTACATGGATTAGAGCATTATCTCTCTTCAACTCTTCCAGAGTTTGCATAACTAAGGAAGGTGCTGGAGTTTCTTCAGGAGTTGGACGTTGCTCAGAGCATTTTACAGCTTGTTCAGAGTGAACCATTTCTTCTGCTGTAATCATGTCTTCTGGAGCAGCAGTCAGGGAGAGACTTTCTGATGCTGGTTCATCTACATCTGAAGGATGATGCTCTTTCCAGGGAGCATTATCCAACGAGAGGATATATTTCTTGAGCAGTTGGCTCAGAACTTGGTCTTGAAAATCCCTCAGCTTAGCACTAAAGTTCTGCTGAACCTGTTCATAACTCTGTTCCTTCAGCTTCAGCATTTCAGAACTAAGCCAGTTTCTGAATCTTATCCAGATATAATCAGAAGCAGCAGGATTAGTCATCTCTTGACTAGCATGCTTCAAAGAATTTATCCATTCCTGCATTCCTGTTTCAAAAATCAACAAACTTGTACCAACATCTGATGTGGTTTCAGTTGGTTTAGGTTTGGGAATGGCAGTTTTGTGTGAGATGGAAGCTAGTCTTTCCAGCACAATTGGATCAATGACAAGTCTTACGTTGTCAGCTGGACTGTTAATGGGTGAAGGAGTGGGAGAGTCAGGAATGATGATTGGTCTAGAGGGGGTGTTTGGAGGAATGGATTCCAGAGAAGAAGGGATTTCTGGAATTTCATGAATGGTGAGAGGCATGCGAACCGCAAGATGTTCTGTGATTCCAGGTATTGGGATTGTATCAGAATCTGAAGGAGATTCTTCAGATTGGTTTTTTGTAACATGTTGGGGTTCTGGTTCATGGATAGCAGAAGATTAATTTTCAGAAGGTTGGGCTTCTTGTTGTGGTGAGTTGGAGTTCAGATCTTCTGGTTGTGGTATTTCTGGTTGAGGAATTTCTTGTTGAGGTGATTGTGGTTGTGAAATTTCTTGTTGAGGAATTTCTGTTTGTGGAGAGTGTGGTTGCGGAATTTCTGTTGTGGTATCAGAGTTTGAATTTTCTGGGAGTTGAGAATTTGGATTTTGTGGTAAGAGAGAGGAAAAGTCTTGGTCAAATAAATCAATATCAGACAGAACTTTGGCAAGTTCTGGTTGGTCATGTTCAGGATTTGGATTTTGAGAAAGGGAGTGAGGTTCATTCAGACCTAGAGTTTCTGATGGATCAAACCCTATGTCAAAGTCTTAAAATGTTTGGGGTGATGCGTTTGCGGGTTGAGAAGGCATGGCTTCAGATGTTGATACCTTTATTGATTCTATAACAGAAATAAAGGAGGGATTACCTTTCTTTTTGGCAGCTTTTGGTTTCCTCTGAGAGGGTCCTTCTCCTGCTTCTTTCCTTTTCTTGATCTTCTTTAAAGCAACTTCTGAGCAGCCTTGTGTAAGTCCTAGATATTGATTTCTGGTGCAGTACCATCTTCCTTGCAAGCGTCCAGATATCTGACTATTATTTCTGGTTTGGAGTCAATCTCAGAAAATAGAGGAAAATCATCCAGAGATATCCTTCTTGATGTGATGGTTGCATGAGAAGTAACAATAGGTTCCTTTTTGATATTCTCAATGATTTTCATCTTCTTCATATTTTTAGCGTTCAGGGGCTTCCCAGCGGTTGCTTCCAATGTGCTGATTTCCTGGGCCTCCGTCAGATGTTCTATCAGTCTATTCTCTGTCAGAATATCTGATATGAGCCTTCCTAATGGAATCCAATCCCTCTTGGTCCTTTCTTATTCTCTTGTTTCCTTCACACTAGTTCTGAGATGATTAAACAACAAGTGTGGAAGATTTACCTTTGTCCTCTTAGCAATGAAATATATCAGAAATTGCTGATCAATGTTGATATAATCAGGAGAGCTTGTGGGCTTCATGTGGTTGATACACCCTAGAATGATTCTGGCCCAAATTTTGCGGTGATCCTTCAAATCTTTGATTTTATTGGAGGGTAGACCATGAGTAAGAATTTCATTTGCAATAGAACTTACGTCAGAGCATCTCTCAGCCATGTCAATGCATCTGACACCTCCACCATTGTATCCAAGAAGCTTTGCAATTAGGTCTTCTGTAATAACAATTTTCTTCCCCATGACATAAGAAGTAACCTGATGATTTGAAGAAGAAGCATGTATCCAGAATTCTTTGACAAGAATGGGAAATGTTGGACCAACCTGACGGTCAAAGTACCTGTTCCATCCTTGAGCAGTAACGTCTTCATACAGATTGAAGCCATTTTCTTGAAGACTCCCAAAATCAACAATCAGTTCAGAGAGAACTTCCAGATTATTAATAGGAGTGAGGAGCGTTCTATAGGGTTCTTCATACTGTTCCATTGAAGCAGATTCATGAGCACTAACATTTTTGACACTTGAAGAAGCCATTGTTCACACGGGATTTTGAGGAAGATGAAAGGGGTTTTTGAAAGCAGGAACTTGGGACGAAAGAAAATATTATGAGAGTAAAAAGAGTGAATGTAAAAAGTAAAATTTGAGTTTAAATAGGTTTCTTTGAAAACGTAACCAATAAGAAAAAAATAATTAGTCATGATTATATGCATTAATGACACCTGATTTTAGGGGATTGAGAAAGATACTGAATGGTTACCGCTTACAAGTGTCTCAATGCATCCAATCAGCGCCTTGATCCCTTCATAAATTGAACGCGTGTTCAGCTTCAGAAGGTAGCTGATGAGAGGATGACAACTGTTTGATGATGTGAACTACACTGTGATACGGTGGGAAGAACTGACTGTTTTTTGGAATGCTGGTTTGCGTTTTGCGTTTGTTTTTGCAAAATGTCGCGGTATGCAAGAGTCGCCACCGACTTTTATTTTATCCAACAAGGAAAGGAAAAAAGCACAGAAAAATTCCTTTTTCGAGATTATTTCTCGGGTTCGAGGGGTAGATTATAGAAAGGGAAGGTGTTAGCACCCTTTATATCCGTAGTGATCTACGAGCTCTTAGGTACTTGCTCAATTGTTTTCAAAATTGTTTTCTTTGTGCTTGTGGGTTTTGAAAAAGTTTTTTTGTTTGAAACTTCGATTTAACTCTTGCTTCTGTCCTCAAGAGTGTAATGAAGTGTTTTGAAAACTTTGTTTGAAAAGTGTAAGTGTGAAGAGTTTTTTTTTAATTCTGAAAGAGCAAGTATCTAAGAACCATCTACCTACTCGAAAAAAGGAATCGTTCTATGCTAATTTCCTTTAGACAATGCTATCCCACTATTAGTGAGTAGGTAGCACCGTCGTTGGAGTTTGAGGGTCAATTCGAATTAGGGACTTACGGTCACCAAAGCAATGTTGGGACGCCTTAGCAGTAACCCTAATGTCTTAGATCATTTGTTTGAGGCAATAATATCTGAGGCAACCGTTTCGAGGCGACTATGATCTTTTAGACAAGAGGACGACCTCTAAAGCGACCTATACTCAATGACCGTGTATGAAGGCAACCAAGTGGGGTGTACCCTAAGAGTGCGCATGTGCGAGTGTGTTGTTTTCAGATTATTTTTATCTTTATACATGTTAAAGGTGATCTAATTTGATTTTAAGATTAACATTCACTCTTGTCATGCAAACCCTATTATCAAACATCTAGCAGTTATAATTGGCGAAAATAAAATGCGGAATTTAAATTACAAGGCGTCGGGTATTTACATCGCCAAAGACAAACCCTTTGAAAAGTAAAATAAAGCGATAAAAATAATTAAAAGTCCTATTTAACTATTACAATTCGGAGACAGGTACATTGTTGGATAAAATAAATAACGCGCGGGAAATTAAATCGAGTGCGAGATTTAGGGTTTTGACCCCTTATGAAAGAAAATGCCATCTTTTTGGTTTTTTGTTGTTTTTATTTTAAGAAAGAAAATAAACCTAAGTTAAATAACTAAATTAAATTAATAAATTAATTAAATGAAAAATAAATTATTTTTGGAGTTTTTGATTATTTAGGAAAGAAATTAAAATGATTAAATTATGTTAAAACCTAATTAATTCTAATTAATTTTAATGATTTACAAAAAATGAATTAAAGTTTTCTAATTAAAAACCTAATCAATTAATAAATTTATTAAGAAAAATAAAAGTTTAAAATTTGATTGATATAAAATTATTTTTGTGATTTTATTAAAAAAATATAGAATTTTATGATTGGTTATAAATTTAAATAAAAGAATTTAAGTGAATAACAAAAAATAAATAAATAAAAAGAGTAGAGGGATTGGGCCTGTTTTGAGGTGTTAATAGCAATTCTTTGCTGGCCCAACAATGCTGGCTTGTTTTGACCATCTGGGATTCAGTGGGGGCGTATTGACTTGACTCCATATGGACCTCCAATCATTGACCACCAGATCTGGCCTTTGGCCATCTGGCGCTTGGATGGATGAGGGACTATGGTGGGTTGCAAGCTTGAGCATACATTGATTCACCTGAAAAATATGAAGAATAATACAAAGTGCTGGAGGCAGGGATCGGACCCCTGACCTCCAGCCTTGGAACGCCTTAAGACCTTGAGTGGACACCACTGGAGCATGCTGCTTTGTTTGTTATAGTAATAATAACACAATATAATATGTGGAAACAAAGCCTATGACCTGAAAATAAAAAAAAACACGCAAAATATTTGAACTGGCCAATGGATGGATGCCATGCATCATCCCTAACCTCCCAACCGTGGCTAAAACGCAGAAGACCTATACCAACGGGTCAAGCTCCGTCACTACAACTTTGTTCATCTCCAAAATCTGCTACAGGCCAAAAAAATTGAATTTCAAGGGCATGGTTGTGTTCGTATCACCCTCCCAGTCACAACCATATCCATTATGTGAACCAATTGCACCTGAAACAAAAACGCCCAAAAACATGAACCGAACCCTAATAATGGTGGTTCTTTGTATAAACCAGATAAATGCAATTGAATGATACCAAACGCTTGCAAATGGTTTGTAGATTCAAAATATGCTATTAGTTTGTCCAATAGATGCCAGAATGATTCAAATCGAATTCAGGAACATAGCTGTGTTACGTGAGACTTACAGTGCGTTTGGGAGTCTGAAAATGCTTGGTTTTGGTTGGGATGGCTTGTGTGAATTCCCAGGAAGCGATTGGAACAAGTCCTGATCCTTGAAAATGCCTCTAATCTGGATTTTGATTTCTCACTTTTTTGTGAATTTTGCAAAGTCAGTTCTGCCTCTTCCCATGATTTTCCAACTCCTATTTCGTGTGCTTTAGCCTGCTTATGTATTACTCAGTGCATTAGGTTAATAAAATTGATCCAAATCTTGCCTTATCAATGCTTGCATATTTGATTTGATCTCCATTTACAAACTTGCCAAATTTGCCTAATTCCAATATTTTTGCACATGATTTGATTTGATACGAATTTGATGATGATAATTGATGTGTTTGGAGCCTGAAATAGCCAAAAGATCATGAGTTATAAATGCCTTGGATTTTCTATGATTTTATTTGATTTAAAATGAATAAATTCAACTAAAAATCAAATTAAATAATAAAAAATGAAATATGGACACATGGCTGAAGCTATGGCACGTGGGAAACTATGCAAACTCAAATCAAGTGGAAAAGAATGGGCCCATTTGGCAAAATTTGAAGTTTTGGGGATAGTTGACTTTTGGCAATTTTGAAAAAAAGTCCAACTTCAACAATGTATAACTTCTTCAATTTTAAACTTTTGGAGATGTTCTTGGACTTTTTAGAAATCTTGAGATGTCTTATAACCAACCTTTTTGGTATGATCTCATTTTGATATTCCATTCTCAAGTTATAAGCTTTGGAAAAAAAGGTGTTTTTGTTGACTTTCAAAAATGACCTATAATGTCCAATTTCATAACTTCTTGTGAGTACATTTTTTTATCTTCGGGTATGAATATGGATTGTAGGTAATTTCATCCTATTCAAAATGAGCTTTGGATGGGTGATTTATCATAAAGTATGAGAAAGTTATGCTTGGTCAAAGTTGAGTTGACTTTTCCTACAAAACCCTAATTTAGCAACTTTTGAGTCTTGATGAAATTTGAGCAATCCTTGATGAATAATGATCAACCCTTGATCAAATTATGAAATACCCTTCAAAATGAGAATTTTGACAATTTTTTTTGAAGTTTGACTGTTTATAGGTCACAATTGACTTTTGCCCTAGCACAATCGATTTTTGGACCTTTTGAGCAATTAACTGAGCAAACTTCCTCTACAAGGCTTGAAACTTGACATGGATGATCTTGAGAACATATTAGGACATTGGGGGAGCACTTGGGGTCATTTGGATTCAAGGATCTTGATGCAACACAAAACCCTCATTTGGGGTAGACTGCCTTAGGAGATAGCTTGTCTGTCCAATTCTTGAGCAAACTTGAGCAACTTGGAGATTTTTCTTGCAATGTCTTGAGGAATATGAGATGGAAAAGTTTGGGGTACAACATGCACGCTTCTATCCTTGAAATGAAACGTTCAGATTTTCATGGATAGATTCTGATGCAATCTGTACTTTTAAACTTCTCAAATATGTTGAAGTTTTCAACTTGACTTTTCATCCAGAGCATTTGCGTGCTACATCCAGCAGCTGCTATGTATTCAGCTTCTGCTATTGATAGTGCTATTGTGGACTGTCTCTTGCTGGTCCATGAGATCATATTTTCTCCCAGAAACTGGCAGCTTCCAGAAGTGCTTTTACGTTCTACTCTGTCTCTAGTGAATTCAGCGTCACAATATCCTACTAAGTTGTAATCATCCGAGTTTCTATAAAACAAACCTAGATTAGTAGTAACTTTCAGATACTTGAAAATTCGCTTAACTGCTGTTTAGTGAGATTCTCTAGGATCTGATTAGAATCTAGCACATAAGCAAACACTAAATAAAACGTCAGGCCTTGAAGCCATCAGATAGAGGAGAGAACTAATCACACCTCTGTATACCTTCTGTTCTACCTTTTTACTTACCTCTTCCTTTTCCAGAATGCACGTGGGATGCATTGGAATCTTTGAGGGCTTACATTCTGAGAGATCAAATTTCTTCAGAAGTTCTCTGACATATTTGCTCTGATGAACGTAAGTTCCTTCTAGAGTTTGGTTTACTTGAATGCCCAAATAGAATTTGAGTTCCCCCATCAAGCTCATCTCCAACTCTGCCTGCATACATTTAGCAAACTCTCTTCCCAGAGAGGGTTTAGTAGACCCAAATATGATGTCATCAACATAAATCTGACATACTAAAATGTCATTCTTAACTGTCTTACAGAATAAGGTTGTGTCCACTTTCCCTCTGGTGAATTCCTTTTCTAACAGGAAGTTACTTAGTCTTTCATACCAAGCTCCGGGAGCTTGTTTCAGACCATAGGGTGACTTCTTTAGTTTGAAAACATATTCTGGGTGTTTGGAATTCTCAAACCCAGGGGGTTGGTGCACATATACCTCTTCTTTTATATAGCCATTTAAGAATTCACTTTTGACATCCATCTGATACAAAGTGATGCCATTGTTTACAGCAAATGACATTAAAAGTCTGATAGATTCTAACCTAGCGACTGAAGCAAAGGTTTCTGTATAATCTATCCCCTCTTGCTGACTATAACCTTGTGCTACCAGTCGTGCTTTATTTCTAATGACTTCTCCTTGCTCGTTCAGTTTGTTTCTGAACACCCACTTTGTTCCAATGACGTTGAATCCTTTTGGTCTGGGGACCAGATCCCATATGTCATTTCTGGTGAATTGATTTAATTTCTCCCACATTGCCAGAATCCAGTCATTGTCCAAAAGCGCTTCATCAATTGTTGTAGGTTCAATCAGAGAGACCAGTCCCATAAGGGATTCTTCAGAGTTTCTGAATGTTGATCTTGTTCTGATTGGATCATCCTTCTTTCCCAGTATTTTATCTTCTGGGTGAGCTATGCTGCTTCTGGATAGTCTTTTCTGAAGTTGGTCAACTGAAGGTGCTGAATTACTATTAGTAGCTCTTTCTGATGTTGTGGGAGCGTCTCTGTTGAGAACTTTTGACGAGTTGTCTTCAGTACCTATGAGTTAAACTTCCATACCTGCAAGTAATTCATTCTGCTTTGACTCTTGAGAGTCAAGCTTATCATCAAACCTAACACTGATTGACTCTTCAACAATCTGTGTTTTTGTATTGTATACTCTGTAACCTCTTGAGCGTTCAAAGTTTCCTAACATAATACACTTTTGTGCTTTAGAGTCAAACTTGTTCAGATAATTTCTTGTATTCAGAATAAAGCAAGTGCATCCAAATGGATGAAAATAAGAAATGATGGGCTTTCTGTTCTTCCACAATTCATATAGAGTCTTTTCCAGAATAGGTCTTATGGAGATTCTATTCTGAATGTAACACGCTGTGTTGATTGCCTCTGCCCAGAAGATCTTAGCAATGTTAGTCTCATTGATCATGGTTCTGGCCATTTCTTACAATGTTCTGTTCTTTCGTTCTACAACTCCATTTTGTTGTGGAGTTCTAGGACAAGAGAAGTCATGCCAGATGCCTTTTTAATTAAATTCAAAATTTTTATTTTCAAATTCCCCACCATGATCACTTATGACTTTGACAATTCTAAGATCCTTTTCATTCTGAACTTGGTTGCAGAAGGTAACGAACACAGAGTGTGACTCGTCCTTGTGTCTTAAGAACTCTACCCATGTCCATTTGCTATAGTCATCTACGATTACTAACCCATACTTCTTGCCACTGGCAGACGCAGTTTTTACTGGTCCAAATAAGTCAATGTGCAGAAGTTCTAATGGATTAGAGGTGGAAACAACATTTTTAGATTTGAAAGTAGGTTTTGCAAATTTGCCTTTCTGACATGCTTCACACAGAGCATCTGAGCTGAACTTCAAATTAGGAAGTCCTCTGACCAGATTGAGTTTGTTAATATGAGATATTCTTCTCATACTAACATGCTCCAATCTTCTGTGCCAGACCCATTGCTCGTTGTTAACAAAAAGTAGGCATTTTACATTCTGACTCTTTAGTTCAGAAAGTTTTATTTTATGAATGTTTTTTTCCTCCTTCCATTAAATAGGATAGTCCCATCTTTCTGACTAACAGCTTTGCATGAATTTTGATTAAAGGTTATATCATAACCGTTATCACTTAATTAACTTATGGATAACAAGTTATGCATTAATCCATCAACTAATAATACATTATTTATAGAGGGAAGATTTCCATTACCTACTATTCCAGAGCCAATGATCTTTCCTCTATGATTGCCTCAAAAGCCCACGTAGCCTCCAGGATTAAGTTCCAGGCTTTGGAACATATGCCTTCTTCCCTTCATGTGTCGCAAGAAGCCAGAGTCCAGGTACCATGAATGGTGTCTTAGCCTTGCTGCTAAAGATATCTGCTACATGTATAATTTTATCCTTAGGTACCCACATTTTCTTGGGTCCCTGATTTGTTAGTTTTACCAAAATTCTGATTGAATTTTGGTTTGACCGAATAATCACTACTTGTGTATTTTATGTCATGTGTGTGCCCATATATAAAATGTGAATTGAGTGGTGTGCGTTTTATGACTAAGTCCATGGCCTGTTTAGGTGTAGATACCTTACCTTTATATCCTATCCCTTTTATGCCATTTCTGCAAACTCCTTAGATCATTGAAGCCATCTTGCTTCTATCTATGTTTCTAGCTAGAAACTTCTGAAAGCTGTGATCATACTCTTTGATGATATCATCAGCATTACTGGGAGTCTATAAGATTGTTTCCTTCTGAGAATTTTGCAAATCATTTTCTAATTTTGAAATTTTTTCTTTTAACTCAGAATTCTATAATCTGAGACTCTCAGACTTTTCAGAGTCAGAGGCAAGGTCCCTTTTCAGGTTCTTAAATTTGGCTCTGATATGCTGATACCTTTCCAGAATTTCTTTTATACTTTCTGCAAGTTCAGCCTTAGTAAAATTAATGGTAAAGTCAGGGAATACCTCTTCATTATCTGATTCTGAGTCTGAACCAAAAGCTTTACTTTCTTCTGACACGTTTGCCATGAGAGCTATGTTTGCTCTTTCATCATTTGACTTTGAGTCAGCTTCAGAGGTGTCTGAATCATCCCATGTTGCCATGAGGCTTTTCTTCTTTTCCTTGAAGGACTTCTTTTTGGGATTTTCCTTCTGAAGCCTTGGGCAATCACTTTTGTAGTGCCCTTGCTCGTTACACTCATAGAAGATGATGTTCTTGTTATTTGGCTTTCTGTATCCTGAAGAACCTTTAGATCTTCTGTGTCCAGAGGAAGACTCAGACTTTCTGTATCTGGAGGAGGATTCATTCTGATTCTCTGATCTTCTAGGATTTCTGAATTTCCTTTGTCTCTGCTTCCACAGTTGGTTCACCCTTCTGGAGAGGAGAGACAGTTCATCTTCTTCTGATGAGGATCCATCAGAAGTTTCTTCCATAACTTGCAAAACCTTAGAGTCAGATTTTCTGTTAGATTTTAAAGCTAGTGGTTTACCTTGCTTTTAAGTCTCATCTTCTTCTAGCTCAATCTTATGACTTCTGAGGGAGCTGACAAGTTCCTCCAGAGATATTTTGTTGAGATCTTTGGCTAGCTTGAGTGCTGTGACCATTGGCCTCCATTGCTTGGGTAAGCTTCTGATGATCTTCTTAACGTGATCAGTAGTAGAATACCCTTTGTCAAGAACCTTCAATCCAGCAACAAGGATTTGGAATCTTGAAAACATAACTTCTATGGATTCACTATCTTCCATCTTGAATGCCTCATACTTCTGAATGAGCGTAAGGGCCTTGGTTTCTTTGACTTGAATGTTGCCTTCATGCGTCATTCTCAGAGATTCAAACATGTACTTGGCAGTTTCTCTGTTTGAGATTTTCTCATATTCTGAGTGCGAGATGGCACTGAGGAGTATTGTTATGGCCTTGTGGTGGTTTCTGAATTCACGCTTTTGCTGGTCAGACATCATTTTTCTGTCTATCCTCTGACCACGTCCATCCACTGGGTGCATATATCCATTAGTCACCATGTCCCACAGATCAACATCACGAGCCTGAAAGAAACTCTCAATTTTGTCTTTCCAGTAGTCAAAGTTTTCTCCATCAAAGACTGGAGGTTTGCCACTGAATCTTTCCTTGTCTTCATGGTAGTCATTGCTGATGTTTTTTCTTGGTCCCACCATAGTGTTTTTCTGATGCTTGGATCTTGTACTGACACGATTAAGTGTTTAAGCTCAGAACCAGGTGCTCTGATGCCAATTGAAGATGTGAAAACACAAGAAGGGGGGGGGGGGGGGGGGGTTGAATTGAAAACTTGAAATCAAAAGTGCAATGAAACAGTATTTTTATCCTGGTTCGTTTGATCTCAAACTACTCCAGTCCACCCGTCAAGGTGATTTCGCCTCTCTGCAACGAGGTCTTAATTCACTAATCACAAAAGAATTACAATCACTACTTTAACAACTGTTAAAGTCTTCTTGAGTACAACCACAATCCGGTTAATCTCAAGGAACGCTGTTTCAAAATAATTATACAAGAATGTGTGTTGTTGTTTTTCGTAACAAAAACTGTTATCACAACTGTGATAATTTACACAAAATTATAGCTTGAAAGATGATGAAATTTGCTTGCAGCTTTTTGAATATGCGTAAGTGGTATATGGAAAATCGTTAACGATTTGAACACTGAGCTTGTTTATATAGGCAATGGATTTACATTGATCATCAAGCGTGTTAAATGACATTAACTCATTTTCCATTTGGAGAAGATCCTGTCTGAAAGAAGCCGTTGTAATTGATGATGAAATGAATGATCAGTAATGCTTCAGAATCTTACATCCTTGCCTGCTGCTGACGCTTCAGAATATTTATGGCTTGGATTAACACGTTCTTGTTCAAAATTAGAGTTTACTTTGCTTAAGCGCAGGTTCTGATCATCAATCTTCAGCGCATGTTCTGATTCCTTCAGCGTGTAGCTCTTATGGGTTATCTTCTGATGCTGCTTTGGTCAGAACTTCTGCATACATAAAAACATAATTTTTAAGGTGCATATTTGTTCTTTGTATTTGTTATCATCAAAACTCTAACTGAGGATTGTATAATCAAACTATGTTCTAACAAAGGTGATCGTGCAGGTAAAAGTCTAAACAAGCAACAAAAAAGTTTGATTTCCACTAGGTTCTGATTTTGCTATAACCACTATGTCCTCAAAGCCATTATCACTTTTGCTTTCAGAAGAAGATGACTAGATTAATTCCTGCCCCTCAGGATTGTTAATTGTTATTTGTAGTGAAAAATAGCAGATCACAGTCATTCTCTTTTAAATCCCTAAATTTTGCCAGAACCGCCCATTTGGGGGTTTTTAGTCCACCGAGACACCCTTTTTTGCCTAAGTTGCCCTCGCAGGTTTTCAACTTAGCGGGTGTAATTCTTTTTTCGGTATTATTATCCCTAATTTTTCCTGGATCTTTTCTTTTTATGATCCGTCAGGATGTCCATTTTTTGTCTAAGCCTTTAACTTAGCGGGTCTATTCATGAGAAGTATTTTTTAACTGCGTCTGTGTTCATTGTGAGTGGGAAATCTTCACCATTCATAGTAGTGAGTAGCAAATTTCCTCCCGAGAAGACCTTCTTCACAACATATGTCCCTTCGTAATTTGGCGTCGATTTGCCCCTAGTATCTGTACTGTTAAGAGGCAGGATTTTCTTCAACACGGGGTCTCTGATTTGGAAGTTTAAAGGCCATACTTTCCTTTCGAAAGCCTTCTTCATTCTTCTCTGATATATCTGGCCATAGAAAATGGATGCAAATCGTTTCTCATCAATAAGGTTCAACTGATTGAACCTTGTCCGGACCCATTCCGCTTCATTCAATTTGACATCCATTATAACCCTCACAGAAAGTATCTCTACTTCTACTGGTAAAACAACCTTCATCCTATATACAAGCAAAAAAGGGGTTGCCTCGATCAAGGTGCGGACTGAAGTACAATAGCCAAGAAGAGAAAAAGGAAACATCTCGTGCCAATCATTATATGTCACAATAATATTCTGCATGATTTTCTTGATATTTTTGTTAGTGGCTTCAACGACACCATTCATTTTTGGCCGATACGGTAAAGAGTTGTGATACTGGATTTTGAAATTCTGGTACCGCTCTTTTATCATCTTGTTGTTGAGGTTGGATCCATTATCAGTAATGATCCTTTCGGGAACTCCGTAGCGACAAATAATTTTATTTTTGATGTAACAGGAAACCACTTGTCTGGGGACATTGGCGTATGAAGCACCTTCTACCCATTTAGTAAAGTATCCAATGTAAAATAGGATGAAATGGTGACCATTGGAAGCAATTGGCTCGATTTGGCCAATGTCAATGCCCCACATAGAAAAGGGCCAAGGAGAAGTCATGAAATTTAGAGGTGTTGGTGGTACGTTCATTTTGTCTGCATAAATTTGACACTTGGGGAAAGCTCTGGCATGATGAAAGTAATCAGTTTCCATAGTGGTCCAATAATATCATGCCCTCAGGATTTTCTTAGACATGGTGTAACCAGTTGAATATGTTCTAAAGGATCCCTCGTGTACCTCTTCTATGATCTTAGCTGCTTCATGTCTATCCACGCATCTGAGCAAGACTAAATCATAATTTCTTTTGAAGAGAAATTTTCCGATGAGGAGGAATTTAGATGATAGTTTCCATAAAGTCTTTTTGTCAGTTGTGGAAACACTTTCTAGATATTCTTGTGTTTCAAGGTACCTTTGAATCTCGTAGTACCAAGGTTTGTCATTTTCATTCCTTTCCAACTCAAGGCAGTAAGATGGTTCATCCAAATGTTTAATTCTGATAAAGGGTGCTTCATTGGCCCATTGATGTTGAACATGGAAAGCAAGGTGGCCAAGGCATCGTCCAGTTGATTCTCCTCTCTCGGGATATTGCTGAAGGTGATTTCCTCAAAGAAGGAAATTAGTTTCATGACATGTTCTCTGTAAGAGATCCAATTGGGGTGACAAGTCTCACAATCTTCGTTGATTTAGAATATTACCAAGGATGGTCTCCATATACTTCCAGAGTCTTGATTTTTAAGTCAATGGCTTCTTCCAAACCGAAGATGCAAGCTTCAAACTCTACAATATTGTTGGTGGCATCGAAACAAATTCTTGCGGTAAACGGAAGGTGAAAACTTGTAGGGGAAGTAATGACTGCTCCAATGCTGTGTCCCAAATCATTTGAGGCACCATCAAACATGAGTGTCCATCACGCTCCTTGTTCATGTCCTTCTTCTGTATCTGATACTCCCATAATGTCTTCATCTGGAAAGTCAAATTTCATGGGTTGATAATCATCCATTGGTTGGTGGGAAAGATAATTTGACAATACACTGCCCTTAATTGCTTCCTGGGTAACATATTGGATGTCATATGCTGTTAACACCATTTACCAACGGGAAACTCTTCCTATTAAAGTTGGATTTTCAAGTATGTACTTAACCAGGTCCATTTTGGATATCAATAACATTGTATGTATTAACATGTATTTCCTTAAGCGATTGGCAGCCCATGCAAGTGCACAACACGTCTTCTCGAGCAATGAATATCTTAATTCACAGTCAGTGAACTTTTTACTTAGATAGTAAATTACATGCTCTTTTCTTCCTATTTCATCATGTTGACCGAGTACACAGCCCATAGAATTGTCAAGGACTGCAGGTACATAATTAAAGGTGTTCCTGGTACCGGATGTATGCAGGTATAGAAATCTTAGTAAGAGGAAATCGTCGTAAAAATTGAAAAAGGGATACAAAGTGTTACAAAGACAAACATCTATGTGGAAATGATCCCATCGAGTTTTAACTCTGCTATTTCCCCTATGTCTTTAAGTATCTCATCACTTGTTGTCGAAAGAAGATGATTGAATTGATCTGTACCATTTGAAATTGATGCTGGTAATAAAACTAGCTGTAAATAGTTGGGTGATCCAACGAGACATAGTCATATGCTTTAATCCCTAACTTTTTCCTAGACCACCTTTTCAGGTTTTCAGTCCACCGGGATATCCTTTTTTGACCAAGCCACCTTTTTAGATTTTCGACTTGTCGGATGTACAATTTATATGTACAATTTTTCTCGAACCCTTTTGGTTCGTCGGGATGCCCTTATTTTTGGCTAGGCCTGTCAACCTAGCGGGTCTCTTTATGCATGTATTTTTAACTATGTCTATGTTTACAGGGTGTGGAAAATATTCATTGTCCATGGTGGTAGTCCATTTTCACCGCCAAAAAATATCTTCTTGATCACAAATGGCCCTTCGTATGTGGGAGTCCATTTTCCCCTGGGATCACCTTATGGTAGGATGATGTACTTTATTACCAAATCACCAGCTTGGTACATCTGATGTTTGACTTTCTTGTTAAAGGCCTTGATCATGCGTTTTTGATACATCTGACAATGACAGACAACCACGAGCCTTTTTTCATCTATCAAATTTATATGGTCAAGTCGAGTCTGAATCTATTCGTCTTCATCTAAACCTGCGTCTTTCATAATCCTTAGGGAAGGAATCTAGACTTCAACAGGTAAGACGACCTCCACACTATAGACTAGAGAGAACGGGGTTGCCTCAGTTGATGTACATACTGAAGTGCGATAACCATGAAGAGAAAATGGTAATATCTCATGCCAATCTTTGTATCTCACCATCATATTTTGCAATATTTTCTTGATGTTCTTGTTGGCGGCTTCCACTGCATCCTTCATCTTCGGTCGATACGAAGAAGAATTGTGATGCTTGATCTTGAACTGCATGTAGAGTTCCGTAATCATAGTATTATTAAGATTGGTACCGTTATTCGTGATGATCCTTTCAGGGATGCCATACTTAATGAACCGAGCCACAACATTCTTGGTAACAGAAGCAAATGAGGCTGCCTCTACCCACTTCGTGAAGTAATCAATAGCGACAAGGATGAAACGATGCCCATTGGAGGTATTAGGCTTAATCTCTCCAATCATGTCAATGCCCCACATTGAAAATGACCAAGGAGCAGTCAAGACATTCAAAGGAACCAGAGGCACATACACTTTGTCAGCATACATCTGGCATTTGTAACAACTTCTGAAATGATGGTGGTAGTAAGCTTCCATGGTAGACCAATAATAACCCGCTCTCAGAATTTTCTTATCTATAATATTTCCACTGGAGTGAGTACCGAAGACACCTTCATGCATATCTTTCATGATTTTCTCATCTTCCTTCTTGTTTACACAACAAAGCAAAGTCAAATTTTGGTTGCGCTTGTACAAGATTTTGTTACTCAAAAAGAACTTGGAAGAAAACCTCCTTAGAAATTTCTTATCAATGATAGATGCTCCTTTGGGATACTGTTGAGTCTCGAGGTATCTTTTTACTTCGTAGTACCAAGGATTCTCCTCTACTCCATCATTATCAACTTCGTAGCAATGTGTTGGTTTGTCTAGTCTCTCCATAGTAATTTGAGGAGTTTCATTATCCCATATGACTTTGAGAATGGTAGCTAATGTGTTGGCCAATTGATTCTCTTCTGGTGGAATATGTTCAAAAGTGATTTCTTCAAAGTATAAAATTAATGTCAGCATATGCTCTCGATAAGGAATGAGATTTGGATGCTTCGTATCCCATTCTCCCTTAATCTGACTGATCACTAGGGCTGAGTCCCCATATATATTCAAGAATTTAATTCTCATATCGATGGAAGCTTTGATACCCATGATGCATGCTTCGTACTCGGCCATATTGTTGGTACAGTCAAAACATAATCTGGCAGTGAATGGGATATGGAAACTCCTGGGAGAGACAACCACAACACCAATTCTATTACCAAGTGTGTTGGAAGCTCCATCAAAAACCATAGTCCATCGGGATCCTAATTCAGGTCCTTTATAGGGTCCAGGTTCATCATAATCAGCAACAAGCATGGTATTCTCATTCGGGAACTCAAAATTCATAGACTGATAGTCATCTACATCGTGATGAGCCAAATGATCTGCCACCACTCTTCCTTTAATTGCCTTCTGAGTAGTGTACCAAATGTCGTATTTTTTCAAGACCATTTTCAATCTTGCTATTCTTCCGGAGAGAGAGGGTTTCTCGAATATGTATTTTATTGGATCCATCTTAGAGATCAACAAAGTGGTATGAGTCAACATATACTATCTTATTCGGTGAGCCGCCTATGCCAAATCATAACAAGTCTTCTGGAGTAGTGAATATCTTATTTCATAGTCGGTAAACTTTTTTCTAAGGTAGTATATTGCATTTACTTTTTGACCATACTCGTCATGTTGCCCCAATACACACCCTATTGAATTCTATAATATTGTCAAGTACATGATCAAAGGTCTTCCTTTAACCGTTGGCATCAGAATTGGAGGTTCCTAGAGGTACATCTTGATTTTGCCAAAGGCTATCTGACAATCGTTGTTCCACTTCACTACTTGATCTTTCTTCAGTAACTTGAAGATTGACTCATAAGTAGCGGTCAAGTGGGAAATAAATTTGGCAATGTAGTATAATCGTCCAAGGAAACCTCTGACTTCCTTCTTGGTACGGGGAGCTGACATTTCTTGAATGGCTATAACCTTGGCATGACCAACTTCAATACCTTTACCACTGACAACAAAACCTAGGAGTTTACCTGATCTTACCCCGAAGGTGCACTTGTTTGGATTCAACCTCAACTTGTACTTCTTCAATCTCTCAAACAACTTGTGCAGGTCGTCGAGATGTTCTTCTTCAGTCTGAGATCTGGCTATCATGTCATAAACATAAACCTCTATCTTATGATGGATCATATCATGGAACAGAGCTACCATAGCACGCTGATATGCTGCATTGGTGTTCTTCAAACTGAAAGGCATAACTTTGTAACAAAAAATTTCCCACTGTGTAACAAAATTAGTCTTCTCCATGTCTTCAGGTGCCATCTTGATTTGATTATAACCAGAGAAACCATCCATGAAGGAAAATACTTTGTGTTGAGCGATGTTGTCAACCAGAACATTAATATGTGGAAGCCGAAAGTCATGTTGGGGGCTTTCCCTATTCAAATCCCTGTAGTCTATACACATACGCACCTTACCTTCCTTCTTAGGTACCGACATCACATTTTCAACCCACTGCGGATAGTACGTAACAACTAAGAAACCTCCAATGAATTGATTTATAACCTCAGCTTTGATCTTTTCAGATATCTCGGGACGCATGCGATGAATCTTCTACTTATAGGAGGACAACCTTCCTTCATTGGTGGACGGTGAAACACAATGTCAGTATCAAGCCCAGGAATGTCTTCGTACGGTCAAGCAAAGATCTCAACATAGTCACACAACGTCTGAGTTAACCTCTCTTTGACATTGTCTTCTAGGTTGGCACCTGTCTTAATTTATTTCCTGTCCTCTTCGATACTCAAGCTCACAAACTCGACTGGCTCTTCAAGCGGTTCTATGGCTCTTTCTTCCTGCATTAACAGTCTAGCAAGCTCTCTAGGTACTTCAGAATATTCCTCACCTTCATCCTCGGTTTGGTAGATCGGATTTTCAAAGTCATAATTAGCAATAACATAATTGTTATCAATGGGATCCAGGGTAGATGTGGATCTGCAATTTGTTATGTGGGTGTGTGTAAGAACACATAGATGTTTTGAAAGCAATAAAGTAAAAGAAAGACAGAGAGCGCAGAATTTGAATGCAAACATCCAATGATTTATTAAATGAAAATATGCGTATGAAAAATGACAACCCTAACAAAAGGACCATTGTGCCCCAGGAAAGACACAAGGCTTAAAAGTTATTGTTTTGAATTACATAACCAAAAACTTGAAAGCGAGAAAATAGAAAATAACATTTACTCATGACTAAAGGAGATTGGTATGAAGTCTTTAGCCTTCCAATTGTTGAGTCTATTGCCGGTAGTAGGGTAGATCCAACTGTCTATGTCATAGTCGCTATCAACGTCTTCCACAGAGTTGAATTGATTGTTGTGAACTCCACCGTTGTTGATGCAAAATGGCATTCTCCCAGAGTTAGAATGAGCACGAGAGAAATCCCTATGAGCTTGTGAGGTGAAACCAAAACCAAATTTGTCGGATTTGTAAGGGATGTTGGGAAGATGACCCCAAACAGTGCCACCACGTTCTTCTACCACAACCTTAACGCCTTTCAGAGAAGCCATTCTTGGTGGAATCGTGGTAACCTTAAGAACAGTAGGAGTAACTTTGTCAACAAGGGTTGTCTGAGGAATAACTTCAAAGGTCTGGCACGGAGTCTCAAAGAATTCACCATCCATCTCAACATATTTGAAGGAATTCAAATGGCTCACCATGTATTCTTCTTTGCTGCAAACTGTAACGATTTTTCCTTTTACGAGATACTTTAACTTTTGGTGTAAAGTAGAAGTAACACCGCCAGCCCCATGAATCAAAGGGCATCCAAGAAAACAGGAATAGGCTAGGCGAATGTCCATCACATATAAAGTAGAGTCAAAGACCTGGGAACCCACTTCGATTGGAAGATCAACCTCTCCATGCACCATTCTCTTTGAACCATCAAAAGCTCTCACCACAATCTCACTGGGTTTTAGCTTAATCCGTTCACAGTCAAGTTTGTCTAAAGCAGCTTTTGGAAATACATTGAATGAGGAACCTGTGTCCACCAATACATGAGATAAGGTAGTGACCCTACACTCAATAGAGACATACATGGCTTTATTATGGTTCCTTTCTGAGGGAGTTAAGTCAGTGTCAAAAAAGCCTAGCCCATTATCAGTCGTCAGGCTAGCAACACAATTTTCAAACTGATCAACAGATATTTCCAGCGGTACATGAGCATATTTCAGAAATTTTACCAAAGCCTGAGCATGGGCTTTAAAGCACAACAACAGAGATATCATAGATATTTTGGAGGGGGTCTTCCCCAACTGGTTAACAATCTTATATTCACTCTTTCAAATAATTTTCAGTACTTCCTCCATCTTTTTCTTGGAGGTATCTTCAACAGTAACCTCTTTCAATCCTCAGTCTAGGTAGGTTCAGTCATCTGTTTTTTTCCTCGAGTCTCAATAGTTGATTCAGTAGTAGTGATACAAACTGTTGTAGTAACATCCTTCAGAGAGATATTTGGAGAGGAAGCCCTTCCACTTCTGGTAACCTTACTAGTCCCAGCAATATTTCCAACATTAGGATCAATAACTTCAGTATTTTCATCTTCGACAATCAATGGTTCTTGCTTGATGTCACACTAGTAGACATCCGCTCCATAATTCCAAGGGATAGCCTTGTCATAGAGATATAGAATTAGCCCAGGTGAGATAATGATCAGAGGAGCAACCCTTGGTTCAGCAATAATCTTCATATGACCTTTAGAAGTGATCTTTACAGGAGTATCGGAAATTGTAGTCACATATATGTCTTGGGATATACTCTCCACATAAGGAGTCTTATCAAATAGAATTGCGCGGTCATCCATAAAATACTGAATACCTTCTTTCAGTAGGGCAAAACCATTGGATTGAGACGCACAATAGTATCAGTTTTCAACACAACTCGGAAATAAATCGGCTTGCAATAACTTCTTCTTAACAATCATCAGAGGAGTAGTCAAGTCATTCACAACAAAAACATAAGAAACATCATCAATAACATTAACGCCCTTGTCATGATTAGGCATTGGTGCAGTGATCAAATTAGGAGTCTCAGGAGGGTCAGATTCATTCTCATTAGAGTAAATCATGTCTTGAATCTTATTTTTCAGAGCCCAGCATTTGTTAGTGTCATGCCCAGGACTGTTGGAGTGATATGCACACCTTGCATTGTGATTATAACGGGGAGAGGAAGTATTGGGATTCTGAGGAGGATCCTTCATTGTAATTAGCTCTGCCTTTAAAATGTGTTTCAATGCTTGAGATAATGGCATGTTGATTCTTGTGAACTGTCTCCTGGGTGTGTCCTGCCTACGCTGATTATTTTGTTGTAATTACACTGGTGAGATATTAGAGATCAACAATGCCCCCACAGATTGGTTGCGATCACTCTTATTATGACTCCTCTGGTCGTACAGAACATTGGATTCTTTATTACCATTATAATACTTCTTTACAGTATTTGAAGATGTAGCCACCTGAATTTTATCGCTTCTAATTCTATTCTCAACATGTTCTCCTGTCAATATCAGTTCGGTGAAACCGACTGAAGAACTTCTGAGTAGATGATTATAGAAAGGACTTGTTAGTGTACTCATGAACATGTTAATTAATTCCCTATCAACCAAAGGAGGTTGAACTTTGCCAGTAAGATCTCACCATTTCTGCACGTACTCTTAAAAGCCTTCCTCAGAACCCATGGACATACTCTGTAGTTGCATACGGGTTAGTGCGATATAAGAATTTTATTGATACTGTTTATAGAAAGCTTCAGCCAGATATTCCTAGGTATTGATATTGGCACCTTCAAGTTGATAATACCATTCCAGTTGTGTTCCAGACAGACTTTCTTGAAAGAAATGCAACGATAATTTCTTGTTAGTAGTGTGTGGTTGAATTTTCCGAACATAAGATCTCAAATGCAGCTTCGAGAAAGAAATGCCATCATTCTTGGAAAAGGTAGGAGTTGTGAACTTAGGAGGAATGAAGATTCTTGAGACCAAACCCAAATCTTCAAAGTTCAAGCCAGACACCTTCTGGATCTCCATAGCTTTCATACACTCTTCTAACAACTTATACTTCTCATCAGTAGGGGGATATTGTTCATCCAAACAATCCTCTTCCTCTTCATCAGGAAACTTGTCAGAACCAAGGTTGCTTATTTCAGTTTTAACTCTCTTACCATCTTCATCATGTTTGTCATCTTCTTCCAATGGGATATCAAGAGCTTGAGTTCGCTTTCCTGGACCTTTAAACTTTCTCCCCATGTGTGATACAGTGGCAAAACCAACTGTTTATACTGGTTCTGCGTTTGTGTTCGCAAATATTGCGGTAAGCAAGAGTCGCCACCTATTTTCTTTTATCCAAATTAAAGAAAGGGTGAAAAGAACAGAAAAAGACCTTTTCGAGAATTTTCTGAGTAAGGGGGGGGGGGGGGGGGGGTAGATTATGGAAAGGGAAGGTGTTAGCACCCTTTCCATTCGTAGTTTTCTACGGGCTCTTAGATGGTTAGCTCATTTTTTAAATACCTTGTGCTTTGTGTTTTTGAAAAGTATTTGAAAATTCCTTAGTGCGGTGATTCGCATTATGATAACTCTTGTATCAGTCCTCAAGAGTGTTGACAAAGCGAATGTTTTTGAAAGTTGTTTTTAAAACGTGTAAATGTGAATTTTTTTTATTTGAGCAAGAATCTAACAACTATCTACTTGTACTTGAAAAGGTTTGTTCTTTTCCTCCTATCCTTTAGACAGTGCTATCCTACTACTAGTGAGTAGGTAGCCCTATCATTGGATGTATGAGGGAGAATCGAAGGGACGCTACAGTCACGAAGGCAACTTGGCAAGAGGCTTTAGTAAGCACCCTAAAGTTATGAGATCACTTTTAACCGAGGAAACATCAAGAGGGTCGTCGAGGGACTAGTGATCTTTAAACTGGAGGGTAGTCACTAAAACTTCTCACGTTTCGAGAATTGTGACTGTTTTGCGAAGGCAACCGGAGTGGGAGTACCCTAGAGGTGTATATGTGCATGTGATTCAATTCAATTTATTTATCTTGTGTTAAGTTTGCTAGCGTTGATTTTCAGTCTTGTCATACAATCCTATTAGTTTAGTAGTTAATATATACAGTAATTAAAAATGCGGAAATGTAAAGTGCGGAAACATAAATCCTACACTATTACAGGGCTTTGGGGATTAATTACATGTCCAAAACTTGGAAAAATAAAGGAAAGCGATAAAAAGTCCTAGTTAATTTCTATTACATCCCGTGAGCAGTTACAATAAGTTAAGAAATGCAAAAATAAATAAATGCGCAAACGAATTAAAAAGAATGTCTAAAAATCCTAAGGTAAAAGGAAATCTTTTTGTTTTTTTTTGTTTATGAAATAAAATAGAGTCTAAGTCTATTTAATTTTAATTTTAAGAAAGATGTTAAAGTAATTAAATGAATTAGTTAATAATTTTAATTAAAAACAAACTAAACCTAATTTTTTGTGGTTTTTTATTTACTGTTAATTTAAAAGAGAATTAAGAAAGGAGTTCGTAATACAAAGGAAAGAAATGCAAGAAACAAGTCCTTTGATCCCAAGGACAAGGAGTTTTCGATCCAGAGGAGGATGGTTATCCTTCGATCCAATGAAGGAATTTGTCCTTCGATCCAGTGAGGGAAACTATCCTTCGATTCTGGGAAGGAGGTGGTTTTCGATCTGGATCTGCAAACAAACATGTTATAAAGAAAACAAAAATGCCTAACATGGGATTCGAACCCAGGTCCTTCATCCAGCGCACACCTTCCTTTACCGACTGAGCCAGCTGTTCAATCGAAGTGATGGAAACTAATATTGAATCCTACAAGTTTGTTAGTTTCAAAGCCAAACAAGAAAAAAAACTATTCCAAACGAAATCAGCCCCTGAACCCAAATCTGGGGTTCGATCTGTAACAGTCTGTACCATGGATTTTGAAAGTGATATGTTTCAAAAACCTCTAGCCATGGTAACCAGAAATTTCAGCACTTAAGCCCTCATGTAAAACATCAGACCTTTTCTAATCATTATCACAAACATATATGCATGCATTAAATGGATCAGCAATACATATTTCAACAAGTTTGAATTAAAGAAATATACCAAACCGATTATTACCGTGGGGGTGTTTTGGGATGCGTTGGGCTTGTGTGATGATTGGGGATGGCTTCTGGAATTGGATTGAAGGTGACTGCATTTTGCTCAGAAAAACTTGAAACAATTTAAAAGTTTTGTGGAGTTTTTTTAGTGAGGCAGGCTGTCGTATGATGTGGTATTTAGCCATTGAGTGTGGCAAGAGTGTTTGTGATATTCATATGGTTTTTTTCTTTTTCCTTTTTTCATGTGTTTTCTCTGCCCTCTACAATGTGCCTTAGGCCTGTTATTTACAGGAGTGTGATCGTAAAACCAAGAAACAAGCCATTAACCATGGTTTTGAAAGCCACGAGATAAAAATCAGACACATTAAAATACTTCCTTTTTTGAAATATCCATGCCCCTTTGAGCCTTGGGATGAACCTGAACACATTTGGCTCCTTCGAATTCCCTCCAGCGTTGCTCTTTGATTGGCCTATTGTTACTTCCTTTAAATGGCTTTCTTTCAACTCAAACCAATTGAAACATCAACTCTCCCTTTTTAACTGGCCGAAGGTTGCTTTAGCTCTCTATCAATCGAAGGATTTGTTGGAGCCTCCTCAGTTTATTTCTAATTTCCCCAAGCCTCATCATGGTGGCATTTTATTGAGTCCATATTTTCCTTGTCCTTCGATTGGCTTTGACACTAACCAACTAAACCAATCGAAAGACTTTAACCTGGCCAGTTGAAGTTTGATGGAAGAGGGGGGGGGGGGGGGGGAGCGCCTAATCGAAACTCCTTGTCCAGATGTCAACCGAAAGACATCCTGTTCAAATGCCAATTGAAAGACCTTGTCCCAAGGCCAATCGAAGACTCCTGTCCAAATGCCAATCGAAGGCACCTTGTCCCAATGCCAATCAAAGACTCCTTCTTTATCTTCAAAATTTTATTTTTTCTTTAATCAAGTGTTTGTAATCACCTATGTAAGAGAAAAAAATCTTAGAAAAATATGAGTGGGCAAATTTTGGGGTACAACAGCTGCCCCTGTTCAATCTTCTTAAACCTAAAGATGTAGATTAGCTTGTCTGCCTTTCGTGATCTGAAGGTGGAAGATGATTGAACACTAGAGTGCCCAGAAATTTGAACTCGTATAAAGTAACACTAATTGTTGATGATGGCGGGAATGGGCTTACAGATGCCGTTTGGATAAGATGAGAGAGATTTTCTGGAGATGGGCTTAAAGATGCCATCCACAGGTGGTTTGTTGATATAAATTAGACTAAATCTAAGCTTGATTTCAACTGGAAAAGAATTAGAATAAATATTTGGAGCGATTTAACTGAACCACAGAAAGTGTCACTGGAACGGAATCAGGATAAATCATTGGTCGATTTAAACTGAACCAGCAGAGGTCTTGAATAATCTTATAACTGGAAAAGAATCAGAATAAATCTTTGGAGTGATTTATCTGAACTAGAGAAAGTGTCTATCGGAAAAGAATCAGGATAAACCATTGATCGATTTAACCTGAACCAACAGAGGTCTTGAATAATCTTTACTTGGAAAAGAATCAGAATAAATCTTTTGAGTGATTTATCTGAACCAGAGAAAGTGTCTACCGGAACGGAATCAGGATAAACTATTGATCGATTTAAACTGAACCAACAGAGGTCTTAAATAATCTTTAACTAGAAAAGAATCAGAATAAATCTTTGGAGCGATTTATCTGAACCAGAGAAAGTGTCTACCAGAACGGAATCAGGATAAACCATTGATCGATTTAAACTGAACCAGCAGAGGTCTTGAATAAAATTTAACTGGGAAAGAATCAGAATCAATCTTTGGAGTGATTTATCTGAACTAGAGAAAGTGTCTACCGGAACGAAATCAGGATAAACCATTGATCAATTTAAACTGAACCAGCAGAGGTCTTGAATAGTCTTTAATTTGAAAAGAATCAGAATAAATCTCTGGAGCGATTTATCTGAACCAGAGAAAGTGTCTACCAAAACAGAATCAGGATAAACCACTGATCAATTTAAACTGAACCAACAGAGGTCTTGAATAATCTTTAACTGGAAAAGAATCAGAATAAATCTTTGGAGCGATTTATCTAAGCCAGAGAAAGTGTCTACCGGAATGAAATCAGGATAAACCATGGACCGATTTAAACTGAACCAGTAGAGGTCTTGAATAAACTTTATCTGGGAAAGAAGCAGAATAAATCTTTGGAGCGATTTATCTGAACCAGAGAAAGTGTCTACTGGAACGGAATCAGGATAAACCATTGATCGATTTAAACTGAACCAGCAAAGGTCTTGAATAATCTTTAACTCGAAAAGAATCAGAATAAATATTTGGAGCGATTTATCTGAACTAGAGAAAGTGTCTACCAGAACGGAATCAGGATAAACCATTGATCAATTTAAACTGAACCAACAGAGTCTGAAGGAAGTGTTTTTCATGTAGCTAGCCACCCCGTCTTGTTTCGGGAACTGATGTGCAGTTTGTTCACAAATAGTTGTCCTGTCTGGTTTCTTGAAAATGTTGGTCACATAGATAGTTCCCCTTCTGGTTTCGGGCATTAATCTTTGACCTGCTGTATAAGTTGGTAGTTGTTGTACCCCAAAATTTTCCCTCTCATTTCTCAAGGAATCACCTTGGATCCTCAAGTTCGCTTCCATCCAATTCCAAGCCTTGAACTACAAATTCTCCAAGAAAACCACTCACAAGGGCAAAATGGTCATTTGCACACTGAAAAGTCAAACTTTGACTTTTGGGTCAAAATAAAATTTCAAAAATCATATAGACATGTTGTAATATGAAGTTTGTTTCATCAAGGAATCCAAAAGTCAAATTTTACTTTGGAAAAGTCAAATTCTAAATACTTAGAAATTTTTTCTAAGTGTTTAAGAATCATGACAATTTCAGAAATTCTGACCAAGATTATCACCATAACACTCAGCAAACTCTGGATATTCTCAAAATAGATTTTGGTCAGAACTTCTGGGAAAGTTTTCAGAAAAGTTCAGTCAGAGTTTTCCAGGGTAATTTGAAGAAGGTTAAGAAGCATGGTGCAAGCTCTCTAGAAAGTCTGAAAGCTCCTTCAGAACATGCTGGAGCCAGAAGATAAGAGGATCAGAAGGTTGGATGCTACGCTGAAGCAGAACTTCTGATCCAGAACTAATGCTTGGTGTAGAATCTCACGTTGAAGGATTTCTGGTTATGATAAGTCTCATCGTCATTAAAGCTCACAACCACTTTTTGAGTCTTTATCCAAAGGATTTTCACCACGTGTACCTATACTGTCTTGGGATAGAAAACTTTGGTACTAGGCCCATGCTTTGTTTTGCTTTTCCTTAAATCCTACTGACAACTCCAGCTTAGGCATGGGTAAAAGCTGCTAATCAGCAGCTAGTTCAGCCTACGCCTGCATCCCATCATTGCACCAAACTAGCATACGAAAATAGTTATGAAAAAGCAAGGGAGCAGGATGCCAAATTGAATTAAAATCCCATTTCTATTTCCCCCCAAAATCACAACAAATTCACCTATAAATACATTGCACCATCACACGTTCAAGGGGCTGGGCTTTGAGGGAGAGGCTGACTTTGGAGGAGAGACTGATAAAAAAGGGAGAGAAAAGGAAGTTGAAACCTTCATAAAAAATCCAGAAATCCAAAACAGAAAACCAAACCTTTGTTCTTCCTTTTGAATCAAAGAGCTTGGCACTACCTCTTCCGTTACTCTTGCTGATTCCAGAACATCCAAAGGTAGCAGCTCAAACTCCAAGCCCACGTTCCAGTTTCAAGGTAAGTCTTTTTGACTGCATCTTTTTCATTCAGAACATCATTAAACATGTAAGTATCATAGTATTGATGTTGTTCATATCATTGCATAAGTAGAAAAAAGATTGTGGATCAGAGTTTCTTGATTAGGGATAGATTTAGATTTAGGATTAGAACTTCTGTAAACTGTTGTGCTTTTATCCTTCTGACTTACTGATTGTTGAAAACTGAATAGATTACTGATGTGCTGATTGAGTGTTGAAATATGGCATTAAAACTTCTGATGTTCATTCATAGTTTTAACATACATAACTTCTTTGATTTTTCTCACTGTTAAACACACACAGAACTTCTGAGTTCTCCTCACTATTTTAACATACAAAACTTCTATGATTTTTCTCACTGTTAACACACAATGAACTTCTGATTCTTACATGTCGATAACGCACTGAGCTGCTAATGTTCATTCACTGGCTCAACACAATACATGATTTCTATGGTTCACTCATTGTAATAACACATCACATAACTTCTGAGTTCTCCTTACATGTCAAATATACTGAACTTCTGATGTTTCCATTTGCTGTTTTTATAAACTCAGAGTTTCTGATTTTTACATGCTGATAACGCACTGAACTGCTGATATTTACTCACTGTTTTAGTGTAATACAGAACTTCTGAATTGTGGCCCACTGTCTGAATACCACCCAGAACTTCTGTGTTTTCCCTCTAACGTGTCTTGCAGGACCTCAGAGTTTACCAAATCCAGAACTTCTGATTCCACTGACGTCTCCTACTGAGTCACGACACTCTTGGCTTCAGAACTTCTGATCCTAGTTGTTCTTCTTGCAGCAGCACGTTGTTTCTATCTTGCATTTATTTTCCTTTTCATCATTTTTAATATTAACATAAAAAACATAAAAATATTTTCCTTTTAATTTATTTCATTAAGACAAAAACATTTTCTAAACAAGTCCATTTCTTTCTTATATTGTACATTTCAATATGGTTGTAATAATAACTTAGGACTTATTTTTACTTGCAACCCCCATTCATAAATATGTACCCCCATCCCCTAAATATTGTAATAGCGTAGAATTTCATTTTCCGCAATTTACTATTTTCATTATACTGTATAGTAATTAGGCGTGCATGGAAAGATTCAAAAATCAATCGCTAGATAACCCTAATAAAAGACTAAATGCATGCAATCAAACACACTTGCACACATGCACCCCTAGGGTAATCTCACTTATTTCCTTTCAGAAAATAGTCATGTCCCTCGAACATGAGTGTTTTAGAAAAGACCCTCGATAAAAGATCGTAGTCCCTCGATGACCCACGACGCTGCCTTTGGTAAACGATCTAGTCCCTAAAACGACATTGCTAAAACGTCCCATATGTTGCCTTCTATGACTATACAAACGTCCCAACACCCGTCCCTTCACATCCAATGATGGGGCTTCTTACCAAATCATTGGTAAGATAGCAACATCTAAAGGAGGAGGAAAAGCACATCTAAGACCTTTTGAGTAGGTAGGTTCGCTCTTAGTTACTCGCTTGCTCACAACAAAAACATTTTATACACCCACACTCTCATGTTTGAACTATTTTCGAAACAAACACTTTGTATGCGTTTTTATAGAAACGAGAATCACTACAAAGTTACATTTTCAAAATACTTTCAAAAACCACACCATAAGCACATTCAAACAAAAGCAAGTGATCTAGCAAGTAACTAAGAGCCCATGGAAAACCATGGATGGAAAGGGTACTAATACCTTCCCTTTTCATAATCTACCCCCCGAACTTAAGAAAACATCTCTAAAGGTCTTTCCTGTGCTTTTTCACCTTTCCTTTTGGATAAAAGAAAAGTCGGTGGCGACTCTTGCTAAACTGCAACATTTGCGAACACAAACACAAAAAAACTCAAGTCAGTTCTCCCACCGCATCACAGTAGTGTTTGACCTGAAAAGGTAAAACCAGTTTAATGCGATGTCATGATGTATGAATTTCATGATGCTCTCAAAATAAATGAGATTGTGATATATGCATTTATGCTGCACATGCTATAACGTTTTTAAAATGGTGTATGAATGCAATGTATGAACGTGTCAGACATTCCATTGCTGCATTGTTGAATTAGGGAAAATAAATCCCTAATTATTGCTGGGGGTGAATGTTGTACCCAAAAATTTTCCCTCTCATGTTTTCCAAGGTCTTCCTCTACATGGTTGACCATAAACCTTTTCCTAAACAAAAGGAAAACTTGTGAGTGATGTTTTTAAGTTTCCTTCGATTGACATCTCCAAAGATCCTTTCGATTGGCATCTCTAAAATGCCTTTCGATTGGCATCTGCATAGCGCTCTTCAATTGGCATGGACAAAGGTCCTTCGATTGGCCTGTTAACAAGGCCTTTTGATTGTCATTTTAACAATGTCTTTCGATTGGCATCCGAACAAAGGCGTCTTCGATTGACATTTTTAACATCACTTCGATTGGTCCAAACTGAAGGAAAACAAAGAGAGCAGAACAAAGTTTTCGATCGGTCAACAAGGCACTTCGATTGGAGTCTGAGCAAGGCACTTCGATTGGCATCAGAATAAAGTATCTTTCAATTGGCATTTTGACAAGTACATTTAGATTGGCATTGTAACAGTGTCCTTCGGTTGGCACTTTAACAAGTATCCTTCAATTGGTATCTGGACAAAGGTCCTTCGATTGGTATGGACAAAGGCTCTTCGATTGGAATTCCAGAAGGTCCTTCAACTGGAACTTCAGAGGGTCCATCGATTGGAACTTCAGACTTTACCTCAATCCTAACATCAGAATGAAATGACCTTCGAATGGCATTTCAGTGCAGAGTTTGTCTTAATCCAAGAGGCTCTGATGAAGGAAGTCTTGAGCACTTCAAATCAGAATTTAGACTCAAGGCCAAGGACTGGTCAAAGTTGTCTAATAGGGAATGTGCTGAATAGATTCGAATTGGACTTTGAAGCTGGAAAAGAAGGCTTATTCGAAAGAATGAAATAGGCTGGCATGACTAAGTAAAAATACATATCCTAAGCTGTCCAGGTTCACCCCAAGTTCAAAATGGCATGTTGTCCTTGCAAATATGCAATCGAAGTAGAGGGAGTGTCAATCGAAGGGGCTGTGACATCGAAGCTGGAGTAATTCGAAGCGGAGCTTAGCGCCATCGAAAAGAGCAAATTCGAAGGAAGTGGATCTGCCGGAGTAGGTTAGCTTTCGATTTTCCTCATCTTGGAGGCCCAACAACTCATCAAGTCTTTATGAAGAAATCAAATCAAATCTCTTCATCATAATGGACGAAGAGTTGGTACATAAATGTTGACCTAATTTCCTTTGTCTATATAAACCTCATGATCTCACACGAAAACTCAGGGGATACATGTGCAGCAGCCACAAAAAAGGCCAGACAGATACAGGCAGATGGAAATTCACGGAGACTACCCCACGAAAGTCCAGAAGATAACATCAAGTTCCAAAACCCCATTGCAGGAATACACTCGTTCGTTCCCCGGCCATCTCCTACCCAGGACTGCAGATCCAGGCGCCTCCAGTGGTAAAAACATTCAATCCCACTTAATCTTGAACTAGACTCATGATTGCATATTCATAGTTTTTGTTACTATTTGTGAATGATTTAACAAGGTGTATGTAAGTTTCAATATTCATACGTTCGAACACCATGGACAGAGTTTTTCGATGCTGGTTATTTTAAAAATCCATGATCCAGGCTGTGATAAATCGAAACCAACCTAGATCCGTGTTCAAGGATTGATTTCGAATGGGACATTTTTCTGTGTTGTTTAGTTTCGAATTAACCAATTTGCAGGACTAAAAGCAGGTGTCACATATTTCGAATGAGCAAGCAGCTCAGGTGGTGAAAAGGAATTCATGCAATCGAAGGGACCAGGGTTCGAGCCCAGGCCTTGCATTTTCAATTTCTAACGAACTTCCTTGCAGGTCCAGTATCCCAGATCGAAGAATGGCACATCCAAATCGAATGTCCCAGACGTGCAATTTCCCAAGCTTCTTCGATCATCCCTCTGGATCGAAAGGCCACCCAATCTTCTTCGATCCAGGCCTTGCATTTTCAATTTCTAACAAATTTTCTTGCAGATAAAGCACCCCCAAGACCCCCTCGAATAAGGTATTTGATCCAAGCCATGCTTCCCAGAACGCTTTCTTTTCGTTTCCTGCCTGGTGGTCTTTCGATTTTGTTTCCCTTTCTTTTGGCTGTTTGTCTTTACTTTTTCTAAATTTTAATTATCATAAAATAAAAACCCCAAAAAGACATTAGGCTAGTTATTTACATTAAATTAATTTTGTTAATTAATTAATTAACTATTTTAATATTTTCTTAAAAAACTAAAATTGAATAGATTTAGGATTTTTAATTCAATTTCTTTTCATAACAAAACCAAACCAAAATTCCTTTCACTTAGGATTTTAGACGCATTTTTAATTCATGCGCACACTTATTTACTTTAGCATTTTTTGTTAATTATGTAACTGTGCCCGATTTATAATAGCTTAATTAGGATTTTATTTCTGCATTTTACATTTTCAGTCAATTCCTTATGTATCTACCCTAAAGCCCTGTAATAGCGCAGGACCCTCTATTTCCTCGCTTTTATATTTTATATGCTTGTATATAATTTCTAGCAACCTAGGCATGTATGAGTAATTATCAATAGATCACTAAATTCAAGATAAATATATCTGAAAAAGCACACTTTTGCACACGTGCACCCCTAGGGTATTTCCCACTTTGGTTGCCTCGGAAACAATGGTCATGTCCCTCGAACATAGGGATACTCTTAGCAAAGACACTCAGTTTAAAGTCATCATAAAGATCATAGTCCTTAAATGTCCTTCGAGTTGCCTACGAGAAATGATCTTATGATGATAGTCCCTTAGAAATGCTAAGGTAACCTTACATGTTGCCTTCAATGACCATTACGTCCCTTTCGATAGTCCCTCAACATCCAACGGCTAGGGTTACCTACTCACTAATAGTAGGATAACACGGTCTAAAGGATATGAGGAAAAGAACAGTCTTTTTTCGAGTAGGTAGATAACTGTTAGGTACTTGCTCAAACAAATTTACACACCATACTTTCAAACACTTTTCAAACAAAGTTTTCAAAAACACTTTATCAGACTCTTGAGGACTGATACAAGAGTTACCATAAAGTGAATCGCCGCACTGAGGCATTTTCAAAACTTTTTCACACAAACACAAAAGAAATTTCAAAAAATCAGCAAGTACCTAAGAGCCCATGGAAAAACATGGATGGAAAGGGTGCTAACACCTTCCCTTTCCATAATCTACCCCCTTACTCAGAAATATCGAAAAAAAGGTCTTTTTCTGTTCTTTTCACCCTTTCCTAATTTGGATAAAAGAAAAGTCGGTGGCGACTCTTGCTTACCGCGACATTTGCGAACAAAAAACGCAAACCACTATTAACAGTTGGTTCTGCCACCGTATCACATAACTGGAGACTCTGCTGGGGAATATTATAAAGTGGGGTTTACCTTAGGGTCTATATCATTTTAAATTGCTTTCTCGGTTTGCTTTGACGGCTTTATCTTTAAGGGATTGTTGGGGTATTCTTGTAAAGATCCTATACCCGGATCTGGGGCACCTTACTAGGTAAGTAGCAATAAATCATGGAGGCTATACGGTGTAGACCGATACAGACAAAGTGGTGGCTACGTTAGCACGATACTTTGGATTGTACTAATGTTCCTTGAGTAAGTTAAGGATAACATTAGGCTTCCTCATAGTGTCACTAAGCACTAACTGACCTTTAGAACCTTTAATTGACTCATCTTAAACCATTAGGAAGTAGTGAGATAACCGGCTTTGGTTCCGACTGAAGATTGGTTGATACTCGATACTGCACTCACTGAGGCTGGACTTTCAGGATTTTTTGGCTGCAATACTTTGGTGCGGAGCCGAAACAATTTCTTAAGGGAAGGTCAGTGATATTGAGGCTCCTTAGAACTCGATTACTATTAATAGGACAGGTTGAGCCAACTAAACTTCAAGAGGGTACTTACCTATGGAATCCGTGCAAGCCTAAACCTAGGGCTGCTTGTGTGATTTGCTTGCTTTCTTTGCCTAACAATTTGAACTCATTGCAGGGTTTTGTTTGTGTTCCTTGCAGGACATTGTTTGTATAAATCCAATAATTTGTTTTCTTACCCTGCATTTTTGCTTGATGCATAGAATACACATCATAACATCATGCCACATCATTTCCTTAACCATTTCAAGGATCTCAAGGGCCTGTGTTGCAGGTTATGATGAACAAGACATCTAGCAAGGGGCAAGAGGATTTATTTTCCTCTAGCTAATGTCGTCAAAAGCATAAAACACAACAACTTGAGTTAGGGGCTATGACCCACTTGATATGGTGAGCTTGACTCTTGTAGAAGGACCTTCAATGATACGAAGTTCTTCAATCAAAGCTGCGAATTTCAACGCCTAACATTTTTCATGTTTACCCCGTGAGATCCTTGAAAACATTTGCATATCATACATGTCATTGCACAACAGGTAGTCTCTAGTACAAGTCTCTCATGTTCTCGTTGTTTATTTTAGCAATGGCTCTCCCACAAGACAACCGAGATCTTCAAATCCAAGAGGCTCAGTTCATGGAAATGTTCCTAAACCTATCCAAGGGGCAGGAAGAATTGAAAGCACTCATCACTAGGAGTCTGACCAAGAAACGTTCTGATAACAACAAGGATGACCAGGTTGAATAGTTGCAGGTTGAGATGGAAGCAATGAGAATCCAAATGCTGGGGCAGATGGCTGTCATCCAAAGCCTAGCCCGGGGACAAGAAGAGCTGAGGACCATTGTCAAAAAGCTTCATCAAGACGGATGCAATCGTATGAAACAAGCGGTTGAGGCTGGGGACCAAGTCATTGATCAACCTCCTAGAAGACAAGAGGTTGGAACTTTCCAGATTTCTACTACATCAAGGGTCCAACAACAACCTCACCAAAAACAACGGGTTAATCAGAGTAAGCCAGATACACCCAAGAGGAAGTTTACCAAACTCAACATGCCGCTGTCTCAAGCTTTATAACACATGTTGAGGGTGAATCTGGTTACGTTGATAGGGCCTCATCCGAATCCCAAGAATTCTTCCCCTAACTACATTCCTGATGCAAGGTGTGCACATCACTCCAATAGTCCAGGGCATGATATTAATGATTGTTGGAGGTTAAAATGTAAAATTCAAAACTTGATTGGCGAAGGAGTGCTGGAGTTTACACAAGACGGTCAAGATGGATTTTTCTGTCATTCCTCCAAGGCCCACCATTTGAAGTGACAAGTTCTGACAAGAAGGCTTTTCGTTCATTAGAATTTTCAATTTGTAATTTTCTTTTGATTGTTCGAACATTTATTCATGTCAAACTTTGTTACTTTATCTATGCATTGCATATGTCTGTTTTGAATCAATTCATTTGTATTCACTATATTTAAACTTCTTTCCTTTTTGTGATATTCAACTCTCGATTAAAAAGCTGTAAGCCTTTAGAGGGAGGATAACGAAAATGATACCACAATCCATACAATGTGCTTTTGAACAGAACCCGCTGACGATGTACATGCGTTGTTTCAAATCCTAAACAGTGGAGTTATAAGGAAGATAATCCCTAGTCAACCCCTTTGAGCCAAAGAAGTAGGATTTTTTCTTTTCACATAAATTAAAAGCCTTGATCATAACCTGGGGCAGGGTAGTTTCTCAGTTAATTCAGGTGCACATTCATTCATAGTCTTTCGCTTCGTACACAATGAATAACATCGAAGACGTCCTTCCAAATCAAAAGATGGTGATGGTTCCGCATAATCATTTAAAACAGGCAGTCATTATCTCTCGAAATAAAAGTCCGTTAAGTCAAAACCTATGAAGGAGACTTAAGAAAATTGGTGCATCCCGCTGACTGTAATTACAAAAGAAACAGTTCAGGCAAAAGAAGGGATAACAAAAATCACAAAAAAAAGAGGTCCTACAAATTCTCAACAAAAAAGAAAAGGTTACATAAATGAATGCCTTCTCAAACAAACATTCAATCTCTGAACCATCACCGGAACGTCAAGGACAAGATGCCAGACTCAATCGGGACTTAAATGCACAATTAACTAAGCATAAGACTAAAGAACATCACGAAGAACGGGTGGGTACAAATAAATTTTGAGCCTTTATCCCTTGTTTCTTAAACCGTGAACCAGGCCATGTTATAACCCTTAAAAGTCCTAGCTGAAGCATGGGTTAGTTCGAAAGCATACTGTTAAAAAAGGTATCCTGACTCCTGTAAGGTTTGCTATAAATGATGAGTTGATATCACTCTCTTGCAAAATTTGTTTTACTAAAATTGAATTTTCAATTTTTTTTTCAAGACTGACATAAGCTTTGCATTCTTAAAATACCATTGTTTGCATATGACTATTTGTTCAACAACATAGAAATTCACATGACGAATATCTAGTGAACAAGAACCTTCTCAATGAAAAGGATCACCTCAAGTGGAAAAACACTTCCAACCAAGGGGCACGGTTTGATCATTGTCCATCATCTGGGGAAGTCAAGTCAAGATTCAAGGAATCTCTCAAAGATGCGAAATAGCCAGGGAAGATCTCCATCTGAATCACTTGGGGCATTGGGAATGAATTCCAGCAACAAATCCTGTACAATCAAACAAACATCTTCTAGCAGTGTGGCAACACTCACTACTATGGACAATGACAATTCTCCATACCCGACAAACATGGACATAGTCGGAAAATACTACGCATGAACAAAGACCTGCTAGGTTGACTAGCCTAGGAAAAAATAAGGGCATCCCGGAGAACCGAAAGGGTTTGGGAAAAAAATTAGGGATAGAAACAAAAAAATCTATACACCTATGTCATATGGTGGCTAGAACCGGGACTGTTTTTTTAGGAAATGCTAGTTTGCGTCTTGCGTTTGTGTTTGCAAAATGTCGCGGTAAGCAAGAGTCGCCACCGACTTTTATTTTACCCAACAAGGAAAGGAAAAAAGCACAGAAAAATTCATTTTTCGAGATATTTATGAGTACAGGGGGTAGATTATAGAAAGGGAAGGTATTAGCACCCTTTCTATCTGTAGTTATCTACGGGATCTTAGGTACTTGCTCATCATTTTCAAAATTGCTTCTGTGTGTTTGATTTGAAAAAGTTTTTGACTTCGATTTAGCTCTTGCTTCTGTCTTCAAGAGTGTTACGAAGTGTTTTTGAAAGCTTTTTTTAAAGGAGGAGTGTAAATGTGAAAAAGTTTGTTTGGATTGAGCAAGTACTTAAGAACTAATCTACCTACTCGAAAAAAGAATCATTCTATGTTCGTCTCCTTTAGACAACGCTATCCTACTATTAGTGAGTAGGTAGCACCATCGTTGGAGTTTTGAGAGTCAATTTGAAAGGGACGTACGGTCACTAAAGCAATGTTAGGATGTCTTAGTAGTGACTCTAATGTCTTAGATCAATTATCTGAGGCAACAATATCCGAGGCAACCATTCCGAGGCAACTTTGATCTTTGAGATAAAAGGACGACCACTAAAGAATCCTATACCTAATGACCATTTACCGAACGCAACCGAAGTGGGAGTGTACCCTAGGAGTGCGCATGTGCAAGTGATTCAATTTCAAGTTTATTATCTTTGCACATTTAGGGTTTGCTAACCGTTTTAAAGTTTACATACATTCTTGTCATGCATCCCTAATATCATACATCTAACAATTTAATATTTGCGGAATTTAAAATGCGGAAAATACACTACACTATTACAAGGCTTCGGGTATTTACATAGCCAAAAACAAACCCTTAAAAATAAAGCGATAAATGAAAATAAAAGACCTAATTAAACTATTACAACTTGTGAGCAATTACATTAATAGGGTAAAAATAAATGATAAAGCGCGCGGGAGGAAGTTTAGATCAAGAGAGAACTAGGGTTTTGACCCTTTCTAACCTAATCGAAAGAAAAATGTTTTTGTTGTTTTTCATTATTTTTAAGAAAAAGTAATTAAGTTTTTAAATTAAATACACAATTAATTAGCTAATTAAATTAATTAATGAAAATAAATAAATGGCCTATTTTTGTGTTTTGTTATTTTAAGAAAAAAAGAAAATATAATTAAGTTAAAACCCTAATTGTTCTAATTAATTTTAATTATTTACAAAATAATTAAAGTTACCTAAAATTAAATAACCTAATTAAATTAATTAGTTTTTGATAAAAAAAATCTAAACCTAATTTTGTGAAAGGTTGATTTCATGAGTTTTTGATTGGTTAAAAAAAGAAATTATTTTAGTACTGAAAAAGGATAATAATAATAATTAAAAAAGTAAAAGAAATAACCCAAGGGCCTACTGCCTGCGGCTCTAATCAGAGGATAATGATCCAGAAGATGATGGTGGTCCAGAGGATGAGGGTCCAGAAGATGACGGTCCAGAGGATGATGGTACTGGGCCTACTCCCGGATAGTGGATCCAACAGATTGTGATTGTCAGAAGATGAGATGCGCTGGATCTGGCTGAGACTGATGGATCCAGAGGATAACCCCATGGGACGCTCGGTCTAGTCCTGTTTGATGAAATCAGAGGATAACCTCCAGCAGATGTAAGCATTGGATATGGTGAAAACAAAGGGGAAAGGTGCCAGAGGGTCACGCCTGGTATCGAACCCAGAATCATGAATTTCTGAATTCCTCCTTCTGAACTACTGCATTGGGGTGTTAGTTTAACAATACAACATAACAAACAAACAAATCAGAACTATGGGTTTCTGGCCAGAACAAACGCGCCAGAATTTAAACCAGCCAGTAAAGTGGTGACACCATATCATCTTCTTTCCTGGATCCGTCGTTTAAAACTCATAACTTTTACCTACCGACATGGCGTTGTAGCTGTAACCCTGTACATCTCAAAAATCACATACAAGCAATGTAAATAAAATTCAAGACCATAGATCAGCTGGGTTTGATCTGCTGATCACAAAGGTCTCTTCCATTTAGGCCAATTTCACCTGCACGAGAAAACCCTAAAACGAACCAAGAAAACCTAACAATGGCAATTCTTGATTTAGTCCATAAAAATGCAATTGGATGATATGGATAGCTTGCAAATGTTCCAAGGATTAAGAATATATAATTATTTTATGCTATAAGTGACATAATGATATAGTTCGAATTAAAAAATAACTCAATATCGTGGATGACTTACAGTGGTATTCAGGGCCTGAGAGTGCTTGTTCTTGATTGGTTTTGCTTGCTGGGGATCCCAGGAAGCGATTGGGATGGTCAGGAGGCTTTGAAATTGCCTGGAACAATGAAATTGTGTCAGTACTTTGTTGTGATTTTTTCAAGTTTTGTTCTTGTTCTCACGCCTCTTTCTCCCCTCCTTTTGGGTCTGCAAATACTCCTTATGTATTGAGGAATGGTTAAGGTTGCCAATATGATCACAATCTTCCTCCATCATTGCTTTTGATTTGGATTTGATACACTTGAAAATCTTGCTAAAAATAGAGCAAACTCAATCTTTTTGTGCACACCAAGCCTTTACACGAATTCAATCTCATGCTAGCTCGATATAGGACCTGAAATAAGTACAAAATCTTTGAATTTCAATGTTTTGGATTTTCTATGATTTGTTTTGATTTAAAATGATTTAATTCAAATAAAAATCAAAATAAAAAAATAAAAAAAAGATAATGACAAGTGGCAAGGGCTAGGGCTCGTGGACCATGTTTCCAACTCAAAACAAGTGCAAAAGATTAGGCCCATTTAGCAAAAATTGCAATTTGAGGCATAGTTGACTTTTGACAATTTTGCAAAAAGGGTCAACTTCACCAATGCATAACTTCCTCAATTTTGACTCTTTGAAGGTGTTCTTGGACTTTTTAGAAATACTGGGATATCCTCTAAGCAACCCCTTTGGTCGCATCCTAATTTGGTATTCCATGCTCAAGTATGAAGCATTGACAAAAAAGGTGTTTTTGTTGACTTTTCAAAATGACCTATAATGTCCAAATTAATAACTTCTTGTGAGTGCATATTTTGAACTTGGGAGATGAATATAGATTGTAGATAATTTCATCCTCTTAAAAATGAGCTTTGGATGGGTCATTTCTCATAAAGTATGAGAAATGTATGCTTGGTCAAAGTTGAGTTGACTTTTCCTGTAAAACCCTAATTTAACAACTTTTGGTTCTTGATGAATTATGAGCAATCCTTGATGAATCATGATCAAAACTTGATAAAATTATGAATGATACTTCAAAATGAGTATTTTGACAAAAAACATTGAAGTTTGACTGTATGTGGGCCATAGTTGACTTTTGCCCTAGCATAGTCGCTTTTTAGGCCTTTGAGCAATTGACTGAGAAAAGTTTCTCTACAAGGCTTGAAACATGACATGGATGATCTTGAGAACATATTAGGACAATGGTTAGAATTTGGGATCCCTTGGACTCAAGTATCTTGATGCAACATGAAACCCTAATTTGAGATAGACTGCCTTAGGAGGGAGCTTGTTTGGTCAACCCTTGGACTACCTTGAGCAACTTGAGTATCTTTCTTGAAATGTTTTGAGAAATATGGGAGGGAAAATTTTGGGGTATAACAGCTTCCCCTGTTCAATCTTCTTAAACCTGTGGATTTAGATTGGCTTGTCTGCGCTTCGTGATCTGAGGGTTGAAGATGATTGAACACTAGAGTGCCCAGAAATTTGCACTCGCATGAAGTGGTATCCGTCTTTGCAATATCGGGAATGGGCTTATAGATGCCATTTGGAGATTGATGACGGAAGATGGGCATAAAGATGCCATCCGAAGAAGTGTCGATCGCATAAGAGATTCCTTAGCGAGAGCTGTATACCTGTTGTTGAGGAAGATTTCGCTGAGGAATGCTGTTCTTTGTTGGGAGAAATAGAATTTTAGGAGCTTCGGTCGTCCGTTATTCTACTGGGTAATCATCTCTGTTGAATTTTAGGAACTTCGGTCGTCCGTTATTCTACTGAGGAACCGTCTCTTAGTCGAGGAGGTTAAAATGAACTACTATCTGGTCGTGGTCCAGGCTTCATAGTGATAAGACCGACTGCTATTTGGTTGTAATCCAGGCTTTACAGTGACTTATTGGGGAGATGATATTATACTTGCTATCCGGTCGTAATCCAGGCTTCACAATTTCTAGATTCTTATTTGGTCATAATCCAGGCTTCAGAAGGAATTAAGTTGTTATCCAGTCGCATCTGGGCTTCAACTTGAATTCAGGGCACACTAATATCCGGTCGACTCCAGGCTTCTTAGTAATTGTCCAGGTGAAATTTCTATTTGGTCGAAAGCCAAGCTTCGCAATGTCTTGTACCGCTATCTGGTCGTAATCCAGGCTTCACGATGTGTTATACCATTATCTAGTCGAATCCAGGCTTCATGGTGTTCTGTACTGCTATCTGGTCGTAATCCAGGCTTCACAATACCTTACTTCTTATCTGGTCAAAATCCAGGCTTCAGAAGGAATCAAGTGGTTATCCGGTCGCATCCGGGCTTCCCTTTGACTATCGGGCCTACTAATATCCGGTCGAATCCGGGCTTCCTAGTAATTGGCCGGGTAAACTGCTATTTGGTCGTAATCCAAGCTTCACAGTGTCCCTCACTGTTATCTGTTTGTAATCCAGGCTTCAGTGTCTTTTACCGCTATCTGGTCGTAATCTAGGCTTCACGATGTCTCATACCATTATCTTGTCGAATCCAGGCTTCACGGTGTTCGAAGAAAATAAAGATACTATCCGGTCGTAATTCAGGCTTCATAACTTGTATTAAAGATATACCACTATCTGGTCGTAATCCAGGCTTCGTAGTATTCTTGGCTGCTAACTGGTCGTAATCCAGGCTTCACAGAAACTTGCATTGCTATCTGATCATAATCCAGGCTTCATAATAACTTGCTGAGCTGTTATCTGATCGAATCCAGGCTTCACGGCTTGTGTTTATGATATACCACTATCTGGTCATAATCTAGGCTTCATGGTACTTGCAGAGCTGTTATCCAGTTGTAATCCGGGCTTCACGGCTTGCTTTTAAGAGATAGCACTATCTGGTCGTAATCCAGGCTTCGCGATATTCTGATACTATTATCCGATCGTTCTCCGGGCTTCACAATATGATGTAGAAATCAAGATACTATCCGGTCGGATCCGGGCTTCATAGCTTAAATTTTGTGAGAATTTGATTGTATCTTTCCTGAAAGGTAAAGGTTAGTCGTATGTAATGTATGACATGTATCAAGCAATGATGTTATCAAAATAAATGAGATTGTACTATATGATTCATATGCATATGTCGTGATGTATATATGTGTAATGTTTTTTATGACGTTCTCTAGTTGGGGAAAATAAATCCCGGACTGCTGCTGGAGAGTAAAAAGAGTTTCGCTCGCTGGGGATAACGACCGAAGATGATTGGGAGAATAATCCAGCTGGAGAATACATTGGTGAGAGAATGACTCTGTGGGGAAGAAATGTTCTGCTGAGGATTTGCTGATTTTGGAGAAATACCCTCGGCTGTGTATGAATTACCGTTGCTGGCGATGATAAACTCTGTCGGGGATAAAGTTTCTATTTGTGAAGAAATGAACTCCGCTGGGGATGGTCTTCTAGACTCTACTGGGGATAATCTTCCAGGCTCCACTGGGGATAATCTTCCAACGTTGGTGATAGATAAACTCTACTTGGGGAGAATCTTACCGACTCATTCGCGGTCGCGAGCCTCAGCTGGGGAGAATTAACACCATTGTCCTTCTCTTTACTCTGCGGGGAGTGAATGTACCTTTAATTGTTTTCTCCAACTAGGTCTATCCCTATACCTGGTGGACAGAGCAACTGTAAGGCCTGGACATTTCTTGTTTGCCCCTGTTCCTGATACTGCGAGTAGTCGTCTTTTGTTTCGCACGTAAATATTTATGAGCAGCAATTAATGTCAAATGCATATATCAAAAATGAACATTGGATGTTCTTGCAAAACAAAATAGAAAAAGGAAAACAATTTGAAATTTCTTTGTGAAAATGAATTGTATTAACTTTGAAGTTGGCCTGTAAATAGGCGTTTTTTGTACAAGAGGCTGACGTCCTAGTAAGAGAACGCCTCCGAATGATAGAATTTATACAATTTGTGTAAAAGAAAGGAAAACAGATATGTGAACAATCCCACTGGGTTCTAACTCAGCTATTGCCTGTATATCTTCGAGAATCTCATCACTTTGCTACTTGGTTGAAGGTGGATCAGACTGATTAGCACCGTCCGAGCTTGATAGTCGATACATAAGTCTGGTTGCAAGATGATCTAATGAGACATAGTGTTACGCTTTGATCCCTAATTTTTGCCTGGACCGCCCTTTCGGGTTTTCAGTCCACCGGGATACCCTTTTTTGCCCAAGTCGCCCTTTCAGGTTTTCGACTTGCCGGGTGTACAGTTTTTTTTTTCATTTTCATCCCTTATTTTTGCCCGAACCCTTTTGGTTCGCCGGGAAGCCCTTATTTTTTGCTAGGCCAGTCAACCTAGCGGATCTTTGATTAGGCGTAGTATTTTTTCACTATGTCTGCATTGACGGGGTGAGGAAAGTCGTCACCATCCATGGTGGTTAGAATCATAGCTCCTCCCGAGAAGATGTTCTTAACCACAAATGGCCCTTCGTACGTAGGGTTCCACTTACCCCTGGGATCACCTTGTGGCAGTATGATGCGTTTGATCACCAGATCCCCGACTTGATATTACCGTCGTCTAACTTTCTTGTTAAATGCCCTAATCATTCACTTTTGATACATCTGACCATGACAAATAGCAGCAAGTCTTTTTTCATCGATTAAGTTCAGCTGAGTAAGCTGGGTCTGAATCCAATCGTCCTCGCTCAAACCTGCATGCTTCATAATCCGAAGAGAGGGTATCTGAACTTCAACGGGAAAGACTGCTTCCATGCCATATACCAAGGAATAGGGGGTTGCCCCTGTTGACATCTGTGCTGAGGTATGATACCCATGAAGAGCAAATGGTAACATCTCGTGCCAGTCATGGTATGTCACCGTCATCTTCTGCACAATCTTCTTGATATTCTTATTAGCCGCTTCAACAACCCCATTCATCTTCGGCCGGTAGGGAGAAGAGTTGAGATGATGTATCTTGAACAGTTTGCAGAGCTCGGTGATCATCGTATTGTTGAGATTTGTACCATTATCCGTAATGATCCTCTCTGGTACAGCATATTGACATATCAGATTGTGTCAAATAAACCGTGCCACGACGTTCTTGGTTACTGTAGCAAAAGAAGCTGCCTCAACCCACTTCATAAAATAGTCAATAGCTACCAGGATGAAATGATGCCCGTTGGATGCAGTAGGCCTGATCTCACAAATCATGTCGATACCCCACATTTCAAAAGGCCAAGGTGCCGTCAAAACTTTTAGAGGAACTGGAGGTACATGCACCTTATCAGTATAGACTTAGGACTTATGACAGGTCCGAGAATGCTGATAACAATCGACTTCCATGGTAGACCAATAATATCCTTCCCGAAGGATTTTCTTTGCCATGGTATGTCCACTGGAATGAGTTCCGAAAGTACCCTCATGTAACTCCGCCATGATCATTTCTGCCTCGCTCTTATCCACACATCGTAGTAAGGTGGAATCATGGTTACACTTGTAAAGGATACCATTACTGATGAAGAACTTCGCCGCAAACCTCCTCAAGAACTTCTTATCATTAACAGATGCACCCTCGGGGTATTCCTGAGCCTCAAGATACCTCTTTACTTCGTGAAACCAGGGTTTACCTACTACCTCTTCAGTCTCGATATCACCGCAATGTGTGGGTTCGTCCAACCTCTCAATGGTGATCTGGGGAGCTTCATTGTCCCACCTGACCTTGAACATAGAAGACATAGTAGCTAATGCGTCAGCTAATTGATTCTCCTCCCTGGGGAAGTGTTCAAAGGTTATCTCCTTGAAGTGCGGAAGCAACGTCAATACATACTCTTTGTAAGGAATAAGATTTGGGTGCTTCGTATCCAACTCGCCTTTGATCTGAGTGATCACTAGAGCGGGATCTCTGAATACACTCAAGAACTTAATCCTTAGGTCAATAGCTGCTCGAAGGCCCATGATGCACGCCTCATACTCCGCCATGTTTTTGGTGCAGTTAAAACATAATCGAGCGGTGAACGGAGTATGACAGCCTTCGGGAGATATGATCACGGCGCCAATTCCATTACCTAAAGCATTTGAAGCTCCATAAAAGTACATCGACCATCAGGATCCTTCCTCAGGTCCTTCATCCGGTCCAGGTTCTTCACAGTCGGTCACCAACATGATGTTCTCATCCGGGAATTCGAAGTTCATGGATTGGTAGTCGTCTACAGCCTGATGCGCCAAATGATCTGCCAACACACTTCCCTTGATTTCTTTTTGGGTCGTGTATTGGATGTCATACTCAGTCAAGATCATCTTCCATTTTGCTATTCTTCCTGACAAGGAAGGATTTTTGAAGATGTACTTGATTGGATCCATCTTCGATATCAACAGAGTAGTGTGAGTCAGCATATACTGTCTCAGCCGGCGAGCAGCCCATGCCAAAGCGCATCAAGTTTTCTCAAGCAACAAGTATCGGGTCTCGCAGTCGGTAAACTTTTTGCTAAGGTAGTAAATAGCATGCTCTTTTAGGCCAGACTCGTCATGCTGCCCCAGCACACACCCCATCGAATTGTCGAGTACTGTCAAGTATAGGATCAAAGGTCTTCCTTGAACTGGAGGCATCAGAATATGTGGCTCTTGGAGATATTCCTTGATCCTTTCGAAAGCGGCCTGACACTCATCATTCCATCTTACCACTTGATCTTTCTTCAACAGCTTGAAAATTGGCTCACAAGTAGAAGTCAGATGTGAAATGAATCGGGCAATGTAATTCAGACGTCCCAGAAAGCCTCTGACTTCTTTTTCAGTTCGGGGAGCGGGCATTTTCTATATAGCTTTCACCTTAGTAGGATCCACTTGAATACCGTTATCACTAACGACGAAACCCAACAGCTTACCAGACCTTACCCCGAAGGTGCACTTGTTCGGGTTTAACCTCAGCTTGTACAACTTCAACCTGTCAAATAGTTTCTGGAGATGGTCAAGATGTTCTTCTTCAGTCTGGAACCTTGCAATCATGTCATCAACGTATACCTCAATCTCATGATGAATCATGTCGTGGAACAAAGCGACCATGGCATGCTGATACGTTGCCCCAACATTCTTCAACCCGAAAGGCATGACTTTGTAGCAAAAGGTACCCCACTGTGTAACAAAAGTTGTCTTCTCCATGTCCTCGGGAGCCATCTTAATCTGATTGTAACCAGAAAAACCATCCCTAAAAGAGAAGACCTTATGCTGTGCAGTGTTGTCGACCAGAACATCGATATGAGGCAGTGGGAAATCATCCTTGGGACTTTCCCTGTTTAGATCCCTATAGTCCACACACATCCGAACTTTACCATCTTTCTTGGGCACCAGAACCACGTTGGCAACCCACTGCGGGTAAGAAGTAACTGCTAGAAAACCTGCATCAAACTATTTCATAACCTCAACTTTGATTTTCTCAGACATCTTGGGGCGCATTCGGCGAAATTTCTGCTTCACTGGAGGAAAATCTTCTTTAGTTAGCAAACGGTGAACCACGATATCGGTATCCAACCCAGGCATATCTTCATAAGACCAGGCAAAGATCTCAACATAGTCACACATCATCTGTATTAACCGTTGCTTGACACTAGCCTCCAGATTTGCACCAATCTTGACCTCTTTCTTATCTTCTTCTGTACCCAGGTTTACTGTTTCCACTGGCTCTTCATGGGGCTGTATGGCCCTCTCTTCCTGAAGTAACAGTGGAACTTCACAATCATCCTCACCTTCATCCTCGACTTGGTTGATCGGACTTTCGAAGTCATAACTGACAGTATCAGAGTCGTTATCAGTGGGATCCAGAGTGGATGTGGACCTGTATTATGATATGTGAGTGTGTGTAAGACAAATAGCCGTTTTGATAAAGTGAAAGATAAAAGGGAAAAACAAGGAGCACAAAATTTGTAATGAAAGAAAATGTCCAATGTTTTATTGATGATATATGGAAATGACAAACATTAAGCCCTCACAAACAAAGCCACAGTGTCTCGGACAAGGCACTGGACCGTAAAGTTTTAAATTGTCTATTACAAATCCCAAAACAAAAGTCTATTACTGTGTAATAAAAGAAATGGGCACGAAGTCCTTCACCGTCCAATTGCTCAATCCACCGTCGGTAGTTGGGTAAATCCAGCTGTCGATATCTGACTCTTTATCATCATCCTCAATTGCATTCACCCCCTGATCATGTTTCGGCATCGGAGCAGTTATGACGTTGGGTTTCTCTGGAGCGTCAAACTCAATTTCTTTAGCCTCAATCAACTCTTGCACTTTATTCCTCAAGGCCCAGTAGTTGTTTGTATCATGCCCTGGGCTATCAGAGTGATAGGCGCAGCGGGCGTTCAGATTATACAGCGGAGAGGTGGTACTGGGATTCTTCGGAGCTTCCCTCAGAGTTACCAGGTTAGTCTTCAACAATTGCGGTCAAATTTGAGATAAGGTCATACTGAGCCGAGTATACTGTCTTTGCGGTCTATCTACTCTTTGTTGATTGTTGCATTGTGGGGCAACAATGGGTCTTGAAATTACCACTGCATTCACTGCTTGGCGGCGTTCAGGTCGGTTTTGGCTCCTCGAGCTGTAAACTGCACTAGATTCCTTCTTGAAAGGCTTCTTCTCTATACTTGACGAAGCACCTTTCTGTATCTTGCCACTTTTAATACCAGCTTCAACTCTCTCCCCGGTTAAAATCAGTTCAGTAAACCCAGATGATGAACTTCCGATCAAATGATTGAAATACGGACCAGACAAAGTCCCAAGAAACATATCCACCAACTCCCTATCAGACAGAGGGGGTTGTACTCTTCCATCCAGATCTCTCCACTTCCGAGCATAGTCCTTAAAGCCTTCGCTTGCACCCATAGACATACCCTGAAGTTGAGTACGTATGGGAGCAAGGTCGGCATTATACTGGTATTTCTTGTAAAAAGCAGCAACAAGGTCTTCCCAGTTGCGGACATTAGCTCCTTCCAGTTGATAGAACCATTCAAGTTGAGTCCTTGACAGACTATCTTGAAAGAAATGAACCCACATGTTTCTATCAGCCGTATAGGGTTGAATCTTTCTAACATACGAGCGGAGGTGTAGCTTCAGGCAGGATACCCCATCGTACTTAGAAAAGACGGGAGCTTTAAACTTGTGAGGGATCACCACCCCTGATGCTAACCCCAAATCTCCAAAATCCAAACTGGGAACCTTCTGAACCTCTATGGCACTCAGACGGTCTTCAAGTTTCTTGTACCTATCCTCAGCAGGAGGGTACTGGTCTTCATCAAAATCAGTGTCATTATCAGAGACCATAGGACTAGCCCCCTTTTTTTCCTCTTGATTCTCTCCCCCTCCAGATGAATGAGACAAATCAGTTTCCTGTCGCAAATTGTTCCCGAATCTGCGACCCATATTCAGCAGAACCACTCTCTTCTTCTTCTTCTTCTTCTTCTTCTTCTTCTTCTTCTTGTCCTTCAAGATAAGAGTCTTCAAATCTTGCTGCCCTTTGGCCAAGTTCAGGAACATCTCCTGGAATTGAGCATTCTGAGCCTGAAGAGCCTTGATGGCTTGATCAGTAGGTGTTTCAGAAGACATGATTGCTGAAATAAACAGCGAAGAAGATGAGAAACCTGTAATGAGGTGCATGGGAATGGAATGCATATGGAATAATTTCAAAGACTTAGGGAGATTTAAATTTGTAAACCAAGAAATGAACAAACTTTATTAGATTCAAACTTGTAACAATGTTTAACAATTCCTTCAAGGCGTTACAAAAGAAATAAACTGAAAAGCAAATCTAAACTAGAAACAATAAAAGACATCAGAAATCCCATGGTCGTTTTCCCTTCGTGCTGACATAATCGTTGATTGTCCTCTCATTCTCAAGCTTCCTTGTAAGCTTTAAGATCTTCCGTTCCTGCTCATGATACTTCTCCCTGTAGGTATCCCTTTTTTCCTTTAACTGGATCCAAGATCTCTTCAATGCCCCCAGATCAGTAGGCATGTAGGGATGGAGGACTGTATAAGGAACACCTTCTTCATTAGTATGCTCTACAATCACCGGAAAAATAGCTTCATATGGCATCCCCAGCTTTTGAGCACGGGCTCGAACCCACTGGAGATAAGGTTGCATCGGGAGAGAAGTCTTCAGTCCTAGCTCATGTGGGTCAGACCTGTTCACCATGCCCCAAGCTCGTATAAACCTGCGGCGATGTCCCTCAACATCCCCCTTGTAGTCAAAGACAATGTATGTAAGCAGCAGCTCATGGGGACCATCTCTCCAAGTGCGTCCAAACTGTCGTAAAGCCAAACAAGGATTGTAGGTTATACCCCCTCGAATTCCAAGCAACAGAACATTAGGCTATTCCTCGCATCGATCAATGACAGCTACTCTTTCCATATCTTTAGAACTCCAAAGGATATCCGTATGAGCAAGGGACATGATTCTATAAGCCCAACCTACACCTTCCTCATTCTTCAATACAGACTTGGGGAGGTGCAAAATAAACCACCTCGCCAGCAACAGTGTACAACACATGAGAGTTCCCCTTCTCCGCACAGTACGAGTATAGGGAGCATGTAAAATATCACCTAGAAGAGTAGGCATTGGGTTACGAGACATGAAGATCTTAACTGCATGCACATCTATGAAGGAATCTGGATTTGGGAAAAGAACCAAGCCATAGATGAGGAGAGCCAAGATGTCTTCAAATGCTTGAAAATCCAAGTTATCCCAGAATAGTTGAGCTTGATCGATCAAAAAGTTAGCCAAGAAACCTTTAACCCCACTCTGAGTCTCCCAGTTGGATACTACATCAGCCTTTGTCAAATGTAAAGCTAAAGCAATGTCCTCAGGCCTAGGAACCTCCTCTAAACCGGTGAAGAGTGTCTGCTCGAGAATGGATATACCCAATAAAGCAGAAAACTCCTCCAAAGTAGGGACTAGTTGATAATCCGGGAAGGTGAAACAATGATGCAATGGATCAAAGAACTGGAATAACACACTCATCATTTGCTCATCCAACTTTAAAGTGACCAAGCTAAGGAGATGACCATGTCTTCTAACAAATGAAGAAGTATCAGGAACCCTTGAGACTAACTCTCTGAGCTGAGCAGGGATTTGCACAAAGTTGACTCGAATGGTATTTCTGCGCATAGAAGCCATAATCTGCAAAACAGAACAAAGATGAATCCCCTCGGTCTTTGAAATGGTTAGTCTAATGAAATATGCATTCTATGTCATGATGCATGATGTTATGATAAAAACACACAATAGGTATCACAGATAGCAAACATGGTAAAGGCAAGCAAGTCACACAGTAGCCCTTAAGTTTCAGGCTTGCATGGAGTCTAGGTACTACCCTCTTGAAGTTCAGTTGGTTCAACCTGTCCTAATAATAGTAACCGGGTTCTAGAGGTTCTCAATATCATTGACCATCCTCCATCAGTCATAGTTTCAGCTCACGCAATCTTTTCTTGCGGCCGGAACCATCTCGAGAGTATGGTCTCAATGAGTGTAGCATCGAGTATCAACCAGTTCCCAGCTCTACACCGAGACCGGTTATCTCACTACTTCCTATGGCCAAGTTGGTCAATTATAGGTTCTAAGGTCAGTTGATGCTTAACGACCCATATAGAAGCCCCATATTCTCCTTGTTCCTCCACAAGGGATATCAGTGCTAACTAATGTGCCACATCAACGTAGCTACTGCTTCAACCGTATCGGTTTACGCCGTACAATTCCCTCACAGTCTATTGCTACTTACCTAAAAGGTGTCCCCCAGATCCAGGTTAGGATCTATAGTAACTCCGATACAAAGCCCACAAAAATAAAGCAATCAAATCAAACAATAGAAAACAATATGATGAACTAATCCTAAGGTATACCCCACTTATTAACTCCCAGCAGAGTTTCCAGTTCTGTGATACGGTGGCCAGAACCGAGACTGTTTTTTTTAGGAAATGCTAGTTTGCATCTTGCGTTTGTGTTTGCAAAATGTCGCGGTAAGCAAGAGTCGCCACCGACTTTTATTTTATCCAACAAGGAAAGGAAAAAAGCACATAAAAATTCCTTTTTCTAGATATTTCTGAGTACGGGGGGTAGATTATAGAAAGGGAAGGTATTAGCACCCTTTCTATCCGTAGTTATCTACGGGCTCTTAGGTACTTGCTCATTATTTTCAAAATTGCTTCTGTGTGTTTGATTTGAAAAAGTTTTTGACTTCGATTTAACTCTTGCTTCTGTCTTCAAGAGTGTTACGAAGTGTTTTGGAAAGCTTTGTTTAAAAGAGGAGTGTAAATGTGAAAAAGTTTGTTTGGATTGAGCAAGTACTTAAGAACTAATTTACCTACTCGAAAAAAGAATCGTTCTATGTTCTTTTCCTTTAGACAGTTCTATCCTACTATTAGTGAGTAGGTAGCACCATCGTTGGAGTTTTGAGGGTCAATTCGAAAGGGACATACAGTCACTAAAGCAATGTTAGGACGTCTTAGTAGTGACCCTAATGTCTTAGATCAATTATCCGAGGCAACAATATCCAAGGCAACCATTCCGAGGCAACTTTGATCTTTGAGACAAAAGGATGACCACTAAAGAATCCTATACCTAATGATCATTTACCGAAGGCAACCGAAGTGGGAGTGTACCCTAGGAGTGTGCATGTGCGAGTGATTCAATTTCAAGTTTATTATCTTTGCACATTTAGGGTTTGCTAACCGTTTTAAAGTTTACATACATTCTTGTCATGCATCCCAAATATCATACATCTAACAGTTTAATATTTGCAGAATTTAAAATGCGGAAAATAAACTACGCTATTACAAGGCTTCGGGTATTTACATAGCCAAAAACAAACCCTTAAAAATAAAGCGATAAATGAAAACAAAAGACCTAATTAAACTATTACAACTTGTGAGCAATTACATTAATATGGTAAAAATAAATGATAAAGCGCGCGCGAGGAAATTTAGACCGGGAGAGAACTAGGGTTTTGACCCTTTCTAACCTAATCGAAAGAAAAATGTTTTTGTTGTTTTTCATTATTTTTAAGAAAAAGGAATTAAGTTTTTAAATTAAATACACAATTAATTAGCTAATTAAATTAATTAATGAAAATAAATAAATGGCCTATTTTTGTGTTTTGTTATTTTAAGAAAAAAAGAAAATATAATTAAGTTAAAACCCTAATTGTTCTAATTAATTTTAATTATTTACAAAATAATTAAAGTTACCTAAAATTAAATAACCTAATTAAATTAAGTAATTTTTGATAAAAAAAAATCTAAACCTAATTTGGTGAAAGGTTGATTTCATGAGTTTTTGATTGGTTAAAAAAAAGAAATTATTTTAGTACTGAAAAAGGATAATAATAAAAATAATAAAAAGTAAAAGAAATAACCCAAGAGCCTACTGCCTGCAGCTCTGATCAGAGGATAATGATCTAGAAGATGATGGTGGTCCAGAGGATGAGGGTCCAGAAGATGACGGTCCAAAGGATGATGGTACTGGGCCTACTCCTGGATAGTGGATCTAGCAGATTGTGACTGACAGAAGATGAGATGCGATGGATCTGGCTGAGACTGATGGATCCAGAGGATAGCCCCAGGGGACACTCGGTCTAGTCCTGTTTGATGAAATCAGAGGATAACCTCCAGCAGATGTAAGCGCTGGATCTGGTGAAAACAAAGGGGAAAGGTGCCAGAGGATCACGCCTAGGATCGAACCCATAATCATGAATTTCTTACTTCCTCCTTCTGAACTACTGCATTGGGGTGTTAGTTTAACAATACAAAAGAACAAACAAACAAATCAGAACTACGGGTTTCTAGCCAGAACAGACGCGCCAGAATTTAAACCAGCCAGTAAAGTGGTGACACGCTATCGTCTTCTTTCTTGGATCCGTCGTTTAAAAATCATAACTTTTACCAACGAACATGGCACTATAGCTGTAACCCTGTACATCTCAGAAATTGCATACAAGCAATGTAAATAAAATTCAAGACCATGGATCAGCTGGGTTTGATCTGCTGATCACAATGGTCTCTTCCATTTAGGCTAATTTCACCTGCACGAGAAAACCCTAAAACGAACCAAGAAAACCTAACAATGGCAATTCTTGATTCAGTCCATAAAAATGCAATTGGATGATATGGATAGCTTGCAAATGTTCCAAGGATTAAGAATATATAATTATTTTGTGCTATAAGTGACAGAATGATGTAGTTCGATTTCACAAATAACTCAATATTGTGGATGACTTATTATAGGGGTATTCAGGGTCTGGGAGTGCTTGTTCTTGATTGGTTTACTTGCTGGGGATCCCAGGAAGCGATTGGGATGATCAAGAGGCTTTGAAATTGCCTAGAACAATGAAATCGTGTCAGCACTTTGTTGTGATTTTTTCAAGTTTTGTTCTTGTTCTCACGCCTCTTTCTCCCCTCCTTTTGGGTCTGCAAATACTCCTTATGTATTGAGGAATGGATTAGGGTTGCCAATATGATCACAATCTTCCTCCAACATTGATTTTGATTTGGATTTGATACACTTGGAAATCTTGCTAAAAATAGAGCAAACTCAATCTTTTTGTGCACACCAAGCCTTTACACGAATTCAATCTCATGCTAGCTAGATATAGGACCTGAAATAAGTACAAAATCTTTGAATTTCAATGTTTTGGATTTTCTATGGTTTATTTTGATTTAAAATGATATAATTCAAATAAAAATAAAAATAAATAATAAAAATAAGATAATGACAAGTGGCAAGGGCTAGGGCTCGTGGACCATGTTGCCAACTCAAAACAAGTGCAAAATATTAGGCCCATTTAGCAAATTGCAAATTGAGGCATAGTTGACTTTTGACAATTTTGCAAAAAGGGTCAACTTCACCAATGCATAACTTCCTCAATTTTGACTCTTTAAAGGTGTTCTTGGACTTTTTAGAAATCTTGAGATGTCCTCTAAGCAACACATTTGGTATCATCTCAATTTGGTATTCCATTCTCAAGTATGAAGCTTTCACAAAAAAGGTGTTTTTGTTGACTTTTCAAAATGACCTATAATGTCCAAATTCATAACTTCTTGTGAGTGCATGTTTTGAACTTGGGAGATGAATATAGACTGTAGATAATTGCATCCTCTTCAAAATGAGCTTCGGATGGGTCATTTCTCATAAAGTATGAGGAAGTTATGCTTGGTCAAATTTGAGTTGACTTTTCCTATAAAACCCTAATTTAGCAACTTTTGGTTCTTGATGAATTATGAGCAATCCTTGATAAATAATGATCAAACCTTGATCAAATTATGAATGATACTTAAAAATGAGGATGTTGACCAAAAATCTTGAAGTTTCACTGTATGTGGGCCATAGTTGACTTTTGCCCTAGCATAGTCGATTTTCAGGCCTTTAAGCAATTGACTGAGCAAATTTTCTCTACAAGGCTTGAAACTTGACATGGATGATCTTGAGAACATATTAGGACAATGGTGAGAATTTGGGATCCTTTGGACTCAAGTATCTTGATGCAACATGAAACCCTAATTTGAGGTAGATTGCCTTAGGAGGGAGTTTGTCTGGTCAACCCTTGGACTACCTTGAGCAACTTGAGTATCTTTCTTGAAATGTTTTGAGAAAAATGGGAGGGAAAATTTTGGGGTATAACAACCTAGCAGGTCGAAAACCTGAAAAGGCGGCTTAGGCAAAAAGGGTATCCCGGTGGATTGAAAACCCGAAAGGGAGGTCTAGGCAAAAGTTAGGGATTTGAAGCGTACGACTACCTCCCGTCATCTCGTCACTTGTCTAATTAGTAGAAGGTTTATTACCCTGATCTGCACTCACCAAGGACTCCAAGAATTGGGATAACAGTCAAACCACCTACAAAATCCCCGGTTGATATTTTCTACAACAGGTATCGAGACAAGGGCATTCTACTACAAGGTCACCACCATTTTCTCAGCTTACAACCTATTGATGTCAGGTGTTCTTATACCCTCGGCAGAGCAAAATCCCGAAATTATTGCTCCAAAGAAAACTTACCAATGAAGTCGTCAAGCTTCTCAGGATTCCCCAAGCAGATTATAGAGTTTCCCTTCCCCAACAGAAACATTATGAATAAAGCAGATTCTCTTCTAGAAACGGTTTAGGTAGGATCCAAAGACGGATGTCATCCTGACACTTACTCAAGATTATCATCTAGAAACGGTTCAGGTATGATCCAAATATGGATGTCATCCTGATACTTATTCTAGACTATCTTCTAGAAAAGGTTCAGGTACGACCCAAAGACGGATGTCTTCCTGATGCTCATTCCAGACTATCTTCTAGCAACAACACAGATACGATCCAGAGACGAATGTCATTATGAAATTTATTTCAACATATAGATCCATCCATAAAGCCTATGCATGTACTTTCTCCAATAGGTACAGGGGCAGAAACGTCTTGATGCGAAGTCATCGTCGTATCCTCAGCATACGACCCCGTGACATCTACATTCGCCAGAGTAGAAACAACTAAAGTTTTGATCTCTGTTTCCCCAAACAGGAGTTACTTTCCCCAGCAAAGTTCCTTCAGAGAGACGATATCTATATTCCCCAGCCAAGTTTTATAATCGCAAATGGTTTATAAAGCTTCATCCCGAGCAGATTTAATTTCTCTGACTGCGGAAGCTCAATCCCCAACAAAGTTTATTTCTCCAGCTACGAAAGTTCATCCCCCAGTGGAGTTTATGTCTCAGAATCGAAAAATCTTCCAACAAAGAATCTCCTCTCGCAAATAAAGTTATTCCCCCACAGAGTTATTCTCAGACAGAGTCTCTCCCCGGCAAGATATTCGCAAACAGAAAGGAGTAAATCCCCAACATAGTCATAGCCATTCACCATCCCCGGCGGAAATGAAGAATTCAGCTTCCCAATGCTCTTCAGCAGTAGTCCGGGATTTATTTTCCCCGACTAAGAAGTACCGCAATAGAATCCCATATCCATACATCATGTCATGCACATACATATTACATACAACACAATCTCATTTATTTTGAAAACATCATCACAATTAATTTCATGAATCATGACATCGTACCAGGACTAACTCTTTACCTTTCAGGGAAAAGATTAAATCAACAAGCTATGTCTAACAAAGGGCTATTCCAGGATTTTCCTCAGAAAGATGTCCTCACAAGATTCCCCCTGGGCCAGACAGGTCAACACTAAGGTCTCTATGATTACTATGCCAGTGGAAGACATCCCAAGACTTTCATCTACGTAAGTTGAATTACTACTAAGATTCTCCTGATTACTATGCCAGTCAAAGTTAACCCAAGATTTTCCCTGGGTCAGACAGGTCGACACTAAGATCTCTCTGATTACTATGTCAGTGGAAGATATTCCAAGACTTTTGTCTGGGTTAGTTGAATCATTACTAAGATTCTCCTGATTACAATGCCAGTCAAAGTTAATTCAAGGCCTTCCCTTGGTTCAGTCAAATCGATACTAAGATTTCTATCCCAGTTGAAGACAATTCGAGACCTTTCTTTGGTCTAGTCAAATCGATACTAAGATTTCTATTCCAGCTAAGGAAGCTATGAAGCCCGGAAACTACCGGATAATAGTCAATCAACAATTTAAGACACTGTGAAGCTTGTATTTCGACCAGATAACAGTATAAGACACTGCGAATCCTGGAATCCGACCAGATAGTAGTTCACTTCTTCAAAGACACTTTGAAGCCTGGGTTTTGACCAAATAATAGTATAAAGTGCTGGGAAGCCTGGAATCCGACCAGATGGCAGTTTACCCTGTCAATTACTATGAAGCCTGTAACTCAACCGGATAATAGTCAATCAATAATTTAAGATATTGTGAAGCCTGGATTTTGACCAGATAACAGTATAAGGTGATGCGAAGCCTGGAATCCGACCAAATAGTAGTTCACTTCTTCAAAGACACCGTGAATCCTGGATTTCGACCAGATAATAGTATAAAGCACTGAGAATCCTGGAATCCGACCAGATAGCCCTTTATTATGTCAGTTACTATGAAGCCTGGACTCGACCATATAGTAGTATACCTCAGATTCAAGTTGAATCCTGGACCTGACCAGATAACAACTTAATCACCGAAGCTTGGATACAGCCAGATAATGGTACACCTCAGATTCAAGTTGAAGCCTGGACCCGACCAGATAACAACTTAATTTCTTCAAATCACCGAAGCCTGGATACGACCAGATAACGATACACCTCAGATTCAAGTTGAAGCCTGGACCCGACCAGATAATAACTTAATTTATTCAAATCACCAAAGCTTGGATATGACCAGATAACGGTAGACCTCAGATTCAAGTTAAAGCCTGGACCCGACCAGATAACAACTTAATTTCTTCAAAGCACTGAAGCCTGGATACGACTAGATAATGGTTTGATGTATACAATTACTGTGAAGCCTGGATCCCGACCAAATAATAGTTTAATCTCATCTCCCCAGTAAGTCATTGTGAAGCCTGGAGCACGACCAGATAACAATTAGCTTTATTATCATCAACAAGCCACTATAAAGCCTGGATTCTGACCAGATAGCAGTTCACTTCCGTCTCTTCAATCAAGTGATGACTCCCCCAGTAGAGTAACAGACAACTAAAGCTCCTAAAACTCTATGTTCTAAGAAATAGACCAACATTCCTCAGCGGAGTCCTCTCTAACAGCAAGAGAAGGAATTCCCACAAAGGGATATCTCATGAAGTCAACATTGTTCTGGATGGCATCGTTAAGCCCATCTGCGACGACTCTCCGTCACATTCTGATGGCATCTTTAAGCCCATCTCCGGCGACTCTCCATCACATTCTGATGGCATCTTTAAGCCCATCTCCGATCTTCCTTCATATTTTCCAAATGGCACCTATAAGCCCATTCCCAATATTATCTACACAGTGAAGTATCATCTCAGACGAGTGCAAATTTCTGGGCACTTTAGTGTTCAATCATGTTCCACCTTCAGATCACAAAAGGCAGACCAACCAATCTACATCCTCAGGTTTAAGAAGATTGAATAGGGGCAACTGTTATACCCCAAAATTTACCCTCTTATGTTTTCCAAGGTCTTCCCCTACATGGTTGACCATAAACCTTTTCCTAAAGAAAAGGAAAACTTGTGAGTGATGGTTTTAAGTTTCCTTCGATTGACATCTCCAAAGAGCCTTTCGATTGGTATCTCTAAAATGCCTTTCGATTGGCATCTCCAAAATGCCTTTCGATTGGCATATGTATAGCGCTCTTCGATTGGCATGGACAAAGGTCCTTTGATTGGCCTATTAACAAGGTCTTTAGATTGGCATTTTAACAATGTCTTTAGATTGGCATCCTGTGATACGGTGGGAGAACTGACTTGGGTGTTTTGCGTTTGATCACAAATGTTGCGGTTAGCAAGAGTCGCCACTGACTTTTCTTTTATCCAAAAGGAAAGGGGAAAAAGCACAGGAAAGACCTTTGAGATTATTTCTTGAGTTCGGGGGGTAGATTATGAAAAGGGAAGGTATTAACACCCTTTTCATCCATGGTTTTCCATGGACTCTTAGTTACTTGCTAGATCACTTGCTTTTGTTTGAAATTGTGTTTTGTGTGGTTTTTGAAAGTATTTTGTAAAGAGGCCATTGTTTAGGAAATCTTTGTAATGGTTCTTGTTTATAAGAATGTATACAAAGATGTTGATCTTTTGAAAATGTTTTCAAGTTTGTAAGATGTTTTGAAAGTGTAGGTGCTTGTTTTGAAAAATAGCAAGGATGTTTTTGGTTTTGGAATTAAGCAAGCAACTAGGAACAATCTACCTACTCAAAAGTCTTTCATGTTTATTTCATCTTTCCTTTGATATTGTTATCTTACCATTGATTTTGGTAAGTAACCCTATCTTTGGATGTTAAAGGGATGGGAAAGGGTCATCGTATAGTCATAGAAGGAAACTTACGGGATGTTTTAGCAATATCGTTTAAGGATTAGATCGTTTCCCGAAGGCAACATTGAGGGTCATCGAGGGACTACAATCTTTTATCGAGGGACTTTACTAAAACGCCCATATTCGAGGGATATGACTATTTTCTGATAGGCAACAAGTGAGATTACCCAAAGGGTGCTAGTGTGAAAGTGTGTTTGATTACATGCATTTACTCTTTGATTATGGTTATCTACCTGTCGATTTCATGTCTTTCCATACACACCCTAATTACTAGAAATGTATGAAAGCAATAAAAAGTGCGGAAAGTAAATATCTTAGGCTATTACAATCATTAGGGGGATGGGGTGTACAAATTTACAAATGGGGATTGAAAATAAAATTAAATCCTAAGTTACTATTACAACCATATTGAATGGATAAGAATGTACAAGAAAATGTGAAATGGACTTGTTTTATTTAAGAAAAGAAATAAGTTTTGTTTAAGAAATTTTTTTTGATCTTTTTGTTTTAAGAAATAAAATAAAGCATGTAAAATGTAAAATGTTTTTGGTGTTTTTGATTAGTGAATATGGAAGTGATAGCAAAAATATTAAGGAAAAAGAAAATATAATCAGTGCATTGTTGAACTAAAAGAGATCATAAATTTTGACTCTGGTGTGCTGCAAAAACAGAAATCATATTAGCAGAAATAGGTAAAGTCAGAAGTTCCGCATCTGTTGGGAACAAAGATAATTTCATAAGTTCTGATGTCACTGGAAGAACCTCGTCTCCCTCTCCATGCTAGTCAGAACATCTGTAACTTAGTTATTTCTCAACAAAACAGAAGATGCGCATATAACAGTTATGGCAGGTTTCATAATGTTTCAGAATAAAGAGATATCAGAACTATAAATTAGAAGCAAGCATGAATTTGTTAATCCTAATTCTGAGTCCTAATTTCTTCAAGAAGTTATGGACTGAAATTCTCCCTACTTAGGCAAACATACATGGAATATATGAATATATACTGAATCAGAGTCAGGATGTCTACATTGTGTGTTTGAACGTGAAAATCTAACAATGTTTAAGTAATATGACGAGAGTCAGCAGAAGCTTACCTTGCAGTTGGAAAATGTTCTGTGAGCTGGAGTCTGGTTCTGACCGCATGTGATGTTCTGACCAGCTTCCTCACGTGCTCAGTAGGATGGAAACTTTCAACTTGGGCTATGAATGATTGAAAAATTCTGAAACAGCCAAGGAGTAAAGTTCTGACTTCTTTGAGGTGGATATTGATGGAGAGTGTGTTACAGTTTGACTATAGAAGTTAGGATGGCTTCTGAATGTATATCAAAAACTGTATGGATGGCTCTGGTCAAGAAACATTTAGGAAAAATGGAGTTTGAATGCAAGAATCAAAAGCTAACAGGTTTTGTATTTTTGGTGTTTGCAGTTTTGGACTCTTAGAATTTTAGCAGGGGTTCAAGGCTTTTTCTTTCTCAAATTCTGACCCCTTTACAGTTTCCAATGAAGTCTAATTTATAGGCAATGAAGTCTAATTTATAGGCACAACCATCATATGTTAGGCGCTGACTTGTTCTTGAAGTAAGTTCAAATAAGTATGGTGGTTAGCAGTTTTAACAGCGCCTAAGCTGGATTTGTAAGCAGTAAATAAGGAATGGTAACCTTAAAAGCAAAAGCAACGTATGGGCCCAGCATACTTTTGTGCAAAAGTTTGCTTTTCCAAGACAATAAAGGGACTTCTATGCCACATGTGGGGAAATCTTTTAGACAAAGACTCAAAAGTGGTTGTGAGCATTAAATGATGATGAGATTTATCAAACCAGAAATCCTGCAATGTGAGATTCTACATCATTACTTAATTCTGGATCAGAAGTTCAGCTTCAACGTAACTTAGAATAGACATCCAACTTCTGATCTTCGTATGTCTTTGCTACAGCATGTTCTGAAGGAGCTCTCAGACTTTCCAGGAAGCTTGCAACACGCTTTGTAAACTTTTTTTGAATTACCCTTGCAAACTCTAACTGAATCTTTGTGAAAACTGGCCCAGAAGTTATAACCAAACTCTGCCTTGGAACTGTCCAGAATTTACTGAGTGCTTCAGTTTCATGGACGTGTCTTTGAGGAGTCATAACTTGAAATCCCAGCATTTCTAAGAGAAGTTTTGTTCTGCAATGTTTCAGATCTTGTTTGATTCCATAACTCTTGTGTTAGAAGTTAATCCAGAATTAGCTTGCATCAGGGTGATAATCTGACCAGAAATTCTTAGCTTATCGCATTTCTTAAACACTTAGAAAAATTCTAAGTATTTAGAACTTTGACTTTTCCAAAGTAACTTTGACTTTTGAATTTCTTGATGAAACAAGCTTCATATCTCAACATATCTTGATGAAATATGACTCTTGAAACTTGATTTTGATCCAAAGGTCAAAGCTTGACTTTTTAGTGTGCAAATGACCATTTTGCCCCTATGAATGACTTTTTTGAAAAATTTGTAATTCAAGGCATGGAATTGGATGGAAGCAAACCTGAGGGTCCAGGATGATCCTTTGAGAAATGAGAGGGCAAATTTTTGGATAGAAAAGTTGCCCCTATTCAATCTTTTTAAACCTGAAGAGTTAGATTGGCGAATCTGCCATTCGTGGCTTGAAGGTGGAAGATGATTGAACACTAGAGTGCCCAGAAATTTGCACTCGAAGAGATGTTAGTTGATTATGTAGGGAATGGGCTTAAAGATTCCATTTTGAGAGGTGATAGAAAGTTGTTGGAGATGGGCTTGTAGATGCCATCCAAAAATGGTTGCTGAACCGTAGCTGTAAGTTGAAACTAAATGAGTATCAGAATGGCGTCCATGTCTGGAGCGTGTCTGAACTGTATCTGAAAGATGAAATTTTGAATGAGCATCATAATGGCATCCGTGTCTGGAGCGTATTTGGACTGTATCTGAAAGCTGAATCTGAATGAGTGTCAGGATGACATCCGTGTCTGGAGCGTATGAACTACATCTGAAAGTTAAATCTGAATGAGTATCAGGATGGCGTCCGTGTCTGGAGCGTATCTGAACTGTATCTGAAAGTTAAATCTAATTGAGTATCAGGATGGAATCCGTGTCTAGAGCGTATCTAAACTGTATCTGAAAGTTGAATCTGAATGAGTATCAGAATGGCATCTGTGCCTAGAGCGTATCTGAAAGTTGGATCTGAACGAGTATCAGAATGGCATTCGTGTCTGGAGCGTATCTGAACTGTATCTAAAAGTCGGATTTGAATGAGTATCAGAATGGCATCCGTGTCTGGAGCGTATCTGAAAGTTGGATCTGAATGAGTATCAGAATGGCATCCGTGTCTGGAGCGTATCTGAAAAACTTTGAACATTGTTAATGGTAGTTGTGATACGGTGGCAAGAACCGGGACTATTTTTTAGGAATTGCTGGTTTGCGTTTTGCGTTTGTATTCGCAAAATGTCGCGGTAAGCAAGAGTCGCCACCGACTTTTATTTTATCCAACAAGGAAAGGAAAAAAGCACAGAAAAACTCCTTTTTCGAGATATTTCTCAGTAAGGGGGGTAGATTATAGAAAGGGAAGGTATTAGCACCCTTTCTATCCGTGGGTTTCCACGGGCTCTTAGGTACTTGCTCATCATTTTCAAAATTGCTTCTTTGTGATTGTGTGATTTGAAAAGTTTTTTTTTTGACTTCAATTTAACTCTTGCTTCTGTCTTCAAGAGTGTTATGAAGTTTTTTTGAAAACTTTGTCTGTAAAGGAGTGTAAGTGTGAAATTTTTTGTTTGGATTGAGCAAGTACTTAAGAACTAATCTACCTACTCGAGAAAAGAATCGTTCTATGTTCGTTTCCTTTAGACAGTGCTATCCTACTATTAGTGAGTAGGTAGCATCATCGTTGGAGTTTTTAGGGTCAATTCGAAAGGGACGTACGGTCACTAAAGTAATGTTAGGATGTCTTATATCAATTATCCGAGGCAACAATATCCGAGGCAACCATTCTGAGGCAACTTTGATCTTTGAGATAAAAGGATGACCACTAAAGCATCCTATACCTAATGACTGTTTACCGAAGGCAACCAAGTGGGAGTGTACCCTAGGAGTGCGCATGTGCGAGTGATTCAATTTCAGATTATTTATCTTTGCACATTTTAGGGTTATCTAACCGTTTTAAAGTTAATCATACATTCTTGTCATGCATCCCTATATCATACATCTAACAGTTTAATGTTTTGCAGAAATTTAAGTGCGGAAATTAAACTAAGCTATTACAAGGCTTCAGGTATTTACATAGCCAAAAACAAACCCTTAAAAAATAAAGCGATAAATGAAAATAAAAGGCCTAATTAACTATTACAACTTGTGAGCAATTACATTAATAGGATAAAAATAATAAAAACGCGCGCGAGGAAAATTAGATCGGGAGAGAACTAGGGTTATGTTTATGTTTATTTTTAAAAAAAGGATTTGGTTTTTAAATTAAGTACACAATTAATTAGCTAATTAAATTAATTAAAGAAAATAATTAAATGGCCTATTTTTTATGTTTTGGTTATTTTAAGAAAAAAAAGAAAAATATAATTAAACAAAACCCTAATTGTTCTAATTATTTTTAATTTATATACAAAATAATTAAAGTTATCTAAAATTAAAATCTAATTTAATTAATTAATTTTTTGATAAAAAGTAAAATCTAAACCTAATTTGGTGAAAAGTATATTTTTTATGATTTTTTTTGATAAAAAAAGAAATAACTAATTTGTTAGTATAATATAAATAAAATAAATTAATAAAGAAAATAATGTAAAAGAAAAGAGAGGGAGATAATGGGCTTGAAAAAAGAAAATTTGGGGGTGCAAACAGCAGCTACTGGGCCCAAAACAAAGTTGTCCACGTTGACTTCCTGGATCTAGTGCGTTGCCTTGACTGAGGCATACCATGGTCACCATATCATGGCCATCAGATCTGGCTTCTTGGACACCTGGATGGTTGGATCTTGAGGGAGCATGGTGCTCCTTGGCTTTGTATGCACGAGCGCGTTTTGGTACTGGAAAAGACTTGTTCTTGATTGACTTCGCTCGCCTACACTCCCAGGAAGCGATTGGGATAGCTAGAATGCCTTGAGGATGCTTGGAACAATGAATTCGACCCAACACTTTTGTTGTGATTTTTCAAGTTTTGTTCTTCTTCTCACGCCTCTCTCTAGCCTTGCTTTAGGTCTGCATATGTTCTTTATGTACTGAGGAATGAATTAAGGTTGTCAATGTGATCACAATCTTCCTCCATCATTGCTTTTGATTTGGATTTGATACACTTGAAAATCATTCCAAAAATAGCCTAAAACCAATCTTTTTGTGCACTCCAAGCCTTTACACGAATTCAATCTCATGCTAGCTGGATATTAAGACCTGAATCATGTACAAAATCTTGAGATTTCAATATTTTGGATTTTCTATGATTTGTTTTGATTTAAATTAATTTAATTCAAATCAAAATCAAAATAAATAATAAAAACAAGATAATGACAAGTGGAAAAGGCTAGGGCTCGTGGACCATGTTGCCAACTCAAAACAAGTGCAAAAGATTGGACCCATTTGGCAAAAATTGCAATTTTAGGCATAGTTGACTTTTGGCAATTTTGCAAAAAGGGTCAACTTCACCAATGCATAACTTCCTCAATTTTGACTCTTTGAAGGTGTTCTTGTATTTTATAGAAATCTTGGTATGTCCTATAAGCAACACTTTTGGTATCATGTCAATTTGATATTCCATGCTCATGTATGAAGCTTTGACAAAAAAGGTGTTTTTGTTGACTTTTCAAAATGACCTATAATGTCCAAATTCATAACTTCTTGTGAGTGCATATTTTGAACTTGGGAGCTGAAGATGGATTGTAGAGCATGACATCCTCTTCAAAACTATATTTGGATGGGTAATTTCTCATAAAGTATGAGAAAGTTATGCTTGGTCAAAGTTGAGTTGACTTTTCCTACAAAACCTTAATTTAGCAACTTTTGTTTCTTGATGAATTATGAGCAATCCTTGATGAATAATAATCACCCCTTGATCAAATGATGAAATATGCTTCAAAATGAGGATGTTGATCAAAAATCTTGAAGTTTGACTGTATGTGGGTCACAATTGACTTTTGCCCTAGCACAGTCGATTTTCAGGCCTTTGAGCAATTGACTGAGCAAACTTTCTCTGCAAGGTTTGAAACTTGACATGGATGATCTTGAGAACATATTAAGACAATGGTGAGCATTTGGGATCCCTTGGACTCAAGTATCTTGATGCAACATGAAACCCTAATTTGAGGTAGACTGCATTAGGAGGGAGCTTGTCTGGTAAACCCTTGGACTTCCTTGAGCATCTTAAGGATCTTTCTTGAAATGTTTTGAGAAATATGGGAGGGAAAATTTTGGGGTACAACAGTAGCTGTTGATTAATCTTATCCTAAAAAGGTAAAATGTTAGCTAATATGCAATGTTATGTTTTATGAAATGCATCGTATAATGCATTCGTGTTATCAATTTTTATGATATATGGGTGCAATGTATGCGCATGTGAGCTAATCTGCTGTACTGCCGTTGGATTGGGGAAAAATAGATCCCTGTCTGCTACTGAGGATATGGAGTATAAGTATTCATGTTGTGAAGTTAAAGTGCTGATGAATTTCCCCTTAGAGAAATAAAATCTGTTGTAAGGGGAATGCCGTGTACTGTTTGAAAAAATCCTTGTTGGGGAATTCTGAGAAATTGGATGACTTTTACTGGGGATTGATAATTGGAAGTTTTGTTCCACTGGGGATTAAACTGTATACTATGGGGGATTTCATGGAAATAGCTCAGAGAGATTTCTCTATCTCTTAAAGTCATCATTGATTGTCTTTCTATTTTGTTTATTTGTAAACAGTAATTATATTCAAATACATATGTTCAACAATAAATCGTTGTACGTTTTTGTAAACAAAACACAAGAGTAAAGAAAAGCAGATAGTTTTGCACTTCCAAAGGTATATCTTTGCATTGACTTTGAGTAAGTATTTTTGTACAATGAGACAAACATTCTAGTAAGAGAATGTCGTCGTAAAAAATGAAAATTTTGATATAAAGAAAAGATAGCTATGTGCAATAATCCCATGGGGTTCGCATTCTGCTATAGCCTTCGTATCTCTGAGCATCTTGTCTGTTTGTTGCCTTGTCCGAAGTTGATTGAATTGATCAGAACCTCTGAGTTTGCAGGTTGTCCCTAAGGTGATCCAACGGGACATAGTCATACGCTTTAATTACCTAACTTTTTCCTGGACCACCCTTTCGGGTTTTCAGTCCAACGGGAAACCCTTTTTTCCCAAGTCACCCTTTCGGGTTTTCAACTTGCCGGGTGTACAGATTTTTTTTGTTTCATCCCTAATTTTTGCCCGAACCTTTTTGGTTCACCGGGATGCCCTTGTTTTTCCTAGGTGCATCAATCTAACGGGTCTCTTATGCATAGTATCTTTTGACTATGTCTGCATTCGCAGGGTGCGGCAGGTCGTCGCCATCCATGGTGGTCAAGATTATTGCTCCACCAGAGAATATGTTTTTGATTACAAATGTCCTTCGTATGTAGGAGTCCATTTTCTCCTGGGATCACCTTGCGGTAGTATGATACGTTTGATTACCAGATCTCTAACTTGATACACTTGGCGTTTGACCTTTTTGTTGAAAGCCTTGATCATCCGTTTTTGATACATTTGACAATGACAGATAGCAGTAAGCCTTTTCTCAACAATCAAGTTTAGTTGATCAAGTCGAGTCTGGATCCAATCGTCTTCATTCAGCTCTGCATCCTTCATAATTCTTAGAGAGGGGATCTGGACCTCAATAGGCAAGACAACCTCCATGCCGTATACCAGAGAATAGGGTGTTGCCCTGGTTGATGTGCGAGCTGTGGTACGATACCCGTGGAGAGAGAATGGTAGCATCTCATGCTAGTCTTTGTTTGTGACTGTCATTTTCTGTATGATCTTTTTAATGTTCTTATTTGCGGCTTCGACAATACCATTCATCTTCAGTCGGTAAGGGGAAGAATTGTGATGCTGGATCTTGAATTACTCGCACAGGGAGGTGATCATAGTATTGTTTAAGTTCGTACCATTTTATATAATGATCCTCTCCGAGATACCGTAACGACAGATGAGGTTCTGCTTGATGAACCGGGCGACAACATTCTTGGTAACGGAAGCGAAAGAAGCTGTCTCCACCCACTTTTTAAAATAGTCAATGGCCACTAAGATGAAGCGGTGTCCATTGGATGTTGTTGGCTTGATTTCCCCAATCATATCAATCCCCCACATAGCAAAGGGCCAAGGAGCTGTCAAGACATTCAGAGGAATTGGAGGTACGTGCACCTTGTCAGCATAGATCTGACACTTACGGAAGGTTTGAGAGTGTTCATAGCAATCTGCTTCCATGGTAGACCAGTAATAGCCTGCCCGTAGGATTTTCTTTCCCATCGTATTCCCACTGGAATGGGTGTCGAAAGTGCCTTCATGTAACTCAGCCATGATCCTTTCAACTTCAACCTTATCTACGCACCGAAGTAACACAGATTCATGGTTGCGTTTGTAAGGAATTCCATTACTAAGGAAGAATTTAGCAGAGAATCTCCTTAAGAACTTCTTATCATTGACTGAAGCTCCTTCTGGATATTCTTGGGTTTCGAGATACCTCTTGACTTCGTAAAACCAACGCTGGTTCACTATTTCTTCAGTATTAATCTCGTGACAGTGAGCCAGTTCATCCATTCGTTCAATGGTGATCTGGGGAGCCTCGTTATCCCATTTAAGTTTAAACATGGATGACATTGTGGCTAGTGCATCCGCTAGCTGATTTTCTTCTCGCGGGAAATGCTCGAAGGTAATCTTCTCAAAATGTGGGATCAATGTCAACACATGTTATTTGTATGGGATAAGGTTGGGGTGTTTGGTGTCACATTCCCCTTTGATCTGACTGATGACCAAAGCTGAATCTCCGAATACATTTAAGTATTTGATCCCCAAGTCTATGGAAGCTTTAAGACCAAAAATGCACGCTTCGTATTCCGCCATGTTATTTGTACAATTGAAGCAAAGTCTTGCCGTAAAAGGAGTATGACATCCTTCAGGAGATATGAGTACAACACCAATACCATTGCCGAGTGCGTTAGATGCCCCATTAAAAACCAGGGTCCATCGGGATCCTTGTTCAGGTCCGTCATATGGCCTGAATTCTTCACAGTTGTTTACCATCATGATTTCTTCATCTGAGAATTCGAACTTCATGGACTGGTAGTCTTCTACATCTTGGTGAGCAAGGTGATCAGCTAGTACACTCCCCTTTATTGCTTTCTGGGTAGTATACTATATGTCATATTCCGTCAGGATCATCTGCCATCTCGCTATTCTCCCAAAGAGAGCAGGCTTCTCAAAGATGTATTTTATTGGATCCATTTTAGATATCAACAAGGTAGTATGAGGCAGCATATACTGTCTTAGTAGGCGAGCAGCCCATGTCAGAGTGCAGCAAGTTTTCTCGAGCAGTGAATATCTTGTTTCATAGTCGGTAAAATTTTTGCTCAGATAATAAATAGCATGCTCTTTTTGGCCAGACTCATCATGCTGCCCCAACACGCCCCCCATTGAATTTTCCAAAATGGTCAGATACATGATTAATGGTCTCCCCTCGACTGGTGGATCAAAACAGGAGGCTCTTACAGGTATTCTTTGATCTTGTCGAAAGCAATTTGGCATTCATCATTCCATTTGACTACTTGATCTTTCTTCAGTAGTTTAAAGATTGGTTCACAAGTAGCTGTTAGGTGGGAAATGAATCTGGCAATGTAGTTCAAACGTCCTAAGATTCCTCTGACTTCCTTCTCAGTACGAGGAGCATGCATCTCTTGTATCGCTTTCACCTTGGCATGATCTACTTCAATACCCTTGTTGCTGACGACAAGGCCTATGAGCTTACCAGACCATACTCCAAACGTGCATTTATTTGGGTTCAACCTCAACTTGTACTTCTTTAGTCTCTCAAATAGTTTCTGTAAATGATCAAGATTCTCTTCTTCTATTTGAGATCTAGCTATCATGTCATCCACGTAGACCTCTATTTCGTGATGTATCATGTCGTGAAATAGAGCTACCATGGCACGCTGATAGGTTTCCCCAGCATTCTTCAGTTCGAATGGCATAACCTTGTAGGAGAATATGCCCCACTGTGTGACAAATGCTATTTTTTCCATGTCCTCATGCGCCATTTTGATTTGGTTGTAACCTGAGAAACCATCCATGAAGGAAAACACTTTGTGCTGTGCCATATTGTCAACTAGGATGTCAATGTGGGGAAGTGGGAAATCATCCTTAGGGCTTGACCTATTTAAATCTCTGTAGTCCATTCACATTCGTACCTTGCCGTCCTTTTTTGGCACGGGAACAACATTGGCAACCCTTTGCGGATAGGAGGTGACGGCCAAGAATCCAGTGTTTAATTGTTTCATTACTTCTTCTTTAATCTTCTCTGACATATCTGGTCGCATGCGACGGACCTTTTGTTTTTCTGGTGGGCAATCCTCTTTTGTAGGTAGATGATGTACAACAATATCTGCATCAAGTCCTGGCATGTCTTCATACGACCAGGAAAAGACCTCAACATACTCGTGCAACAACTGAATCAAACGCTCTTTGATACTGGGTTCCAGATTGGCACCCACCTTGACTTCTCTTTTGTCTTCTTCGATACCTAGATTAATTGTGTCCATGGGTTCCTCGTGGGGCTGAATGGTCCTCTCTTCTTGTTGTAGTAACCTAGGGAGTTCTCCTAGCACTTCACAATCTTCCTCACCTTCTCTTAGGCTTGGTAGATTAGATTTTCAGAGTCACAGAAGGCCATAGCATAACCGTTACCCATGGGATCCCGAATGGGTGTAGACCTGCATTGTGAGTGTGAGTGTGTGTAAGGGTATAACTATCTTTGAAAGAAATGAAAATGTAAAATAAAAATAATGAGCACAAAGTTTGTATCCAAAAACGTATGTGATTCATTGATGTCACATGGAAATGAGATAATAACCCTTACAAATGGACCATTGTGCCTCGGGTAAGACACAAGGTTTTAAGAGTCTGAATTATTTTAATATTACAGATCCAACAAAATGTAGAGGCAAATTACTGTGGGATAAAAGTGATTGGGATGAAATCTCTAGCCTCCTAGTTACCGAGTCCTCCACTGACAGTTGGGAAAAATACAATCCTCCAAGTTATAGCTGTCTTCATCATCTTCCACCGTATTGACTTTGCGGTTGCTGATCTTTAAGGGTGGCCCTCTGGCACGAGCGTGGTGCATAGCCTTCTGGGCACCTGAAGTGAAACCCAGGCCAAACATATCATATTTGTATGGGATATCTGGGAGTTGTCCCCAGATAGTGCACCCACCTACTTCTATCACTGCCTTTGCATCCTTCAAAGATGACATCCTGAGTGGAGGCCTTATGATCTTAGGAACAACCTTTGTCACTGCCACATCTTGCGGGACTTCTTCAAAGTGTTGCAATGGAGTTTCAATAAATTCACCATCTAATTCCACATATCTGAAGGAATTGAGACAACTGATCATATACTCTTCTTCTCCATGAACGGGGATAATCTTCCCTTGAATTGGATATTTCAACATTTGGTGCAACGTAGAAGTAACAACGCCAACATTGTGAATCCACGGCCGGCCTAGAAAGCAAGAATATGAAGGGCGGATATCCATTACATAAAAAGTTGAATCAAACGTTTGGGTTCCAACCTTTATGGGGATATCCACTTTCCCATGCACCATCCTTTTTTAGCCGTCAAAGGCCCTCACTACTATGTTGCTTGGCTTCAATGTCAATCCTTCACAGTCAAGCCTATCAAGAGCCTTTTTAGGCAATACATTCAGAATGATCCAGTGTCCAACAAGACATGAGCCAAGGTTGTGCCCCTGCATTCCACTGAGATATGAAATACCTCATTATGCTTCCTTCCTCTTGGCGTTAAATTAGCATCCGAGAAACCTAACCCATTATCTGTAGTCAAGCTGGCTACGCAGTCTTGGAACTGATCGGCAGATGTTTCTTGGGGTACATGGGCAGTTTTCAGGAATTTTACCAAGGCCTTAGCATGCGTCTCGAAACATAGTAGTGAAGCCAGCATGAAAATTTTAGATGGGGTTGCCCAGTTGTTCAACTACATCGTAGTCTCTTCTTTTTATGATCTTTAGAATTTCCTCCATCTCTTTCCGGGAGGTCTCAGGGATAGCCAATGATTGTGCCTTCGTCCAGACAGGCTCAATCAGAATACTTTTACCTCAAGTCTCAGTTAACTCAGCAGCAAGAATGTCAGTAGGAGAGATAACAGGGATTGTAATAGCTTTGTCAATTGGAGTATTGGTGGAGATGATTGTAGGACTGGGAATAGCCTTAGGAGGAGAAACAACAACAAGAATGATAACGGGTCCAGAAACTGCTTTTGGAGGAGCTATCTCTGGAGAGAAAACCCTTCCACTTCGAGTGATCTTAATTGTTCCGACGATATTACTAATATTGGAGTCAACCTTCTCAAAACTTGAATCTTCGGAAGCTGGCCAATCTTGCTTGATACCATGGTAGTAGACATCCCCTCCATAATTCTATGGTATGGTTTTGTCTGACAAATACGGGACTGGTTCAGGCATTGTAATTATCAAAGGAGCTGCTTTTGAAACTGATGTAATTCTAATGGGTCTTTTGGTGGAGACCCTGGAAGAATTGGCGGAAATGGTAACGATGGAAACATCATTATAAGGAACAGGTGGAACAAAAGTCTTTTCAAATAGAATTTCCTTGTAATCTATTAGGCACTGAACGCCTGCTTTTAACAAAGGACAGCTGGTTAGTGAGGACAAACAAGAATGACAGCTTTCATCACAGCCTGGGAACACACCGACATTCAATAAATTCCTTTTGATAGTTAGGAGTGGGGTTATAAGTTCATTAACTGAGGTAACCAATATATCTTCCTCAATGGCGTTGGCATTATGGCCGTGTTTGGGCATAGGGGAAGAAATGACATTGGGCTTTTCTGGCGCATCGAATTCATTCTCTTTGGCTTCAATGAGGTCTTGTACTTTGTTCTTTAGAGCCCAACGGTTATTAGTGTCATGGCCGGGACTCTCAGAGTGGTATGTACAACGAGTATTAGGATGATAGTGAGGAGAGGTTGTGTTAGGGTTCTTTGGAGCTTCTTTCAAGGTCACTAGATTGGATATTAACAAGTGTGGAAATACTTGAGATAGGGTCATATTAATTTTGGTGAATTGTCTGACTGGTATTTCCACTCTTGGTTAGTTGTTTCTTTGATGATCAGGCGCAGGTTTAGGAATCATAATAGCCCCCATCATTGGACGGTGTTCAGACCTATCTTGATTTCTATGAGGATAAACAATAACCACTTATTTCTTTCCGATAAATGGCTTCCTTATGGCAGCAGAGGATGTATCTTTTGAATCTTTCCACTCTTTATCCCGACTTCTACACTCTCTTCGGTCAATATCAGTTCAGTAAAACCTGCCGATGAACTCCCAATTAGGTTATTGAAGAAGGGACCAGACAAGGTGCCCAAAAACATGTCTACTAATTCTCTTTCAGATAGGAGAGGTTGAACTCTTCCATCCGAGTCTCTCAATTTTTGCGCATAATCCTTGAAGCCCTCACTTGAAACCATGGCCATACTCTGGAGTTGAGTACGGGTAGGCGCAAGATCAGCATTGTATTGGTATTTTTTGTAAAAGGCTGCAACAAGATCTTCCCTGTTATGAACATTGGTTCTTTCTAACTGATAAAACCAATCAAGTTGAGTTCTAGACAGACTGTCTTGGAAGAAGTGTACCCATAAATCTTTGTCAGCGGTATGGGGCTGGATTTTCCTCACATAGGACCGAAGATGCATTTTGGGGCATGAGACTCCGTCATATTTGGCGAACACAGGTGCTTTGAATTTTGGAGGAATGAAAATCCCCGACACTAAGCCCAACTCATCAAATTCCAATCCAGGCACTTTTTGGATTTCCATTGCACTCAACCGCTCTTCTAGATGTTTATACTTGTCGTCGGCTGGAGGGTATTGTTCTTCAGAGTAGTCTTCTTCTTCCACTTCATCTTCTAATTCTGACTAGACAACTGTTTATTTCCCTTTCCCATCTTGATTGTCTTTCTCACCGGATGTTGTTGAAAAGTCTAAGGCCCTTCTTGTCTGCCCTTGGAATCTTCTTCCCATGTTTAGAACTCCATTTATCTTCTTCGTCTTATTTTTCTTCTCCTCAGCCAGCAAAGTCTTCAACTCTTCTTGTCCTTTGGCTAGGGTCAAGAACAACTGTTGAAACTGTGCATTATGAGCTTGGAGGTCCTTTATCGTTTTCTCGAGATCTGTCTTGCTGAAATAAACAATAGAGAGATGAGGAGACTTGTTGCAAGAAACCTCCTTATGTTATGATGAATGGTAAATGCACATGCAATGAATTCAAGGATTTTAAGATTCAAATTTGTTTTAGACAAAAGGAAACACACATTATATTAATAGATTAAAGCTCGAGTACATCAATGCCTTCTTGGGAAAAATAATACAAAAACTCTAAGATAAAAAGGTAGTACACATCCTCTTTGGTGCAATGTAGGCATTTAGAGTCTGCTCCTCATGAAGTAGCCTAGTGAGTTCCAAAACCTTCTTCTCGCTTGCGTAGAATTGGGCTTCGAAAGTATCTCGCTCCCCCTTAAGTTGTATCCAATCTCTTTGTAAGTCTTCAAGAGAGGTGGGCATGTCAGGATGTAGGATAGTGTATGGAACATCTCCTTCCATGACAGGCTCAATGATTACCCGGAGAATGGAGGGGTAAGGCATCATAAGACTCTGAGCACGAGTTCGTACCCATTTGAGGTAAGGCTCAAGTGGGATGGAATTTTTATGCCCCAAAGTCTTGCTATCTACCTTGTTTAACATCCTCCAAGCTCGGATAAATATATGTCGAAGACCTTGATCGTCGTTGTCGTAGTCAAATACCAAACCTTGAATCAGCATCTCGTGCGGGCCATCCCTTCGGGCGTAACCAAATTGTTTTAAGGCTAAGCAGGGGTTGTAGGTGATACCTCCACTAATGCCAAGTAAAGGAACATTAGGAAATTCTCCATAACGGTCGACAATAGTAACATTCTCTATGGATCAGGAGCACCAATTAATATCTGAATGTTTGAGCGTCATCAACCTTTGTGACCACCTTGAACCTTGCTCATTCTTCAATACAGATTGGGGAAGATGCAAAATAAACCATCTTGCCAAAAGAGGAGTACAACATATAAGAACACCTATTTTCCTTATAGTGCGATTGTGAAAAGAGTGTAGGATGTCTCCTAGCAAAGTAGGCACCGGGTTGCGGGATATGGAAATTTTAACGGTGTTCACATCTATGAGTTGGTCAGGATTTGGAAACAAAACCATCCCATAGATGAGGAGAGCCACAATTTCCTCAAAGGCTTGCAAGTCCAAATAATTCCAACAATTTTTGGCTTTCTCAAACAGGAAGTTTGCTAGGAAACCCTTGACACCACTCCTTGTTTCCCAATGAGTTATGACATCAGATGAGTTCAAGTGTAGAGCTTGAGTAATATCTTCTGGATTTGGGTCTATTTCCGTACTATTGGAAGGTAGTTGGTTGAGAATGGGAATCCTCAAGAGTCGGGAGAATTCTTCCAAAGTAGGCACAAGTTGATAGTCGAGAAATGTGAAGCAATGGTGTAGGAGATCAAAGAACTGAAAGAGCACCTTCATCATGTCCTCATCTGTGTTGGAGGTGACCAAGTTGAGTAGGCGACCATGTCTTTGGGTGAATGGAGAATTTTCCGGAATCCTTGAAGCTAGCTCCTTAAGTTTTGGAGGGATCCTTACAAGATTGACTTGAATAGTTTTCCTGCGAAGACAATCCATATCCTACGAAACAAGAACAAAGATGAATTCCAAAAATCCTTGAAATGGTTAGTGAATGTGTATGACGTTATGATGTTCATGATGTTATGTACAAGTATGTATATATAAAAAAAACAAACAAGTCTGTAGGTTTAGGCTTGCATGAAGTTTTATAGGTAAGTACCATCTTGAAGTTTAGTTGGCTCAACCTGTCCTAATAATAGTAACCGGGTTCTAAGGAGCTCAATATCACAGGTTTGTTTCCTTGGTCATTGTTTTAGCACAAGCCTCTTTAATGGCGACCAGAATATCCCAAGAAACCAAACCTCAATGAGTGTAGTATCGAGTATCTACCAACTTCGGACTGCACCAAAGCCGGTCATCTCACTACATGCTAAATGGCCAAGTTGGTCAAGTAAAGGTTCTAAAAGTTCATTAGTGCCTAATGACATCACTCAGTGGCCCCGTATTCTCTTTGATTAACTCAAAGGCTACCGGTACCCACAAATATGTCGCAATAACGTAGCTATTGCTTAGACCATGTCGGTATACCCTGCATGGTTTCCACAATGTATTGCTACTTACCTATAATGTATCCCAAATCCGGGTAGAGGATTAAAACCCAAACAAAGAACCATAATGTAAATAAAATAAGTCAAACAATGCAAGAAAGTAAATGTAATCTAACCCTAAGGTAACCCCACTTTTAGAATTTTCCCCAACAGAGTCGCCAGTTCTGTGATACGGTAAGAGAACTGACTTGGGTGTTTTGCATTTGATCGCAAATGTTGCGGTTAGCAAGAGTCGCCACCGACTTTTCTTTTATCCAAAAGGAAAGGTGAAAAAGCACAGGAAAGACCTTTAAGATTATTTCTTGAGTTCGGGGGGTAGATTATGAAAAGGGAAGGTATTAGCACCCTTTTCATCCATGGTTTTCCATGGGATCTTAGTTAATTGCTAGATCACTTGCTTTTGTTTGAAATTGTGTTTTGTGTGGTTTTTGAAATTATTTTGTAAAGAGGCCATTGTTTAGGCAATCTTTGTAATGATTCTTGTTGGTAAGAATGTATACAAAGATGTTGATCTTTTGAAAATGTTTTCAAGTTTGTAAGATGTTTTGAATGTGTAGGTGCTTGTTTTGAAAAATAGCAAGGATGTTTTTGGTTTTAGTATTGAGCAAGCAACTAGGAACAATCTACCTACTCAAAAGTATTTCATGTTTATTTCCTCTTTCCTTTGACATTGTTATCTTACCATTGATTTTTGGTAAGTAACCCTATCTTTGGATGTAAAAGGGATGGAAAAGGGTCATCGTATAGTCATAGAAGCCAACTTACGGGATGTTTTAGCAATATCGTTTAGGGATTAGATAATTTACCGAAGGCAACATTGAGGGTCATCGAGGGACTAGGATCTTTTATCGAGGGTCTTTGCTAAAACGCCCATATTCGAGGGATATGACTATTTTCCGATAGGCAACAAGTGAGATTACCCTAAGGGTGCTAGTGTGCTAGTGTGTTTGATTACATGCATTTAGTCTTTGATTAGGGTTATCTACTTTTCGATTTCATGTCTTGTCATACACACCCTAATTACTAGCAATGTCTGAAAGCAATAAAAAGTGCGGAAAGTAAATATCCTACGCTATTACAATCATTAGGGGGATGCGGTGTACAAATTTGCAAATGGGGATTGAAAATAAAATTAAATCCTAAGTTACTATCACAACCATATTGAATGGATAAGAATGTACAAGAAAATGTGAAATGAACTTGTTTTGTTTAAGAAAAGAAATAAGTTTTGTTTAAGAAAATATTTTTGATCTTTTTGTTTTAAGAAATAAAATAAAGCATGTAAAATGTAAAATGTTTTTGATGTTTTTATTAGTGAAAATAGAAGTGATAGCAAAAATAGTAAGGAAAAAGAAAATAGAATCAGTGCATTGCTGAACTAAACGAGATCAGAAATTCTGACTCTGGCGTGCTACAAAAACAGAAATCATATTAGCAGAAATAGGTAAAGTCAAAAGTTCTGGGTCTGCTGGGAACAAAGAAGATTTCAGAAGTTCTGATGTCACTGACAGAACTTCGTCTCCCTCTCCATGCTAGTCAGATCATCTGCAACTTACTCATTTCTCAACAAAACAGAAGATACACATATAACAGTTATGGCATGTTTCATAATGTTTCAGAAACAAGAGATATCAGAACTATAAATCAGAAGCAAGCATGAATTTGCTAATCCTAATTCTGAGTCCTAATTTCTTCAAGAAGTTCTGGACTGAAATTCTCCCTACATAGGCAAACATACATGGAATATATGAATATATACTGAATTAGATTCAGGATGTCTACATTGTGTTTTTGAACGTGCAAATCTAACAATGTTTAAGTAATATGACGAGAGTCAGCAGAAGCTTACCTTGCAGCTAGAAAATGTTCTGTGAGCTGGAGTCTGGTTCTGACCGCTTGTGATGTCCTGACCAACTTCCTCACGTGCTCAGTAGGATGGAAACTTTCAACTTGGGCTATGAATGATTGGAAAATTCTGGAACAGCCAAAGAGAAAAGTTCTGACTTCTTTGAGGTGGATATTGATGGAGAGTGTGTTACAGTTTGACTATAGAAGTTAGGATGGCTTCTGAATGTATATCAAAAACTATTTGGATGGCTTTGGTCAAGAAAAACTTGAGGAAAAGTGGAGTCTGAATGCAAGAATCAAAAGCTAACAGGTTTTGTATTTTTGGTGTTTGCAGTTTTGGACTCTTAGAATTTTTGCAGGGGTTCAAGGCTTTTTCTTTCTCAAATTTCCGACCCCTTTACAGTTTCCAATGAAGTCCAATTTATGGGCAGAGGTTTAGTAGCTTGGAGAGGTTACGTGGCACAACCATCATATGTTAGGCGCTGACTTGTTCTTGAAGTAAGTTCAAATAAGTATGGTGGTTAGAAGTTTTAACAACGCCTAAGCTGGATTTGTAAGCAGAAAATAAGGAAAGGTAACCTCAAAAGCAAAAGCAACGTATGGGCCCAACACACTTTTGTACAAAAGTTTGCTTTTCCAAGACAGTAAAGGTACTTCTATGCCACACATGGGAAAATATTTTAGATAAAGACTCAAAAGTGTTTGTGAGAATTAAATGATGATGAGATTTATCAAACCAGAAATCCTGCAATGTGAGATTCTCCATCATTGCTTAATTCTGGATCAGAAGTTCAACTTCAGTGTAACTTAGAATAGACATCCAACTTCTGATCTTTGTATCTCTTTGCTCCAGCATGTTCTGAAGGAGCTCTCAGACTTTCCAGGAAGCTTGCAACACGCTTTGTAAACCTTTTTTGAATTACCCTTGCAAACTCTGACTGAATCTTTATGAAAACTGACCCAGAAGTTGTAACCAAACTCTGTCTTGGAACTGTCCAGAATTTGCTGAGTGCTTCAATTTCATGTACGTGTTTTTGAGGAGTCATAACTTGAAATCCCAACATTTCTAAGAGAAGTTTTGTTCTACAATGTTTCAGATCTTGTTTGAGTCAATAACTCTTCTGTTAGAAGTTAATCCAGAATCAACTTGCATCATGGTGATAATCTGATCAGAAGTTCCGAGCTTATCGCGTTTCTTAAACGGTTAGAAAAATTCTAAGTATTTAGAACTTTGACTTTTCCAGAGTAACTTTGACATTGCAGAACAAAACTACAAATTCCCCAGTTTGAGTTTGCCTCTCCAACTACTACAAATCAAAGGACCACAACTCCCTTTCCTTAGTAGACTACTCTACAATCCCCAAGTTACTGTGAAACCTGGACCCGACCAGATATCAGTTCAACTACAACCCCAATAGAGCAACGGACAACCGAGACTCCAGAACTCTTTTCCCCAAGCAGAAATCAACGCTCTCCAACAGAGTTTTCAATACTCCCCAACAGAGTTTATCCTTAAACAATAAAACAGGAATCCCCGGTGGAAACATTCTAAGCAAAGTTTGAAGACACACATACTCTTCAACAACAGTCCAGGATTTAACAAACTCCACGACATTTGTCAAGGATTTATTTTCCCATACAAAAATACATTCATAAAGATTTCACATTTCATACATCCTATTTACATACATGATAAGTGCATACGACACAATCTCATTTATTTTGAGAACATCATGAAATCATGCATTTCATACATCATGACATTGTATACAACTAACATTTTACCTTTTCAGGAAAAGGTCAATCAACAGATGGCTACCATCAACCTTTTCAAGTTCCAGATTAATACATGTAACAAGCCAGGAAAACTATCTGTGGACGACTGATTGTAGATTAATACCTGTAACAAGCCAGGAAAATTATCTACAGGAAGAGATTGAAGATTAACACCTGTAACAAGCCAGGAAAACTATCTTTCTTTCTCAGGTCAAAGATTAACACCTAAAATCAGACAGGACAACTATCTACTCGACCATCATGGAGCAACCCTACACCGGTTCCTTCTTTCCAAGATGAAGTTTTACACGAACTCATAATGAGGCAACCCTACAAAGGTTCCTCCTATTTCCAAGATGAAGTTTTACACAGACTCATCATCAGGCAACCCTACATCGGTTCCTCCTTTCCAGATGAAGTTTTACACAGACTCATCATTGAAGCAACCCTACACAGGTTCCTTCTCAGGAAATTTCAGATGAAGTTTTACACTGACTCATCATGAAGCAACCCTACACAGGTTCCTTCTCAGGAAATTTCAGATGAAGTTTTACACTGACTCATCACCAGGCAACCCTACACAGGTTCCTCCTTTCCAGATGCAGTTTTATACGGACTCATCATCAGAAAACCCTACACAGGTTCCTTCTTTCCAGATGAAGTTTTACACGGACTCATCATGAAGCAACCCTACACAGGTTCCTTCTCAAGAAATCTCAGATGCAGTTTTACACGGACTCATCATCAGGCAACCCTACATAGGTTCCTTCTCTTTCCAAGATGAAGTTTTACACGGACTCATCATCAGGAAACCCTACACTAGTTCCTTCTCTTTCCAAGATGAAGTTTTACACAGACTCATCATGAAGCAACCCTACACAAGTTCCTTCTCAGGAAATTTCAGATGCAGTTTTACATAGACTCATCATGAAGCAACCCTACACCGGTTCCTTCTCTTTTCAGATGTAGTTTTACACGGACTCATCATGAAGCAACCCTACACAGGTTCCTTCTCAGGAAATTTCAGATGAAGTTTTACACGGACTCATCATCAGGCAACCCTAAATAGGTTCCTCCTTTCCATATATAGTTTTACACAGACTCATCATCAGGAAATCCTACACAGGTTCCTTCTTTCCAGATGAAGTTTTACACTGACTCATCATGAAGCAACCCTACACAGGTTCCTTCTTAAGAAATCTTAGATGCAGTTTTACACGGACTCATCATGAAGCCACCCTACACCAGTTCCTTCTCTTTCCAAGATGCAGTTTTACACGGACTCATCATCAGGCAGCCCTACACAGGTTCCTCCTTTCCAGATATAGTTTTACACTAACTCATCATAAAGAAACCCTACAAAGGTTCCTTATAACTTCCAAGATGCAGTTTTACACAGACTCATCATGAAGCAACCCTACACCGGTTCCTTCTCTTTCCAAGATTCAGTTTTACACGGACTCATCATCATACCAACCCTACACCGGTTCCTTCTCTTTCCAAGATGCAGTTTTACACGGACTCATCATCAGGCAACCCTACACAGGTTCCTCCTTTCCAAGATGCAGTTTTACATGGACTGATCATCAAGAAACCCTACACAGGTTCCTCCTATCCAGATGAAGTTTTACACAGACTCATCATCAAGCAACCCTACACAGTTTCCTTCTCTTTCCAAGATGAAGTTTCACACATACTCATCATCAAGCAACCCTACACTATTTCCTTCTCTTTCCAAGATGAAGTTTCACACATACTCATCATCAAACAAACCAACCTTCAAATACAGTCCAGATACGATCTAGATTCGGATGTCATTCTGTCACTCGTTCAAATACAGTCCATATTCAATCTCCTTCAAATGGCATCTTTAAGCCCATCTCCAACAACTATCCATTATCTCTCCAAATGGCATCTTTAAGACCATTCCCTACATAATTAACTAACACATCTTCGAGTTAAAATTTTTCTGGGCACTCTAGTGTTCAATCATCTTCCATCTTCAAGTCATGAATGGTAGAATTACCAATCTAACTCTTCAGGTGTAAGAAGATTGAACTGGGGCATCTGTTGTACCCCAAAATTTTCCCTCTCATTTTTCAAGGAATCACCCTGGATCCTCAAGTTTGCTTCCATCCAATTCCAAGCCTTGAACTACAAATTTTCCAAAGAAAATCACTCACAAAGGCAAAATGGTCATTTGCACGCTGAAAAGTCAAACTTTAACTTTTGGATCAAAATCAAGCTTCAAGAATCATATTTCATCAAGACACGTTGAAATATGAAGTTTGTTTCATCAAGAAATCCAAAAAGCCAAATTTCTAAATACTTGAAATTTTTCTAAGTGTTTAAGAATTATGACAATTTCAGAACTTCTGACCAGGTTATCACCATAACACTCGGTAAATTCTGGACACTCTCAAGGCAGAGTTTGGTCAGAACTTTTGGGCAAGTTTTCACAAAAAGCTTCAGTCAGAGGTTGCAAACATGGTTCAGAACATGATGCTTCAATCAGAATATATGGAAGCAATATTCTCCGGTTCAGAACATGGCGCTTTAATCAGAACATGTGGAAGCAATGTTCTCCTTCAGAACATGCTAGGGCCAGAAGATAAAAAGATCAGAGGATGGATGCTACGCTGAAGCAGAACTTCTGATCTAGAACTAAGCCTTGGTGTAGAATCTCACGTGGTAGGATTTCTGGTTGTGATAAGTCTCATCGTCATTAAAGCTCACAACCACTTTCCGAGTCTTTATCCAAAGGATTTCCACCACGTGTACCCCTACTGCCTTGGGAAGACAAACTTTTGTGCAAAAGTATGCTAAGCCCATGCGTTGCTTCTACTTTTCCTTAATTCAGGCTGACAAATCAAGCTTAGGCGCTGCTAACCATCCTACTTGATGCATTGAACCATGCTTGTTTAAGATTACTTGAAGAGTAAGTCAGCTTCTAGCATATGACGTTGGCGCCACTTGACATCTCTAAACTACAAAACCTTTGCCTATAAATAGAACTCCATTGGCAACTGGAAAAGGGGGGAAATTTGAGAAAGAAAAGAGTTAAACCCCTGCTAAAGTTCAAAGAGTCCAAAAGAGAGAAGAGGAAACATGGACAACCTTCCCAAATCGAAAACAAAACCTTTTGCTCCCCCCTTTGAATCAAAGAACACAACCACTCTTCCGTTACTCTTGCTGATTCCAGAACATCCAAAGGTAGCAGCTCAAAGCTCCAAGCCCCCGCTCCAGGTTCAAGGTAAGTCTTTCTAACTTTGTTTGTTTTTCATTTTGAACATCATTAACATGTAAATATCATAATATTGATGTTTTCTATATCATTGCATAAGTAGAAAAACTGTGGATCAAAAATTCTTGATTAGGGCTAAGTTCAGATTTAGGATTAGAACTTCTATAAACTGTTGTGTTGTTATCATTCTGACTTGCTGATTGTTGAAAATTGAATAGATTGCTGATGTGCTGATTAAGATTGAAATATGAAATAGAACTTCTGATGTTCATTCACAGTTTTAGCACAACATAGAACTTATGAGTTCTCCTCACTGTTAATGCACACTGAACTTCTGATGTTCACTCACTGTTTTAACACTTAGAACTTATGATTTTCGCATGCTGATAACACATAGAACTTATATGATTTTCCTCACTATTAACACACACTGAACTTATGATTCTTACATGCTGATAACGCACTAAAATGCTGATGTTCACTCACTGGCTCAGCATAATATAGAGCTTTTGATGATTCACTCACGGTTTTAACACATCACATAACTTTTGAGTTCTCCTTACATGCTAAATACACTGAACACTCAGAGTTTCTGATTTTTACATGCTGATAACGCATTGAACTGCTGACGTTTGCTCACAGTTTTAGTGTAATACAGAACTTCTGACTTGTGGCCCACTGTCTGAATACCACCCAAAAATTATGTGTTTGTCCTCTAACATTTCTTGTAGGACCTCAGAGTGTACCAACTCAGAACTTCTGATACCCACAGACGTTTCCTGCTGAGTCACGCGCCTGACTTTCAGAACTTCTGGTCTTGGTTGTTCTTCTTGCAGCAGCACGCTGTTTCTATCTTGAATTTACTTTCCTTTTCATCATTTTTAATATTAACATAAAAAACATAAAAACATTTTCCTTTTAATTTATTTCCTTAAGACAAAAACACATTTTCTAAACAAGTCCATTTACTTCTTATATTATGCATTTCAATATGGTTGTAATAGATAATTAGGACTTAAATTCCTTGCAATCCCCGTTCGTCAATATGTACCCCCATCCCGAATATTGTAATAGCGTAGGACTTTACATTTATGCAATTTATCGCTTTTAAAGGCAAATGCTAGTAATTAGGGTGTGTATGGCAAGACATGAAATTGATAAATAGATAACCCTAATCAAAGATTAAATGCATGCAAATCAAACACATTATTCACACATGCACCCTTAAGGTTAACTCCACTTGTTGCCTAAAAATGGCCATGTTATGCATGTGGGATGTCTTAGCACAAACAAAAATATAATATCATAATCCCTCAATGACGATATCTAAGTTGCCTTTCGAAATGATCTTAGTCCCTAAAGAAAAGTGCTAAGTCATCTCACAACATTGCTATCACGGTCATACTATGACTCAATGCCCGTCCCTTCACATCCAACGATGGGGCTTCTTACCAAAACAATGGTAAGATAACAACATCTAAAGGAGGAGGAAAATCACATCTAAGACCTTTTAAGTAGGTAGGTTCGCTCTCAGTTACTTGCTTGATCACAACAAAAACACTTTACACATCCCACAAACACCTCTTTGAACTATTTTCAAAACAAAACTTTGTACGCATTCTTATAGAAACGAGAATCATTACAAAATCACATTTTCAAAATACTTTCAAAACCACACCACAAGCACATTCAAACAAAAATCAAGTGATCTAGCGAGTAACTAAGAGCCCATGGAAAACCATGGATGAAAAGGGTGCTAATACCTTCCCTTTTCATAATCTACCCCCTGAACTCAAGAAAACATCTTTAAAGGTCTTTCCTGTGTTTTTTCACCTTTCCTTATTGGATAAAAGAAAAGTCGGTGATGACTCTTGCTAAACCGCAACATTTGCGAACACAAATGCAAAACACCTCAAGTCAGTTCTCCTATCGTATCACACACTTTAACAAGTATCCTTTGATTGGTATCTGGAAAAGGTCCTTCGATTGGTATGGACAAAGGCTCTTCAATTGGAATTCCCAAAGGTCCTTCGACTGGCACTTCAGAGGGTCCTTCGACTGGAACTTCAGACTTTACCTCAATCAGAACATTAGAATGAAATGACCTTCGAATGGAATTTCAGTGCAAAGTTTTTCTTAATCCAAGAGGTTCTGATGAAGGAAGTCCTGGACACTTCGAATCAGAATTTAGACTCAAGGCCAAGGGCTGGTCGAAGTTGTCTAATAGGGAATGTGCTGAATAGATTCGAATTGGACTTTGAAGCTGGCAAAGAAGGCATATTAGAAGGAATGAAATAGGTTGGCATGACTAAGTAAAAATACATATCCTAACCTGTCCAGGTTCACCCCAAGTTCAAAATGGCATGTTGTCCTTGCAAATATGCAATCGAAGTATATGGAGTCTCAATCGAAGGGTCTGTGACATCGAAGCTGGAGTAATTCGAAGTGGAGCTTAGAGCCATTGAAGAGAGCAAATTCTAAGAAAGTGGATCTGCAGGGGAAGGTTAGCTTTTGATTTTCATCATCTTGGAGGCCCAAACAGCTTATAACAGGCTGGTAGTAACGCATGAAATAGATTGGAACTTGATTTAATCAAAGATAACAAGTGTTTATGAAGATATCAAATCAAATCTCTTCATCATAATGGACCAAGATTTGATACACAAATGCTGACCTAATTTCCTTTGTCTATATAAACCTCATGATCTCACATGAAAACACGAGGGATACATGCGCAACAGCCACAAAAAGGGCCAGACAGATATAGGAAGACGGAAACTCACGGAGACTGCCCCACGAAATTCCAAAAGATAGCATCAAGTGCCAAAACCCCATTGCAGGCATACACTTATTCATGCCCCAGTCATCTCACACCCAGGGCTGCAGATCCAGGCGCCTCCAGTGGTAAAAACATTCAATCCCACTTAATCTTGAACTAGACTCATGATTGCATATTCATAGTCTTTGTTACTATTTGTGAACGATTTAACAAGGTGTGTGTATGTTGCAGTATTCATACGTTCGGACACCATGGACAGAGTTTTTCGAAGTTGGTTATTTTAAAAATCCATGATCCTGGCTGTGATAAATCGAAACGAACCCAGATCCAGGTTCAAGGATTTATTTCGAATGGGACGTTTTTCTGTGTTGTTTAGTTTCAAACTAACCAATTTGCAGGACTAAAAGTAGGTGTCACATATTTCAAATGAGCAAGCAGCTCAGGTGGTGAAAAGGAATTCGTGAAATCGAAGGGACCAGGGTTCGAGCCCAGGCCTTGCATTTTCAATTTCTAACGAACTTCCTTGCAGGTCCAGTATCCCAGATTGAAGGATGGCACATCCACATCGAATGTCCCAGACGTGCATTCTCTCAAGCTTCTTCGATCAGCCCTCTGGATCGAAAGACCACCCAAGCTTCTTCAATCAAGGCCTTGCATTATCAATTTCTAACAATTTTTCTTACAGATAAAACACCCCCAAGACGCCCTCGAATGAGGTATTCGATCCAGGCCTTGCTTCCCATAATGCTTTCTTTTCGTTTCCTGCCTAGTGGTCTTTCGATTTTGTTTCCCTTTCTTTTGGCTGTTTGTCTTTACTTTTTCTAAATTTTAATTAACATAAAAGAAAAACCCCAAAAAGACATTAGGCTAGTTTTTTACATTAAATTAATTTTTTTAATTAATTAATTAACTATTTTAATATTTTCTTAAAAAACTAAAATTGAATAGATTTAGGACTTTTAATTCAATTTATTTTCATGACAAAAACAAACAAAAATTCCTTTCACTTAGGATTTTAGACGCATTTTCAATTCATGCGCGCGCTTATTTACTTTAGCATTTTTTGTTAATTATGTAACTGTGCCCGATTTGTAATAGCTTAATTAGGATTTTATTTCCGCATTTTACATTTTCAGTCAATTCCTTATGTATCTACCCCAAAGCCCTGTAATAGCGTAGGACCCTCTATTTTCTCGCTTTTATATTTTATATGCTTGTATATAATTGATAGCAACCTAGGCATGTATGAGTAATTAATCAATAGATCACTAAATTCAAGATAAATATATCTGAAAAAGCACACTTTTGCACACGTGAACCCCTAGGTTATTTTCCACTTTGGTTGCCTCGAAAACAATGGTCATGTCCCTCGAACATAGGGATACTCTTAGCAAAGACCCTTAGTTTAAAGTCATCATAAAGATCATAGTCCCAAAATGTCCCTCGAGTTGCCTATGAGAAATGATCGTATGATGATAGTCCCTTAGAAATGCTAAGGTATCCTTACATGTTGCCTTTAATGACCATTACGTCCCTTTCGATAGTCCCTCAACATCCAACGGCTAGGGTTACCTACTCACTAATAGTAGGATAACACGGTCTAAAGGATAGGAGGAAAAGAACAGTCTTTTTTCGAGTAGGTAGATAACTGTTAGGTACTTGCTCAAAAAAATATTCACATCATACTTTCAAACACTTTTCAAACAAAGTTTTCAAAAACACTTTATCACACTCTTGAGGACTGATACAAGAGTTACCATAAAGTGAATCGCCACACTGAGGCATTTTCAAAACTTTTTCACACAAACACGAAAGCAATTTCAAAAAATGAGCAAGTACCTAAGAGCCCATGGAAAACCATGGATAGAAAGGGTGCTAACACCTTCCCTTTCCATAATCTACCCCCTTACTCAGAAATCTTGAAAAAAGGTCTTTTTCTATTCTTTTCACCCTTTCCTAATTTGGATAAAATAAAAGTCGATGGCGACTCTTGCTTACCGCGACATTTGCGAACAAAAAATGCAAACCGATATTAACAGTCGTTTCTGCAACCGTATCACAATGAAGAATGTAGTTTTAAAGATTTTTTGAAGTTAAAACGCTGGGAGATGAACTTCTGTTGTTAGAGAAATAAACTCTATTGGGGAAGGTAAACTCCGTGGACTGTTTGAGGATTATTAGAGTGAATCTATGTCATGATTGTATCTGGAAGCGTGTTGAATAAGTATCAAGATGACATCCGTCTCTGGATCGTATCTGAACTGTTTTTTAGAAGATAATCTGGAATAAGTGTCAGAATGATATCCGTCTTTGGATCTTATCTGCACCATTTCTAGATAAGATCTGAATAAGTCTTAGGATGACATCCGTCTTTGGATCGTACCCAAACCATTTCTAGATGATAGTCTGGAATAAGTGTTAGAATGACATCGGTCTTTGGATCGTATCTGCACCGTTTCTAGATGAGAATCTAGAATAAGTGTCAGAATGACATCCGTATCTGGATCGTATCTGCACCGTTTCTAGATAAGATCTGAATAAGTCTCGGGATGACATCCGTCTTTCGATCGTACCTGAACCGTTTCTAGATGATAGTCTGGAATTAGTGATAGAATGGCATCTATCTTTGGATCGTATCTGCATCGTTTCTAGATAAAAATCTGGAGTAAGTGTCAAGATGAAATTCGTATTTGGATCGTACCTGAACCGTTTCTAGATGAGAATATGGAGTAAGTGTCAGGATGACATCCGTCTTGGGATCGTACCTGAACCGTTTCTAGATGATAGTCTGAAATAAGTGTCAGAATGACATCCATCTCTAGATCGTATCTGCACTGTTTCTAGAAGAGAATTTGGAATAACTGTCAGGATGACATCCGTCTCTGTATCGTACCTGAACCGTTTCTAGATGATAGTCTGGAATATTTAGAATGTTTCCGCTAGGGATTCCCGTTTTTTTGTTTTGAGAAGAAATCTGTTGGGGAATCATATGAAGCTTGGCGACTTCACTAGGGAATTCTTAGATGTTGGAGCAGTAATTGGAGATTCTTGCTCTTCTGAGGGTATGAGAACACCTGACATCATTAGGTTTCACGCTAAGAATATGGCAATGACCTTGTAATAGAATGCCCTTGTCTCGGTACCTGTTGCAGAAAATATATGTCGGGGATTTTGTAGATGGTTTGACTGTTATCCTAACTCTTGGAGTCCTTGGAGAATGCATATCAGAGTGATAAACCTTCTAATGATAGACAAGTGGTGAGATGACAGGACATAGTCGTATGCTTTAATCCCTAACTTTTGCATGAACTATCCTTTCAGATTTTCAGTCCACCGGGATACCCTTTTTTGCCCAAGTCGCCTTTTCAAGTTTTCGACTTTCCGAGTGTACAATTTTTGTATATATCCATAATTTTTGCCCGAACCCTTTTGGTTCACCGGGATGCCCTTAATTTTGCGTAGGCCAGTCAACCTAGCGGGTCTTTGTTCATACGTAGTATTTTCCGACTATGTCCATATTCACCGGGTTCGGAGAATGGTCACTGTCCATAGTAGTAAGTGTTATCACACTTCCAGAAGGCGTTTGTTTGATTGCATATGATTCGCTGATGGGATTCATTTCCAATGCCCCAAGTGATTCAGATGGAGATTTGTCCCTGACTATTTGGCATTTTTGAGAGATTCCTTGAACCTTGACTTGACTGCCCCAAATCAGGTGGACACCATGCTATGCCCCTTGATTATGAAAGGCCTATCACTGGAATGTATTTCCATTTGAGGTGATTCTGTTCACTGAGAGGATTTCTGTTCATTGAATATTCCTCTGCAAATTTCTCTGCTGTTTGAACAAATAGTCATATGCAAGAAATGGTATTTTTTAAAAATGCAAAGCTTATGTCTGTCTTGAAGTTTGAAAATTCATTTTTTAGTAAAACAAACGAATTTTGTAAGAATGTGACATCAACTCGGGATTTATAGCAAACCTTACAGGAGTCAGGGTACCTTTTGTAACAGTATGCTTTTGAACTAACCCATGCTCCAACTAGGACTTTTAAGGGTTGCAACGTGGCTTGGTTCACAGTTTTAAGAAACAAAGGATAAAGGCTCAAATATTATTTGTACCCAACCCGTTCTTCGTGATGTTCTTCAGTCCTATGCTCAGTTAATTATGCGCGTTTAACTCCCTCTTGAGTCTTTGCTCTATTATTCCGGTGATGGTTCAGGAATTGAACGTTCGTTTGAGAAGGCGGGCATTTTTGTAACCTTTCTTTTTTTGTTGAGGGCTTGTGGGTCTCTTTTTTTGTTTTCGTTATCCCTACTTTTTCTTGATACTTGGTGATGATTCAGAAATTGAACGTTTGTTTGAGAAGGTAGTCATTTTTGTAATCTTCTTTTGTCGAGGATTTATAGTAACCTCTTTTTTTGTTTTCGTTATCCCTACTTTTTCCTGAACTGGTTCTTTTGTGATTACAGTCAGCGGGATGCCCCGGTTTTTTTTCTTAAGTCTCCTTCATAGGTTTTGATTTAGTGGGCTTTTATTTTGGGAGATAATGACTTCCTGCCTTGACGATTATGTGGAACCATCACCATCTTTTGGAGAGCATCTTCTACACTATTTATCGTGTATAGGGATAGAGCTTGCGACTGAATGCACATTTGAATTGACTGAGAAAACTACCCTGCCCCAGGTTATGATTAAGGGTTTTAATTTGTGTGAAAATAAAACTCCTACTTCTTTGGCTCAAAGGGGTTGACTAGGGATTATCTTCCTTATAACTCCACTGTTTAGGATTTGAAACAACGCCTGTACATCATCAGCGGGGTCTGTTCAAAAGCACACTGTATGAGATTGTGGTATATTTTTTGCCATCCTCCCTCTAAAGGCTTGGAGCTTTTGACCAGGAGTTGAATATCACACAAGAAGTAAAAACACAGTTTCAATATAGTGGATACAAATGAAATAATTCAAGACAAACATATGTAATGCATTGATGAAATAACAAAGTTTGATATGAAACAAATGTTCGAATAATTAAAAGAAAATACAAATTGAAATTTATAAATGAATAGAAAGCCTCTTTATCTTGGACTTGTCACTTCAGATGGTGTGTCTTTGAAGATGGCGGAAAAATTCAGCTTGACCCTCTTGTGTAAACTCCAGCACTCCTTCATCGATCAAATTTTGAATCTTATTTCTCAATGCCCAACAGTCATTCGTATCATGTCCAGGACTATTGGAATGGTAGGCACATATTACATCAGGATTGTAGTTAGGGGAAGAAGTTTTGGGGTTTGGATGAGATCTTATTAATGTAACCAAATTCATCCTCAACATATGTTGCAATGCATGAGACAACGGTATGTTGATTTTGGTAAACTGCCTCTTGGGTTTGTCTTGCCTTTGCTGATTACCCCGTTGTGGTTGGCGAGGTTGTTGTTGTACCCTTGGCGTAGCAGTCATTTTGAAAGATATTTTTTCAACCAAAACCCCTTGTTTCAACTGAGGCTGATTAAAGACTCGATCCCCAATTCTCGTTGTTTGCTCCATATGATTGCATCCATCTTGATGAAACTTCCTGATAAGGGCTCTCAGCTTTTCTTGTCCTCGATCTAGGCTTTGCATAAAAGCCATCTGCCCCAACATCTGGATTCTCATTCCCTCCATCTTAGCTTGTAGTTGTTCCAACCCGTCATCCTTGTTGCTGTCAGGATTTTTCTTGGTCATAGTCCCAGTGAGGAGTGCTTTCAATTCTTCTTCCCCCTTGGATAGACTCAGGAACATTTCCTTGAATTAATCATCTAGAGTTTGGAGATCTTTGTCAGTCTTCTCGAGAGCCATTTTCCTTGCTGAAATAAGCAGCGATAACATGAGAGACCTGTATTGGAAGACCTGTTATGTAATGACATGCATGATGTGTAAATGTTTTCAAGGATCTAGTGAGGTAAACAGAAGATGTTGGAAGTTGAACTACAACTTTGATTGAAGAACTTTCATATTGTTAAAGGTCCTTCTACGAGAATTAAGCTCACCATATCGAGTGGGTCATAGCCCCTGACTCAAGTTATTGTGTTTTGATCCTTTGACAGCTTTAGCTAGAGGAAAATAAATCCTCTTGCCCCTTGCTAGACGTTTGGTTCATCATAACTTGCACCACAGACCCTTGAGATCCTTGAAATGTTTAAGGAAATCCTATGGTATGATGCTATGATGTGTATGCTATGTATCAAGCAAAAATGCAGGGTGATGAAGATAAGTATGTCTTGCAAGAAAAACAGTTTATTGGATAATGACTATAAATAAATCCTGCAAGGAATTCAAGTTGTTAGATAAATGAAGGCAATTAAGTCACACAAATAGCCTTAGGTTCAAAGGCTTGCATGAGGTTTAAAGGTATGTACCCTCTTGAAATTTAGTTGGTTCAACCTGTCATAGAAAAATAACTGGGTTCTAAGGAGTCTCAATATCACTGATCTTTCTTTATCGAACATTATTTTAGTTTAGCAATCTTGTCTTGCAGCCGAAACATCTCGAAAGTTTGATCTCAATGAGTGTAGCCTCGAGTATCAACCAATCCCCAGCTTTACACCGAGGCTGGCTATTTCACTACTTTCTAATGGCTAACTTTGTTCAACTAAGGTTCTAAGGTCCGTTAGTGCTTCAAGACACCACGTGGAGGCCTCGTATTCTCCTCGATTCAACACAAGGGATACCGGTACCAACCAAAGTGTCACACCAACACAACTATCGTTTCAACCATATCGGTCTACGCCGTATAGTGTCCACGATCTATTGCTGTTTACCTAAAAAATGATGCCTCCAGATCCGGGTGTAGGATCTATAGTAACAATCCAAAACAACCCTCCAACGATAAAGCATACAAAGCAAGCAATTAAACCAGTTTAAAAATGAACTAACTCTAAGGTAACCCCACTTTTTATTTATCCCTAGCAGAGTCATCAGTTCTGTGATACGGTGGAAGAACCAACTGTTTATACTGGTTTTGCATTTGTGTTCGCAAAATTTGCGGTAAACAAGAGTCACTACCGACTTTTCTTTTATCCAAATTAAGGAAAGGGTGAAAAGAATAGAAAAAGACCTTTTCGAGAATTTTCTGAGTAAGGGGGGTAGATTATGGAAAGGGAAGGTGTTAGCACCCTTTCCATCCGTAGTTTTCTACGGGCTCTTAGATGCTTAGCTCATTTTTTAAATACCTTGTGCTTTGTGTTTTTGGAAAGTATTTGAAAATGCCTTAGTGCGGTGATTCACTTTATGATAACTCTTATATCAGTCCTCAAGAGTGTTGACAAAGCGAAGGTTTTTGAAAGATGTTTTTGAAATGTGTAAATGTGAAAAGTTTGTTTTATTTGAGCAAGCATCTAGCATCTATCTACTTGTACTCGAAAAGGTTTATTCTTTTCCTCCTATCCTTTAGACAGTGCTATCCTACTATTAGTGAGTAGGTATCCCTATCGTTGGATGTATGAGGGACAATTGAAGGGACGTTACAATCACGAAGGCAACTTGGCAAGGGGATTTAGTAACCACCCTAAAGTTCTGAGATCACTTTTAACTGAGGAAACATCGAGAGGGTCGTCGAGGGACTAATGATCTTTAAACTGGAGGGTAGTCACTAAAACTTACCACCTTTGGAGAATCGTGACTATTTTTCAAAGGCAACCGAAGTGGGAGTACCTTAGAGATGTATATGTGCATGCGATTCAATTTAGTTTATTTATCTTGTGTTAAGTTTGATAGCGTTGATCTTCAGTCCTGTCATACAATCCTATTAGTTTAGCAGTTAATATATACAGTCATTAAAAATGCGAAAATTTAAAGTGCAGAAACATAAATCCTATGCTATTACAGGGCTTTGGGGATTAATTACATGTCCGAAACTTGGAAAAATAAAGGAAAGTGATAAAAAGTCCTAGTTAATTTCTATTACATCCTGTGAGCAGTTACAATAAGTTGAAAAATGCAAAAGTAAATAATCGCGCAAACGAATTAAAAAGAACGTCTAAAAATCCTAAGGTAAAAGGAAATCTTTTTGTTTTGTTTTTGTTTTTGTTTTTTTTTGTTCATGAAAGAAAATAAAGTCTAAGACTATTTAATTTTAATTTTAAGAAAGATGTTAAAGTAATTAAATTAATTAGTTAATAATTTTAATTAAAAATAAACTAAACCTGATTTTTTTGTGGTTTTTTATTTACTGTTAATTTAAAAGAAAAATAAGAAAGGAGTACGTAATACAAAGGAAAGAAATGCAAGAAACAAGTCTTTCGATCCCGAGGATAAAGAGTTTTCGATCCAGAGGAGGATGGTTATCCTTCGATCCAATGAAGGAAGTTGTCCTTCGTCCACTGAGGGAAATTATCCTTCGATTTTGGGCAGGAGGTGGTTTTCGATATGGATCTGCAAACAAACATGTTAGAAAGAAGACAAAAATGCATGACCTGGGATTTGAACCCAGGTCCTTCATCCAGTGCAAACCTTCCTTTACCGTCTGAGCTAGTTGTTCAATCGAAGTGAAGGAAACTAATATTGAATCCTGCAAGTTTGTTAGTTTCAAAACCAAACAAGAAAAAAAACTATTCCATATGAAATCAGCCCCTGAACCCGAATCTGGGGTTATTTCGATCTGCAACGATCTGTACCATGGATTTCGATCTGCAAAGTTTTGTGGAGTTTTTTTTAGTGAGGCAGGTTGCGCGTACGATATTGTATTTGGCCAATGAGTGTGGCAAGAGTGTTTCTGATATTCGTATGGTTTTTTTCTTTCGCCTTTTTTGTGTGTTTTCTCCCCCCTCTACAATGTGCCTTAGGCCTGTTATTTATAGGAGTGTGAAGGTAACAGCAAGAAACAAGCCATTAACCATGGCTTTAAAAGCCATGAGACAAAAATCAGACACATTAAAAGACTTCCTTTTTTGAAATATCCATGCCCCTTTGAGCCTTGGGATGAACCTGGACACATTTGGCTCCTTCGAATTCCCTGTAGCGTTACTCTTTGATTGGCCTATTATTACTTACTTCGAATGGATTTCTTTCAACTCAAACCAATCGAAACATCAACTCTCACTTTTTAATTGGTCAAAGGTTTCTTCATCTCTCTATCAATTGAAGGCTTTGTAGGAGCCTCCTCACTTTATTTCGAATTGCCCCAGGCCTCATCATGGTGGCCTTCGATTGAGTCCCTATTTGCCTTGTCCTTCGATTGGCTCTGACACTAACCAACTATACCAATCGAAAGACTTCAACCTGGCCAGTCGAAGCTTGATCGAAGGGGGGGGGGGGGGGGGAAGTGCTCAATCGAAACTCCTTGTCCAGATGTCAATCGAAAGATATCCTGTTCAGATACCAATTTAAGGGCCTTATTAAAATGCTAATAAAAAGACCTTGTACCAAGGCCAATCGAAGACTCCTTTCCAAATGCCAATCGAAGGAACCTTATCCCAATGCCAATCGGAGACTCCTTCTTTATCTTCAAAATTTTTATTTTTTCTTTAATCAAGTGTTTGTAATCACCTATGTAAGAGAAAAATCTTGGAAAAATATGAGAGGGTAAATTTTGGGGTACAACACCATGTTAAGGATACCAATTGGTTTCTTTGTCTTCTTCTTCTTCTGGTTGGTGACAAGCGCCTTCAGTTCTTCTTGTCCCTTGGCTAAGTTTAGGAACACTTGTTGGAATTGAGCATTCTAAGCCTGGAGTTCTTTGATTGTCTGTTCGAGAGCCATTTCTGCTGAAATAAACAACAAGAAAATGAGAAACCTATCTTGGGAACCTGTTATGTAATGATATGTATGACTTGTAGATGCATATGAAATGTTTTCAAGGACCTTGAGGGATTTAGTTTGACAAATTTAGAAATGGAATTTGGTTGCAGCTTTGTCTGAAGAACTTTGAGTTTTCATCTTTGAACGTCCTTCTACAAGAATCAAGCTCACTATATCAAGTGAGTTATAGCCTTTAACTCAAGAAAATGTACTTTGATCTTGACGACATCTGGCTAGAGGAAAATAAATCCTCTTTCCCCTTGATAGAAATTTGTATTATAATAATCCTGCAAATATCGCACCATAAATCCCTAAGATCCTTGAAATAGTTAGTAAAAATGCTATATTATGATGATATGATGTTATGATGTTATGTTCATAGTAGCAAACACAAATAAGTCACACAAGAGCCTTAGGTTTAAAGGCTTGCATGGAGTCCATAGGTAGATTTCCTTCCCTATTGAAGTTAAGTTGGCTCAACCTGTCCTAAAATAGTAACCAGGTTCTAGGATCCCATATCATCGATTTTTTCTCGCATGCTTTATTTTAGCACGACAACTGGCTTGCCACCAAAACATCCCGAAAGTTGAATCTCAATAAGCATATTTTCGAGTATCAACCAACCTTGGACTGAACCAAAGTCGGCTATCTAACTACTTTCTAATGACCAAGATGGATCAATTAAGGTTCTAAAAGTAAGTCAGTTTTAAAGACACCACGCGAAAGCCTAATGTTATCCTTCATTGACTCAAGGAACATCAGTACAAACCAAAGTGTCACACTAACTGTAGCTATCATGTTAACCATATCGGTCTACGTCGTACAGTCTTGATGATCTATAGGTACTTACCTAAGGAATCCCTAGATCTGGGTGTATGATCTTTTACAAGCAACAATACCCAAACAAGCCCTTAAAGTAAAGAAAATAATTCAAACAATTAAATCAAGTAAAAGTGATCTAAACTCTAAGGTAACCCCTCTTTCTTAAGTAGTCTCCCCAGCAGAGTCGCAAGTTCTGTAATATGGTGGGAGAACTGACTTTGGTTTTTATCCAAATATGTCGATAGTAAGAGTCGTCACTGACTTTTCTTTTATCCAATATTTAGGAAAGGTGAAAAGAACAGGAAATTCTTTGATAGATTTTGAGTTCGGGGGTATGTTAAGAAAAGGGAAGGTGTTAGCACCCTTTTCATCTGTAGTTATCTATGAGCTCTTAATTGCTTAGCTCACTTTAAACTTGCTTTGTATGTGTTTGTGTGTGTGTGTGTGTGTATGTGTGTGTATGTGTGTGTGTGTGTGTGTATGTGTGTGTGTGTGTGTGTGTGTGTGTGTGTGTGTGTGTGTGTGTGTGTGTGTGATTTATTTGAAAATATTTTGAAATGCCAATGTAAGGTAGACTTTATATAATTCTTGTATCAGTCCTCAAGAATGTATACAAAGTGTTTTTGAAAATATTTGTTTGAAAGTGATGTGTAAAAATTTATTGAGTTATGAGCAAGCATTCAAGAGTTATTACCCACTAATAAGGTCTTTCTTGTTATTTTCCTTCTCCTTTGGAGATAACATTACCCATACCATTAGTTGGTAGGTAATCCTATCTATTGGATGTGAAGGGACAAGCGTAGGATCATTTTATGGTCATCCAAGGAAACATGTAAGGATACTTTAGCAATTGTATTGAATGGACCATCATTATTTACTCGTAGGGTCATCGAAGGGACTAGATCATTTTGTAGGCAACTCAAAGGGTCATAGAGGGATTATGATCTTTATTCGAAAGGGACATCATGATTTGATCGAGGGTCTTTTGCTAAAGTATCCCCGACGTGACCATGTATCGTAAGGCAACAAGAGAGGTTATCCTAGAGGTGCAAGTGTGAAGAGTGTTTGCTTTTAGTTATTTTTATCTTGAGAATTCGGGTTTTCTAAATTGTTTTTAGTCTTGCCATACAAACCCTAGTTACTAGCAATTAAATATGTGCAGAAAATACAGTGCGGAATGTAAAGTGCAGACATTAAAGCTAATCTATTATATCCAGTGAGCAATTAAATAATATGAAAAAAATGAGAGAAAAGATAAATCTACATCATTACAATTAAGAACACTACCTATACACTTGATCTATGAATTTAAATAGCAAAATAAAAATAAGGATTTTTTTTTAAAAAATGGTTAAAAGACCTAAAGTTCTAAGAGTTAATTTTTTTTGGTATTTTATAGAAAATAATTTAAGTGATAATAATTAATAAAACCTAAACTCTAATTGATTTTAACTTTTAATAAAAAAGTTTGATTAATTAATTAATTTAGTAAATAAAAATATATAAGAAAAATTTAATTACTAACTAAAATCCTAATCCTAATTTATTAGTATTAAGAAAAAAGGTTAGGTTAGTTAATGATTTATTAATTAAAAATAATTAGGGTTAAAAAAGAAAAAAAAGGAAATTAGGTTAGAAAAAATAGGGTAAAAGAATTTGCATGGGGTGGGTGTTGAACCCACGCCCCTAAAGTCATAGGCGCGCTTCCTCGCCACTTAGTCGTCGTGTTGATTATGATAGAAAATAGGAATTGATCAATATATAGTATAAGCCAACGCTTTAGTTTGAAAAATAGCAAAAAAATATTGCAAGACGCAGGGATCGAAGCCACACCCTTCACGTTACATGCCTCTATCTCAACCAACTGTGTTGCGCTTGAATTCTGTTATAAAACACAAACCAATAAATATATAATAAACAAGTGAACCAGGGAAGTGATGGAGCCCTAGCTCCGGTCGTCTTCTCCGGTGAGGTCAAATATCACCTGAAAAAATAACACGAGTTAGAAATTAAGAGGGACCCTATCCCCCTAATTCGACCCTTGCGAATCCAAAGGTGGCATTCTTCTTGGATAATTCAACTTGTACAGTGAGATACGATCAAAATAAAGCAACACGGTGCAATAGTGGTGATTGTGTATTCTGGCATCATGGGCCTCACGCAGGGGATAAAACATGTGCTATTTTGTCTCAGGAATACATTGAAGCTATTAGTTTAAATCAAACCATCATAAATATTGAAGTATGAATATCATAATATATGAAAAACCAGTGATGTTTTGAATGCATGTTTTAGGCACATTTGATCATCAAGAATGATTGGAACTTACTCTATGATACCCCAGGGATTGATTTGAATGGTTACCTAGCCTTTAGGATGGCTAAAAACCGGAATTCGAGTTCAAACCTTTCCTTGCAAATTTTCAATCTCAAAACCTTGTTTCTTGGGCAACCTCACATTTTCCTTTTGGTCTGAAAATGTAGTGTACTTATAGGAGAAAAGATTAGGTTAAGTGGTGGGCTTGGACATCATATGAAATCATATCTTTGATTGTCTGAAAATAAGTTAAAATATTACAAAACCAATGAAGATTTGATTCACAAATAAGTCTACACGGTTTGTAGCATGACCTTGGGCCTCCAAAAGATAGGCCCATTAGCCCAAAAATTCAAATTTGCTCAATTTGGATTTCATGCAAATTCAAATTTATCCAACTTGCACTAATCATAACTCACTCAATTTTTGTCATATCAAAGTGATCTTGACTTTTTGGAAAGCTTAATATGTCTCCTACAACTTTCATTTGGGTCATTTTTTCATTTGAAGCTTTTATCTTGATGTAAAGTGCTTTGACAAAAAGTGTCTTTTTGTTGACTTTTAAAATGAGTTGTAATGTTTATGCTCATATCTCTCAAATGAAGCATTTTTGGCCTTGATTTTAGAGAGACAAAAATGTAGATAATTGAGTTTCCTTCAAGATAGGCTTTGGTTGAGGAATATCTGATGAAGTATGTGAAAGTTATGCTTGGTCAAAGTTTAGTTGACTTCTCCTTAAGAAAACTGTAATTTAGTAACTTTTGACTTTTGATAAACCTTGAGTTTTCTTGATGAATCATGATAAACTCTTGATTAAATGGTGAATGTGATTTAAAATATTAATGTTGACCAAAAATCTTTTAGGTTGGCTATAAATTGTTTAAAGTTGACTTTTTGCCCAATACAATTAATTTTCAATCATCTGACTAATTAACTGAGCAAACTTGTGCTGCAAGGCTTGAAACTTGGTATGAGGATTATTTGAAGTATATGAGAAACCATGAAATCCGCTTGAGGAATTAGAAGTCCAATTTCCTTTTAGAAAAGTAAAACCCTAGTTGTAGGTCACTGCTTAGAAGGAAAGTTTGTTTGGTCAACCCTTGAATAGTCTTGAGCAATTGAGAACCCTAGGAGCATGAGGAGGTATTTTGAATTAATTTGTCTTGAAAAATGGGAGGGAAAATTTTGGGGTATAACAAACACAGTTTCCTTCACATCTTCATCTTTTGGTGGACCGGGTAGAGAGTAACCTAGTTGACACTGAGACATCACAGGTTGTAGTTGATCCCTCCTTTTGTACCCATGAGAGGCACATTCGAGAGCTCACCACAACTGAAAATGATTTCACCAATTTAATCATTGCTGAACCATCTGATATCATGAGAAGTGAGCGCCATAATTCTTTTATGCCACTTGAGGGTTTGTTCGCTGTCAACAAAAGGTCCAATTACATGCAAGTGAGCCATGTACCACTTGTATAAGAGAGGCATGCAACATATGATAGTTCCTCCTTTCCCGAACCTTGAATTAATAGAAAGGTATGTGTCATCAAGGAGTGTAGGTGCTTGATTTATGATCACAAAAATAGTGACTATTTCTGCAGCAATAAAATCCTCTTGGCTGGAGAACAAGACAACTCCATAAAATAAAAGAGCTAGAAAGGTGTTGAAGGCATCCAAACTCTGATTGTGGGAAAACACTTTGGCTTTATCCATCAAGAATTGAAAATTGAAACCCAAGGTACCATCCTTCTTAGGATCCCAGTTATCTTTTACTTCTTTTAAGGTTAAATGCAAAGCTTCGGCAATCAAGTGTAGCTTTTGGGGTTCCTTGTAAAATGACAAAAGGAATGTGATTCTTGACTTTGAATCCTAATATGTTAGCATATTCTTCCAATGTAAGGGCCATCTGATAATCTTGAAATGTAAAACACCTTAGAGGAGGGTGTTTTACCCTAAAATTTTCCCTCCCATTTTGTTCATGGCATGCTCATTAAGGTCCCCAATTGCTCAAGGTTGACCAAGAATTGATCAAATAAATTCTCCTCCTAAGCAGGGGCCTTTCAACTAATTTCACTTTTCACCAAGATGTGTGAGTTCCAGAGCTTAAAAAGATTTTCATGGCACCATATAGGCCTTAGCATAATGGCATAGCTGAAAGAAAGAAAAGAAGTGTGCATGACAAAGTGTAGATCGAAGGCTGAAGATATGCCTACGGGTTTTTGGGTCGAAACAGCTTCTACAACAATATGCAGGTTAATTTGAGGGATCGAAGGAAGGCCACTTCGAAAGAAAATGTGAGGAGGCTTTTAAGAAGTCTTCTATTGGAAGATCTAATAATGAGCTTCAAAGGGTTTGTTTTCGAACAACTGAGATATAAGCCATTCAAAACATCCAAGGAAGGCTGGATCGAAAGAAAGCGTGAGGAGGCTTTTTCTAAAATCTTTGATTGGAAGAGCTGGTAAAGGCATCGAAGGGTGTTGTTTTCGAATCATGGGAACATAAGCTATTCAAAGCACTACAAGACAAGACTTTCGATTGACACGTTTGTTCGATGGCCACTTTAAAAAGAAGAATATTTTGGAATAAAAAAGATTTTACTTTATCCAAAGAAACATGGGGAAGGCTAATGATTCGAAAGACATGCAGCCTTCAAATATGGCATGATCGAAGGACAGCTAGAAATGAGTCACCCAGATATGAGTCATCTTGTAGTTTTAGGATCAATATGCCTCAGGCATGTGCCTGAACTTACAAGGGAGTTCGGGTGATCGAAGGTACCCGTAGGTTATCCTTCGATTGGTGCAATACAAGCTGTATTCACCAATCAAAGGTGAAATAAGGGTCAATAAGGATGGCTTTGTAAACGAAAAACAAAAGTTAGGATGGGAGTCAAAACTGTGCTCAAAGGAGGTGAGCATAAGGAAACTCCAAGAAAAGGAAATCGAAGAGAATAAGAATGGAGTTCGACTAGGAGAATTTTCCAGGTCAAACAATCAATGTAGATGGACTCAATCGAAGGAGCCACGAGGATGAAATCTTGAGCAAATCAAATTGAAGCCCAAAGCCATGGAAATGAGCAATTCAGAGCCAATCGAAGAACAAGACTTGAGGCCATTCGAAGGAGTCAAGATGAGAAACCTGTCCAGGTTCATTCAAAACCCAAAAGGGTAGAAAATCATCAACAAGGCAATCTTTTAAGGCTTTCGATTTTTCCTTCAAATCCTGGTTAATGGATGATTCTTGCCATTTCCATTCACCACTGACCCATATAAATACAAAGTTAAAAGCACAAGCAAAGGCCAAACACAAAAACATTGCGACCAGAAACACACACTTTGGCCAGACAGTAAAACCTTTTGCTAGACATCCACACAATCAGCCAGACGAAACATTGCCTCCACAAATAACACATTGCCTATTGAAGCTGCACACACATTGCCTTAGAAAGCCATACAAAAAATCTCAAAATATTCACAAAGTGATCCAAAATCAAAGTAACCTTTCCAGGCCTCTTCAATCTAAAACAAGCGCTCCACTCACTCCCGGAAGGTTCCAGGAGACGTTTCCAAGCACTAGGCAGGTCCAACGCACGAAAGATTATCACTCACACAATATCTCCGTAGGTAATTTGCTTTCAATCTCAAACTAGCTAAGTATGTAGTTTTAAATTCATATTAATCATACATTCATGTTATGCTGATGTTTGTGATTGTTTCCATGTGTTACATACAAGTTTAAGTGCATGGATGAGATCATGCCATTGCTAGTGCATAATCTGTATCTTCCTTTGAATCTCATGATTTATGATGTTTCAAGATGAAATAGCTTTCGATTCAGACTCAGGGGATTAGAACTAGGATGATGCAGCCACATGATGTCGAATCCAAGACTAGATTCGACCCAAGTCTGGGATTTTGTGTTTTTTTTCTAACGAATTTCTTGCAGATCTAGTGTTCCCAGATCGAAGGAGTATATCATGCACCATCATTCCCCTGCTGCCAGATGTTGTCCAATCCAGATCCAGTGCCCCCAAATGTGCAGTCCATCATGCACCTTCGACCAGCTTCTTCATTGGATCGAAAGGCAGCTCTAGGCCTCTTTTTGATCCGGGCCTACATTCTACAATTTGCACCCTTTCTTTTTTACTACTTGGTCTATTTATTTTGATTTTTTCATTATTTTATTTCTTCTAGTTTTAATCAACATTAAAATCAAAAATCATAAAAAACATTAGGCTTAATGTTTTCTTTTAAATTAAATTTTGTTAATTAATTAATTATTTTAACATTTTCTTTAATTTAAAACTAAATAGAATTAGGATTTTAATTAAATCATTTTCCCAAAAAAAAAACAAATAAAAATATTTCCTTTCACTTAGGATTTAGACGTTATTTTCAATTCACGCGTATTTATTTACTGTCGCACTTCTTCATATTATTGTAACTGCTTACTAGTTCGTAATAGTTTAATCTAAGACTTTTACTTTATTTCTTTATTTTCTTCCCCATTTTGGACTTGTAAATTCCCCCTCCCTGAAGCCTTGTAATAGAGTAGATTTAAATTTCCGCATTTTTGTTTCCTGTATATATATTAATTGTTAGATGTATGCCTAATAGGATTGCATGATAAGACTAAAAGTGAATGCTAGCATACCTAACATCAAGATAAATAACTGAAACCCAATACAATTGCACATGCGCACCTTTAGGATACTCCCACTTTAGTTGCCTTCGGAAAATAGTCACAACTCTCGAAACGTGAAAGAATTTAGTGGCTACCCTCCGATTTAAAGATCACAAATCCCTTGATGACCCTCTCGACGTTGCCTCGATAAAGTGATCTTAAAACTCTTGGGTAGTTACTAAGGTTTCTTTCCCAGTTGCCTTTGTGACTATAAATGTCCCTTGGAATGTCCCTCATACATCCAATGATAAGGCTACCTACTCACTAATAGTAGGATAGCACTGTCTAAAGCAAAAGAGGTAAAGAACGACCCTTTAGAGTAAAGTAGATAGTTCTTAGATGCTTGCTCAAAAACCAATTTTTACACTTACACAAAATAACTTTCAAAAACATTTTCAAATGCTTTATCAACACTCTTGAGGATTGATACAAGAGTTATCATAAAGAAAATCTCCACACTAAGGCACTTACAAAAATACTTTTCAAAACACACAAAGCACAAGGTATTTCAAAATGAGATAAGCATCTAAGAGCCCGTAGGTAATTACAGATGTAAAGGGCCCTAACACCTTCCCTTTCCATAATCTACCCCCTTACTCAGAAATAATCTCGAAAGGTCTTTTTCTTTTCTTTTCACCATTTCCTTTGTTGGATAAAAAAATTCGGTGGCGACTATTTCTTACCGCAACATTTGCAAACACAAACGCAAAACCAGTATAACAATTGGTTCTGCCACCGTATCACAGAATTGGCGACTCTGTTGGGGAACAAATAAAAAGTGGGGTTACCTTAGAGATAGATCATTTTAAATTGATTTCCTTGTATGCTTTTCTTGCTTTACTTTAAGGGTTTTGTTTGGGTTTACTTGTAAAGATCCTACACCCGGATCTAGGACACCTTTTAGGTAAGTAGCAATAGATCGTGGGAATTGTGTGGGATATACCAACACGGTTGAAACAATAGCTATTTTGGTGTGACACATTTGTTGGTATCGGTAGCCCTTGAGTAGTCAAGGAGAATACGGGGCCGCTGTTTGGTGTCACGAAGCACGAACTGACCTTAAAACCTTTAATTGAACAACTTGGCCATTAGGAAGTAGTGAGATAGCCGGCTTTGGTGTAGTCCGAAGTTGGTTGATACTCGATACTACGCTCATTAAGATCGGACTTCCGGGATATTTCGGCCGCTAATAAAGAGGCTTGTGCTGAAACAATGCCCGGTGAAGAAAGATCAGTGATATTGAGATTACCTAGAACCCGATTATTTTCTAGGACAGGTTGAACCAACTATACTACAAGAGGGTACTTACCTATGGAATCCATGCAAGCCTAAAACTAATGATTTGTTTGTGTCCTTTTTTATATTTGTTTGTACATAACATCATAACATCATAACATGGCATGTCACACTAACCATTTCAAGGACTTTTAGGACTTATCTTTGTGTTTATTTTGTAGGAGATGGCTCCCACTCGCAGAAATACTATCCAAGTCAACCTCGTAAGGGTGCCTCCTCAACTCAAACAGTTGGCATCAAGGGTTTCTGAGAATTCTCCATTCACCAAAATACATGGTCGACTCCTCAATTTGGTCACCTCAAGCCTTGATGAAGACATGGTGAAAGTTCTCTTTCAGTTCTTTGACCCTTTACATCATTGCTTTACATTTCCTGATTACCAGTTGGTGCCTACCATGGAAGAGTTTTCTCAATTATTGGGAGTGCCTATTCTCAATAAATTACCTTTAAACGGTATGGAAAGTGACCCAAAGCCTAAGGAGATCGCTCAAGCCCTGCATTTACAACGGTCCGACATTGTGACAACTTGGGAAACAAGAAGCGATGTCAAAGGTTTTCTAGCCAAGTTTTTGTTTGAGAAAGCTCACTATTTTTGGGATAATTTGGATATACAAGCCTTTTAAGAGGTGTTGGACCTTCTCATCTATGGGATGGTACTATTCCCTAATCCAGACAAACTCGTAGACGTGAATGCGGTCAAAGTTTTCATGTCTCGTAACCCGGTACCTACTTTACTTGGAGACATTTTGCACTCTTTTCACACTCGCATCGTAAAGAGAAGAGGAACCCTTATATGTTACACTCCTATATTGGATAGGTGGTTTATTTCACACCTACCTCGACTTGTGTTAAAGAATGGGCAAGGCATGAGGTGATCTAATAGGTTGATGTCCCTCACGCATTCGGATATTCACTGGTGCCCTCGACCCGTGGAAGACGTTACCATCATTGATTGCTGTGGGGAATTCCCTAATTTCCCTCTCCTAGGAATTAGGGGAGGAATAACTTATAACCCTTGTTTGGCATTGCGACAATTTGGGTATGCTAGGAGGGATGGTCCTCATGATGCACTGGTTCAAGGAATTGCATTCGACTATGAGAACGATGTCCAAGGGTACCGTCAGAAGTTCATTTAAGCTTGGGGCATGGTGAACAAAGTGGATAGTAAGACATTGGGGCATAAGAACTCCATCCCTTTGGAGCCTTATCTTAAACGGGTGCGAGAACACGCTCAAAATATCGTGATGCCTTACCCGAACATCCTACCTATCATAATGGAACCTATTGCCGAGACAGATGTACCTCATACTATTCTTCATCCTGACATGCCAACTACTCTCGAGGAGTTGCAAAAAACTTGGATTCAACTCAAAGAGGAACGTGACACCTTTGAAACCCAGTTCTACGCAAGCGAGAAGAAGGTTTTGGAGCTTACAAGACAACTGCATGAAGAACAGAGTTTGAATGCCTATATTGCACCAAAGAGGATGTGCTCATGGGATGCCTGAGTCCTGTTTGATTTAGGAGTTTTGTTTTATCTTTGTTTCTTCCATTTTAAGCCCAAGGGGCATCATTGTAACCATTAAACTTATAAATGCAATTAATGTTTGTTCTCTCTTTGGATAAGCAAATTTAAATCTTAAAACTCCTTGAAAACATTGCATAAACATTATCATGCATATCATTACATTAAGCAGACATTTCAAAACATGTTTCTTATCTTTTCGCTGTTTATTTCAACAAAAAGAAATGGCTCTTGAATAGAAAATTAAGGATCTTCAAGCTGAAAACGCTCAATTCCAACAAATGTTCCTTAGTTTGGCTAAGGGACAAGAAGATCTGAAAGATGTCATCATCAAAGAGAAGGCAAAGAAGGAAAAGAAACCAGCTGATGTCTTGAATATGGGAAGAAGGTTTAGAGGACCGGTCAAGTGAGATCTAGATTTCGCAACCCCGTCAAATGAGGGGGACAATCAAGAAGAGAAGCCAACAAAAGAAAACAATAATCCAGGGACTGATGAGGAAGAGGATGACTACTCTGAGGAACAATATCCTCCTGCTGAAGATAAATATAAACAGCTGGAGTATCGTCTCAATGCTATGGAGATTCAGAGGGTATCCGGTCTGGAGTTTGAAGAGTTAGGACTGGTCTCAGGGGTGGTCATCCCGTAGAAATTCAAAGTCCCCGTATTTTCTAAGTATAACGGTGTCTCCTGTCCTAAGCTGCACTTAAAGTCATATGTCAGGATGATTCAACCCCACACTACTGATAGGAATCGGTGGGTACATTTCTTCTAGGAAAGTTTGTCAGGGATGCAGTTGGAATGGTTTTATCAGCTGGAGGGAACCAACATTTGTGATTTGCAAAACCTGAGATAAGGCCATGTTGATCAGGGTGAACTGTCTTCTGGGCGCATCTAGTTTGCGCTTATTGTTTCATTGTTGATTTTATGCGGGATTGGAGATTATAACATCCCCTACCATCAGACGACTTTCAGTTTTTCTTTGATTTCTCTGGCCATGAGCAACACTGACCTCCTTCTTCCCAGAGAATGGTTTTTTTACTGTACTGGAGGATGCATCTCTCTGGATCTTACCACTCTTGATACCAGCTTCCACTCTCTCACCAGTCAATATCAGCTCAGTAAACCCAGCTGAAGAGCTTCCAATCAAATGGTTGAAAACTGGATCAGACAGAGGAGGATGGACTCTTCCCGCAAGATCTCTCCACTTCTGGGCATAATCTATGAAACCCTCGCCGGAACCCATAGACATACTTTGCAATTGTGTACGAGTTGGAGAAAGGTCAGCATTATATTTGTACTTCTTGTAAAAAGCAACAACCAGGTCTTCCCAATTATGAATGTTGGTTCCCTGCAGCTGATGCCCCACATTGCGAATGGCCAGGGAACAGTCAAGACGTTCAAGATAACCGAGGGCACATGTACTTTATTAACATAGATCTGGCACTTGTGATAAGTTCGTGAATGCTAATAACAATCTGCTTCCATAGTATACCAATAGTATCCTGCTGATAAGATCTTTTTAGCCATTGCGTGCCCACTAGAATGGGTGCCAAAGGTGCCTTCGTGCAAATCTTCCATAATCCTCTCTGCTTCACTCTTGTCTACACACCGAAGAAAAGTAGAATCATAGTTGCGCTTATAAAGGATTCTTTTACTGAAGAAGAACTTGACAGAGAACCTTCTTAGGAACTTCTTATGTTGACGAAATCTCCCATGGTATACTCTTGGGTTTCAAGGTATCTTTTGACTTCATGGAACCAAGGTTTGTCCATTACCTCTTCAGTATCAACCTCATGATAATATGCTGGTTTGCCCATTCTCTCAATGGTGATCTGAGGAGCTTCATTATCCCACCTGACCTTGAACATGGATGACATAGTAGCTAGCGCGTCCGCTAGTTGATTTTCCTCTCGTGGAAAATGCTCAAAGGTAACTTCTTCAAAGTGTGGAATTATTGTCAACACATGCACTCGATAAGGGATGAGATTAGGATGCTTCGTGTCCCATTCTCCTTTGATTTGACTGATTACTAGGGCCGAGTATCCAAATACACTCAAGAATTTGATCCTCAAGTTGATAGCAGCTTTGAGACCCATAATACATGCTTCATATTCAGCCATATTGTTGGTACAATTGAAACATAGCTTGGCAGTGAAAGGAGTATGACAGCCTTCGGGAGAAATGATCACAACACCGATTCCATTTCCAAGTGAGTTGGAAGCTCCGCCAAAAACTATAGTCCATCGGAATCCTTTTTCAGGTCCTTCATCAGGTCCAGGTTCTTCACAATCGATCACTAACATGATGTTCTCATTTGGAACTCAAAATTCATGGATTGGTAGTCGTCCACGGCCTGATGAGCCAAATGATCAACTAATATACTTCCCTTAATTACTTTCTGGGTTTTGTACTGAATATCATATTCGGTCAGGATCATTTGCCATCTTGCTATTCTTTGGGAGAGAGCGGGCTTCTCAAAGATGTATTTGATAAGATCCATTTTAGATATCAACAAGGTAGTGTGAATCAACATATATTGTCTTAGTCGGCGAGCAGCCCATGCTAAAGCGCAACAAGTTTTCTCGAGAAGTGAGTATCTTGTTTCACAGTTGGTAAACTTTTTGCTAAGGTAGTGTATTGCATGCTCTATTCGACCAGACTCGTCATATTTCCCCAACACACACCCGATTGAGTTCTCTAATATTGTTAAGTACATTGTTGCACCCCAAAATTTTCCCTTTCATTTCTCAAGGAATCACCCTGGATCCTCAAGTTTTCTCTCATCCAATTCCAGGCCTTGAATTATCAATTTCTCAAAGCAGACCATTCACAAGCGCAAAATGGTCATTTGCTAGCAGAGAAGTCCAACCTTGACTTTTTGATCAAAATTAAATCTCAAAAATCATATTTCATCAAGACATGTTGGAATATGATGTTTGCTTCATCAAGAGTTTCAAAAGACAAATTTTATTTTGGAAGAATCAAATTCTAAAAACTTAGAAATTTTTCTAAGTATTTAAGAAATATGAAAATTTCAGAACTTCTGAGCCAGTGCTCACATTCAGCAAATTCTGGATATTCTCAAGACAGAGTTTGGTCAGAACTTCTGGGCCAGTGTTCATAAAGGTTCAGTTAGAGTTTGCAAGGTTAAAGCAAAGGAGGTAACAAAACATGCTGTAAGTATACTGGAAGTTCTGAAGGATCCCTCAGAACATGCTGGAGTCAGGAGATAAGAGGATTAGAAGATGAAATGCTACGCTGAAGCAGAACTTCTAATCCAGGGTCAAGCAAGGATGCAGAGTTTCACATGGGAACTCATTTAATGCTCACAACCGCCTCTGGGTCTTTATCCAAGGGACTTTCGCCACGTGTACCCCTACTGTGTTGGGAAGAAAAACTTATGTGCAAAAGTATGCTAGACCCACGTGCTGTTTCTACTTTTCCTTAATTCGCGCTGCCAAATCCAGCTGAGGCGCTGTTAACCATCCAACTTGAATGCATTGAACCCCCACTTGTTCAAGCTTACTTTAAGAGTAAGTTAGCATCTAGCATATGATGCTGGCACCACTTGACATCTCCATACTGCAAAAGCTTTGCCTATAAATAGAACACCATTGGCCACTTAGAAAAGGCCAGAAATATTTATGAAAGAGACGAGAGAATTGAGAAAGAAGGCTTTAACCAATGCAAAATTTCCAAGAACCCAAGAAACTATAAACACAAAATACCAAAATCTTAGCATTGATTCCTTATATTCAAACACCATTTTTCCTCAAGTGTTTTTTACTAAATCCATCCACGTAGCTGCTGATTCATACATTAGAAGCTACTTTAACTTCAGTATTCCTATTTCCATACATTCTCCATTCACTCCCACCTCCAAGGAGTCAGAATATCACCCCTTGGCTGTTCCAGAAGTTGCAAAATTCCATCCTGCTGAGTACGTGAAGAAGTTGCTCAGAACATCTCCAGAATTCAAGATCAATCTCCAGTTCATAGAATCCTTTCCAGCTGCAAGGTAAGTTTTCTGCTGACTCTCATCATAATTGATTAAGCATTGTCAGATTTTGCATATTTAGCACAATGTAGATATTCTGATCCTGATGATATACGTATTCTGAAAATTCATGTAATCTTCCTGCTTAAGTAGAAGGAATCCCAGTTCAGAATTTCATAAAGAAATTAGGACTCAGAATTAGAATTAACAAATACATGTTGCTTCTGATTTGTGCTTCTGATATTTCATGAAATTTGTCATAACTGTTCTGTGTGCAACTTCTGTTCTGTTAAGAAATAACTAAGTTGCATGTGTTCTGCTTGGCAAGGAAAGGGGAAAAGTTCTGGCAATTGCATCAGAACTTCTGAAAACTTATGAGTTCTCAAAAGATCCAGAACTTCTGAACTTCCATATTTTGGCTAACATGTTTCTGTTTGTGCAACAAGTTAGAGTCAGAACTTCTGATCTCTTCTACTCTCATGCATTTGCGCTGATTATGTTTTATTTCTTTTTTATTTATTTATTTTTGCCATCGTATTATATTTTATTATTAATCAAAAAACACCAAAAATATTTTATATTTGCATGTTATATTTTCTTTTAACATAAAAAGACAAAAATTATTTTCATAAACAAAAGTTATTTTTTCTTTTTAAACAGACAAACATTTTACATATCCTGTACATTCTTATCTATCTCAATATGATTGTAATAGTAACCTAGAATTTTAACTTGCAACCCCCATTCATAAATGTGTACCCCCATCCCCTTAAATATTGTAATAGCGAAGGACTTTACATTTCCGCACTGTTATAGCTTTTAATATATGCTAGTAATTAGGGTGTATATGACAAGATATGAGAATTGACAAATAGATCACCCTAATCAAGACAAATTATGCATGTAATCAAATACACTCGCACACTTACACCCCTAGGGTAATTCCACTTGTTGCCTTACAAAAATGGCCATGTTATGCATGTGGGATATCTTAGCACAAACGAGTCAAAAAATACAAAGATCATAGTCCCTCGATGACGCTATCAAAAGTTGCCTTTCAAAATGATCTTAGTCCCTAAAGAAAAAGTGCTAAGTCATCTCACAACATTTCTATCATGGTGATACGATGACCCAACGCTCGTTCCTTCACATCCAACGATGGGGATTCTTATCAAATCAATGGTAAGATAGCAACGTCTAAAGGAGGAGGAAAAACACATATAAGACCTTTTGAGTAGGTAGATTACTTTTAGTTACTTGCTCACTCTCAAAAACAAATATTCTTGCTATTTTCAAAATAATCACATACACTTTCCAAACATCTTTCCAAACTTGAAACATTTTCAAAATCTCAACACTTTGTATAAGTTCTTACGAACGAGAACTGTTACAAAGTTTGCCTAAACGATGGCACCTTTTCAAAATACTTTCAAAACCACACAAAGCACATTTTCAAACAAAAGCAAGTTATCTAGCAAGTAACTAAGAGCCCATAGAAAACCATGGATGGAAAGGGTGCTAATACCTTCCCTTTTCATAATCTACCCCCCGAACTCAAGAAAACATCTCTAAAGGTCTTTCCTGTGCTTTTTCACCTTTCCTTTTTGGATAAAAGAAAAGTCGGTGGCGACTCTTGCTAAACTGCAACATTTGCGAACACAAAACACAAAAAATCTCAAGTCAGTTCTCCAACCGTATCACAGAACTGGCGACTCTGCTAGGGAAATTACTTAAAAGTGGGGTTACCTTAGGGCTAGATCACCTTTACTTGCTTACATTGCTTGATTTGTTTGCTTTACATTTTTTTGGTTCCTTGTTTGGGTATGTTTTAAAATCCTACACCCGGATTTGGGGACACCTTTTAGGTAAGTAGAAATAAACTGTGAGGGAACTGTGTGGGGTATACCGACACGGTTAAAGCAATAGCTACATTGATGTGGAACTTTGGTTGGTATCGGTAACCCTTGAGTCAGTCAAGGAGAGTACGAGGCCTCCGCATGGTGTCGTGAAGCATCAACTGACCTTAGAACCTTACTTGACCAACTTGGACATTAGGAAGTAGCGAGATAACCGGCTTTGGTGCAGTCTGAAGTTGGTTGATACTCGATGCTACACTCATTGAGGTTTGACTCTTGAGTTTTGTTTGGTTTCGAGTCAATCGCATATTGAACGAAACATGGGGGAAAGATCAGTGATATTGAGATCCCTCAGAACCCGGTTACTATTAACTATGACAGGTTGAGCCAACTAAACTTCAAGAGGGTACTTACCTGATACCCCATGCAAGCCTAAAACCAAGGATTTGTGTGCTTTGTATATACACTTGTACATAACATCATAAACATCATAAGCATTATAAACATCACTAACCATTTCAAGGATTTTTGGATTTATCTTTGTTCTATTTTGTAGGACATGGCTTCCGCTCGTAGGAGCACTATCCAAGTCAGTCTTGTGAGGATACCTCCAAAACTCAAGAATTTAGTATCAAGGGTCCCTGAAGATTCTCCGTTCACCAAAAGACATGGTCCACTCCTTAGTTTAGTTACCTCAAGTATTGAAGAAGATATGGTAAAGGTGCTTGTCCAATTCTTCGACCCTTTGCATCATTGCTTCACTTTTCCTGATTACCAACTTGTGCCCATTTTAGAAGAATTTTCTCAACTCATGGGGATCCCTATTCTTGATCAGTTACCTTTCAACGGTATTGAAAGAGACCGTAAACCTGAAGAAATTGCTCGAGCTTTACATTTACAACCATCTGACATAGTAGTAAATTGGGTAACAAGGTGTGGTGGCAAAGGGTTCCTAGCAAAGTTTTTGTTGGAGAAGGCTCAAGAGTGTTGGAATACTTTGGATCTACAAGCCTTCAAGGAAGTTTTGGCTCTTCTCATCTATGGGTTGGTACTATTTCCAAATCCTGACCAATTTATAGATGTAAATACGATCAAGGTTTCCATATCTCGTAGTCTGGTGCCTACATTGCTTGGAGACATCTTGCATTCTCTTCACTCTCGCACTTTGAGGAAAAGGGGGACTTTGATGTGTTGCACTCCCCTTTTAGCTAGGTGGTTTATTTCGCACCTACCTCGATCCTGGTGAAGAATGAACAAGGTATGAGGTGGTCTAAAAGATTGATGTCACTTTCACATGTTGATATCCGTTGGTATTATCGCTCTTTGGAAGACATTACCATCATTGACCGCTGTGGATAATTCCCTAATGTCCCTCTACTTGGAATTAGGGGAGGCATTACTTACAACCCTTGTTTAGCTTTGCGAAAATTTGGATACGCTAGGAGAGATGGCCCTCATGAGGTACTCATCCAAGGAATTGCATTTAACTACGAAAGCGATACCCAAGGTTACCGTCAAAGATTTATACGAGCTTGGAGTATGGTTAACAAGGTTAATAGCAAGACGTTGGGGCGTAAGAATTCCATTGCTTTGGAACCTTATCTTAAATGGGTGAGGACTCGCGCTCAAAGTATTAAGATTCCTTATGAAGTCGTCTTACCTATTATCATGGAGCCAGTAGTTGAGGGAGACATTCCACATACGATCCTCTATCCTGATATGCCTACTTCTCTAGAAGATTTACAAAACGCTTGGATTCAGTTAAAAGGAGAATGAGACACCTTTAAAGCTAAGTTCTATGAGAGCGAGAGGAAGATATTAGAGCTTACAAGGAATCTTCATGAAGAAAGGAGCTTAAACACCTACATTGCGCCAAAGAAGATGCGCACAACTTTTCTGTCTTAGGAGTTTACCTTATGCTTATTTCCGTTGTTGTAAGCCCAAAAGGTATGCTTGTATTCAAATCAGAACTCTTTAATGCAAGATAATGTTTGTTCACTCTTTGTCTATACAAATTTAAATTCCTTAAATACTTGAAATCATTTGCATATTGCATATTCATGCATCATGACATGACAGGCTTCCGCATAACAGGTCTCCTTATCTCTCCGATGTTTATTTCAGCAAGATGGATCTAGAGAAAACTGTGACGGAACTCCAGGCCCAGAATTCTCAATTTCAGGAAGCTTTACTCTCCCTGGCCAAGGGGCAGCAAGATAAGATGGCCTTGTTGGCTGCTAAGGAAAAGCCAAAAAAGAAAGCTCTACTCAACATGGGTAAACAGTTCAAGGAGACAATCCGTCAAATTCCAATAGAGGAAGATTCATCCGAGGAGGAAGAAAACCAAATTGGTGAAGTCAAGAGTACTCAGGCCGACTGTATCAATGACCAAGAATTTGATGATGATTATTTTAATGAACAATATCCACCCGCAGACATCAAATACAAGTAGCTAGAAGATAGGTTGAAAGCGGTTGAAATCCAAGCTATTCCCAGTTTAAATTTTGACGATTTGGGCTTAATCTCTGGGGTAGTCATTCCCCACAAGTTCAAAATACCAACCTTTGCAAAATACGATGGGGTTTCTTGCCCAAAGCTCCATTTGAAGTCCTATGTGCGCAAGATACAACCGCACACTGCAAATAAAAAACTCTGGATTCACTTTTTCCAAGAGAGTCTGGCTGGAACACAACTTGAATGGTTTTATCAGTTGGATGGCTCTCGCATAAATACTTGGGAGGGTCTAGCTACTGCCTTCTACCATCAATATCAGTACAACACCGACTTGGCACCGATGAGGGTTCAATTGCAAGGTATGACCATGGGGAAGGATGAGGGATTTAAGGAATATGGGCAAAAGTGGAGAGACCTTGCTAGTAGGGTACAACCTCGCTTGACTGATAGGGAACACATTGACATGTTCATGAGCATATTATCCGGTCCTTTCTTTAATCTATTGGTTGCCTGCTATTCTTCTGGTTTCACCGAATTGATCTTAATCGGTGAAAGAGTTGAAAGTGGCATTAAAAGTGGAAAGATCTCTGTGGCATCTACTTCCACTCCCAATCCGATCAAGAAACCTTTTTCCACAAGGAAAGAAGTTAATTCCATGTATAGAGCAAAGGACCATACCAAAATGAATAAACATCTGTCTGTCAATGCTGTCTGAATCTCCAATCCGACTGCTACTCAAAGACCATCTGCAAATCATCAACATGTTGAAGCTCCAAGAAGATAGTTTACAAGGTTAGGCATGTCATTATCTCAAGCCCTTCAACATCTTCTCCGGGCCAATTTAGTGACATTGTGAGATCCTCCCGCCAACTCTAACACCTCGTCACCGAGATATAATCCGAATGCAAAGTGCGCTTACCATTCAAACAACCTCGGGCATGAGACTGATTAGTGCTGGGCTTTGAAGAATAAAATCCAGGATTTAATTGACAACAAAACTATTGAATTTTATCCTCCTCTAACGCCAAATGTAATTACCGCTCCAATGCTGAAGCACGACAAAGGTGTTAATGCTGTCGAAGACACAATTTTCATTGCCTCTGTTGAAGAATTAACTACTCCAGTGAATGTAATTAAGAACAATCTGTTGAAAGCTGGGACTTTCCCTGGCTGTGAAAAAGACTGTGTGGGCTGTATGAGACAATCCGATGGGTGTGAAGAACTGAAGAAAGGTATACAGCGCCTAATGGATAACCACGACATTCTATTTGAGAGGATCCCCACCATCAAAAATTCAATCGACAAAGCTGAAGATTTGACCATCATAACAATTTCAAAGAAACCTCTTAGGACCTCATCCAAAGGTCCTATCAGGATTTCGAACGAACCAATCATTGCTCCTCTCATAATCATTGTTGTCGGACCTGTTCCATACACCTCTAATAAAGCGGTACCATGGAATTATGGTGCCGAGGTTTATTACCATGGGGTAAAACAAGATTCTTGGATTGATGATAATGAAGCTGGTGTTACTAATATTACTGGTTCTAGTAAGGTCACAAGAACAGGAAGGGTCTTTTCCCCTGATATCTCACCACCAACCACTACCTTGGTTCCAATCTGCATAACCAACGGCAATGCTGGTGCCAGTACTAAAGGGAAAGGGAAAGAAAGTGAGTCTTCCAGGGAAGAGGCACCTGCTGAAAAGTTTTTTATGGAAGAACCATCCACTCAAGAGATGGAGGAAATTTTGAAGATCATCAAGAAAAGCGACTTCAAAATAGTAGAGCAGTTGGGGAAAATCCCTTCTAAAATATCAATGTTGTCCTTATTGCTATGTTCTGACGCCCATGCAGAAGCTTTGATTAAGTTCTTGAAAAAGGCTTATGTGCCTCAGGAAACCACAGCCGACCAATTTGAGAACTGCGTAGCAAGTCTAATAGTTGACAATGGTCTGGGGTTCTCTCACGCATATTTGACTCCCATGGGAAAGAATCACAATAAAGCTTTGCATGTTTCTATTGAATGTAAAGGGACCACTCTGGCACATGTTTTGATGGACACAGGCTCATCTTTAAATGTGTTACCTAAAGGCGCTTTAGATCGGCTAGACTGTGAAGGTTTGGTTTTGAAGCCAAGTGATATTGTTGTGAGGGAATTTGATGGGTCGAAAAGTATGGTTCATGGAGAGGTGGATCTCCCAATTAAGGATGGTTCGCAGATTTTCAACTCCACATTCTATATAATCGACATACGGTGTGCATATTATTGCTTTCTTGGGCGCCCATGGATCCATGGGGCAGGTGCGGTCACTTCTACTCTCCACTAGAAGTTAAAGTATCCGGTTCAAGGGAAGGTTGTCAGTGTTTGCAGTGAAGATGAATTTATGGTAAGCCATCTCAATTCTTTCAAGTAAGTAGAAATGGATGGCGAATTCATAGAGAATCCTTGCCAGACGTTTGAAGTTGTGGCCACCACAAAATTCTCCTCCGACACTCCAAAAGCCGACAAAGTTATTCCCAAGATGGTTTCTCTTAAGGATGTCCGTGCTATGGTATAAGAAGGAAACAATGAGATATGGGGTCAACTCCTTGACATCCCGTTCAAGGCAGACAAGTTTGGGTTAGGTTTCACCTCCAATGCTCAGAAAGAAATTAAAGGTGCTCGTACTGGAAAGCCGCCTCTCCACCTAAAAAGTCATGAAGTAAACGCTGTAGAGGACTCAGATGATGAGTGTGTTTTTGAAGACTGAATCTACCCAACAACCTAAGGGAATCTCAACAATTGGCATACAAAGGACTTTGTGCCCATCTCCTTCATTAAGGAGTAATCTACTTGTTTTTTCTTTCTAATCAATTCAAGAACTCGTTGTCTGTAATATTTTGATAATGACTTTTTAGCCAATGCCTTGCCCGGGGCACTTTGGTCCTTTTGTCAAGGGTTTTATTTATGTTAATCAAATCATATGATCATTCAGTACATTGGACCCTCTTGCATTCAAATATTTGTGTTCATTGTCTTTCTTTTCTTTCAAAAACATTTCCAAAAATAGCCATGTATCTTACATGCACACACACACTCTTACAGGTCTACATCCACTCCGAATCCCATTGCCAATAATTCTACTATTGCCGACTATGACTTTGAATGTCCTATAAACCAAGCCGAAGACGAAAGCGAGGAAGATTGTGACATGCCAGGAGAACTAGCCAGCCTTCTGTTACAAGAGGAAAAATCTATTCAACCACATGAAGAGTCACTTGAGGTTATCAATTTGGGTACTGAGTCAGATAAGAAGGAAATCAGGATCGACGCTGATTTAGAAAGCAGTGTCAAGAGCCGCTTGGTTCAGATGTTGCACGATTATATGGAAGTATTTGCTTGGTCGTATGAAGATATGCCTGGGTTAGATACCAACATCGTGGTTCATCGTCTGCCAACTAAAGAAGACTTCCCTCCAGTTAAACAAAAGGTTCGTCGCATGAGACCTGACATGTCTGAAAAGATCAAAATCGAAGTAATGAAACAGTTTGATGCAAGATTCCTAGCTGTAACATCCTATCCTTAATGGGTGGCCAATATAGTGCCGGTGCCAAAGAAATACGGAAAGGTTCGCATGTGCATAGACTATAGGGATCTGAATAGGGCAAGCCCCAAGGATGATTTCCCTCTACCACACATTGACGTCTTAGTCGATAATACTGCCCAGCATAAATTCTTCTCATTCATGGATGGCTTCTCAGGCTATAATCAAATAAAGATGGCTCCCGAAGATATGGAAAAAACTACTTTCGTTACACAATGGGGCACCTTCTGCTACAAGGTCATGTCGTTCGGATTAAAGAATGCAGGGGTAATATATCAAAGGGCAATGGTTGCTTTATTTCATGACATGATTCATCATGAGATAGAGGTATATGTGGATGATATGATTGCTAGATCACAAACCGAAGAATAACATCTTGATCACCTACACAAACTATTCGAAAGACTAAAGAAGTACGAGCTGAGGTTAAACCCTCACAAGTGCACGTTTGGAATATGCTCTGGAAAGCTTCTAGGTTTTGTTGTCAGCAATAAAGGCATTGACGTTGATCCTACCAAGATAAAAGCCATCCAAGAAATGCCAGCCCCTCATTCTGAAAAAGAAGTTAGAGGATTCTTGGGTCGTGTCAATTACATTGCCCGTTTCATATCACACTTAACTGCTACTTGTGAGCCACTCTTCAAACTCTTGAAGAAAGATCAGGTAGTCAGGTGGAACGATGAATGCCAAATTTCTTTTGACAAAATCAAGGAATACCTACAAGAACCTCCTATTCTCATGCCTCCAGTTGAAGGAAGACCTTTGATCATGTACTTGACAGTACTAGAGAATTCTATGAGGTGTGTTTTGGGCCAACATGACGAGTCTGGCCGAAAAGAGCATGTAATTTACTACCTAAGAAAAAAGTTTACCGACTGTGAAACCAGATATTCACTGGTTGAGAAAACTTGATGTGCTTTAGTGTGGGCTTCTCGCCGGCTAAGGCAGTACATATTGACTCATACCACTTTGTTGATTTCTAAGATGGATCCGATTAAGTACATCTTCAAAAAACCTACACTTTCTGGACGAATAGCCAGGTGGAAAATGATCTTGACTGAGTACGACATTCAATACACAAATCAAAAAGCCATCAAAGGAAGTGTACTAGAAGATCATTTGGCCCATCATGTTGTGGATGATTATCAGTCAATGAACTTCGACTTCCCTGACAAGAATATTATGCTGGTAACCGACTGTGTGAAACTTAGACCGTATGGCGGACCTGAACAAGGATCCCGATGGACTATGGTATTTGATGGAGCTTCCAACACCTTAGGTAACGGAATTGGTGCTATAATCATATCTCCTGAAGGTTGCCACACTCCTTTCACTTCCAGACTATGTTTCGATTGCACAAATAATATGGTTGAGTATGAAGCATGCATCATAGGTCTGGAAGTTAACATTGACTTAAGGATCAAGCATTTGGACGTGTTTGGAGATTCCTCTTTGGTGATCAGCCAAGTAAAAGGAGATTGGGACACTAAACACCCTAATCTTATCCCTTACAAGGAACTTGTGTTATCCCTGATTCTTCACTTCGAAGAGATCACTTTTGAACATTTCCCCATGGAAGAAAACAAGTTGGCTGACGCTCTGGCAACCATGTCCTCAATGTTCAAAGTCAGATGAGACAACGAAGCCTCTATGATAATAATTGAGCGATTCGATGAACCTGCATATATCTATGAGCTCGACACCGATGCGGGAAATCCATGGTACCATGAGGTAATGAGATACCTTGAAGCACAAGAGTATCCAGAGGGAGCATCTATCAATGACAGAAAGTTCTTACGAAGATTCGCAGCCAAATTCTTCCTAAGTAACGAGATATTGTACAAACGCAACCATGATTCAACTCTACTCTGATGTGTGGATAAGAGGGAGGCAGAGGAAATTATGGAAGACATGCTCAATGACCTTTTTGGTACTCACTCAAGTGGACATATGATGGCTAAGAAAATCTTAAGAGCAGGTTACTATTGGTCGACGATGGAGACCGATTGTCATCAACATTCAAGAACTTGTCACAAATGCTAAATCTACGCTGACAAGGTCTATGTACCTCCAATCCCTCTGAATGTCATGACCGCTCCATGGCCATTTGCAATGTAGGGTATTGACATGATCAGAGAGATCAAGCCCACAGCTTCCAACGGACATTGCTTCATTCTTGTTGCTATCGACTATTTCACCAAATGGGTCGAAGCCACCTCATTTTCCTCAGTCACCAAAATATGGTAGCCAGATTCATCAGACACAACCTCATCTGCCGTTATGGTATCCCCGAAAGGATCATCACCGACAATGGGACTAACCTCAATAATTCCATGATCAGGGAATTATGCGCCCAATTTAAGATCAAGCATCACAATTCTTCTCCGTATAGACCAAAAATGAATGGCGCAGTCGAAGCGACCAACAAAAATATCAAGATTGTGCAGAAAATGGTAGTGACCTATAAGGATTGGCATGAGATGTTACCATTTGCTCTACATGGCTACCGTACCTCAGCTAGAACATCAACTAGGGTAACTCCCTTCTCTCTAGTCAATGGCATGGAAGCTATTTTGCCAGTGGAAGTTCAAATTCCCTCGCTAAGGATTATGATCGAGGCCGGCCTAGGCGAAGACGAGTGGATTCAAACGAGATTGGATCAGCTGAACTTGATCGATGAAAAACGATTAGCTGCTATTTTCCATGGTCAGACGTATCAAATACGGATGATCAAGGCTTTGAACAAAAAGGTCAAACCTCAAGTATATCAAGTTGGTTACTTGGTGATAAAACGCATCATTTTACCACAAGGTGACCCCAGAGGAAAATGGACTCCCACCTATGAAGGGCGGTTTGTTGTCAAGAGAGTTTTTTCTGGCGGTGCCATGATGCTGACCACCATGGACGGTGAAGATTTCCCATATCCTATAAACGCGGACATAGTAAAAAAATACTATGCATAAGAGACTCGTTAGGTTGACACGCCTAAGCAAAATAAGGGCATCCCGGTAAACCAAAAGGTTTGGACAAAAATTAGGGATATATGCAAAAGATTGTACACCCGGGAAGTTGAAAACCCGAAAAGGCGACTTGGGCAAAAAAGGGTATCCTGGTGAACCGAAAACCCGAAAGGGCGGTTCAGGCCAAAAATTAAGGATGAAAAGCGTATGACTATGTCCCGTTAAGTCAACACAATCAATTCTATCACCAAGGTCCAAGATCAAATGGTCCAGGATCAATCTAATCAATTTTGATCAACGGCAAAGGATGTTCGAAGACATTGGGGCAATAGTACAGCTGGAAGGCAAGGAGATCATTTCACATGGCTATTTGTTTTCATTTCCAAATTTTGTCTTCCTTTTGGCGATTTCCTCTTACTAGGATTTCCGTCTCTATGTACAAAAACGTCTATTCATGGGCAAAATATCAATATAAATACGCTTTGAAGTGCAAAATTTTCTGTCTCTGTTTTGAATGCAAATTTGTCCAGAGACTAAAATTGAATGAACATATGCATATGAACATATGCATATCAACATAATTAAAACTATTTGGCACATGTGTCCTTCCAAGCAGCCGCATCAACAAAGCATCAGCATACAATAGTAGTAAGCATCTCTTTAATGTATGTGAAATAGCCCCACAGAGTTATCTCATCATCATTTTCCCCACCAAGGCGGTGACAGTAAACCTTCCCCCAACGGAGTTGCCCATAAAATCTCCTTACACAGGATAATCCCCGGCCAAAGTCTCAACCTCTCGGCAACTTTCTCCCTAGCTAAATCAATTTTACAAGATTAAAGCCTAGGAGACCTCTTCCTAAAGGGAATTCACCTCCTCAGCAGGGTTTATTTCCCCAACAGAGTTATTTCCCCAACCAAGTGCAAATTTCCCAATGTACAACAATCAAGACACCACGAATTCCCCAGCTGAGTATATACTCCTCAGCGAGTCTAAATTGCCCAAGCTGAGCCCACCTTGCCCAGCTGAGCCCATCTTCCCCAGCTGAGTATATCTTCCCCAAACCGAGGTTTTTATCCCTAGATGAGTATATCTTCTCCAACCGAGGTTTTTTTGTCCCCAGCAGAGTATATCTTCCAACCAAGATTTTATTCCCCAAGTTGAGTCCATCTTCCCCCGCTGAGTATATCTTCTCCAGCTGAACCCAAATTCCCCAGTTGAGTCCAAATTGCCCAGCTGCGTACATCTTCTCCAACCAAGGCTATTTTCTCCAAACATAATCCTTCATCCCCGGCTGAGCCCATCATCCCCAGTTGGTTGTATTCTCCCAAGCTGAGTCTACCTTACCCGACTGAGTCTATACTCTCCAGTTTTAATTTCCTTTTCAAATGACTGCTAATCACGGGGCCACAACCCCTAATCCCCAATAAAGCCTTCCACAAAGCCTTTATTATTACCAAGAAAAGCTACGAAGCCTGGATCCGACCAGATATTAGCATAATTTTCGAGTTATTACTGTATCTTGGACTCGACCAGATAATAGTTTGACTTCTTCAAATTACTGAAACCTGGACCCGACCAGATAACAGTTTGAGTTACTGAAGCCTGGACCCGACCAGATACCAGTTGATCTCATTTTTCAAAATGCTATGAAATCTGGACCAGACCAGATAATAGCCTAACTCTTCAAAGAAATAGAAGAACCTGAACTCAAATCTGACCAAGGTTTAACTTTTTTTCCCCAGTAGAGTTGTCTCTTTATCCCCAACAAAGGACTGAAAAACCTGGATCTGACCAAATATCACTCCTCATTTCCATCCTTTCAAGAAAGCTGTTGTAAAACCTGGATCCGACCAGATAGCAATCATCCTCAGAGATTCATTGTGAAGCCTGGATCTGACCAGATAACAATCACCCTCAGAGACTCGTTGTGAGACCTGGAAACCAACCAGATAACAACTAAATCCCCAATGAGTTTATTGTGAAGCCTGGACCCGACCAGATAGAAATTAACTTCATCAAAGAAATCTGCAAAGCCTGGACCCGACCAGATAACAGTTTTCAACAAGTTTATTGTGAAGCCTGGACCCGACCAGATAGCAATTAACTTCATCAAAGAAATCTGCAAAGCCTGGACCCGACCAGATAACAGTTTTCAACTAGTTCATGGTGAAGCCTGGACCCGACCAGATAACAATTGACCTCATCAAGAAATCTGTAAAGCCTGGACCCGACCTAATAACAGTTTTCAAGCAGTCTATTGTGAAGCCTAGACCCGGCCAGATAACAATTGACCTCATCAACCTCATAAATCTGCAAAGCCTGGACCCGACCAGATAATAGTTTTTAAACAGTATATTGTAAAGCCTGGACCCGACCAGATAACAATTAACCATGATTCTTGGAAAGACACTATGAAGCCTGGATTCGACCAGATAATAGTACAGCTTTGCAAAAGACCATAAAGCCTGGACCCGACCAGATGACTATTCAATTTCAAGGAATTTTCTGCGAAGCCTGGATCCGACCAGATAACAGTTAATTCATCCTTCCCTCCGGTAAATTACTGTGAAGCCTGGATCCGACCAGATAACAGTTAACCTCCGTATTCCCAACAAGTTATTGTGAAACTTGGACCCGACCAGATGACTATTCAATTTCAAGGAATTTTTTGCGAAGCCTGGATCCGACCAGATAATAGTTAACCTTCGCATCCGCAGCAAGTTATTGTGAAACCTGGACCTGACCAGATGACTATTCAATTTCAAGGAATTTTCTGCAAAGCCTGGATCCGACCATATAGTAGTTAATTCATCTCTTCTCTCAGTAAGTTTCCATGAAGCCTGGATCCGACCAGATAACAACCGACTACTTCATCCTCAGCAACTGTGAAGCCTGGATCCGACCAGATAACAACCGACTACTTCATCCTCAGCAACTGTGAAGCCTGGATCCGACCAGATAACCGTTGATATTTGTGTGATGTTCCCCAACAAAAGCATCCCTTCAATAAAATTTGAACTTATGCATATTGTTCATTCCAACAGGCAATCAGGGATTCAACCTCTGAAGATTTCCTCAGCAGTAGTCAGGGATTTATTTTCCCAGACGAAAACACACATTTCACATTCATACATCATAGCATGTACATACCAATGCATTTAGCATGATACCACATTTGATGAACATAATGCAAGCATCTGCATTTTACTAACCCCTTTTCTCACAGGTAAAACATCAAGTTTAGTATGAATCAACAAGATTTGTGCTGATACTTCTTCCAGCATTTACCAACGTTCCTCCAAATGGCATCTATAAGCCCATTCACCATCCATCTTCGAGTGAAAATTTCAGGGCACTCTAGTGTTCAATCATCTTTCACCTTCAAGTCACGAATGATGGATCCTCCAATCTAACTCTTCATGTTCAAGAAGTTTGAACAGGGGCAGCTGTTGCACCCCAAAATTTTCCCTCTCATTTCTCAAGGAATCACCCTGGATCTTCAAGTTTTCTCTCATCCAATTCCAGGCCTTGAATTATCAATTTCTCCAAGCAGACCATTCACAAGGGCAAAATGGTCATTTTCATGCTAAGAAGTCCAACCTTGACTTTTGGATCAAAATCAAATCTCAAAAATCATATTTCATCAAGACATGTTGGAATATGAAGTTTGCTTCATCAAGAGTTTCAAAAGTCAAATTTTATATTGGAAGAATCAAATTCTAAAAACATAGAAATTTTTCTAAGTATTTAAGAAATATGACAAATTCAGAACTTCTGAGCTAGTGTTCACATTCAACAAATTCTAGATATTCCCAAGACAGAGTTTGGTCAGAACTTCTGGGCTAGTGTTCACAAAGGTTCAGTCAGAGTTTGCAAGGTTAAAACAAAGGAGGTAACAAAACATGCTGTAAGTATACTAGAAGTTCTGAAGGATCCCTCAGAACATGCTGGAGTCAGAAGATAAGAGGATTAGAAGATGAGATGCTATGCTGAAGCAGAACTTCTAATCCAGGGTCAAGCAAGGATGCAGAGTTTCACATGGGAACTCATTTAATGCTCACAACCGCCTCTGGGTCTTTATCCAAGGGACTTTCGCCACGTGTACCCCTAATGTCTTGGGAAGACAAACTTATGTGCAAAAGTATGCTAGACCCACACGCTGTTTCTAATTTTCCTTAATTCACGCTTCAGAATCCAGTTGAGGCGTTGTTAACCATCCAACTTGAATGCATTGAACCCCCACTTGTTTAAGCTTACTTCAAGAGTAAGTCAGCATCTAGCATATGATGCTAGCACCACTTGACATCTCCAAATTGCAAAAGCTTTGCCTATAAATAGAACACCATTGGCCACTGAGAAAAGGCCAGAAAAATTTGCGAAAGAGACAAGAGAATTGAGAAAGAAGGCTTTGAACCACTGCAATATTTCCAAGAACCCAAGAAACTATAAACACAAAATACCAAAATCTTAGCATTGATTCCTTATATTCAAACTCCATTTTTCCTCAAGTGTTCTTGACTAAAGCCATCCACGTAGCTGCTGATTCATACATTAGAAGCTACCTTAACTTCTGTATTCCTATTGCCATACATTCTCCATTCACTCCCACCTCCAAGGAGTCGGAATATCACCCCTTGGCTGTTCCAGAAGTTGCAAACTTCCATCCTGCTGAGTACATGAAGAAGTTGCTCAGAACATCACCAGAATTCAAGACCAATCTCCAGTTCACAGAATCCTTTCCAGCTGCAAGGTAAGTTTTCTGCTGACTCTCATCATAATTGATTAAGCATTGTCAGATTTTGCATATTTAGCACAATGTAGATATTCTGATCCCGATGATGTACATATTCTGAAAATTCATGTAATTTTCCTGCCTAAGTAGAAGGAATCCCAGTTCAGAATTTCATAAAGAAATTAGGACTCAAAATTAGATTTAGCAAATACATGTTGCTTCTGATTTGTGCTTCTGATATTTCATGAAATTTGTCATAATTGTTTTGTGTGCAACTTTTGTTCTGTTAAGAAATAACTAAGTTGCAGATGTTTTGACTGGCATGGAAAGGGGCAAAGTTCTGAAAACTGCATCAGAACTTCTGAAAACTTATGAGTTCTTAGAAGATCCAGAACTTCTGAACTTCCATATTTTGGCTAACATGTTTCTGTTTGTGCAGCAAGTCAGAGTCAAAACTTCTGATCTCTTCTACTCTCATGCGTTTGCGCTGATTATGTTTTCTTTCTTTTTTAAATTTATTTTTGCCATCATATTATATTTTATTATTAATAAAAAATATTTTATATTTGCATGTTATATTTTCTTTTAACATAAAAAGACAAAAAGTATTTTCTTAAACAAAAGTTATTCTTTCTTTTTAAATAGACAAACATTTTACATATCCTGTACATTCTTATCTATCTCAATATGGTTGTAATAGTAACCTAGAATTTTAACTTGCAACCCCCATTCATAAATGTGTACCCCCATCCCCTTAAATATTGTAATAGCGTAGGACTTTACATTTCCGCACTGTTATAGCTTTTAATATATGCTAGTAATTGGGGTGTATATGACAAGATATAAAAATTGACTAATAGATCACCCTAATCAAGAAAAATTATGCATGCAATCGAATACACTCGCACACTTACACCCCTAGGGTAATTCCACTTGTTGCCTTACAAAAATGGCCATGTTATGCATGTGGGATATCTTAGCACAAACGAGTCAAAAAATACAAAGATCATAGTCTCTCGATGACGCTATCAAAAGTTGCCTTTCAAAATGATCTTAGTCCCTAAAGAAAAATTGCCAAGTCATCTCACAACATTGCTATCATGGTCATTCGATGACCCAACGCTCGTCCCTTCACATCCAACGATGGGGCTTCTTATCAAATCAATGGTAAGATAGCAACGTCTAAAGGAGGAGGAAAAACACATCTAAGACCTTTTCAGTAGGTAGATTACTTTTAGTTGATTGCTCACTCTCAAAAACAAATATCCTTGCTATTTTCAAAATAATCACATACACTTTCCAAACATATTTCCAAACTTGAAACATTTTCAAAAGCTCAACACTTTGTATACGTTCTTACGAACGAGAACTATTACAAAGTTCGCCTAAACGATGGCACCTTTTCAAAATACTTTCAAAACCACACAAAGCACATTTTCAAACAAAAGCAAGTGATTTAGCAAGTAACTAAGAGCCCATGGAAAACCATGGATGGAAAGGGTGCTAATACCTTCCCTTTTCATAATCTACCCCCCGAACTCAAGAAAACATATCTAAAGGTCTTTCCTGTGCTTTTTCACCTTTCCTTTTTGGATAAAAGAAAAGTCGGTGGCGACTCTTACTAAACCGCAACATTTGCGAACACAAAATGCAAAAAACCTTAAGCCAGTTCTCCCACTGTATCACATACATGATCAGAGGTCTTCCTTCAACTGGAGACATCAAAATTGGAGGCTCTTGAAGATATTCCTTGATTTTGTCAAAGGCGGTCTGGCAATCGTCATTCCACTTTGCTGCTTGATCTTTCTTCAGTAATTTGAAGGTTGGCTTACAAGTAGCGAATAGATGGGAAATGAATCTGGCAATATAGTTTAGACGTCCAAGTAATCCCCTAACATCCTTCTCAGTGCAAGGAGTTGGAATTTCTTGTATGGCTTTAACCTTTGTAGAGTCTACTACAGTACCTTTGCTGCTGAAAACGAAGCCTAAGAGCTTACCAGATCTTACCCCAAAATTGCAATTATTTGGGTTCAGTCTTTGTTTGTACTTTTTCAGTCTTTCAAATAGCTTATGCAGGTGATCAAGGTGCTCCTCTTTAGTCTGAGCCCTGGCTATCATATCATCGACATATACCTCTATCTCGTGATGGATCATATCTTGAAACAAGGCTACCATGGCGCGTTGATAGGTTGCCCCAGCGGTCTTTAACCCAAATGGCATAACTTTGTAGCAGAAAGTGCCCCACTGCGTGACGAAGGTTGTTTTCTCCATATCTCCAAGTGCCATTTTGATCTGATTGTACCCGGAGAAACCATCCATGAAGGAGAATACTTTATGTTGTGTAGTGTTTTCAACCAGAACATCAATATGGGGAAGTGGAAAGTCATCCTTGGGGCTTGCCCTATTCAGGTCTTTGTAATCCATACACATACATGATTTACCGTCCTTCTTAGGTACTGGAACAACATTAGCAACCCATTATGGATAAGAGGCAAAAACTAAGAAACCGGTGTTGAACTGTTTCATGACTTCGACTTTGATCTTTTATGACATCTCAGGATGCATACGACGAACCTTCTGTTTCACTAGAGGGCAGTCCTCTTTTGTCGATAGGCGATGAACCACAATATCAATGTCAAGTCCCGACATGTCTTCGTATGACCAGGCAAAGAACTCAACATAGTCATGTAACATCTGAATTAACCGCTTTTTGACACTGTACTCCAGATCGGCACCTATCTTGACTTCCTTCTTATCTTCCTCATTGTTGTACCCCAAAATTTGCCCTCCCATATTTCTCAAAAAACATTTCAAGAAAAATTCACAAGTCCAACCTGTCGCGTCATATTCAGGTATTCTTTCGCCAAAATATCTCTGATAACATATTCTCAATTTCAGGTTCGGCTCAAGAGTCAATTCTTTAAAGAAGGTATCCGAATGTGTGAGTTTTCTTGAAGAAATATGGTGAAAAAAGTGTGCTGAAAGTGCAGTTTTTACGCGCTAAAAAATTCATAACTTGAAGATCGTGGCTCGTTTTGAACCCGTTTCGGTGGCCAAAATTCCATCTTGACATTATCTACGTTTTCATCTCTCACGGCTGGAAGCCAATTTCGATCAGAAGGTCTTCAAAAATGTGGATTTATCAAGTATTTTCGTGCAGAAAATTTGTGACAGAAGTTTATTTGCGTCATGTTCAAAAAATCATAACTTGGTCGATTTTCATCGTATCGAGCTGGTTCCGGTGCCAAAATTTCACAAATTGAGTTGGCTACATTTTCACAGAAGGTATTGAGTTCAAACGGTATTCAAAAGGCCTTCGTTTTTTGCTCAGAGTGCGTGACGCGCTGAAAATCCTGAATGCTGAATATTATTTCATCTGAGCCGAAACTTCGAAAATTCATAACTCGGTCAATTTTTATCGGATGGGGCTCATATTTTTACACAAGGTCCCTGACTCATAGATCTACAACTTTGCTTCAAAAGTCGAGACCAAATTATGCACCGATCAATACCAGTTTTTTATTGAAGAACGTGTCAGAGTCGACACTGAAGCCCAAAATAAGTTTGTCTGAGCTGAAACTTCAAAAATTCATAACTAATTCACCGTTTATCCGATTGAGTCGATTTTCGGACAGGAGTTAGTTCTCGATGTCGGCTACATTTTGTTTTCACATTTCAACTTCAAAAAATGCACTTAAGTCCCTGCGATTTAGCCTGGAAAGTGACGAATTCAAGTGAATATTGGAGGCTCAATTGCACATTCAAAGCTCATTTGCTTTACCCTAATTTCCATTATATAATCACCTTCTTTTCACACAAACCAGGAGAAGAGAAAAAGAGAGGAAAAACCTTGCCACAACACTGTTGGAATATCAAACTCTTTCAAGAACCCTAAAACCTTGAAATCCTTATTACAAATCCCTCTCTCACTACAAACAAAGCCATCTCAGTTACAAACCAACACCTCACTACTTCTCCAGTAAGGCATAAAAGCATCCAGGTCACTAATTTTCCAATAATGATAAGGCTGGCTTGATCTCCATGATCCTAATCTTCCAGTAAGACATAAAAGCATTCAGGTCACTAATCTTCCAGTAAGGGTAAGATTGATTTGATCTCCATGATCAAAAGGGTATAATCATTCATACATGCCATATTGTGCCTAAACATTAAATTTCTTCATATGTTGGTTTTATTTGAATTTTTATGATTTTATTTAATGTGTTCATGAGGTTCAACACTTCAGATTTAGACAGGATCCCATGCAGGTTCATTAAGGAACGTTGAGGCCAAAAGCCAAATGGCAAAAGGCCAGAAGCCAAATGGCCAAAACAGAACATTTTACACATGACACCAATACATGGCGAGGCAGACATTAAGCTAGACATTAAGGAATGTTGAAGCCAGAACGCAAATGGCCAAAAGCCAAAAGCCAAATGGCCAAAGTAGAACAACTTATGCATGATGAGGCCAGAACACAAATGGCCAAACCACTCTAATTCACCTCCAAAAAGGGGACAGAAACCCCCCAAGGTATTGTATTTTCTTTCTTTTCCTTATTTTATTTATTTCAATTATTTCTTTTTTTTTAATTAATTCCTTTAATTTAACTTATTTTTCATAAAATATAAAAAATAGTAAAAAACAGAAAAGTCATAAAAATCAAAATATATTTATTTAATTAATATTTTTTGTAAATAAATTTCACTAATAATTAATTATTTATTTTTATAAATCAAAATTGCATGTAAATAATTAGATTAATTTTAGGTTTAATTTTAACATGTTTTTCTTAATAAATAAAAAAAATAGAATTAGGATTAATATTTTAATTTCATTTAATTCTCATAAAAAACCATAAATACAAAAAACCTCAAAAATAATTTCTTTTTTATTTTAATTTAATTAATTTGCTCAATATAATTTAATTTCATTAAAAAGGGTCCAACGCCCTCGCTTTCAATTTCAATTCAATTCGCGCATCTTTATTCCTTCTTTTAAATATTTATGTAATTCTCCCAAAGCCATGTAACTCGGACATTTTATATTTCTCGCACTTTAGTTCTTTATTTTTTGTCAAATTGGGTCCTGGATTTTAATTTTGGCGATGTGGACCCGCGCCTTTCTAATAGTTTAGAACTTTCAATTTCCGCATATGTTTTAACTGTTAATAAATGCATGCAAGAATGAATGATAAAATAAAAACAAACGCATAGATCACCTTGACATGAATAAGACAAAATAACTGAACATGACACACAAATCACACACCACCCCTAGGGTACGCCTCACTGTTGCCTTGCCTCGAAAGGTGATCGTCGAGTAGAGGATGTCTTAGTAAGTCCTCATGATCCGGGAACCTGGCATGAGGGTAGCTTCTAAGGTGTCTTCCCATTGCTCTGGTGATCACCATGTCCCGAACCTCGAATTGACCCGAACACCTCCAACGGTGGTGCTACCTACCTCTCAATGGTGGGATGGCACTACTTTAAAGGACATTTACACAGACGAATTCCTTAGGGTAGGTAGGTTCTCGTAGATACTTGCTCTAATTTCAAAACAAAATTCCAAAATACTTTTCACACCGACACATTTTCAAAAAGCTTTCGAAAGCAATTTTTCAAACACTCTTGAGGACCGATACAAGAGTCGAACTGAAATTTTCAAAGAAACTTTTTAAAACCCACAATTGAAAAGCAAACAAACCATTTTTGAAAACACAAATGAGCAAGTATCTAAGAGCCCATGGATAACCATGGATAGAAAGGGTGCTAACACCTTCCCTTTCTATAACCTACCTCCCGAACCGAGAGCAATCTCTTTAAGGAATTTTTCAGTGCTTTTGTCCTTTCCATTTGGAGAAAATAAAAGACGGTGGCGACTCTTGCTTCCGCGACATTTCGCGAACCAGCTTTAAACAATCAGTTCCAGATCCACCGATCACACTCATTACCCATGTTTACTGTCTCAACCGGCTCTTCATGAGGTTGTATTTCCCTTTCATCCTATTGTAATAGTCTGGCAAGTTCTCCTGGTACTTGAAAATCTTTCTCACCTTCGTCCTCGGCTCGGTAGATTAGATTTTCAAAGTCATAATTGGCAATAGCAGAACCATTACCAATGGGATTCAGAGTGGATGTGGATCTGCGGTTTGATATGTGGGTGTGTGTAAGAGATCATAGATATTTTTGATAAAGTAAAAAATAAAAAAGAAAGACAGAGAGCATAAAAAATTGAATGCAAAACATCCAATGATTTATTAGTGACATATGAAGATGAAGTAATAACCCTCACAAAATAGACCATTATGCCCCGGGTAAAGCACAAGGCTTTAGAGTTCATATTGTTTAAATATTACATATCCCAAAAAAAAAAGACAATTAATCTTGAATAAAAGTAATAGAAACAAAATCTTTGGCCTCCCAATTATTAAGTTCACCGCTGATAGTTGGGAAGATCCACCTGTCCATGTCACAGTCACTATCATTGTCTTCCAGAGCATTGACTCCATGGTTGCTGATTCCTAGTGGTGGCCCCCTGGCACGAGCACGACGAACAACTCTTTGGGCCCCTGAAGTAAAACCCAAACCAAAATTTTCAGACTTGTAAGGGATATCAGGGAGTTGGCCCCAAATGGTACACCCACCTTCCTCGACTACTGCTTTGGTATCCTTCAAAGAAGACATCTTCAAAGATGGTCTGGTAATATTCGGAACACTAGTAGCAGTCTTGGTTGCAGTAACTGCTTGAGGAACCTCCTCAAACTTCTGACAGGGGGTCTCAATGAACTTGTCGTCCATCTCAACATACGTGAAAGAGTTCAGGTGTCTCACCATGTATTTTTCCTCGCCATGGACTGTGATAATCTTTCCGTTAACTGGTTACTTCACCATTTTATGTAGAGTATAAGTAACAGCACACGCCTCATGGATCAAAGGGCGCTCCAATAAGCAGGAGTAAGATGGGCGGATGTCCATCACTTAGAAAGTGGAGTCAAAATTATGAGTACCAACTTTGATAGGGATGTCTACCTCCCCATGCACCATTCTTTTGGAACCATCGAAGGCCGTCACCATAATGTTACTGGGCGTCAGCGTGAGTCCTTCACAATCTAATTTGTCAAAAGCATTCTTGGGTAAGACATTCAACGATGAACCAGTGTCTACCAGAACATGAGCTAGGGTAGTGCCCCTGCACTCAATGGAGACGTGCAATGCATCATTATGCATTCTTCCATTGGGTGTTAAATCTGCATCAGAGAAACCAAGTCCATTGTCAGTTGTCAAACTAGCAACGCAGTTCTTGAATTGATCGGCCGTGGTATCTTGAAACACATGGGCAGACATCAGGAATTTTACCAAAGCCATAGCATGGGCTTGAGAGCATAACAGTAGGGCCAACATTGAGATTTTTGAAGGGGTCTGCTCCAACTGCTCCACAATGTTGTAATCACTTTTCTTTATGATCTTTAGTATTTATTCCATTTTTTTTAGAAGCCTCTGGAATGACTTATTTATGTGCCTTCGTCCAGACAGGCTCAACCAGTACCTCTTTGCCCTGAGTCTCAACTGACTCGGTAGCAGGGATAACAACAGGGATGATAGTAGGAGTAGTGTGAAACGGTGGCCAGAACCGGGACGTGTTTCCCCTTTTTAAGGAATTGCTGGTTTGCGTTTTGCGTTTGTGTTCGCAAAATGTCGCGGTAAGCAAGAGTCGCCACCGACTTTTATTTTATCCAACAAGGAAAGGAAAAATGCATAGAAAAATTCCTTTTTCGAGATATTTCTGAGTACGGGGGGGTAGATTATAGAAAGGGAAGGTATTATAACCCTTTCTATCCATGGTTTTCCATGGGCTCTTAGGTACTTGCTCATCATTTTTAAAAATGTTTTCTTTTGTGTTTGTGTGCTTTGAAAAGTTTTTGTTTTGACTTCGATTTAACTCTTGCTTCTGTCTTCAAGAGTGTAATGAAGTGTTTTTGAAAACTTTGTTTGTAAAGAAGTGTATGTGTGAAAAAAGTTTTGTTTGGATTGAGCAAGTACTTAAGAGCTAATCTACCTACTCGAAAAAAGAATCGTTCTATGCTTGTTTCCTTTAGACAATGCTATCCCATTATTAGTGAGTAGGTAGCACCGTCGTTGGAGTTTTGAGGGTCAATTCGAAAGGGACATACGGTCACTAAAGTAATGTTAGGACGTCTTAGTAGTAACCCTAATGTCTTAGATCATTTATCCGAGGCAACAATATCCGAGGCAACCTTTCCGAGGCAACTTTGATCTTTGGACAAAAGGACGACCACTAAAGCATCCTATACTCAATGACGATTTACCGAAGGCAACCAAGTGGGAGTGTACCCTAGGAGTGCGCATGTGCGAGTGATTCAATTTCAGATTATTATCTTTGCACATTTTAGGGTTATCTAACTGTTTTAAAATTAATCATACATTCTTGTCATGCATCCTATATCATACATCTAACAGTTCAATATTTTGTGGAATTTAAAGTGCGGAAATTAAACTACGCTATTACAAGGCTTCGGGTATTTACATAGCCAAAAACAAACCCTTGAAAAGTAAAGCGGTAAATGAAAATAAAGTCCTAATTTAAACTATTACAACCTTGTGAACAGTTACATCAATAGGGTAAAAAATAATAAAATAAAGCGCGCGAGAAAAATTAAGATCAGGAAGAAATTAGGGTTTTGACCCTTCTAACCTAATCAAAAGAAAAATGTTTTTGTTATTTTTTAATATTTTTAAAGAAAAGAATTAAGTTTTTAAATTAAATATATAATTAATTAGTCAATTAAATTAATTAATGAAAATAATTAAATGGCCTATTTTTATATTTTTGGTTATTTTTAGGAAAAGAAAATATAATTAAATTAGAAATAAAAACCTATTTGTTCTAATTAATTTTAATTATATACAAAAGAAGAAATTAAAGTTATCTAAATTAACAAACCTAATTAAATTAATTAATTTTTTAATAAAAATAAAATCTAGACCTAATTTATGAAAAGTAATATTTTTATGATTTTTTTGATAAAAAGAAAATTAATTAATTGGTTAGTAAATAAATAAATATATTAATTAAAATAAAATATAAAAAGAAAAAGGGATAGAGATATTGGGCCTGCAATATGGGGCGCAAGAATCAGATTCTGGGCCCAAAAACAGGGAGGTCCGTTTGACCTTCCAGATCTCTTGCTTATGCGTTGACTAGGCTCCATGGTGCTCCTCCATTGCTGGCCATTAGATCTGGATCTCAAGCCACTTGGCAACCTAGATTATGAGAACGTATGGTGGATCTTGGCTTTGCATACGCATGTGATTGCCTGAAAGAAAATATATGAGAAAAATGGGGGACCTGGGATTCGAACCCAGGTCCTGAAGCAATTACCAACGCTACACTCACCACTGCACCACTTGCTCTTGTTTGTACATAGAATAAGTAATAATAATAATATACAAAATAAAGGACATTAGTGGAGAACCAAGAAAAAACGCGCCAGATTTCTAATATGCCAATGGAAAGGTGACACTCAGGCGTCTTCAACCTTGCACCGTTGGTAAAAGTGGAATACTTTTACCTACGGACGTTTGTCCGTTGCTATATCCCTGTTGTTTCTCAAACTCAAGCATGGGTAAGATAAATCAAAACTAAAGCCATGAATGGCTTCGTCTGGACCTGTTGAGTTCAATGATGGCCCTTTCATGGCCCAATTTTGCCTGTAAACGAAAATCCCAATTTGAAGCAAGGAACCCTAATAATGGTGAAATCCACTATAGGCCATATAAACGCAATTAAACAACACAGAAAGCTTGCATATGTCTTAAGGATCAATAATATATCATTAGTTCATGCTATCATAGCCTAAATCATGGAATTCAATTTTGAGAAAAGTTGGGTATCGTGACTGACTTACAGCACTATATAGGGCCTAGAAACGCTTGCTTTGGATTGCTTTGGCTTGCTGATGACCTCAGGAAACAATTTGAATGGTTCAAAGGTCTTGAATTGTCCTCCAAGTGTGAATTCGTGTTTGCACTTTTTCTTGATTTTTCAAGTTTGTGTTCTTGATCATACGCCTCCTTCTGACCTAGTTTTTGGTCTGCCTTCGTTCTATTTGTATCAAGGAATGGATTAAGGTTGATAACTGATCTCAATCTTCCTCCATCAATGAATTGGATCTCGATTTGATACACCTTAAAAATCCTTCCAAAAATGGCCTAATTCAATATTTTTGTACACACCATGCCTTGATACGAATTTGACCTGATGCTAGCTGGACATTAAGACCTGAATCATGTAAAAAAAATTTAGTTTTCAATACTTTGGATTTTATATGATTTATTTTGATTAAAATTGATTTAAATCAAATAAAAATTAAAATAAATAATAAAAACATGATAATGACAAGTGGAAAGGGCTAGAGCTCGTGGACTATGTTGCCAACTCAAAACAAGTGAAAAAGATTGGGCCCATTTAGCAAAAATTGATGTTTTAGGCATAGTTGACTTTTGGCAATTTTGCAAAAAAGGTCAACTTCACCAATGCATAACTTCTTCAATTTTGACTCTTTGGAGGTGTTCTTGAACTTTTTAGAAAGCTTGAGATGTACTCTAATCAATCCTTTTGGTCTCATCTCAATTTGATATTCCATGCTCAAGTATGAAGCTTTGACAAAAAAGGTGTTTTTGTTGACTTTTCAAAATGACCTATAATGTCCAAATTCATAACTTCTTGTGAGTGCATATTTTGAACTTGGGAGATGAATTGGATTGTAGGGAATTGCATCCTATTAAAAATGAGCTTTGGATGGGTCATTTCTCATAAAGTATGAGAAAGTTATTCTTGGTCAAAGTTGAGTTGACTTTTCCTGCAAAATCCTAATTTAGCAACTTTTGAGTCTTGATGAATTATGAGCAATCCTTGATGAATCATGATCAACCCTTGATCAAATGATGAAATATCCTTCAAAATGATAATGTTGACTAAAAATCTTGGAGTTTGACTGTATGTGGGCCACAATTGACTTTTGCTCTAACATAGTCGATTTTCAGGCCTTTGAGCAATTGACTGAGCAAATTTCCTCTATAAGGCGTGAAACTTGACATGGATGATCTTGAGAACATATTAGGACAATGTTGAGAATTTGGGGTCCCTTGGAATCAAGTATCTTGATGCAACATGAAACCCTAATTTGAGGTAGACTGCCTTAGGAGAGAGCTTGTCTGGCCAACCCTTGGACTACCTTGAGCAACTTAGGGATCTTTCTTGAAATGTTTTGAGAAATATGGGAGGGAAAATTTTGGGGTACAACAAGTAGCAACAGGAGTAATAACAGGAGTAGCGGTAGGAGTTGAAACAGGAATAACCAAAGGGGTAGAAACAATTTTCAGAGAGATTTCAGGAGAGAAAACCCTTCCGCTTCTGGTAATTTTACTAGTCCAAACGATGTTGTCGACATCAGGATCAATATCTTCAGCAACTTTATCTTTAACAGCCAATAAGCCTTGCTTGACGCCATGGTATTAGATGTCAGCCCCATAATTCCAAGGGATAGCTTCATCAGAGGAATATGGTATTGGCCTAGGAAGACTGATAATCAAGGGAGCAAACTTAGGAACGGGTGTAATCCTGACGGGTCTTTTGGAGGAGACCCTGGTAGGATTGTCGGAAATAGTAATTATTGATATATCTTCACACAAATTTCTTGCAGGGGGAACTTTCTCAAACATAATTTATTTGTTAATCATCAGGCGTTGGACACCCATCTTTAACAACAAGCAACCATTGAGTAGAGACATACACAGGTGGCAACCTTCACCACAACCCGGAAATAAACCAGCTCGCAACAGATTCTTTTTAACAATCAGAAGAGGAGTAACTAATTCATCAACAGAAGAAACAAACAGGTCATCATCAACGGCATTGACACCCTGGCCATGTTTGGACATTGGTGCAGTTATTACATTAGGGGTCTCCGGAGGGTCAAACTCAATCTCCTTTTCGTCGATAAGATATTGCACTTTGTTTTTTAGAGCCTAGCAATCGTTTGTATCATGCCCTGGACTTTCAGAGTGATAGGCACATCGAGCATTTGGGTTGTAGCGGGGAGATGCAGTATTGGGATTCTTAAGAGCCTCCTTTAGAGTGACCAGATTAGACTTCAACAAGAAGACCTACAGCTTCTAATGGGCACCGCTTCATCCTAGTTGCCATTGATTACTTCACAAAGTGGGTCGAGGCAACCTCTTTTTCTTCTGTTACCAAGAACGTTGTGGCCCGATTCATCATACATAACCTTACCTGTCGATACGGTATTCCAGAAAGAATCATTACGGATAATGGAACCAATCTCAATAATACTATGATGACCGAGCTATGTACGCAATTCAAAATTCAGCATCATAACTCTTCTCCCACCGGCCAAAGATGAATGGCGCTATAGAGGCGGCTAATAAAAACATTAAAAAGATCATACAGAAGATGATGGTGACATAGAAAGACTGGCACAAGATGTTACCATTTACTCTTCATGGTTACCGTACCACAGTGCGCACATCAACAGGGGAAACTCCTTTCTCTCTGGTATACAGCATGGAAGTTGTCCTACCCATTGAAGTCCAGCTCCCTTCCTTGAGAATCATGAAGGATCTAGGTTTGAATGAAAATGAATGGGTTTAGAATTGACTTGACCAATTGAACCTGATTGACGAAAAGAGGCACGCGGCCGCCTGTCATGCTCAGATGTACCAAAAACAAATGACTAAAGCTTTTAACAAGAAGGTCAAATGTCAGGTATATCAGGTTGGTGATCTAGTAATCAAGCGCATTATCCTGCCGCAAAGTGATGCCAGGGGAAAATGGACCCCCACATATAAAGGGTCATTTGTGATCAAGAACATATTTTCCGGTGGAGCCGTGATGTTAACCACTATGGACGGTGACGACCTTCCGCACCCTATAAACGCGAACATAGTTAAAAGATACTACGCATGAACAAAGACCCACTAGGTTGATTGGCATAGGCAAAAATAAGGGCATCTCGGCGAACCAAAAGGGTTCGGGAAAAAATTAGGGATATACATATGGAAAAAATTTGTACACCCGATAAGTCAAAAACACAAAAAGGAGGCTTGGGCAAAAAGGGGTATCCCGGTGAACTGAAAACCCGAAAGGGAGGTCCAGGAAAAAGTTAGGGATTTAAAGCGTATAAGTATGTCCCGTTGGGTCACCTTACATCCAATCTTTGTTAACAACTATCAAGCTCAAATGGTACTAATCAATCCAGTCAGCTTCGAACAAGCAGCAAAAGAGATGAGACACTCAAAGACATAAAGGAAATAGCAGAATGGGAAACCAATGGAATTATTTCACATAGTTGTTTTTCTTTGTATACTATTTTAATATAGTTTCCATTCTTACGAAAACATTCTCTTACTAGGATGTTCGTCTCCATGTACAAAAATTCTTATTCAAATTAATACAAAACTGTCTCTTTGAAAGTGCAAAACTATTTGTTTTTATTTTTCTGTTTTGTTTGCAAAAACGTCCAGTGATTAATTTTGAACATATGCATTTGAATGTGATTACCGTTTACAAATACAAGCATAAAAAACAGAAAGACAATTACTAATGGCTTTAAGAAACAAGAAAATGTCTAAATACCATCTGCAAATCCCCGCAGATACTTTCTCCAACAGGTACAAAGGCAAGGGCATCCTACTATAAAGTCACTGCCATATCCTCAGCATACAGCCTAATGATTCCAGGCGTTATTATATCCCCAACAGAGCAAAAAAATTCCTATTACATATCAGACATCTCAAAGAATTCCTTAGCCTGGTTCACAAGCTTTTCGGATTCCCCAGCAGGATTTCATAAAAAATCCCCAAGCGGATTACGGAGTTTCCCTTCCTCAACAGAGTTTATTTCTCTCACAACGGAAATCTATCTCCCAACATTTCAACTTCAACAAAAGTTGAAGACTTACACTCTTCATCCCCAACAATAGTCAGGGATTTTTTTCCCCAGTTCAGCAACACTACAGTAGAACAACTGATATGTTCATACATTGCATTCATACATCATTCTACAAACATCATAGCATATGCAGTACAAATGCGTATATCATAATCTCATTTATTTTGAGAACATCGTTACCCGATTCATCTCATGAATCATGACACTGCATACAACTGACTCTTTACGTTTTTCAGGAAAGTTAGCAAGAAAATAAATATCATCACCAATTTTCAACAGTTCCAGATTAATTCTTGAAACCAGACAAGGCAGTTATCTATACGACTGAGTGTAAATCAATTCCCAAAACAAGACGGGGCGACTATCTACAAGACCAGGTCAGAGATTAATACCTGAAACCAGACATGAAAACTATCTCAACGACCAACAAAAACAAGTTCCAGATTAATACCTGAAATAAGACAGGACAATTATCTGTGAACGACTGATTATAGATTAATACCTAGAACCAGACAGGACAACTATCTACATGAGCAGATTGAAGATTAACTCCCGAAACAAGACGGGGAAAATATCTTTCTTTCTCTTAGGTCAGATATTAATACCTGAAACCAGAAAGGACAACTATCTCAACAACCAACAAAAAGAAGTTCCAGATTAATACCTGAAGCAAGACATGACAACTATCTGTGAATGACTGATTGTAGATTAATACCTGGAGCCGGACAGGATAACTATCTACATGAGCAGATTGAAGATTAACTCCTGAAACAAGACGGGGAAACTATCTTTCTTTCTCTTAGGTCAGAGATTAATACTTGAAACCGGACAGGACAACTATCTCAACAACAAACAAAAATAAGTTTCAGATTAATACCTGAAACAAGACAGGACAACTATCTGTGAACTACTGATTATAGATTAATACCTAGAACCAGACAGGACAACTATCTACATGATCAGATTGAAGATTAACTCCCGAAACAAGACGGGGAAACCATCTTTCTTTCTCTTAGGTCAGAGATTAATACCTGAAGCCAGACATGACAACTATCTCAACAACCAACAAAAACAAGTTCCAGATTAATACCTGAAACAAGACAGGACAACTATCCGTGAACAGATGATTGTAGATCAATTCCAGAAACAAGACGGGGTGACTATCTACACGACCAGATGAAGAAATCTTACACGAGTTCCTTCTCTTCATATTCAACTTTACACGAGCTCATCTTGAAGTAATCTTACACGGGTTTCTTCTCTCCAGGTGCAACTTTACACAGGCTGATCCAGAAGCAATCTTACACGGGTTCCTTCTCATATAGTTTCAAATGCAGTCTAACACGGACTCATCCTGAAGTGGCTCTACACGGGCCCCTTCTCATGTACCTCCAAATGAAGTCTCACACAGACTCATCCCGAAGTAGCCCTTACATAGGCTCTTTCTAATACATTCCAGATAACAATTAATTTTATTCTCCCCAGCAAGTTACTGTGAAGCCTAGACTTCAACCAGAAAACAACTAACTTTCATCTCTCCAGTCCAGAGATAACTCCTAGTAGGTCCATGGACAACTAAAGCTCCTAGACTTTATTCCCCACAGCGTTTTCCTCAAGTAGGAGAACAACAGAAATCAACATTCCCCAGTGGAGTCCTCCTCAGACAATAGGAACAGGAATCCCCACAAAGAGACCTCTTATAAAGTGAGCATCTACTTTGGATGGCATCTTTAAGCCCATCTCCGATAACTCTCAGTCATCTTATCCAAATGGCATCTGTATGCCCATTCCTGACATCACCGACCAACGGCGTTGCTTCATGCGAGTGCAAATTTTTGGGCACTCTAGTGTTCAATCATCTTCCACCTTTAGATCATGAAAGGCATACAAGCCAATCTAAATCTTCAATTTTAAGAATATTGAACAGGGGCAACTGTTGCACCCCAAAATTTACCCTCATATTTTGTTCAGGGCATGCTCATTAAGGTCACTAATTACTCAAGGTTGACCAAGAATTGATCCGATAGATTCTCCTCCTAAGCATGGGCCTTTCAACTAATTTCACTTTTCACCAAGATGTGTGAGTTCCAGAGCTTCAAAAGATTTTCATGGTGCCATATGGGCCTCAGCATAATTGCATAGCTGAAAGAAAGAAAAGAAGTGTGCATGACAAAGTGTAGATCGAAGGCTGAAGATATGCCTAAGGGTTTTTGGGTAGAAGTAACTTATACAACAATATGTAGGTTAATTTGAGGGATCGAAGGAAGGCACTTTGAAAGAAAATGTGAGGAGGATTTTAAGAAGTCTTCGATTAGAAGAGCTAATAAGGAGCTTCGAAGGGTTTCTTTTCGAACCACTGAGATATAAGCCATTCGAAACATCCAAGGAAGGTTGGATTGAAAGAAAGCGTGAGGAGGCTTGTTCTAAAGTCTTCGAATGGAAGAGATGGTAAAGGCATCGAAGGGTGTTGTTTTCGAATCATGGAAACATAAGCTATTCGAAGCACTACAAGAAAAGACGTTTCGATTGACACGTTTGTTTGAATGGGAACTTTGAAAAGAAGAATATTTTGGAATAAAAAAGCTTTTACTTTATCCAAAGAAACATGGGGAAGGCTAATGATTCGAAGGACATATAACCTTCAAATATGGCGTGATCGAAGGACAACTAGAAACGATTCAGCCAGATATGACTTATCTTGTAGTTTTAGGATCAACATGCCTCAGGCATGTGCCAGAATGTACAAGGGGGTTTGAGTGATTGAAGGTGCCCATAGGTTATCCTTCGATTGGGGAAATACAAGTTGTATTCACCAATAGAAGGTGAACTAAGGGTCGATAAGGATGGTTTTGTAAACGAGAAACAAAAGGTAGGATTGGAGTCAAAACTGTGCTCGAAGGAGACGAATAGAAGGAAACTCCAAGAAAAGGAAATCGAAGAAAATAAGAATGGAGTTCAACTAGGAGAATTTTCCAGGTCAAATAATCAATGTAGATGGACTCAATCGAAGGAGCCACGAGGATAAAATCGTGAATAAATCGAATTGAAGCCCAAAGCCATCAAAAGGAGTAATTCATAGCCAATCGAAGAACAAGGCTTGAGGGCATTCGAAGGAGTCAAAATGAGAAACCTGTCCAGGTTCATTCAAAACCCAAAAGGGTAGAAAATCATCAAAAAAGGCAACCTTTTAAGGCATTTGATTCTTCCTTCAAAGCCTAGTTAATGGTTGATTCTTGCCATTTCCATTCACCACTGCCCCCTATAAATACAGAGTTAAAAGCGCAAGCAAAGGCCAGACACAAAAATGATGCCACTAGAAACACGCACTTTGGCCAGACAGAAAAACCTTATGCGAGACACCCACACAATCAGCCAGACGAAACATTGCCTCCACAGATCACACATTGCCTATTGAAGCTGCACACGCACTGCCTCAGAAATCTACACCAAAAATCTCAAAATCTTCACAAAGTGATCCAAAATCGAAGTAATCTTTCCAGGCCTCTTCAATCTAAAACAAGCGCTCCAATCACTCCCTGAAGGTTCCAGGAGATGTTTCCAAGAACTAGGCAGGTCCAACGCACGCAGGAGCATCACTCACACAATCTCTCTGTTGGTAATTTGCTTTCGATCTCAAACTAGCTAAGTATGCAATTTTAAGTTCATATTAATCATACATTCATGTTATTGCCGATGTTTGTGATTGTTTCCATGTGTTACATACAAGTTTAAGTGCAGGGATGAGATCGTGCCATTGCTAGGGCACGATATGTATCTTCCTTCGAATCTTATGATTCATGATATTTCAAGACAAAATTACTTTCGATTCATACTCAGGGGACTCAAACTAGGATGATGAAGCCATACGTTGTCAAATCCAAGACAAGATTCGACCCAAGTCTAGGATTTTGTTTTCTTTCTCTAACAAATTTCCTGCAGATCCAGTGTTCCCAGATCGAAGGAGTATATCATGCACCATCATTTCCATGCTGCCATATGCTGGCCAATCCAGATCCAGTGCCCCCAAATGTGCAGTCCATCTTGCACCTTCGACCAACTTCTTCATTGGGTTGAAAGGCAGCTCTAGGCCTCTTTTCAATTCGGGCCTGCATTCTACAATTTACACCCTTTCTTTTTTTTACTGCTTGGTCCATTTATTTTGTTTCTTCTAGTTTTAATCAACATTAAAATCAAAAATCATAAAAAACATTAGGCTTAGTGTTTTCTTTTGAATTAAATTTTGTTAATTAATTAATTAATAATTTTAACATTTTCTTTAATTTAAAACTAAATATACTTAGGATTTTAATTAAATCATTTCCCAAAATAAAAACAAACAAAAAGATTTCCTTTCACTTAGGTAGACATAATTTTCAATTCACGCACATTTATTTACTTTCACACTTTTTCATAATATTGTAACTGCTTACTGGTTTTTAATAGTTTAATCTAGGACTTTTACTTTATTGCTTTATTTTCTTCCCCATTTTGGACTTGTAAATTCCCCCTCCCTGAAGCCTTGTAATAACGTAGATTTAAACTCCCGCATTTTTATTTCCTGTATATATATTAATTGTTAGATGTATGCATAATATGATTGCATGATAAGACTAAAAGTGAACGCTAGAAAACCTAACATCAAGATAAATAATTGAAACCCAATACAATTTCACATGTGCACCTTTAGGGTACTACCACTTTGGTTGCCTTCGGAAAACAGTCACAACTCTCGAAACGTGAGAGATTTTAGTGGCTATCCTCCTATTTAAAGATCACAAGTCCCTCGATGTTCCTCTCGATGTTGCCTCGATAAATTGATCTTAAAACTCTAGGGTAGTTACTAAGGTTTCTTGCCTAGTTGCCTTTGTGACTATAAACATCGATAAAGTGATCTTAAAACTCTAGGGTAGTTACTAAGGTTTCTTGCCCAGTTGCCTTTGTGACTATAAACGCCCCTTCGAATGTCCCTCATACATCCATCGATAGGGCTACCTACTCACTAAAAGTAGGATAGCATTGTCTAAAGGAAAAGAGGAAAAGAACGACCCTTTCGAGTAAAGTAGATAGTACTTAGATGCTTGCTAAAAAACCAATTTTTACACTTACACAAAACAACTTTCAAAAACATATTCAAATGCTTTATCAACACTCTTGAGGACTGATACAAGAGTTATGATAAATCAAATCGCGGCACTAAGGCACTTTCAAAAATACATTTCCAAACACACAAAGCACAAGGTAATTCAAAATGAACTAAGCATCTAAGAGCCCGTAGATAACTACGGATGGAAAGGGTTCTAACACCTTCCCTTTCCATAATCTACCCCCTTACTAAGAAATAATCTCGAAAGGTCTTTTTCTGTTCTTTTCACCCTTTCCTTTGTTGGATAAAAGAAAAGTCGATGGCGACTCTTGCTTACGGCAACATTTGCAAACACAAACACAAAACCGGTATAATAGTCAGTTCTGCCACCGTATCACAGAGGGTCATAGAATTGGATGAGAGTTTGCACGACCATGGTATCAACCTTGGTGTTCAGAAGAGGAATAAGGTTACCATAAGTCTTCTTGAAGTCATCTTGATTTTTGGAAACTACAAGCGAGCTCAATCTTCTTAAGCTATTAACAGCAAGTGTAGGAAACTTATAGACCTTGGTTTGTCTTCTGACTGTATCCATCTTTTGATACTCTCAACTAATACAAAAGCTTGCAAATCCCTATAAATGAAAATTTTATGTTGTAACACCCTTCTAACCCAACAAATATTCTCGAGTAATTATAAAATTAAATTAGAGTAAAACAACAAAAGGGCGTCACATGCTTCTTAAGAACATCTTAAACAAAAACACCTTGCTTTGTAACACGGGCTCTCAATAATCATCTCAATTATCCTTTTCGTAAATTCAACATATATTCTTCAAAATACTACGCAGCGGAAATCATAATCACAACATAACTTTATTTATAATATATTTCAAAATCATCATCAATTTACATCATTTATAGTCGTGATATTTCAATAACTTAAAATAACTAGACGACTTATATTATTTTGTCAACAAAAAGGAACACATTATATAAGTCAAATGTTTCCCAACCCGATGTTACATATTAGAGCAAGACACCTTCTATTTGATGAAACTAAATAAATGCTCCATAAAGCTATCCTTTAAGCTTCAACAAACTATTCCTGATCACCTGTGCGTTACCCACGTGGAGGCAACATTCAAGCCAAAAGGGTGAGTAAATCATAATCATTATAAAAGACATAAGGAAAAGACATAGTAGAATAATCCAACAAGTATCACAACATCAACTCAACAATATCATCATCCAGTACAACAACATAATACAACATCATCAAAATAACCACTATGCAATGCCACATTAGATGTAGTGCAAGGATATAGACTCATGCATATGGTACCAATTTATTTTATGGACACTGCGCCATCACTCTCCAAAGATCCCAATCATAGGATCGATTCCCACTTGGAACTAGAGCACATTATAGACATCCCAAATCAACACAATGGGATTGAGACCAATCGCTAGACCAGAGTCCTAAATCATCAAAACAGACCAAAGTTGTCCAATGAATGCATGATGTGCAACAACAAATATAAATGACCACATCTAGTCATACGCATCATCATTCATTTATTAATCAACATCATGATATAAACCTCATCATATATACTCATATAAGAAAAACATCATCATATCATCATATTAGACAAAAATCATTGTCACAATTATATCATCATAACATCATAATTAACAAGCATCATCATCATATCATCTTCAATAAACAAACATCATAATAATATCATCATAACATCATAATTAACAAGCATTAATGTAATTCAACACGGGAAACCTAACTCCATCCTAACTTAGTTATATGGGGAATACTTCTTTTATCTTAATTTACTCCATCTAACTAAAGTTTACTGCATTAGCTACCCTAGGCTCCAAACGATATCTCAATCCGAATTATAAATCTGAAGTCATGGCTCTTTTAAGAACATCTAACACAACCAATCAAATCTAGACATCATCGCCCGACGAAGCTTCTTTCTCGCCCGACGAAACTTCATAGCTTCTGCATCGCCCGACGAAAGTGAGAGCGAAACACTCCAATAGAAATCCTCTTTTCCGCCCTTTATCTCCTCCAAGCTCTCCTGGAGACGACATATAAAAGCTTCACCGCCCGGTGACACCACCTTCGACCCCGACAATGCACACCAGATGGAAACTTCTTGTTGTGATCCCTGCACTGTTCAATCCTAAGTCTTCTTGTGATTTCACATCAAAGAAAACCCTAAAACACATCTAAACGTCATGGTTTCACAATATCATAATAGCACAACATAGCAAGCATCACTTACATAATTCCTCATCATTATCACATAAATTTAGCACCAATTTCATCATAATCATCATGTTTATCATCAAAACAGTAGATTCGTAGTATAACAACATATAAAAAATAAATATTATAAACACATAGTTAATGGAATCATGCATAAAAGAACTCATATAATTCAATCATAATATAGTTTATCATGCCAGCTTTCCAAGGCTTCGAAAGGAGCGTCAAACGGACTCCTGAAACTCTAGATACAATGTTTTGAACATTTCTGCTATATCGCTTCTGCCATCCGTCACCCGGCACAACCTTTGCATCTCCCGAAGAAACTTGCGTCGCCTCTCCATCGCTCAATGATGCTAACCAGACAACACTTCTCCTTCTACGATTTTCCAGTGTTGGAGGCCTTTCGGACCTCCTAATCCGATTCCGTAAAAAGTCCCGGTTTTATAATTCAAAATCCTATGATTATATAAAATTATTAACAGCCTATAAAATGGATTTAAAGGTCCTAATATCACACATTCATCAAGGATTCATTCATTCAACACATGGTTTTTCATCAATTTCATCAATCTTCATCAAAATTAACACATTAAACACAAACCTACCATTATCTAAACCTTAGATCGATTATAATAATAATGATAAACACCCCTTACCTTAATTTGTAGTTGAATCCGACTTGTCTTTGCGTTCTACCGAAATTCAATGTTCCTCTTGCCTCTTTGTGCCATAGCCTTCTTTTCACGGTGTTTCTCCCAATTCTTACGATTGCATAGAATGAGACAATTAAACTCTTTTCCCTATTCTAACCCTTGGACTTCTAATATCCAACTTCCCTATCTTGTCCTCACTTATTCCTTCCAATTGACCATCTTTCCCTTACTTCCTCTACACTAAAATAACTCTTATTTTTCTAATTAACATAATTCCACTTATTATTCTAATTATTTTAAATTATTCTAAAATACTCCAAAATCCTTCAATACACCTAAGAATCACACAAATCACCATAACATCACATGAATCATTTAAAACATCACATAAGTCATCATACCTGCAAACATCCCAGATTATCACAAACCATCATGAGGTCTCAACATAACATGACATATTCAAATACTTCACAAAAATCGCTAAAACATCATTTATATCAAATACTTCACAATGACTCATATATTCACGCTAAATTAATTAACTAATTAAATAATTAATCTATATTTTTGGGGTGTTAAATATGCGGGTTAAATGTTTATGGTGCAAATGATTTATGCAAGAGCATGGGATCACACTTTGGATATATTTGATAGGTTGGTATAATGAATCCTTGAAGAGGATAAGTATGAAATCTTTGTAAGATGACCAAGGTATGATGGAGGTTAAAGTTTTCTGTCAAGCAGCCCAAAGCCTTCCACATGTGAGTTCTAAAAAGATTCAGTGAGGTATTCCCAGAGTCATGGGTCCCTTTGAAAAGTACAACGTCATAACATATCTACGTCATAACAATTGTACCCCAATGTAAACTTAGTCTGGGTGCTGTTCTCATGACAACACTAATAAAGCATCCACCCCTTAGTTTCCATGACTATCCATTTTCTTTAAATTTATGGGAACACTCGAGCCTTTGTATTGGGCTTATCTCTCGATGTAACTTCCACCCAACAAAGAAAATAGATACCAATATCCAGAATATCCAAAGTGATAATAAATGAAATGAAATAAATCATATGAAAGCATAAATATAAACACCTAAACAAAAGTTAGTAATGACTTGCTTATATATTATCCCCAACAGAGTCACCAGCTGAAGCTACTCGAAAAAATAAGACGAAATAACTTCGGATGAAGCAAACAAATTTGCCACCTAACTTTATTTATCCCAGAGAATAGGGAAAGGAAAATATAGACATAACCTTTGGTTTTAGGAAAAGAACATGGTCTCGCAACCAAATCTTGGGTAAGGGATTCGATTACGCAAGGGGAAGGTATTAGCACCCCTCACGCCCGTGGTACTTGATTGGAAAGTAGAAAGTGTACTATTTCTTCCTATTGTAGTAATAAATTGGAAATTTCCAAGTATCAAAATCAAGGACTGCTTGATGATACAGAGTTCATAGATACTTTCAATTGAACAAAAGCTTTGGGGATTTGGTTTCGTTTGGTCAAATTATAGCTAAAATGCAATGAAATGTAAAATAGTCGAACGATAAACCTATATAAGTAGATTGCTATGGGTAATGAGTGATTCTTTATGTAATAGTTTCACCTTGCCAATGTAATAACACAACTCACAACAATTGATTACCGATTCTTTTGGACATATACTTCTATGTCCTTAGTGAGCAGATTATGACACAATAACCTAATGACTATGACCATATGAGATTGGGTTTTCTATCAAGTACACAAGTATCAAGAATGTCCGGTTAAGATAAAACATCCCTAGTTCTAGGTCATATTTATTATCAAATGTTCTTATTCATATCAACAAACAATAGTTGTCCGACTTAAATCATTCATACAAATTCAAAAATCCGTTGTCCAACAGATAAAGCATTAAGAACAGAAATAAGAACAAATCGAAGATTGTGAAATTCAAACAATCATTGCATTAACAACATAAAATCAACACACTCAGAATTAAGGTCACCCCCTTACAATATGGGGCTTAGCTACTCATAACAGAAAATAAAAACAAATTGGAAAGTGTGGTCATTACAGAGTTTATGAGGAATCAATCTTCAATCGTGAAAAACTCTTGAACATATGACTCCACAATGTAAATCTGAGCTCTGTAGATTTCAAAACTCGTCTTTTATCTCTAAAAAATACACCGCCCCTGTGAAATCGCGTTTTTCCACCTAAATAGTGAGCAATAGGGCTTTTTAGTTTTTTGGGCCTCATTACGCGTAATACTCAGGCCATACGCGTAATGGGTTGTTTTTTGTCCCAATTCCCTACGCTTAAAGGGCGTAACGCTTCCCTGCCTTGTCATCCCTTACGCGTAAGGCACAACCTCGTACGCGTAAGGGAATAACCCTTGTTTCTTCACCCTTCTGGTGGATTGTGTAGGCTATATGTACTGCTAAGGACCATACGTGTACCAGCTGGAGTGTTACGCGTAAAGGCAGTTCTCTAGTCAATTCTCGCATTTTTCTTGCTTTGGCTCGGTGTTACATCCAATACTCGATCCCCTGTGTTCCCAAACCTGCATTTGACCTGATGACATACCAAAAACGTAAAATATCCTCAAGAAACTCATAATTCATGGCACACTGAATTTAATTGAAGCATACTAAACTACTAATATAACACACTCTGATTCATACAATTTACCTGACTTATTGATGATAAAATAATGAAAAATATATCTCAAATGGTGACTGATCACAACCCCACACTTAGCTTGTTGTTTGTCCTCAAGTAACATTTTGTACCACTCAGATCTCGTCACCCAAAACTTACTTTCAAACAGAACTTTCCACACCACTTATGAGCTCTTTTGCATAGAAATCTTGATATCACCTTTGGCTTTCCTTTGCTCATCATGATCTATTGTTCATAGAATCTTAACTTAGAAACATTACTTCACCTGTCGGTTTATTTCACACTCTTACCAAGTCTCTCGGGTTAAAGTGTTTTCACTCTTCAATCACAGTAAGCAATATCCGATCAATAGTTTGAACAAATTCTCCACACCTATCAACATGCACAAAAAACACACTTTTCGAGGTGTTCGGGTTGTAACGGGGCTTGGGTTAAGGTGGGCTAATAAAAGGAAAACAAGGGTTTTTAGTTTTGAGTGCGTAGAATCATCCTTTCACTATGTCCGCCTACTAGTGTCTGGGGGGAACTTGAGAGTCGTTTTGATGAATGCATATAATACAACTTTTTATTATTTATTTCTCTTTTTTTATTAAGAAAGTTAGAAATGGAATTTGTCCCTTCTTTTTTTTTTCCTTTTTGATTTCATTTTTCTCTCTTTTTTTTATTTGTGCATTAATCTTGTTTCTCCATATCATGACTGTATTGCTACCCCAAACCTAAAGGTTGTTATACCAACAACAACCTGAAACTCAAATAGAACACAGATCTAGAAATAATTACACATACTCTGAATAGGGTAGAAAAATACTTTGGGAAAGGGTTAATAGTAGAGGGTATAACAAACAAAAGGCTATAGGCTCAAATGTGGGAAACTAAGGATATTAATAATAAAAAAATAATAGTGGGATGGCTAGAAAGGCTCTAGGTGATAAACAAAAACTTGCCTCAGTGTGTATAATTTTACAGTTGACAAGAATAAAGAACGTGAGCAAACCATGATTGATAGATACATACTTGACATTTCTCTCTTGAGGATTTATGTATTTGGAATTTTAGAACTCACTAGGACATGTAAAATCGACAAATTCTGTAATGCTTCTTTGATCAGTTCTACTTTTCTTCTGGTCGTGACAACAATGTTCCACCATTAGTAGTTCTCCAATACAGTGTGTCCCAGTCTTTTTCAAAAGTGGAAAACAGTTGGGGAGATTTAAGGTGAGGACTTGCAAGCATCCGTCTCAGGTGATCAACATCATCAACTAAAGAGCTAGTTATCATTATTTATATAATCAACAAGAGACATTGCTGTATAAATCAAGCAACAAAATTCATTAAAAGATGAAGAACCGAACGGGCTGTTACAATGATTACGAAAATAAACTACAACGAAACATCAAAATAAGGGGAAAGTACACATAAAAAAACATAAAAGATAAAATACATAAATAATAAGGATTGTGCCATCTCCACATCATCCGACAATGGGTCATAGTCAATGAGCTGAGCCGAGTCAATATCAGTGCTATTTATAAAGTGAGTGAGTGATGTCATCCCGTCAAAGTCAACTGAGGGGTCTGCTGCTAATGTTGTACCGAAGGGATTTGCTGCTACTGTGGTATGTCGGTATCTTGAGGAGGGTCTGAAGGAGGTGTCAGTGTTGCTGCTGTTGCTGTCTGTGGTATCTTAGTTAGGTTGGTAAGGACAAACCTGGGTATGTGTATCTCCCAAAGTTCAGGGCTGGAGGTTCTCCAGCAAATCTATCTCATAAGCTTTGAGCCTCAACCCACAGTTCTGTCTAGTGCGTCAGATGAGAACCCGGTACACCATAGTGAAAGCAAATATCCTGCAGCGCACACAATTGAGACATCTGAAGCATGTACGCTTGAGAGTTCTCATCGGGCACAGGAGTATTCGACTGCTATATCATCTGAGGTGGAGTCTACTGCGGTGGAATGCTAGGACCCTCCTCATGATCATGCGAGCACTACATCGGTCTGTTCTTCTCTCCTGTAATAGAATGAAACTTAATCCAAGCAGTATCCAACACTTTTGTATGATTAAAAAACGGGTCCCCACCCAAATCGGTCATCCCAACCTTCTTGCACATCAAGAAAATCACAGTCTCATTACCTAAGGATTTCTTCGGTGAGTTGGCTATTTCGTTTATGTCACTAGAAATAATTATTCCGATATTCAATTTTCTTCTGCTGAGCATGCAGTAAAGTGAAAGGGCACGCTCTGCAGTTAAGTCTGAACCAGATCGGCTTGTATCCTGAGTATGATGGAGGAAATATGTCAAAGCTTTAGGAATCGGGGCCAAATCAATTACTAGAATTTTTGATGAGGCTGCCTTCGAAGTTGGTTGCCAATTTTTACCCGATCTTACAAGTAAATATTTTATTTCTTCCAAAGGCCATGTGTTTTTTTCCGAAAACCTGTTGGTGAAGAAAGGGCATCCAGCTTCAAGAAATTTTCACTTCAGTACCCTATTTACTATTTTCCAATCATACTAAACATTCTTCCCCCTGACCCATGAAAACAAATCCACAACCTCACTATCCTCGGCTAATTCCGTATTTGCATTCACATAGAACTCTAACACTAGCTCCTTAGAGACGCTTTGAATACTATTATTCAAATGAATGAGTTTTTGTTTCTCCAACATAGCCGTGACCTTTGGATATTCCCCCTTCTTGAGAACCCATGCTTTTCTTTAATGACAACTCGTGATTAAGTTGACAATAATGTTGTGCATTTGCTTCAGATCTGAAATGCTAGTTTTGGTTTGAAGGTTGAGACATTCTGAAAATCTGCACAAAAGATGGAAAACAAATGAATGAATTTGCAGAGACAAATTTATGATACGAGGAAATCGCGTATAAGATGAGTGTAAAAATGACCAGTCCTTGCACAAAAAGTATTTAAACCTAGGAAAATTTTATTACGCATACGGTACCTTCTTTTACGCGTATCATAAAGCGTTACATGTATAATACACATAAATGTTTAAGGGAAATTGAGGCGTTTGCGTAACAAATCACGTATCAGATTAAGTAAGTGTATCCTACGCGTAACATACCGCATACACGTTCGATACACACTTCACCAGGGGACCCCTATTTTTCAGGTTGCTATGCGTAAAATAAGGGTGTTACGTGTATTGGTAGTGGAACACCATTTTTCTTCTTTTGAAAAGTTTTCTAAGTTAGACTCTGCGTTTGGGGTTCCCTCAGCTGAATTGTGACTTAGCAAACACACGAATCACAACAATAATAAGAAAATGAGCAAAATTAAAACAGATAAAACTGAAATAAATAAATAAAAATAAAAACTCTCTCTTGGGTTGCCTCCCAAGAAGAGCTTCATTTAACTTCGCATGGCTCGATGGGTTACCTCTGACTCAGACGAGTCTCACCTCTTCTATTGGGCCACCTCCTTGACCCTAGTAACATGGCTTCAATCTTTGGCCATCGACCTTGAAAGTGTCCCTATTATTCCAGGTTTTGAGCTCTATTGCTCCATGAGGGAACACTTTGATAACCACAAAAGGTCCAGACCATCTTGACTTCAACTTTCCAGGAAACAACTTTAACCTGGAATTAAAAAGCAGAACATATTGTCCTTCTCGAAATTCTTTATTGACGATCTTTTGATCATGCGATTTTTTTTGTGTTTTGTTTATAAATTTTGGCATTCTCATATGCATGATTCTAAAATTCTTCTAACTCATGGAGTTGAAGAATTCGGGATTCACCAGCTTTTGCGAGATGGTAATTCAAGAATTTGGATACCCAAAATGTTTTGTGTTCTAGCTCGAGTGGTAAATGACACGCCTTACCATAAACAAGTTTGTAAGGTGACATACCTATTGGTGTTTTAAAGGCTGTTATGTATGCCCATAGCGCGTCGTCCAGATTTACTGCCCAATCATTCCGAGAAGCACTAACAGTTTTGTCAAGAATTTGCTTTATTTGTTTGTTAGAAACTTCAACATCCCCACTCATTTGCGGGTGGTATGGGGTGGCAATTTTGTGCTTTACATTATACTTTCTCAACTGGTTCTCCATTAGCTTATTCAAGAAGTGAGTTTCTTCATCACTGATTAAAGCTCTAGGTACCCCAAACCTAGATAAAATGTTATGCCTAAGAAAGTTCACTACTACTTTAGCATAATTTGTGGGTAGTGCTACAACTTCCACCCACTTTGATACATAGTCCACAGTGGCCAAGATATAATTTTTTCCGAAAGATGGTGGGAAGGGTCACATGAAATCTATACCCCATACATCAAACAATTCAACCTCGAGCATAGCATTTTAAGGCATATGATTCCTTATGGATATATTACTTGTTCGTTGACACCCGTCACATTATCGGACCATGTAATGAGCGTCCTTGAATAAGGTGGGCCAGTACAAACCGGACTGGAGGAATTTTTCTATTGTCCTATCTCCGCTAAAGTGTCCCCCATACTCAGATTCATGGCATGCTATCAGGATATCTCTCTACTTTTCTTCAGGGAATCATCTTCTAATCAACCCATCCACTCCTCTTTTGTATAGGAAAGGGTCATCCCATAAATAGAGCCTGCAATCATAAAGAAACTTTTTCTTTCTGTTAGAGTTAAAATCCTCAGGAATTATACCACCTAACAGATAGTTTGCATAATCAGTAAACCATGGAATACCGGTGATAGCAAGGATTTTTTCGTCAGTAAAAGCATCCTGAATTGGGTGCTCCTCTTCAGTCTTCCTTAATGGGGACATGTAGGACAAGTGATCTGTAATTGTATTCTCCAATCCCTTTTTTTGCCTGATCTCCAGATCGAAGTTCTGAAGAAGGAGTATCCACCTCAAAAATATGGGCTTTGATTCCTGCTTAGCAAATAAGTACTTCAAAGCAGCATGATCAGTATACACAATAATTTTGGAACCAAGCAAATAGGACCTGAATTTGTTAAAAGTATACACTATAACCAACAATTCCTTTTTGATGGTTGCATAATTCATTTGGCCCGGATTAAGGATGTGACTAGCATAATAGATTACATGCAACAATTTGTTTTTTCTTTATCCTAAAACAGCCCCCACTGCAATGTCACTGGCATCACACGTGATCTCAAAAGGTAACATCCAATCGAGGGCTATCACAATAGGTGCAGTGACCAACTTACTCTTTAATGTTTCAAAAGAAACCATACACTTATAATCAAAATAAAATGGCTTGTCTTTGAAAAGTAAATCAGTTAAATGTTTGGCCACTTTTGAGAAGTCTTTGATGAACCTACAATAGAAACCTGCATGTCCTACAAAACTCCTTATCCATTTCTCGTTGACAGGGGGTGGGAGTTTAGCTATCACCCCTACTTTTCCTTTTTCCACTTCAATCCCCTTTTTAGAGATCTTATACCCCATCCTTATAACTTCCTGCATCATAAAATGACTTTTCTCCTAATTGAGAATAAGGTTAGTTTCCTGACATCTTTGGAAAACAAGAGACAAGTTAGACAAACAGTTATCAAAATAAGAATAAAAAACAGAAAAATCAACCATAAACACCTCCATATGATTTTCAAGCATGTCGGCGAATATAAATGTCATACATCTCTGAAAAGTAGCAGGGGCATTGCATAGCCCAAATGGCATCCTTCTATAAGCAAAGATACCATAAATACATGTGAACACGGTCTTCTCTTGATCCTCGGGAGCTACAACAATCTGATCGTACCTCGAGTGTCCATCTAAAAAGAAATAGTACTCATGACTTGTAAGTCTCTCCAACATCTGGTCAATAAAAGGGAGAGGAAAATGATCTTTCCTTGTTGTTATGTTGAGACTCCAGTAATAAATACACACTCTCCATCCTGTTACAGTCTGAGTGGGAATCCATTCATTTTTCTCATTTAAAATTACCTTCGTTCCTCCCTTCTTTGGCACCACATGCACCAGGCTCACCCAAGAACTATCGGATATAGGGTAAATTAACCATTCATCCAACAGTTTCACTACCTCTTTTCTCACAACATCTTTCATGGTTAGGTTTAGCCTTCTTTGTGGTTGTACCACTGGTTTATGATTATCTTCCATCAGAATCGTATGCATGCACATGGTGGGACTACTTCCTTTCAAGTCTCCAATGGTCCATCCCATGGCAATCTTGTATTTCTTGAGTATATGTATCAATTTTCCTCATCTTTTTCATTCAACCCAAAATTTATTATAGCAGGATAATTTTTTTCAGAATCCAAAAAGACATACTTCAGATTTTCAGGTAATTGTTTCAATTAAGAAGTAGTACCTGCCTCTTTTTTATGCTCACCCTCTTGTGGAACTCTTAAATCCTCCCACCGGTGTGTTTTAGATTTCAACCAAGGTGGTTGTGAATCAATTATAGCACTAATCTACTTCTCATTCTCATCCTCATTATCCTCTATTTCTTGGGTTGACAAACTAAGGACTCTTTCTAACAGTGACTTAGGGATTCGACTGTGAATGGATTTAACTACCATAGTATCAATTATCTCAACCGTATGACTCGTCCCTTGGTCTTGTTTGTGCTTTATGGCATTTCTCACATCAATTTTAAGCTCTTTATCATAAACTTTGAGAGTCATGGTACCTCCCTCAATGTCTATCATGTATCTGCCCGTTTCTAAGAAAGGTATTCCTAAAATGAAAGGGATTTCCTCGTCTTCTTGCATTTCCAAAATCACAAAATTAATGGGAAACACAAATTTGTCTATTTTAACCAGAACATATTCCACAACTCCATAAGGTCTCTTTACTAAATGATCTACGAACTAGAGTTCATCCTGGTGTCTTGAACACTTCTTATTCCCAATTTCTTGTTTATGGATAATGGCGTAAGACTCACGTTGGCCCCTAAATAGATAAGTGCCTTTTTAAAATATCTGTCTCCAATTGTGCATGGAATGGTGATGGAACCTCTATCTGGTTTCTTCACTAGAATCTCCATACCATGCAAAATAGCACTACAAGTTTTCGTTAGTATAATAGGTTTAGTGTCAGTAGTGCACTTTTTAGAGATGATATCCTTCACGAATTTTGAATAGATGGGCATCTGCTCAAGTGCCTCAGAAAATAGAATGTTTACCTCTAACTTCCTGAACATCTCTAAGAACTTCTCAAAAAATTTCTCATGTAGCACTTTCTTCTTATTTCTTGTTGGAAAGGTAAGCTTTATGATGGGTTTTGGCTCAGTGTATTTTTCTTTCACTACTGGCTTTGGCACTATTGGTTCCTCTGTTAGGGTCTTGTTTTCTAAGATCTCAAGATCCACTTTAAGAAATTTTTCTTCTGTATCAGGTTCCTATTCAGGAACTTTAACTGATTTCCCTCTTCTTGTTGTGACAACACTCACATTATTGTGACCTCTCGAATTTGTTACAGTGGCACTAGGTAAGGCACCTTGTGTTTGAGAATTTGTGATTTGTTGTGCTATCTGACCCAGTTGAACCTCACGATTTTTAATAGAAGCATTAGTGTTCCTTTGGTTATTTCTGGTCTCTTCTTGGAATTGAGAACTTTGAGCGGCCATCTTTTCGATGGCAATTTCCCAATCCGCTTTCTTAGGAGCTTGTTGTTGGTATTGCTGCTGATAGGGTGGATGTTGTTGATATTGATTAGGTCCCTGCTTTTGAACATTCCCTTGTTGATCTTTCTAGGAGAATTTATGATGATTCTTCCATCCCGAATTATAGGTATTAGAATAAGGTTTGTTCTGTTTCAGAAAATTTATCTCCTCCACTTGTTGCAGAATTTTAACACAATAAGCAGTGAAGTGAGGTCCATTACAAATCTCACAAACCATAACTTGACCTGTTTGCACCTGAGATACCTGTTGAGTACTAACACTCATGGCCTTTAACCTTCTTTCAACTTCAACAACCACCTGATCTTCAATCTTTACCGATTGTTCAGATAATTTTAAATCAATCACTCCCCCCGACTTACTAACACTTTGGTCATATAATTCCAGATGTTACATTTCCAATAATGGTGTAATACGGTGGGAGAACTGATTTTTTTGGTTTTATCCAAATGTGCGGATATCAAGAGTCGCCACTGAATTTTCTTTTATCCTTTATTTAGGAAAGGTGAAAAGAACAAGAAAGACCTTTGATAGATTTTCAGTTTGGGGGGTAAGTTATGAAAAGGAAAGGTGTTAGCATCCTTTTCATCTGTAGTTATCTACGGGCTCTTAAATGCTTAGATCACTTTGAAAACATGCTTTGTGTGTGTGTATGTGATTTGAAAATATTTTGAAATTTCCAATGTAAGGGTAACTTTGTAATGATTCTTGTATTAATCCTCAAGAATGTATAAAAATTGTTTTTGAAAATGTTTGTTTGAAAGTGATGTGAAAATGTATTGTTTGTGAAAAAGGTTATGAGCAAGAAATTAGGAGTTCTTACCCACTAATTATTGTCTTTCTTATTCTTTTCCTTCTCCTTTAGAGATAGTACTATCCATACATTAGTTGGTAGGTAGCCCCATCTATTGGATGTGAAGGGATAGGCGTAGGGTCATCGTATGGTCATCGAAGGAAACATGTAAGGATACTTTAGCAATTGATTCAGAGGGACTATCATCATTTTGTAGGCAACTCGAAGGGACTAGATCATTTTGTAGGAAACTCGAAGGGTCATCGAGGGATTATGATATTTATTCGAAGGGACTGTGATGATTTGATTGAGGGTCTTTTGCTAAATTATCCCCACTTTCGAGGGGTGTGACCAATATTATCATAAGGAAACAAGAGAGGTTACCCTAGATGTGAAAGCGAGCGAAGTGTGTTAATTCAGTTATTTTATCTGGAAAATTATGGTTTTCTAGATTGCTTTTAGTCTTACCATGCAAACCCTAGTTACTAACATATATATATATATATATATATATATATATATATATATATATATATATATATATATATATATATATATATATATATATATATATATATATATATATATATATATATATATATATATATATATATATATATATATATAGGAAAATATAGTGTGAAATGTAAATACCTAAACTATTACATGGCTTTGGGAGAGATACATAGGTATAGAAATTATGTGGAAAAGTAAACCTACACTATTACATCCTCGGAACAGATACATAATAGAAAAAAATGCGAGAAAAGAAATCTATGCTATTACAATTGATAGTGAGACCTATACATTTATTATAAGAATTTAGATAACAATAAGAAATAATAAAAATGTTAGAAAAAATGTTAAAGACCCAAAGTTATAAGTTAATGTTTTTGGTATTTTGTAGAAAATAATTTAAGTGTTAATGATTAATTAAAACCTAATTGTATCTAATTGATTTTAATATTAAGAAAAAAATTAATTAATTAATTAATTAATAAAAATATATAAGAAAAATTTAATTACTAATTAAAACCCTAATCCTAATTTGTTAGTATTAAGAAAAAAATTTATGGTTTGTTAATGATTAATTAAAAAATAATTAGTAAAGAAAATAGGAAATTTAGGGTTAGAAAGAAAATAGGGTAAAAAAGAATGCATGGGATGGGTATTGAACCCACACCCTTGGCCTCACAAATATGCTTTCATGCCACTGCGCCATGCGCTGGTTGGTGTTTAAGAATGGGAAGCAATCATTATAATATTAACCTGCACGTTAGTTTGGAAAAACAAAATAATTTTGCAAGACGTAGGGATCAAACCCACGCTTCTCACGTTACAGGCCTCTGTCTCTCACCATCTGCGCTACACTGCATTTGTGTTATAGAATGTGAACAAACAAATATATAATAAAGCAAGTGAACCAGAGAAGTACCAGAGTCGTAGCTCCAGTCGTCTTCTTCGAAGATGCCAAAATCTATATCCTGTAAAATGACACGAGTTAAAGATCAAGAGGGATCATGTCCCCCTAATTTTGACCTCCTAAATCCAATGGTGGTGTTAGTTGTTCCTGAAATGCCTGTAACACAAAATACGATTCACAAACGAAGCTTTGTCCTAACAATGGAAAACCTTTAACCTTGCATCAAACCTCGCAAATAATGGTTATGAAACATCCTAAACATCACTATGAACTTGTATGAGTGCATCAAATCAATCTATAACGCATGAATAATGAGTTTGAGATTAGATAATTTTACCCAACTGGTGCAACTTGGTTGTGATGATCTGGCGTGCTTCAGGCTTCAAGGATGGTTGGGATTGACGCCTGGGAACTTCAGGAAGCTGATGGAATGCTTGAAACGGATTGAAAGACGCTGGAAATAAGGGTTTCAAAATGCCCTAGTTTTATGAAAATTTGAGATTTTGAGGGTGTGTTCTTGAGGCAATTTTCGTGTGTTTCTTGGTCTGAATGTGTGGAGTATATATAGTGGAAAATTTAGGTCAAAAAAAGTGAATCAAATCTTTTGTATTTCATGATCAAATATTTGATTGAAGTTTTGTATGAAATCTTTCTTTTTTTAGGCCAATCATGTACCAAACAATCCCACACGTTCTTGCTAGCTATTTATGTCATTTTTGGGCTTTAAATCTGATCAAAACAAAAGTCCATGCACCTAAGTCCATGAGTTTTATATTTTATTTTATTTATTTTGAATTTAAACGAATAAAATTAAAATGAAAAGAAATAAAAATCAAAAAAATTTATGAATGTATTTAGAGGTCTAATATGAAGTCATGAACACGTTTGAACCTAAAAACTTAGGACCATTAGCCCAAAAATTCAATTTTGCTCAATTTAGGTTTCATGCATTTTCTCCAAAATTTCCAACTTGGACAAATTATATCTCACTTAATTTTTATCATATGAAGGTGATTATTGACTTTTTGGAAACCTCAAGATGTCTCTTACAACCTTCATGTTTGTCATTTATTAATTTAAAGATTTTAACTTTATGTAAAGTGCTTTGACAAAAAGTGTCTTTTTGTTGACTTTTAAAATGACATGTAATGTTTTGACTCATATCTCTAAAATGAAGCATTTTTGGCCTTGAGCTTAGAGAGCCAAAGTTGTAGAGAATTAAATTTTCTTCAAGATTGGATTTAGTTGAGGAAATCCTAATGAAGTGTGTGAAAGTTATGCTTGGTCAAAGTTCAGTTGACTTCTCCTTAAGAATACCCTAATTTAGTAACTTTTAACTTTTGATGAATTTTGAGTTTTGTTGATGAATAATGATCAACCCTTGATAAAATGATGAACGTCACTTCAAAATCTTGATGTTGACCAAACATCTTGAAGTTTGACTGTAAGTTGGTCAAAGTTGACTTTTTGTCCAATATAGTTGATTTTCAATCATCTGAACTATTGATTGAGCAAACTTATACTACAATGCTTGAAACTTGGCATGAGGATGCTTTAAGACATATGAGAAACCATGAAATCCACTTTAGGAATTATAAGTCCAATTTACTTTGAGATAAACAAAAACCTAGTTGTAGGTCAATTGCTTAGGAGGAAGTTTGTCTGATCAATGCTTGAGCAGTCTTGAGCAATTGAGACTTTCCTGAGCATGAGGATGTGTCTTGAATCAATTTGTCTTAAAAATGGGAGGAAAATTTTTCGGTACAATAGCTGCCCCTGTTCAATCTTCTTAAACCTGAAGGGTTAGATTGGCACACCTGTCTTTCGTGATCTGAAGGTGGAAGAGGATTGAACACATAAGTGCCCAGAAATTTGCACTCACATGTGCACAAAGTAACATTCTAAGTTGATTGTACTACTTGAACGAGCTTAAAGATGCCATTTAGAGAAGGTGACATGATGCCGTCGAAGATGGGTTTATAGATTCCATCCAAAGTAAATGTTGATAGGAGTATCAGAATGAGTCTACGCTCGACTGTATATCAAAAAGTATACTAGAATGAGTCTGTGTCTGAATGTATCTAGCAGACATGCTGGGGAGTGTCAGAATGAACCTTATGTCTCGATTATATATGAATGATGTTATATAATGAGTCTATGTCTTGACTGTATCTATAAGAGAATCAGAATGATTCTTCGCCCGACTGTATCTAAACAATGTATTGGAATGATTCTACTTATGACTATATCCAAAAGAGTATCAGAATGAATCTAAGCCCGATTATATCTGAATGATGTACTGGAATGAGTCTACGCCCGACTATATCGAGAAGCGGATCAGAATGAGTCTTCATCCGACTGCATCTGAAAAAGAGTTGGAATGAGTCTACGCCCGACTATATCCAAAAGAGTGTCAGAATAAACTTTCGTCTTATTCTATCTGACTGGTGCTTTTCAGAATGAATCTATCCAATTTTATATAAGGGATATGCTTTTCAGAATGAATCTCTGAAGGAAATGCTAGTCAGACTTGATGTCTAAGGAAAATGATTTTCTGAATTAATCTCAGAAGGAAATCATCTGGTCATATAGATAGTCACCCCGTCCTATTTTGGGAATTAATCTGTGACTTGTCTATAAATTGCTAATAATATTTGTCTGTTTGTGAACTTAACCTTAAAAGACTAAGTTAGTTTTATGCGAAGTTATGATGTATGTAATGCATTGCATAATGATGCTCTCAAAATAAATGAGAATATTATATGCGTTTTATATGCATATGTCATGATATTTTATGAATGATGTATGGATGCAATATGTTGTTGGAGATATCGGTAGCTTTGTATAACAACTTTGGCTGGAGAAAATAAATCCCTAATTGTTGTTGGGAATGAAGAAAGTAATTCTTCAACTTTTGACTTTACTGGAGATTCCTGTTTTCTATTTGATGACACTCCGCTGGGGATGTTTGACTTCTTCTTAGGGATAAAAGAATTCAAAGAAAGTTTATTATTCGTCATTCTTTTTATTGAAGGATTTGATTCTTATGTACCCTGATTGGGCATAAAATAGATGGATAATCCTCTAATGCGCTATCTGACAAGGTTTCAGATACGAATGCCAACTCTTCTAGGGAGGACAACGTTGAATGATATATGGCTGGAGAAGAGAATTTTGTCGGGGAATTTGAAGTATTGGAGAAATAAAATCTGTTGGGGAATTAAATCATGTAGAATGTATTGAGAAAATAATCTCATATGGGGAATGGAAATTCATAGCACGCCTTGCCCGTTAACCATCTGTGCTGGAATGTTATTCATTTATATAATTAAATGAATAAATTATAACCACAACAAAGTGTTATGCCCAGAAACACGCGCCAAATTCAAACTCTCCAATGGGATGCTGCCACCTAATTATCTTCTTCCTGCAACCGTTGTTTTTTATACCAACCTTTTACCTACGGACAAAGTTGTCGCTAAAGGCTATAGTGACAGTTTTCGTCCTTAGCTATAACCCTGCAGATTTCTACAACACAAAATAAGCCATATTAACCAAAACTAAAAACATAGATCAACCAAGAATTTTGCCCTGAGTCTATTGGTGCCCATGATCCCCTTCAATTTTCCCTAGACAAAGAAGCCCTAATTTTGAGCTCATAAACCATATTTATGGCGCAGGCTTGTTCCTGTACTAAAAATCAAATCCATGCAATCCAAAAGATCACAAACATGATTATGAACATGTTTATGCAAGCAAATCGAAGGTAAAACACATAAAACCTAAAAATGATTTTGAATTAAGGGAGTGTTAATCGTGATGTGTAGATGGAGATTCTTGAAGCTTCAAGGCTTGGAAACAATGGGAAAAGCTTCCTGAGTATGCGTGGATGATTACTTAAGACTCAAAACTCCTTGAACTGGCGTATGGAAGAAGATAGGTCTTGCACTTTTTTGACAAAAGTTGGAACTCGTTTCTTGCTTTGGAGGCAGGTTCTGCGTGTAAAAACCTCCTTAGGATTCAGAATGCTTGTGTATAAATATGTGAATCAAATTAGGGCACTATGTATGGTAAGAATCCAACAAATAATGCCTTTTCAATTTTGCTTCCAATCTTTCCAAATGTGGAGATTTCCTCTTTTCAATCTTGCACGATTTTTCTTGGTATTATACAGCATATTTGGATTGTAATTCATTGCAAAATCAAATCAAAACAAATCTTCATTATTTTTATATCATTTATTTGATTTAATTTGATTTTTAAAGGATTAAAATCAAAATAAATTAAATAAATAAATCCAATGATGCACGGAAAGGTGTTTGGGTCATGGACCAGGCTAGGAACATGTTTCAAGTATAAAAAGTTAGGCCCATTTGAAGAAAAAAAAATGCAAATTTGGGCATTGTTGACTTTATGCAAATTTCCAAAAATGGCCAACTTTGACAACACATATCTCTCTCAATTTTAAACCTAAGAGGGTGTTCTTGGAATTTTTAGAAAGCTTAGGATGTCCTATAAACAACCTTTTTGGCTTCATCTTAATTGTATCTTCCATGTTCATGTAAGGAGCTTTGACCCAAAAGGTATTTTTGTTGACTTTTTGAATAGACCTATAATGTCTAAACCTGTAGCTTTTGATTGAGGCATTTCTTGACTTTGAGGGCTAAAGAGAAGTTGTAGGGAATTGGATTCTCTTCAAAATGAGCCTTGGTTGGAAAATTTCTAATAAAGTATGAGAAAGTTATGCCTGGTCAAAGTTTAGTTGACTTTTCCTATAGAAGCCCTAAATTGCCATTTTTGACTTTTGATGAGTTAGGAGCATTTCTTGAGGAATCATGATCAACCCTTCATAAAATGATGGATAATACTTCAAAATTTTGATGTTGACCAAAAATCTTGAAGTTTGACTGTATTTGGGCCACAATTGACTTTTGACCTAATACAGTTGATTTTCAGGCATTTGAGCAATTGACTGAGCAAGCTTGTTGTGCAAGGCATGAAACTTGGCATGGATTATGTAGGGGACACATTAGGAAAACGGAGACCAATTGGGACCCTTGGAACTCAACCATCTTGATGAGGACTGAAACACTAGTTTGAGGCTTATTGTCTTAGGAGGAGGATTTGTCTGGTCAATCCTTAGTCAACTTGAGCAATTGAGGACCTTTAGGAGTATGTCTTGTGTGAAAATGGGAGGGAAAATTTTGGGGTACAACACTTACAAACATAGGTTTGGGCCACAAATGATCATTTATTCGAATCGGGACAAAATTTAGCGCTATGTTAAGCAATCGTAAGTGGACTTATATAGAAGTCGCACCTATTTTGAGGCCGGTCAATAGCAATCTATGCACCATTTGTTTTGAGACATGATATAGAGAGCATGCTCCAATAACAATTAGTGCAATAAGAAAGGGATGAGATGAAGAAGGGTGGGGGAAAATATACAAACCACATTTGAATTAAATTTTAATCAAACTATTATTAAAACCATTCATCCATTTTTATTGAGTTAAACTCAACACCATGGATCCAATGATGTTAACAAAGTTCATGATAAAAAATTCAACCCAAGATCAGCCAGAAAATAAACACAAAATAATAATACATTTATTATATACATTAAAAAGGGTTTTAAATTTTTTTAAAATAGAAAATGAAAGAGAAAAATATCAAACATGTTCAAATTAATCAAGAAATAATAAGTAAGACCATAGAAAAATCAGAGATGAACTCAAATCTTGTTGTAAAATTTTTGGTGATTTTTTAAAGTCATAAACTATTTTTAAACTAATTAAAATTTCTCAAACAAATAGAAAATACATCAAAATAGTAAACATCAATATAAAATTCCATAAAATTTTCAAAATATCAAAAATATGTAAAATGATATTTATGAATTTTTTAGAATTAAAAAAATGTCAGAAAATATTTTTAAAGTAATTAAAAGGAAGCAAATAATGCAAAAAATATAAAAAATATCAAATGTCAAAATACAAATGTGAAAAAATATTCATGAGATCAGAAGTAATTCAAAGTATATTTGTGAAATTTTTCATAATTTTTGGATAAAAAATAAAAGAGTTATGAATTTTTTAAAATTAAATCAATTAAAATATAAAATCAGAAAATAAAATAAAACCCAAAAGATGTGGGCCATCAGATCATAGTCAAAACGCGTTAGTAAGCTGATCCAATGGACTAGACGCGTTGTGCTTGATATGGACCTTAGTGAGATACGCATATGATCAGAAAAGGGCAACTAACGAAATTAAAACGTTTGGCACGCTATCATTGGCTGAGACGAGACATGTCATCGTCTTCAACCTCCAGACACCCTGTAATAGAGATTTTGTGAGATCCTTCAAATGGAAAAATTAGGATCCCAGACTAGTATCATTGGATTCGTCTCTTCAAGACGATCCTAACACCACCATCGCTCCAAATTTATATAAGGTATGCAAAGAGATATGAATCCAAAACCCAGAAAATAGCGAGCACCTTCAATTTGAGATTTCACTCTCAATTCTCAATGGATTTAAAAATTGTAAGAAGCACAAGAATCAGGAGAATGAGTAGAATAGGTTAATGCTTTATTTGGATCCAAATGGTGGAGAATTCTACCTTTTCGAAGTTCAAGAAAGAAGCTCTGAAATTGGACTTCTGTAGTGTTGTACCCCAAAATTTTCCCTCCCATATTCCTCAATATTTGTCAAGAATGATCTTCAAATGGTTCAAACGTGTGCTAATTTGATGTTTAGAAGCCAAAACATGAATTTCAAATTCTGACTTATGAAGAAACTTCAATTCCAAGCTACCAAGTTCAATCCAATGGCATTCTCAGCTCAAGGGGTATTAAGGCATGATTCTTGATGCTTTAGAAACATGAAATTACAAGCTTTGCAATGGAAAAAGAATGGAATCAAATGGATGTTTGAGCTTAAAGTTGCAATGAATCAAAGTTGGGGAAAAGGGTTAACATTCCATACTTATAAATATTTCAAATTTTCCTTCAAAAGTGACCTATAATGTTTTGCATCCAAACATGGCCTTCCACTTGGAATTTGCTCTTGGCCAAAAAAGACGGCATGCAATAGACCTATTGAATGACATTTTGAGACTTGAGCCATTCAAAATATCCAAAAATTGAGAGAGTTATGAATTGTTGAAGTTGGCAAAAAATCATGAAATGACCTATAATCTTTTGTATCCTTAGGGCATCTTCCATCCATTTTCTCACTTTGCACATAAAAGAAGGCATAAATTTCACTTCCTCAAGATCAATGTGGAAAATAAGTGGGCTCAAGGTGATAAGAAATGACCAAGTTATGATCATTTGAAGTCACACATGAAAAATTGGGGGTTCATCTAGAGGACTTGTAATCTTTCTTCAACATCAAGTTTCTTCCACCCGCAATTGCTTCACTTACCGACCTTCTACCCTCAATGGTAATGCTTCAACAATCAGGTTATCTCTTACTTGTGCATTATCCATCTGAATCACATGTGAAGGATCCAGAATATACCTTCTCAATTGAGATACATGAAACACATCATGAAGATTCGCAAGTGCCGGTGGTAAAGTAATACGATAGGCGACCTAATATATCCTCTCAGATATCTGGTATGGACCAACGAAACATGGCGTAAGCTTTCTCGACTTCAGAGCTCTACCAACGCCATTCACCGAAGTAACTCTCAAGAACACATAATCATCTTTCTGAAATTCTAATGCCTTCCTTCTCTTATCATGATAGCTCTTCTGACAACTCTGATAAGCTTTCATCCTCTCTTGGATTATCTTAATATTCTCAGTTGTCTCCCGCATAATCTTAGGTTCGAGTACAACACTCTCATCTGACTAATACCAACACAATGCAGTTCTACACCCCCTACCATACAATTCTTCATATGGTGTCATCCCAATACTAGAATGGAAACTATTGTTGTATGTAAACTCAATCAATAGCAAGTGACTATCCCAAGATCCTACTTGTTCTAGCACACAAGCCTTTAGCAAATCCTTCAAATACTAGATAATCCTCTCTGTTTGACCGTCCGTCTGCGGATAATATGCGTTCCTCAACTTCAACTTAGTATCGAAAGCATTTTGAAAACCTGTCAAGAATTTCGATGTAAACCTCGAATCTCTATCTGATCCGATATTCAAAGGTATCCCATGTAACTTCACAATTTCATTAACATACATCTCAGCTAGTTTTTCTATAGGATGATTGATCTTCATCGGCAATAAATGAGTCGACTTAGTCAACCTATCCAATATCACCCAAATTGAATTACCTTTAGAAGTCTTTGGTAAACCTGACACAAAATCCATAGAAACACTATCCCATTTCCACTCTGGAATACTCAAAGGTTGCATAAAACTTGTAGGCTTCTTATGTTCGATCTTCAACTTCTAACAAGTCAAACAAGCATACACAACCTTAGAAATATCCTTCTTCATACCCGGCCACCAAAACAATTTCTTCAAATCCTGATACATTTTCGTATCATCTAGATGAATACTCAAATCGCTTCGATGTCCTTCCTCAAGAATGCTCTTCTTAAGTTATGGAATATCAGGAATACACAACCTATTATCGAGCCTCATTACACTATTCTCATCAATTCTGAACTTATATCATTTACCTTGGTTAACAAAGTCAATTGATCAACCAAATTCAAATCAAACTTCTGACTATCTCGGATCTCTTCAAGAATCCCACTAGTTAGTTTCAACATTCCCATCTTCACACTATTAGAAGTCTCTTCACATACCAAGCTCATATCTCTAAATTGTTCGATTATTTCTAACTCTTGAACCATAAGTATCGACATATTCAAGGACTTCCTACTCAAAGCATCAGGTACTACATTTTCTTTACCAGGATAGTAGCTTAAATCAAAATCATAACCTTTTAACAATTCAATCCACCTTCTCTGCCACATATTTATCTCCTTTTGATCAAACAAGTATTTAAAACTCTTATGATCACTGAACACTTCAAATTTAGATCCAAATAGGTAATGTCTCTAAATTTTCAACACGAACACCACAACCGCCAATTTTAAGTCATATGTAGGATAAATCCTCTCATGAACTTTTAATTTCCTGGAAGCATAAGAAATAACTTGTCCATTTTTCATTAGCACACCACTAAGACCCGTCTTAAAAGTATCACAATAAACAACAAAGGATTCATTCAGATTTGGCAAAATGAACACCAGAGCAGTCGTCAATCTCTTTTTCAATTCTACGAGACTTTATTCGCATGAAATATCCCATGCATAAGCTTTACCCTTTAGAGTTATCTAAGTCAATGGTAATTCCAATTTATAAAATCCCTCAATGAATCTTCGGTAGTAACCTGCTAAACCAAGAAAACTTCGAATCTCTGTTACAAACTTTGGAGTCTCCCACTGCAACACTACATTAACCTTAGAAGGACCTACCGCAATTCCACAACTAGAAATCACATGGCCAAGGAAACTCACTTCCTTCAACCAAAATTCACACTTCAACAGTTTCACATACAACTCCTTCTCTTTCATTATTTGCAACATAATTCACAAATGCTTAGCATGTTCTTCTTCTGATTTCGAATAAATCAAAATATTGTCAATGAAAACCACCACAAACCTTTCCAAGTACTTCAGAAATTTACGGTTCATGTACTCGATGAAAACTCCAGGGGAATTGAACACACGAAACAGCATCACAATATATTCGTAGTGACCATATCTTATCCTGAAAGATGTCTTCAGATTATCATCTGGCTTAACTTGAATCTGATGATAACACTATGTCAAATTAATTTTTCTAAAGACACTTGCGCCAACCAACTGATCCATCAAATCATCAATCCTCGGAAGTGGATACTTATTCTTAATAGTTACTTTGTTTAACTGTCTGTAATCCTCGCACAAGCTCATACTACCATCTTTCTTTTAAACCAATAACACTGCTTCACCCCACGGAGAGATGATCGGATGAACAAACTTCTTTTCTAGTAATTCTTCTAAGTTTCTTCAAGTCATTTAACTCTGAAGCTGACATCCTATAAGGAGCCATCAACACTGGGCGTATACCTGGTATTAAATCTACAGCAAATTCAACTTCTCATTTTGGAGGTAATTCACTAATTTCATTTGGAAACACTTCTAGAAATTCACAAAGAACAAGTATCTCCATACTCGTAGCTTCACGGTCAACTTGTAACGACGTGATCATCACAAACATCAAAGCTTCATCTGCTAAAAGTTCATCTACTTTCTTAGAAGACTTAACATCAACTCTCCACCATCACCGAACTTGTGGAATCTCAACGTCTTATTATAACAGTTGATACGAACATAGTTTAATTCCAACCAGTTCATTCCATGAATAACATCAATATGGTGTAAGGGAAGACACACCAAATCCATCACAAAATATTTCCATAGATAGATAAAGGACACTTTGAACAAACAAGAGTAGTAGTAACAGAGCCCTTAGCCAGAAGCTCCACTACCATCCCCCCATTCATATCAGACAATTTTAATCCCAACATATTATCACAGTCAAGCGAAATAAATGAATGAGTAGCATCAGTATCAATAATAGCAATTAACTCAGTATTGTTAATAAAAATAGTACCTCTGATCAGGTTATCTTTCTTGTCGACTTCAGCATCGCTCAAAGCAAACACACTACCACTAGTCTGAGCAACAACAACCTTCTTTAGTTTCTTACACATGATACTAATGTGACCCTGCTCATCACAGTTGAAACATGCCGGACCTTCATTCTTGCATTCAGTAATGCGATGAATAACCTTGTGTGATATGGTGGGAGAGCTGACTTGGGTGTTTTGTGTTTTATCGTAAATGTTGCGGTTAGCAAGAGTTGCCACCGACTTTTCTTTTATCCAAAGGAAAGGTGAAAAAGCACAGGAAAACCTTTGAGATTATTTTCTTGAGTTTGCGGGGTAGATTATGAAAAGGGAAGGTATTAGCACCCTTTTCATCCATGGTTTTCCATGGGCTCTTAGTTACTTGCTAGATCACTTGCTTTTGTTTGAAATTGTGCTTTGTGTGGTTTTTGAAAGTATTTTGTAAAGAGGCCATTGTTTAGGAAAACTTTGTAATGATTCTCGTTCGTAAGAATGTATACAAAGTGTTCGATCTTTTGAAAATGTTTTCAAGTTTGAAAGATGTTTTTTGAAAGTGTAAGTGTTTATTTTGAAAATAGAAAGGATGTTTTGTTTTGAAAGTGAGCAAGTAACTAGGAACATTCTACCTACTCAAAAGTCTTTCATGTTCATTTCCTCTTTCCTTTGACGTTGTTATCTTACCAATGATTTGGTAAGTAACACTATATTTGGATGTAAACGGGACGGGCATGGGTTATCATATAACCATGATTAGCAATGTTGCAAGTTATCTTAGCATTCTCTTTTAGGGACTAAGATCATTTGAAAGGCAACATAGATAGCGTCATCGAGGGACTATGATCTTATATTTTACTGGTTTTTGCTAAGATACCTCACATGCGTAATATGGCCATTTTGTAAGGCAACCAAGTGGATTTTACCCTAGGGGTGCTTATGTGTAAGTGTATTATTTTCATGCTTGATTTTGTCTTTTATTAGGGTTTTCTAATTGATTGGTTTTAGTCTTTCCACACAAACCCTAATTACTAGCATTTGTATATAAAGCGATAAATTGTGGAATTTAAAATTACTACGCTATTACAATACTTGTGGGAGGGGGGTGTACAAATTATAAATGAGGATTGCAAGAAAATAAAGCCTAATTATCTATTACAACCATATTGAATTTGTACAAGAATTAAAATAAATAATGTACAAAAATGAATAAATATTCAAAAATGTAAATGCAAAGAAAATGGATGTTTTGGATTTTTAGGGAAAAGGGATTTTGTTTTAACCTAGTTAATTAAAAGAAAATAATTTATTAAAATAATAAAAAGTAAACCTAAATTTACTAGGAAAAGAATTTAAATAAAACCCTAATCTAAATGTTAATTAAAAAAAAAAGGAAGTAAGTTCATGAGAAGAATATTTTTGGCATCTTTGTCTTAAAAATAATTTATAGTATTATAAAATATTTTTGGTCTTTTTATATTTTAAAATAATATATTTAACATGTAAAAGAAAATAACTAAAACCATAGTTTTTAATTAAATTTAGAAATCAAATTACTAAAATAAATAGAGTATGATTAAATAAAATATTTTTTGTGTAAAAAATAAATAAACTATATTAGAATATAAATCTAATATTTTTGTATTTTTATTTTATTTTTTAGCATTAGGCAAAATATTTAAGAAAAAAAAATAAAAATAAGAAAAAGAAAATAAAATGGACCAGGGGTGTGGAAAGCCAACAAGGGGGTCAGAAAGTAAAAAAAAATAAAAAATAAGGCCCAAGGAGGAGGACCAGCGCTTGTCCAAAAAAGAGTCAGAATGCAAAAAAAATATGAAAAAACCAAAAGGGTACCACCGGGGCTCGAACCCAGGTCCATATAGTCACAGGCGAGCGCTTCTACCACTGGGGTGGCTATACATTCGTTTATATAATCAAAACAACAAATATATGATAGTAAACAAGTCCATGGCCTGAACTTCATCTTCAACCTCACGCCTAGCCAGAGCCTTTGTATCTTATTCAAATCTCAACAAAAATGAAAATTGTAAACAGGAAACTTGTAGCAAATTTCCTCACGATTTCAGAAATGCAAAGCAATAAAATTATAGATCAAAGATAAGCATGAATTTTAATGGCCCAAATCTGAACCCTAAAAATATCAAACTTCAATCTTAAAATTCTCTAAGCTCAAGCAAAATTAATGAAAACTATGGGCATGGTTAGCTTTAGGGCAATGATATCTACATTTTCATTCACAAATAAACCATTAATGATGCCTGTATGAAGAGTTCAAAAGTCAGAAAACTTACCTTGCAAGAGGGTATCGGGTTTGGAGTTTGATTAGCTTTCAGTGAGTTCCAATGATTGGATTAGCTTCCTCAAGTTCCCAGGAAGCTAATGTGATCCTTAGTTTGAGCTGAAAGTCCCTGAGGAGTTCTGGTGAAGTCAAGGTGCAAGGTGTTATTTTTGAAAATGGTGGATGATTATGGAGGTGTTACAGTGGTGCTGCAGGTGTTGGGATTGTTTGTATATGTTGTTTAGAACCTTCTGAAAGTAAAAGACCAAGAAACGCACGAGCAAATTTGGAGATTGGATTCAAAACTCAGAAATGACAAGTTTTGAAGTGTTTTTGTGATTCTGTGTTCTTCGTGTTTTCAAGGCGTAAGCATGCGTGGTATTTATGGAAAATGGCTTGTGTATGTATACGCAAAGAGGTTTGAGTGCTTTTGAAAGTCAGGAGTACAAGTTACAAGCTATTTGCTATGTTACTTGATTTTCAAGAAAAGTTGGAAAACAAGTTTCAAGAGGAAGTACAAGCATGGGCTGAGTGATTGTAAGTGTCTAACAAGTTTCTTATGAGTTATGTGACTTTTATGATCAGAAGAGAACAAGTGTAAGGCTCGAGAACAAGTTTTGTGCAAAAAGTTTCTTTATCAAAATGGCAATGTGCACTTTCTTCCCAAAATGGATATAAAGCATGGCCTTGCATTGAATGCTTGAAATGAGACCTCTAACAGTTGTGAAAGAAATTAATTATGGAGTGCCTAACAAGTTTGAGGCCTGCAAAGTAGAGGTTATGCAGCATAAGTTTGAATTTTGAATCTTGTTCATCACAAAATGACTTGTAATTCAAGTGATAAAACCCTAACTTCATCTCTTCGATTCTCCCTACTCAAAAATGATCTCAAGGAGTTCTTTGACATTTTGGAAAGCTTGTAATGTTATATACAACCCATATTTTAATCACTTTTGGAAATTCCACTTGGAACTATATGAAAAAGTGCCATGAAGTTGGGCCAAAATCCTGACCAAATTAGGGCAAAATTTCACGAAGTGTTTTGTTTCATGACCATGTATTCTTAAAATTATAACTAGAGATCCAAGAACTTTTGGAAGGAGTTGTGTAAATAAAAGTTGTAGATTTCATGGATACCTACAAATTTCATGTTGGAAGTTTCTTCTGAATCATCTTGCATCATGGTGAAAATTTTTCTCAAAGTTATGAAAAAATAAGAAATTTCCAACACTTAGAAAAATTTCTAAGTTTGGAAATTTTAACTTTTCAAAATGAAATTTTGAAATTTTGATTTTTTTATGAATAAGTTTCATATTTTAGCATGCTTTGATGAATTTTGATCTTTGGCATTTGATTTTGGCCAAAAAGTCAAAGTTTGACTTTTCAGTATATAATTGACTTTTGATCAGTTGACTGAAAATTCATCTGTCAATCCATTGGACTTGAGTAATGTTTTGAGTCATGTCATTAGGTCAAAATGATGCAATTGGACTCTTGATATCATTCCTTAAACCAATTGATCATTTGCTAGGTCAAAAATCAGAAATTGCCCTTTTCCAGTCAAAACCCTAATTTTGACCATTTTGCCTTTTTGAAGATTTGATCAAATTTATTGAGGAATTGTAGTCCAAACTTGATAAAATGATACATATAAGTTTAAAATGTTAATGTGGATCAAAAATTATGAAGTTTGACTATAAATTGGCCACAATTAACTTTTTCCCCAATACAACTGATTTTTAGGTCAACTGCTCAATTGACTGAGCAAAAGTGTGATCCAAAGCTTGAAACTTGACATGAGTAATCTTGAGGGTCCATAACGATCCATGAAATTCATATGGGGCATTGGAAGTTCAAATATCCTTGTGCAATCTTAAACCCTAATTTTGGTCATCAATGCTTAAGGAGGTGTCTTGAGCTGATCAACCCTAGTGCAGTCTTGAGCCAAAGGAGATCTTGTGAGCAAATACTTGATAAATGAGAGGGAAGATTTTGGGGTGCAACAGCTGCCCCTGTTCAATCTTCTTAAGCCTGAAGAGTTAGATTGGCGAGTTTTTTCCATTCGTGACTCAAAGGTGGAAGATGATTGGACATTAGAGTGCCCAGAAATTTGCACTTGGTGATGTGATGGTTGATGGTACAGGGAATGGGCTTAAAGATGCCATTTGGAGGGATGATGGAAATTTGCTGGAGATGGGCTCGTAGATGCAATCCAGAAATGATTGTTGAACCGTATTTGTAAGCTAAAACTGAATGAGTATCAGAGTGGCGTCCGTGTCTGGAGCGTATCTGACCTGTATCTGAAAGTTGGATTTGAATGAGTGTCAGAATGGAGTCCGTGTCTGGAGCGTATCTGAACTGTATCTGAAATTTGAATCTGAATGATATCAGAATGGCATCCGTATCTGGAGCGTATCTGAACTGTATCAAAATGTTGAATCTGAATGAGTATCAAGATGGCATCCGTATCTGGAGCATATCTAAACTGTATTTGAGAGTTGAATCTGAATGAGTATCAGGATGGCATCCGTATCTGGAGCATATCTGAACGGTATCTGAAAATTGAATTTGAATGAGTATCAGGATGGCATCCGTGTCTGGAGCGTATCTGAACTGTATCAAAAGTTGACTCTGAATGATTGTCAGGATGGAATTCGTGTCTAGAGCGTATCTGAACTGTATCTAAAAATTGAATTTGAATGAGTATCAGGATGGAATCCATGTCTGGAGCGTATCTGAACTGTATCAAAAGTTGAATCTGAATGAGTATCAGGATGACATCCGTGTCTGGAGCGTATCTGAACTGTATCTGAAAATTGAATTTGAATGAGTATCAGGATGGCATCCGTGTCTGGAGCGTATCTGAACTGTATCAAAAGTTGAATCTGAATGAGTATCAGGATGGCATCCTTGTAGGGAGTGTATCTGAACTGTATCTAAATATTGAATCTGAATGAGTATCAGGATGGCATCTGTATCTGGGGCGTGTCTGAACTGTATCTGAAAAACTTTGAACATTATTAATGGTAGCTATTGATCAACCTTATCCTGAAAAGGGTAAAATGTTAGCTAATATGCAATGTCATGTTGTATGAAATGCATGGTACAATGAGATTGTGATATATGGATTCGTGTTATCGATGTTTATGATATATGGATGCGATGTATGCGTATGTGAGCTAATCTGCTGCACTACTGTTGAATTGGGGAAAATAAATCCATGACTGCTGCTGAGGATATGGAGTGTAAGTCTTCATGTTGTGAAGTTGAAGTGTTGATGAATTTCTTCTTAGAGAAATAAACTGTTGTAAGGGAAACGCCATGTACTTCTTGTAAAATCCTGTTGGGGAATCCTGAGAAATTTGGCGACTTCTACCGGGGAGTGATAACTGGAAGTTTGGTTCCGCTGGGGATTAAACTGCACACTGCGGGGAATTTTGTGAAAATAGCTTAGAGAGATTTCCCTATTTCTTAAAGTCATTAGTGATTGTCTTTCTATTTTGTTTATTTTCAAGTGGTAGTTACATTCAAATGCATATGTTCAAAAATAAATCATTGGACGTTTTTGTAAACAAAACATAAGAGTAAAGAAAAACAGATAGTTTTGTACTTTCAAAGGGATATCTTTGTATTGACTTTGAGTGAGTATTTTTGTACAATGAGACAAACATACTAGTAAGAGAATGCCGTCGTAAAAAATGAAAATTTGATACAAAGACAAGATAGCTATGTGAAATAATCCAATGTGGTTCCCATTCTGCTATAGCCTTCGTGTCTCCGAGCATCTTATCCATTTGTTGCCTTGTCTGAAGCTGATTGAATTGATCAGAACCGCTTGAGTTTGTCAGTTGAAGCCAAAGGTTATCCATAAGGCGATTCCAACAGGACATAGTCATACACTTTTGTTGTACCCCAAAATTTTCCCTCTCATATTTCTCCAAACATTGCAAGAAAGATCTCCAAGTGGCTCAAGATTGCTCAAGAGTTGGACAATCAAGTCATCTCCTAAGGCAGTCAACCTCAAATTAGGGTTTTGTGTTGCATCAAGATATTTGAGTCCAAATGACCTCAAGTTCTCCCAAATGTCCTAATATTTTCTCAAGATCATCCATGTCAAATTTCAAGCCTTGCAGAGGAAGTTTGCTCAGTCAATTGCTCAAAGGGTCCAAAAATCGACTGTGCTAGGGCAAAAGTCAATTGTGACCTACAAATAGTCAAACTTCAAGATTGTTTGTCAACATTCTCATTTTGAAGGATATTTCATAATTTGATCAAGTGTTGATCATGATTCATCAAAGATTGCTCAAAATTCATCAAGATTCAAAAGTTGCTAAATTAGGGTTTTGAGGAAAAGTCAACTCAACTTTGATCAAGCATAACTTTCTCATACTTTATGAGAAATGACCCATCCAAATCTCATTTTGAAGCGGATGCAATTTTCTACAATCCATCTTCACACCCCAAGATCAAAACATGCACTCACAAGAAGTTATAAATTTGGACATTATAGGTCATTTTTGAAAGTCAACAAAAACACCTTTTTTGCCAAAGCTTATAATTTGAGCATGGAATATCAAAATGAGATGATACCAAAAGGGTTGGTTAGAGGACATCTCAAGATTTCTAAAAAGGTCCAAGAAAACCTCCAAAAGTTCAAAATTGAAGAAGTTATGCATTGTTGAAGTTGGGCATTTTTGCAAAATTGCCAAAAGTCAACTATCCCCAAAACTTCAAATTTTATCAAATGGGCTCATTATTTTTCACTTGATTTGAGCTTTCCCCATTGCACACATGTCCTAGCTTCAGCCTTGAGATCATATTTATTTTTTATTATTTTATATGATTTTTTATTGAATTATTTCATTTTAAATCAAATTAAATCCAATAAAATCCAAATATTGATTACTTGATATCTTTTTGGCTATTTCAGGACTGAATCATCATCATCAAGGGTATCAAACTCGTATCAAGCAATCCATGTGCAAAAAGATTGAGTTTTGACAATTTTGGAAGGTTTAGTAATGGTGAATCAAATCAAATCTCATGGCATTGATGTGGAAGGATTCAATCCATAATTCTTAACATAATGCATTCTATAATACATAAGGAAGCTAGAGGGCACAAAAACAAGGCTATAGGCTGCAAGAACAAAAAGAACAAAACTTGAAAAAGTGGTGAAAAAGTGTGAAGCCAAAATCATACTTTAAGGCGTTTTTAGAAGCAAAGCTTGAAACCAATCGATTCCTGGGTGATCACATAACCCTCCTGGATCCAAAGCACGCGTCTTGAAGCCCTCAAAAACACTGTAAGCATCACGTTTTTCAGCCCTACATTCGAAATCTTAACTCTTCATTCTTACATCCTCTGGGCAAATCGTTGATATATTCGTGATCCTTATGACATTTCAAAGCTTTTTTCATTAGTTAATTTTATTTATCTGACCTGTAAAGCCAAGTACCATATCTAGGGTTTCGTTGTTTGTTTTTGGGCATTTCTCTTATAGGTAAAATTAACCCCAATGATGGCCATGGACATGTCCGGAAGAGAAAGACGAACGCAAGCATGGTCTTGGGAGGAGTTTATATGGCCTGAGATGATTTTTAGGAATGGCCTACGCTTTTAGCTGCGGATTTAAATCTGCAGGTAACTTCTTTACAGGCCTGAGGACAGGGACGACAACGTGTCCCCCTCTGATTGGTCCATTCAAATTTTCGGCACTTTTTTTTTATTTTGCTGGCACATTAATCCATTTTCTCATATTATTATTATTTTGTATATACCTAACAAATGAAGCAAAGTGGCTGAGTGGTAAACGCGTTCATCCAAACTCCAACAGGACATGGGTTCGAATCCCAGGTCCTCCAAATTCCTCTTTGATTTTTTCTTGCACGCAATTGTGTGTGTACCCAAGTGTATAACCCACCATACTCCCTCACTCAATCAATTGCCAGATGGCCCCTGGCCAGATCTGGTGGCCAAGAGGGGAACGTCCACCATGGAACCAAGTCAACGTGCACCCACTGGATCTCAGAAAGTCAATACAGGGCCAACTCGTTTGGGCCTCAGAATTGCTTCTCCAACACTCATATTCAGGCCCAAACCCCCCTATCTCTCTCTATTTTATATTTTTTTTGTTTTAATTATTTATTGTTATTATTTTTATTATTTACTAACCAATCATTTTTTTTCTTTATAAAATTAAAACCAAAAATATTTTCTTCATAAAAATCAAAGTTTTATTTTTTTTCAATAAACATTAACTTAATTAATTTAGGCTTTAAGTAGAAATAACTTTAATATTTTTTGTAAATAATTAAAATCAATTAGACTTAATTAGGTTTTTACTAACATTGATTAATTTTATTTTATTTCTTTAAATACCAAAAAAACCAAAAATATTTATTTTCATTAATTAATTTATTTATTAATTAAATAATTAACTTAGACTAATTTCTTTCTTAATTAAAAAATGAACAAAAAAATCTTTTCTTTAAAAACAAAAGGGTCAAAACCCTATTTGCGCTCGATTTAATTTCCCGCACGCGATCTTTTATATCATATTGTATTTGTTCCCGGAATGTAATAGATAATTAGGACCATTTATTTATTTTTATCGCTTTATTTATTTTTCCGCATTTAAATTTCAAAGGGTTGCTTTTGGCGATGTAAATACCCGACGCCTTGTAATTTAAATTCCGCAATTTATTTTCCGCAACTTATAACTGCTAGATGTTTGATAATAGGAATGCATGACAAGAATGAATGTTTAACCTAAAATCAACATAGATCACCTTTATCATGTACAAAGACAAAAATAACTTAAAATGACACACTCGCACATGCGCACTCTTAGGGTACACCCCACTTGGTTGCCTTTGTACACGGTCATTGAGTATAGGTAGTTTTAGAGGTCGTCCTCTTGTCCAAAGATCATAGTTGCCTCGAAACGGTTGTCTCGGATATTGTTGCCTCAAAACAAATGATCCACATTAGGGTTACCGCTAAGGCGTCCTAACATTGCTTTAGTGACCGTATGTCCCTTATTCGAATCGACCCTTAAACTCCAACGACGGTGCTACCTACTCATCAATAGTAGGATAGCATTGTCCAAAGGACAATAGCATAGAACAATTCCTTTTTTAGAGTAGGTAGATGGTTCTTAAGTACTTGCTCTTTCAAAAAAAAAATAAAAAAATCTTTTTCACACTTACACCTTTCAAACAAAAACATCTTCAAACCCACAAGCACAAAGAAAACAATTTTGAAAACATTTGAGCAAGTACCTAAGAGCCCGTGGATAACCACTGATAGAAAGGGTGCTAACACATTCCCTTTCTATAATCTACCCCCCGAACCTGACAAACATCTCGAAAAAGGAATTTTTCTGTGCTTTTTTCCTTTCCTTGTTGGATAAAATAAAAGTCGGTGGCGACTCTTTCTTACCACGACATTTTGCGAAATAAAACGCAAAACGTAAACTAGCATTCCAAAAAACAGTCAGTTCTTCCCACCCTACCACAGAACTGGCGACTCTGCTGGGGATGAACTTTAAGTGGGGTGTACTTTAGGAAAGTTCATATTGTTTTCAATTGCTTGACTTGTATGCTTTATATTTGTGGGCTTGTATCGGAGTTACTATAGATCCTAACCCGGATCTGGGGGATACCCTTTAGGTAAGTAGCAATAAACTGTGAGGGAACTGTACGGCGTAGACCAATACGGTTGAAGAAGTAGCTACGTTGGTGTGGAACTTTAGTATGTACCGATATCCCTTGTGGCGCAACAAGAAGAATACGGGTCTGCTAAGGGGTCATTAAGCACCAACTGACCTTAGAACCTTTAAATTGACCAACTTGGCCATAGAACAGTAGCAGTATGCTACACTCATTGAGACTAAACTCTCGCGATGATTCCGGCTGCAAGAAAAGGTTGCTAAACTAGAATTATGACCGATCGAGGGTAGTCAGTGATATTGAGATCCTCTAGAACCCGGTTACTATTTTTAGGACAGGTTTGAACCAACTGAATTGAAAGAGGGTAGTACCTAGACTCGTTGCCAGCCTGAAATCTAAGGGCTCTCCGTGTGACTTATGTGCCTTTACCATGTTTGCTATTTGTGGATACTTGTGGTGTGCTCTCTATCATGACATCATGACATCATAACATTGCATACATCTTGCATTGGACTAACCTATTTGCGTAGGAACATCATCCGGATCAACTTTGTCTAGGTTCTCACTATGCTTAAAGAGTTAGTTGCAAAAATGTCAGATACTACCTCCTTCATCAGAAGACATGGGCATCTTTTTGGTTTGGTCACCTCCAAATTGGACGAGCAGATGATGAGTGTCCTAGTCTAGTTCTTTGATCCATTGTACCATTGCTTTACTTTTTAGGACTACCAGTTGGTCCCTACCTTGGAAGAGTTCTTTGATCTGCTCGGTATCTATATTCTGGAGCAGACCCCGTTTACAGGTTGGGAGAAGATCCTTAAGCCGAAAGAGATTTCTTCATCCCTTCATCTGACAAAGGCTGAGGTAATGGCTAATTGGGAAACTCGTAGTGGAGCAAAGGGATTTTTTACTAAGTTCTTGGTTGGTAAGGCTAATCATTTCTGGGATAGTCTAGACTTCCAGGCATTCGAAGATATTCTGGCTCTTCTGATATATGGCTTGGTATTGTTTCCTAACTCTGACTCCTTTATTGATGTGAATGCGGTAAAAATCTTCGTCTCTGGTAATCCTGTACCCACTCTCTTGGGTGACATTCTTCATCAGCTTTATGCCCGTACTGCTCGGAAGCGGGGAACCTTGATGTGATGTGCTCCGTTATTGGCAAGGTGGTTTATTTCTCACCTCCCCAAATCAGTTCTGAACAACAAAGAAGGCATGGGCTGGGCTTATAGGGTTATGTCTCTCTCTCACAATGACATCATTTGGACTATTAAGGGTATAGACGTTGTGGCTATCATTGATCGTTGTGGGGAATACCCCAATGTTCCACTGATAGGAACCAACGGAGGAATCACTTATAATTCGTGCTTAGCCTTATGTCAGTTTGGGCGAGCCAGAAGGGAAGGACCTCATGAGCTGCCTATGCCTAGTATAATCTTTGATTTCCAAGGGGACAGTGACGAGCAACGCCGCAGATTCATAAGGGCTTGGGATAGAGTACACAGATCTGATCCACACGAGCTGGGTGCGAAGACTTCTCTACCAATGCAACCATATCTCCGATGGGTTCGCATACGTGCCCAAAAGTTGGGAATGCCCTATGAAGCCGTCTTGCCTATTATTGTTGAAGTTGCTGATGAAGAGGGGGTTCCTCCTACTATCTTACACCCTTACATGCCTACTGACATTGGGGCATTGAAGAGGTCCTGGATGCAGCTGAGAGAAGAGTGGGATACTTACCGAGAAAAATATCACGAGCAAGAGCGAAAGATCCAAACGTTAACAAGGCAGTTAGAGAATGAGCAGATCATCAACGACTATGTCAGCACTAAAGGCAAACGACCATGGGAGCGCTGATGTCCTTTGATTATTTCCAGTTTTTATTTACTTTTCAGTATTTCCTTTCTTGTAACACCTTAAGGGCAATTTGTGAACAATTGAATTTCAAGGGTATCTAATAAAAGTGTGCTTCATTTCTTGTTTACGAATTTGAATCTCTCGATGTCTTTGAAATCATATCATACGCATTTCATTCCATGCACATCATAACAGATACCCTTACAGGTTTTCTCATCTTCTTCGCTGTTTATTTCAGCATCATGTCTTCTGAACCATCAACTGAACAAGCAATCAAGGCTCTGCAGGCCCAGAATGCCCAGTTCCAAGAGTTGTTCATGAATTTAGCTAAGGGTCATCAAGATCTGAAGACCCTTATTTTGAAAGAGAATAAGAAGAAGAAGAAGAGGACAATCCTGTTTAATACAGGTCACAGGTTTGGAAACAGGCTACGAGATGAAGTTGATTTGATCACCTCATCTGGAGGGAAAGATAGTCAGGAAGAAATTAGGGTTCCTAGCCCTATGGTTTAAGACAACGAGACGGACTTCGACGAAGACCAGTATCCTCCGGCCGAGGATAGATACAAACAACTGGAAGACCGTTTAAATGCGATAGAAGTTCGGAAAGTGCCTGGTCTGGACTTTGGTGATCTGGGTCTATCATTTGGGGTGGTGATCCCCCACAAATTCAAAGCACCATCCTTTGCTAAAGACGATAAAGTTTCTTGCCCGAAATTGTACCTTCGGTCGTATGTAAGGAAGATTCAGCCGTACACTGCTGATAAGAACCTATGGATCCACTTCTTTTAAGACAGTCTCTCAGGGACTCAGCTTGAATGGTTTTACCATCTAGAAGGAGCCAGTATCCGCAGTTGGGAAGATTTGGCTGCTGCTTTCTACAGGCAGTACCAATACAATGCCGACCTTACTCCCACGCGTACCCAACTCCAGGGTATGTCAATGGGTGCAGGCGAAGGTTTCAAAGATTATGCTCAAAAAGTGGAGGTACCTCTCCGGAAGATTGCAACCACCCTTGGCTGATCAGAAGCTTGTGGATATGTTCCTGGGGACCTTGTCTGGTCTGTATTTTAACCATCTGATTGGAAGTTCTTCGTCCGGATTTATGGAGCTGATTATGACCGGGGAAAGGATTAAGGCTGGTATTAAGTCTGGTAAAATACAGAAGGGTGCTTCATCAGGCACCGAGAAGAAGCCTTTTAAGAAGGAGTCCAGTGCTGTTTACAGTTTGAAAAGCTAGAATAGACCTAAACACCGCCAAGCTGTTAATGCGGTTGTTATTTCAAGACCTGCTGGTGCTCCTCAGCACAACAATCAGCCAAAGGCCGAGAGACCGCGAAGGCAATTCACTCAGCTCAATATGACTTTATCTCAGATTCTGCCACAGTTATTGAAAACCAATCTAGTGATTCCAAGGGAGGCCCTGAAGAATCCCAACACTACATCACCAAAGTACAACCCTAATGCCCGCTGTGCTTTTCACTCTAATAGCCCGGGGCATGATACGGATGATTGTTGGGTTTTGAAGAACAAGGTACAAGACTTGATCGATGCAAAGGAGATTGAGTTCGGAGCACCGGAAAAGCCTAAACAAGACGCAGGGGTGAATGCTATCGGGAATGATGATGATGAAGAGTTTGATATTGACAGCTGGATATACCCAACTGCCGATGGTGGATTAAGCAACTGGACAATGAAGGATTCTATGTATGTTTCTGTTATCACTGAGTAATGAGACTTTTGTTTTGAATTTGTAACAAACAATGTTTTGAACTTTATGGCCCGATGTCTTACCCGGGGCACTGTGGCTTCATTTGTGAGGGCTTTATGTGTGCCATTTTCATATATCATTAATAAAAGCATTGGACGTTTTCTTGCATTTCAAATTTTCCGCTCCTTGTTTTTCGTTTATTACATATTGCAAAACAGCTATTTTACACACACTCACATATACAGGTCTACATCCACTCTAGATCTCACTGGTAACGACTCTTCCACCTCCAGTTATGACTTCGAAAGTCTGATCAACTTAGCCGAAGACGAAGGTGAAGATGATTGCAAAGTGCCTGTTGAGCTTGATAGACTATTACTTCAGGAAGAGAGGGCTATCCAGCCGCACGAAGAGCTCGTGGAATCAATAAATCTGGGTACAGGTATAGACAAGAAAGAGGTCAAGATTGGGGCAAATCTGGAGCTTAGTGTGAAGCAACGGTTGATTCAGATGTTGTGTGACTATGTTAAGATTTTTGCCTGGTCTTATGAAGATATGCCTGGGTTGGATACCGATATTATGGTTCACCGAGTGCCTACCAAGGAAGACTGTCCTCCAGTGAAATAGAAAGTTCTCCGAATGCGCCCAGATATGTCTGAGAAAATCAAGGCTGAGGTTATGAAACATTTTGACGCCGGTTTTCTAGCGGTTACTTCTTACCCACAGTGGGTGGCCAACGTGGTTCCAGTGCCGAAGAAGGATGGTAAGGTTCGAATGTGTGTCGACTATAGGGATCTGAACAGGGCAAGTCCCAAGGATGATTTCCCTCTGCCTCATATCAATGTTCTGGTTGACAATACCGCCCAGCATAAGGTATTCTCCTTTATGGATGGTTTCTCCGGTTATAATCAGATTAAAATGGCTCCCGAAGACATGGAGAAGATAACCTTCGTTACCCAATGGGGTACCTTTTGCTACAAGATCATGCCTTTTGGATTAAAAAATGTTGGGGCAACGTATCAGCGCGCCATGGTCGTTTTGTTCCACGACATGATCCATCATGAGATAGAGGTATATGTTGACAACATGATTGCAAGATCCCAGACCGAGGAAGAACATCTGGACCATCTTCAGAAGCTGTTTGACAGGTTGAAGTTGTACAAGCTGAGGTTAAACCCGAACAAGTGCACCTTCGGGGTGAGATCTGGTAAGCTGCTGGGTTTCGTGGTAAGTGACAAAGGTATTCAGGTGGATCCTGCAAAGTTGAAGGATATACAGGAAATTACAGATCCCAGAACAGAAAGAGAAGTCGGAGGCTTTCTGGGACGTCTGAACTACATTACACGATTCATTTCGCACCTGACTGCTACTTGTGAGCCAATCTTTAAGTTACTGAAGAAAGATCAAGTAGTACGTTGGAATGATTAATGTCAGGCCGCTTTCGAAAGGATCAAAGAATATCTCCAAGAGCCACCTATTCTGATGCCACCAGTTGAAGGGAGACCTTTGATCTTATACTTGACAGTACTCGATAATTCAATGGGGTGTGTGCTGGGGCAGCATGACGAGTCTGGCCGAAAAGAGCATGCTATTTATTACCTTAGCAAAAAGTTTACCTACTGCGAGACCTGATACTCGTTGCTTGAGAAAACATGCTGCGCTTTGGCATGGGCTGCTCGCCAGCTGAGACAGTATATGCTGACTCACACTACTCTATTAATATCAAAAATGGATCCAATCAAGTATATCTTCGAGAAGCCTACCTTATCCGGAAGAATAACAAGATGGAAGATGATCTTGACTGAGTAAGACATCCAATACATAACCCAAAAGGCAATCAAAGGAAGTGTGTTGGCAGATCATCTAGCACATCAGGCAGTGGATGATTACCAGTCTATGAACTTCGAATTCCCGGATGAGAGTATCATGTTGGTAACTGACTGTGAAGAACCTGGATCGGATGAAGGACCCGAGGAATGATCCCGATGGTCTATGTACTTTGATGGGGCTTCGAACGCTTTGGGCAATGGCATTGGCGCTGTGATCATATCTCCTAAAGGCTCTCATACTTCATTTACCGCCCGACTATGTTTCAACTGCACCAACAACATGGCGGAGTATAAGGCATGCATTATGGGTCTTCGAGCATCAATTGACCTAAGGATTAAGTTTTTGAGTGACTTCGGAGATTCCGCTCTCGTGATCAGTCAGATCAAAGGCGGGTGGGATACGAAACACATAAATCTCATTCCTTACAAGGAGTATGTATTGACATTTCTCCCACATTTCGAGGAGATAACCTTTGAACACTTCCCAAGAGAGGAGAATCAGTTGGAGGACGCGCTAGCTACGATGTCTTCTATGTTCAAAGTCAATTGGGACAACGAGGCTCCCCGGATCATCATTGAAAGATTGAACGAACCTGCACATTACTGTGACATTGAGAGTGAAGAGGTAGCAGATAAACCTTGGTTTCATGAGGTGAAGAGATACCTTGAGGCTCAGGAATACCCCGAGGGTGCATCTGTTAATGACAAGAAGTTTCTGAGGAGGTTCACAGCGAAGTTCTTCATCAACAATGGCATCCTTTACAAGCGTAACCATGATTCGACCTTACTGCGATGTGTGGATAAGAACGAGGCAGACAGAATCATGACAGAGTTACATGAAGGTACTTTCGGAACTCACTCCAGTGGACACACCATGGCAAAGAAAATCCTTCGGGAAGGATATTATTGGTCCACTATGGAAGCCGACTGTTATCAGCATTCTCGGACATGTCACAAGTTCCAGGTCTATGCTGATAAGGTGCACATACCTCCAGTTCCTCTGAACGTCTTGACGGCACCTTGGCCTTTTGCAATGTGGGGCATTGATATGATCGGCGAGATCAGACCTACAGCATCCAACGGGCATCGTTTCATCCTGGTAGCTATTTGATTACTTTACGAAGTGGGTTGAAGAAGCTTCCTTTGCTACAGTAACCAAGAATACAGTGGCACGGTTTATTCGGCACAATCTGATTTGTCGATACGGTGTACCAGAGAGGATCATTACGGACAATGGTAAAAACCTAAATAATAAAATGATCACTGAGCTCTGCAAGCAATTCAAGATACAACATAAAAACTCTTCTCCCTACCGTCCGAAGTTGAATGGGGCTGTTGAAGCGGCTAATAAGAACATTAAGAAGATTGTGCAGAAGATGACAGTGACATACAAAGACTGGTACGAGATGTTATCGTTTGCTCTTCATGGGTACCGTACCTCAGCACGGACGTCAACAGGGGCAACACCTTATTCCTTGGTATATGGTAAGGAGGCTGTCTTTCCCATTGAAGTTCAGATACCCTCTCTTCGGATTATGAAGGACGCAGGTTTGAGCGAAGATGACTGGATCCAGACCCGGCTTGATCAGCTGGACTTAATCGACGAAAAGAAACTTACTGCTATTTGTCACGGTCAAACGTATCAAAAACGGATGATCAAGGCATTCAACAAGAAAGTTAGACGACAAGAGTATCAAGTTGGGGACCTGGTTATCAAGCGCATTATCCTACCTCAAGGTGATCCCAGGGGAAAATGGACCCCTACTTACGAAGGGCCATTTGTGGTTAAGAACATTTTCTCAGGAGGAGATATGATTCTAACCACCATGGATGGTGACGAGCTTCCTCACCCCATCAATGCAGACATAGTGAAAAAATACTACGCATAATCAAAGACCCGTTAGGTTAACTGGCCTAGGCAAAAATAAGGGCTTCCCGGCGAACCAAAAAGGTTCGGGCAAAAATAAGGGATGAAAATGAAAAAAAACTGTACACCCGGCAAGTCAAAAACCTGAAAAGGCGGCTTGGGCAAAAAAGGGTATCCCGGTGGATCGAAAACCCGAAAGGGCGGTCCAGGAAAAAAATTAGGGATTAAAGCGTAACACTATGTCTCATTGGATCACCTTGCATCCAGACTTCGGTATCGACTATCAAGCTCGGACGACACTAATCAATCTGATCTACCTTCAACCAGTAGCAAAGTGATGAGATGCTCGAGGAAATAAAGGCAATAGTAGAGTTGGAACCCAGTGGGATTATTCACATAACTGTTTTGTTATAAATTGTGTAAATTCTATTATTCGGCAGCGTTCTCTTACTAGGACGTCAGCCTTTTGTACAAAAACGCCTATTTACAGGTTAAACTTCAAAAATCAATACAATTCATTTTCAAATAAATTTCAAACTGTTTTTCCTTTATCTGTTTTGTTTTGCAAAGAACGTTCAATGTTCATTTTTGATATATGCACTTGACATTTATTGCTGCTCATAAATATTTGCATGCGAAACAAAAAGATGATTACTGGTAATATCAGAAACAGGGGCAAATAAGAATTGTCCAAACTATACAGTTGCTCTGTCCACCAGGTACAAGGTAAATTCAGCTGAAGAATACGGCTAAGATACTTTCACTCCCCGCAGAGTAAGACAATAATGATTAGCTCTCCCCAGCTGAGAATTGCGACCGTGAATGAATCGGTAATATACTCCCCCAAGCAGAGTTTATCTACCATCAACACTTGAAGGGCTCAATATCCCCGGCAGTCTTAATATTCCCCAACGGAGTATAAGAATATTCCCCGGCAGAATACAAGATATCCCAAGCCGAGTTCAAAGGAAGATTGTCCCCAACAAAGCTCAAAGGATTATCTCCATAAGAGTCTAAAAAGTTATCCCCAGTGAAGTCGCAACTGAAAGATCATCCCCAGCGGAGTTCTTTCCTTTCACAAATAGGAATTCAATCCCCAACAGGATTCAGTATCGCCAGCAACGGTGATTCGTCCCCAACGAAATTTATCAGTGGAATCTTCAGCAGAGAATCTCTTCTCCACAGAGTAATCTCTGCCTCAGTTTATTCCCCAACGGAGTTATCCTCCCCTGCAGTCTATTCACACAATCATATTCGTTCGTCATCTCCAACAGAAACAAAGAATTCAACTCTTTTCTCCAGCAGCTATCTGGGATTTATTTTCCCCAAATACAAACATTTCCATACATCACGATACATGCATATACGCATCATACAAAACAATATCATTTATTTTGAGAACATCATTGCTTGATTTTTATCATGCATTACATACGACTGACATTTACCTTTCAGGAAAGATACAGTTAAAGTTCTCAACTACGTCGAAGACCTGACCGGTTCTTAAAACTCAACTGAATTATCCTCGGTTGAATTTCAGATAAGGTTATCGATCTTGACAATTTCCTCCGTCATAGTGTGGATGAGTTCTACAATCTCAACGGTATACTACGTTGAAGACTAGACAGTTCCTAGATCTTGATGAAGATGTTTCCCTACGTCATAGTGTGGACGAGTTCTATAATATCAACGGTATACTACGTTGAAGACCAGACAGTTCCTAGATCTTGATGTTTTTCCTCCGTCATAGTGTGGACGAGTTCTACAATCTCAATGGTATACTCCGTTGAAGACCAGACAGTTCCTAGATCTTGATGAAGATGTTTCCCTATGTCATAGTGTGGACGAGTTCTATAATCTCAATAGTATACTACGTTGAAGACCATGACAGTTCCTAGATCTTGATGTTTTCCTCTGTCATAGTGCGGACGAGTTCTATAATCTCAACGGTATACTACGTTGAAGACAAGACAGTTCCTAGATCTTGATGAAGATGTTTCCCTACGTCATAGTGTGGACGAGTTCTATAATCTCAACGGTATATTACGCTGAAGACTAGACAGTTCCTAGATCTTGATGTTTTCCTCTGTCATAGGGTGGACGACTTCTACAATCTCAACGGTATAATACGTTGAAGACTAGACAGTTCCTAGATCTTGATGAATATGTTTTCCTCTGTCATAGTGTGGACGAGTTCTATAATCTCAACGGTATACTATGTTGAAGACCAGACTGTTCCTAGATCTTGATGAAGATGTTTCCCTCCGTCATAGTGTGGACGAGTTCTGCAATCTCAATGGTATACTACGTTAAAGACCAGACAGTTCCTAGATCTTGATGTTTTTCCTCCGTCATAGTCTGGACGAGTTCTACAATATCAACGGTATACTACGTTGAAGACCAGACAGTTCCTAGATCTGTATGAAGATGTTTCCCTCCGTCATAGTGTGGAAGAGTTCTATAATCTCAACGGTATACTACGTTGAAGACGAGACAGTTCCTAGATCTTGATGTTTTCCTCCGTCAAAGTGTGGATGAGTTCTACAATCTCAACGGTATATTACATTAAAGACCAGACAGTTCCTAGATCTTGATGAAGATGTTTCCCTCTGTCATAGTGTGAACAAGTTCTACAATCTCAACGGTATACTACGTTGAAGACCAGACAATTCCTAGATCTTGATGTTTTCCTCCGTCATAGTGTGGACGAGTTCTACAATCTCAATGGTATACTACGTTGAAGACCAGACAATTCCTAGATCTTGATGAAGATGTTTCCCTCCGTCATAGTATGGACGAGTTCTGCAATCTCAATGGTATACTACGTTGAAGACCAGACAGTTCCTAGATCTTGATGTTTTTCTCCGTCATAGTGTGGACGAGTTCTATAATCTCAACGGTATACTACGTTGAAGACTAGACAGTTCATAGATCTTGATGTTTTCCTCTGTCATAGTGTGGACGAGTTCTACAACCTCAATGGTATACTATGTTGAAGACTAGACAGTTCCTAGATCTTGATGTAGATGTTTCCCCCGTCAGACTGTGGACGAGTTCTACAATCTCAACGATATACTACGTTGAAGACTAGACAGTTCCTAGATCTTGATGTTTTCCTCCGTCAAAGTGTGGACGAGTTCTATAATCTCAACGGTATACTATGTTGAAGACCAGACATTTCCTAGATCTTGATGAAGATGTTTCCCTCTGTCAAAGTGTGGACGAGTTCTACAATCTCAATAGTATACTACGTTGAAGACTAGACAGTTCCTAGATCTTGATGTTTTCCTCTGTCAAAGTGTGGACGAGTTCTATAATCTCAACGGTATACTACGTTGAAGACTAGACAGTTCCTAGATCATGATGAAGATGTTTCCCTCTGTCAAAGTGTGGAGGAATTCTACAATCTCAACGATATACTACGTTGAAGACCAGACAGTTCCTAGATCTTGATGAAGATGTTTCCCTCCGTCAAAGTGTGGACGAGTTCTACAATCTCAACGGTATATTACGTTGAAGACTATACAGTTCCTAGATCTTGATGAAGATCTTTCCCTCTGTCAAAGTGTGGACGAGTTCTACAATCTCAACGATATACTATGTTGAAGACTAGACATTTCCTAGATCTCGATGTTTTCCTCCGTCATAGTGTGGACGAGTTCTACAATCTCAACGATATACTATGTTGAAGACCAGACAGTTCTTAGATCTTGATGAAGATGTTTTCCTGAGTTATGGTGTGGACGAGTTCTACAATCAAAACGGTATACTACGTTGAAGACCAGACAGTTCCCAAATATCAATAAAAGTTAGACTTCCCCAGCGGAATCTTCTACAACAACAGGTATGCAAGTTCTCGCTAAGGAATCTCTTATGCGATCGACACTCATGCAGATGGCATCAGTAAGCCCATCCTCCTACCAACAATCTCCAAATGGCATCTGTAAGCCCATTCCCAACATCACAAGGCTGATACCACTTCATGCGAGTGCAAATTTCTAGGCACTCTAGTGTTCAATCATCTTCCACCTTCGGATCACGAAAGGCACAAAAGCCAATCTACATCATCAGGTTTAAGAAGATCGAACAGGGGCAGCTGTTGTACCCCAAAATTTGCTCTCTCATATTTCTCCAAACATTGCAAGAAAGATCTCCAAGTGGCTCAAGATTGCTCAAGAGTTGGACAGTCAAGTCATCTCCTAAGGCAGTCAACCTCAAATTAGGGTTTTGTGTTGCATCAAGATCTTTGAGCCCAAATGACCTCAAGTGCTCCCAAATGTCCTAATATGTTCTCAAGATCATCCATGTCAAATTTCAATCCTTGCAGAGGAAGTTTGCTCAGTCAATTGCCCAAAGGGTCCAAACATCGACTGTGCTAGGGCAAAAGTCAATTGTGACCTACAAATAGTCAAACTTCAAGATTTTTTGTCAACATTATCATTTTGAAGGATATTTCATCATTTGATCAAGGGTTGATCATGATTCATCAAAGATTGCTCAAAATTCATCAAGATTCAAAAGTTGCTAAATTAGGGTTTTGTAGGAAACGTCAACTCAAATTTGACCAAGCATAACTTTCTCATACTTTATGATAAATGACCCATCCAAAGCTAATTTTGAAGAGGATGCAATTTACTACAATCCATCTTCACACTCGAAGATCTAAAAATGCACTCACAAGAAGTTATAAATTTGGACATTATAGGTCATTTTTGAAAGTCAACAAAAACACCTTTTTTCCAAAGCTTATAATTTGGGAATGGAATATCAAAATGATATGATACATAAAGGGTTGGTTATAGGACATCTCAAGCTTTCTAAAAAGTCCAAGAACACCTCCAAAAGTTCAAAATTGAAGAAGTTATGCATTGTTGAAGTTGGGCATTTTTGCAAAATTGCCAAAAGTCAACTATCCCCAAAACTTCAAATTCTGTCAAATGGTCCCATTCTTTTTCACTTGATTTGAGCTTGCCCCATTGCACACGTGTCCTAGGTTCAGCCTTGAGATCATATTTCTTTTTTATTATTTTATTTTATTTTTTATTGAATTATTTCATTTTAAATCAAATTAAATCCAATAAAATCCAAAAATTGATTACTTGATATCTTTTTGTCTATTTCAGGACTGAATCATCATCATCAAGGGTATCAAACTCGTATCAAGCAATCCATGGGCAAAAAGATTGAGTTTTGACAATTTTGGAAGGTTTAGTAATGGTGAATCAAATCAAATATCATGGCATTGATGTGGAAGGATTCAATCCATAATTCTTAACCTAATGCATTCTATAATACATAAGGAATCTTGAGGGCACGAAAACAAGGCTAGAGGCTGCAAGAACAAAAAGAACAAAACTTGAAAAAGTGGTGAAAAAGTGTGAAACCAAAATCATACTTTGAGGCGTTTTCAGAAGCAAAGCTTGAAACCAATCGATTCCTGCATGATCACATAACCCTCCTGGATCCAAAGCACGCGTCTCGAAGCCCTCAAAAACACTGTAAGCATCACGTTTTTCAGCCCTATATTCGAAATCTTAACTCTCCATTCTTACATCCTCTGGGCAAATCGTTGATATATTCGTGATCCTTATGACATTTCAAAGCTTTTTGCATTAGTTAATTTTATTTATCTGACCTGTAAAGCCAAGTACCATATCTAGGGTTTCGTGGTTTATTTTTGGGTGTTTCTCTTACAGGTAAAATTAGCCCCAATGATGGCCATGGACATGACCGGAAGAGAAAGACGAACACAACCATGGTCTTGGGAGGAGTTTATATGGCCTGAGATGATTTTTAGGAATGGCCTACGCTTTTAGCTGCGGATTTAAATCCGCAGGTAACTTCTTTACAGGCCTGAGGACATGGACGACAACGTGTCCCCGTCTGATTGGTCCTTTCAAATTTTTGCGCACTTTTTTTTATTTTGCTGGCACATTAATCCATTTTCTCATATTATTATTATTTTGTATATACCTAACAAATGAAGCAAAGTGGCTGAGTGGTAAACGCGTTCATCCAAACTCCAACAGGACATGGGTTCGAATCCCAGGTCCTCCAAATTCCTCTTTGATTTTTTCTTGCAGGCAATTGTGTGTGTACCCAAGCGTATAGCCCACGATACTCCCTCACTCAATCAATTGCCAGATGGCCCCTGGCCAGATCTGGTGGCCAAGAGGGGAACGTCCACCATGGAACCAAGTCAACGTGCACCCACTGGATCTCAGAAAGTCAATACAGGGCCAGCTCGTTTGGGCCTCAGAATTGCTTCTCCAACACTCATATTTAGGCCCAAACCCCCCTATCTCTCTCTATTTTATATTTTTTTGTTTTAATTATTTATTGTTATTATTTTTATTATTTACTAACCAATCATTTTTTTTCTTTATAAAATTAAAACCAAAAATATTTTCTTCATAAAAATCAAAATTTTTTTTTTCAATAAACATTAACTTAATTAATTTAGGCTTTAAGTGGAAATAACTTTAATATTTTTTGTAAATAATTAAAATCAATTAGACTTAATTAGGTTTTTACTAACATTGATTAATTTTATTTTATTTCTTTAAATACCAAAAAAACCAAAAATATTTATTTTCATTAATTAATTTATTTATTAATTAAATAATTAACTTAGACTAATTTCTTTCTTAATTAAAAAATGAACAAAAAAATCTTTTCTTTAAAAACAAAAGGGTCAAAACCCTATTTGCGCTCGATTTAATTTCCCGCACGCGATCTTTTATATCATATTGTATTTGTTCCCGGAATGTAATAGATAATTAGGACCATTTATTTATTTTTATCGCTTTATTTATTTTTCCGCATTTAAATTTCAAAGGGTTGCTTTTGGCGATGTAAATACCCGACGCCTTGTAATTTAAATTCCGCAATTTATTTTCCGCAACTTATAACTGCTAGATGTTTGATAATAGGAATGCATGACAAGAATGAATGTTTAACCTAAAATCAACATAGATCACCTTTAACATGTACAAAGACAAAAATAACTGAAAACGATACACTCGCACATGCGCACTCTTAGGGTACACCCCCACTTGGTTACCTTCGTACGCAGTCATTGAGTATAGGTAGTTTTAGAGGTCGTCCTCTTGTCCAAAGATCATAGTTGCCTCGAAACGGTTGTCTCGAATATTGTTGCCTCAAAACAAATGATCTAAGACATTAGGGTTACCGCTAAGGCGTCCTAACAATGCTTTAGTGACCGTATGTCCCTTATTCGAATTGACCCTTAAACTCCAACGACGGTGCTACCTACTCATCAATAGTAGGAGAGCATTGTCCAAAGGACAATAGCATAGAACGATTCCTTTTTTCGAGTAGGTAGATGGTTCTTAAGTACTTGCTCTTTCAAAAAAAACCAAAAACAAAATCTTTTTCACACTTACACCTTTCAAACAAAAACTTCTTCAAACCCATAAGCACAAAGAAAACAATTTTGAAAACATTTGAGCAAGTACCTAAGAGCCCGTGGATAACCACGGATAGAAAGGGTGATAACACATTCCCTTTCTATAATCTACCCCCCGAACCCGAGAAACATCTCGAAAAAGGAACTTTTCTGTGATTTTTTCCTTTCCTTGTTGGATAAAATAAAAGTCAGTGGCGACTCTTGCTTACTGCGACCTTTTGCAAAAACAAACGCAAAACGCAAACCAGCATTCCAAAAAACAGTCAGTTCTTCCCACCGTACCACAGCTTTGATTCCCTAACTTTTTCTTGGACTGCCCTTTCGGGTTTTCAGTCCACCGGGATACCCTTTCAGCTTGCCGGGTGTACAAATTTTTTTGTTTTATTCCTAATTTTTGCCCGAACCTTTTTGGTTCGCCGGGATGCCCTTGTTTTGCCTAGGTGTGTCAACCTAGCGGGTCTCTTATGCGTAGTATCTTTTGAATTTTTTATTTCTTGATGAATAAGTTTCATACTTTGACATGCTTTGATGAGTTGTGATCTTTGGCATTTGATTTTGACCAAAAAGTCAAAGTTTGACTTATACAATTGACTTTTGATCAGTTGACTAAAAATTCATCTGTCAATCCATTGGACTTGAGCAATGTTTTGAGCCATGTCATTAGGTCAAAATTATGCAATTGGAATCTATACATCATGCCTTAAACCAATTGATCATTTTCTAGGTCAAAAATCAGAAATTGCCCTTTCCCAGTTAAAACCCTAATTTTGACCATTTTGCCCTTTTGATAATTTGATCAAATTTCTTGAGGAATTGTGGTCCAAACTTTATCAAATGATACATATAAGTTTTAAATGTTGATGTGGATAAAAAATTATGAAGTTTGACTATAAATTGGCCACAATTGACTTTTTCCCCAATATAGCTGATTTTCAGGTCAACTACTCAATTGACTAAGCAAAAATATGATCCAAAGCTTGAAACTTAAAATGAGTAATCTTGAGGGTCCATAATGATCCATGTAAGTCATATGGGGCATTGGAAGTTCAAATATACTTGTGCAATCTCAAAACCTAATTTTGGTCATCAGTGCTTAAGGAGGTGTCTTAAGCTGATCAACCCTAGTGCAGTCTTGAGCCAAAGGAGATCTTTTGAGAAAATCCTTGATAAATGAGAGGGAAAATTTTGGGGTACAACATCTTGTCACACTTGTAACATCTCAGAACCTTATTAGTACAAGCATTAGCACGGTGACCTTCTTCGCCACACTGATAGCATTTCACATAAGCGGGAGCTCCTCCCTCACTTGGCTTCATCTCATCATAAGCTTTTTGCTTCCCCTTATCAGCAGGAGCAGAATACGGCTTACCATGATCCTGATTCTTCCCATTCTTATCATTATAATTCTTATAATAAGAAGCTTTACCTCGGTTATCTTAATCAAAGATTCTACACTTATTCACCGGCACAGGAAACTGAAAAATCTACAGATACCCAATACCCTACTTGATCTCTAGACGCAGTCCATTCTCAAACTTAATGCACTTCGACACCCTAGCTGTTTGGACGTTATAGTGCAGACAAAGTTTCACTAGCTCCTCGAATCTAGACGCATACTCAATAATTGTCGAATTTCCTTGCCTCGGCTCAAGGAACTCGATTTATTTCTTACCACGTCCATCTTCAGGAAAGTATTTATCCAGAAAATCCGCTCTGAATACAGCCCAAGTAGTCTATGTGCCCAAAATCTCCATTCTCTGGCATGCATTATTCCACCAGTCCCCGGCTTCTTCTTCCAACATGTGAGTACTGAATTGCACCTTCTGATCTTCCGAGCAGATCACTGCCCAAAAAAATATTTTCAATCCCCTTAAGCCAGGCTTGTGCACCATCAGCATCGTGCCTGCCCTTGTAGATCGGCAGATTGTTCCTCTAGAATCTTCCCCATTCATGAGCATCATCATTATTCCCTCCATTAAGGCTCTACTGGCCATGTTGGTTCTGCAGTGCTTAAGCCATGGCCTCCAAAGTGTTAGCAATAGCGTTATCATTTCTTCCTCCAGTCATAACTCTGCGCATAGACAACCAACATTAGAAACGTCAACACATTGATAATATTTGAGTACTAATCAATTAACAAGGGATATACATTACATAAAACTTGGTCAGATGGACCGGCATGCTCTGATACCACTAACAAAACACCCTTCTAAACCCCAAGAATATTCAATTAAATAAATCATAGAAATTCACAAAAAGGGCGTCACATTACTTCATATACAACATACATGCAAGTCTTACTCCATGACACGAGTTTTCAAAATCATTTATGACATATGCGTCATTAAAATTGGAAATATCAATACTCACATACTCGCAACAGAATCATAATTCAAAACAACCTTTATTAGAATACATCATGTAAACTGCACCATTTAAGGTTCATAACTAAAAACACCTAACTCCATGAAAGGTAGTTCAACATCTCATGATAAAACAAAGAACATAAACAATTTCAAAACAAACATTTCCATCCCTGATGTTACATATCAGAGCAAGCCCTTCTAGACTTAATGAAAATAAAACACACTCTCCCAAGCTATTCTCCCAAGCCTTTAGGAACTACTCCTGATCACTTGCACGTTACTCACGTAGAGGCAACATTCAAACAGAAAGGGTGAGTAAATCATAATCATTATATAAGACATAAGGAATAGACATATTATAATAAAACAACATGTATCACAACATCAACTCAGCAATATCATCATCCAGTACAACAACATAATACAACATCATCAAATCAACAACTATGCAATGCCACATAAGATGTAGTGCAAGGACATAGACTCATGCATGTGGTACAATTTTATTTTGATGGACATTGGGCCATCACCCTCCAAAGATCCGCATCATAGGATACCTCTTGGAACTGGAGCACGACATAAACTTCTCAATCCACACAATGGGATTGAACCAACATTGGGCTAACATCCTAAATCATATTAGCTAACCAAAGTTTCCCAAATTATGCCATGAAAGCATGATGGGCAACAAAAAATATAAAATGACCACAACTAGTAATATGCATCATTATTCATGTATTAACCAACATCATTGTATACAACATCATCATATATACCCATGTAATCAAAACATCATTGTCACACCATTATATCATCATAATAACAACATATCATCCAGGTAAACAACTCATCATTGCGGTTTGACATAGGGAACCTATTTCTTTTCTGATTTTAGGTAATGGAAACATACTCCTATGTCCTCATTTTTATTCCATCTAATTAAGGTTCACTATGTTAGCTATGCACTTCTTCGAACGACACCTCAATCCGAGCTCTAGAACTAAAGTTATGTTTATTTCAAGATTTCAGCCGAACCCTCTAGTTCTACCATCCGTTACCCAGCGACACAATCTGTTGCATGGCGATGCTACTTTTGCGTCCACGTTCACCCAACGACGCTAGATGTGATGCATTACAGAAGCTTCCTCTTTTCTTCCTCCCTCTGCCCCAAGTTTTTCCCAGTGAAGCTTCGTCGCCCGGCAACATGAGACCTGTCGCCCGACGATCCTCTACAAACAAGGTTTTCCTGTTGCGATTTATGCACTACACTAGTTCAATTTCACTGCGATTTCATCATGCTACGGGTCCTAAAACATCATCTAAACATAGGGATTCGTAGTTTATCAATATCATATGATACTACATCAATTGTACATCATTGGTACACTATTATTCACCACCAATTCATCAATCCTTCACCAAAAAACATCAAATATTCATTTATCAAAACCTAAGACAAATCCTACAACTATCTAAGCCTTATATCAAATATAATAATTAGATAAGAACCCCTTACCTTAGATTATAGCAGCAACTCGACTTCTATTTGGTTCCCTGCTGAGAATCTCTTGCCTCTTTGTGTCCTAACCTCTTTTCTCCAGAACGTCATTTATTTCTCCCAATGTTTTGATCATACAGAATGATCGTATAACTCTCTTTTTCCTTTGTTATCAAAAGGACCCCTAATATCTTCCCTCAATTACCCTCACTTAGCTAATCTCTAATTACCATCATGCCCTCATATCTTTCTACCTCATAATATTCTAATTAAAATAATCTTTAAATAATTATTCTAATTATTTTATTCTGAATAATAGTCTAAATAAGTATTAAATAATTATCTAATTATTCTAATACGTCTAATCACCTTAATTCACATCATATTGTCCCACATCATATACACCGACTTATCAACGCATCAAGTGCATCACACAAAACATCATTTATTCGTCAAGAATGCACAAATACATTCCAATAATTCATCAAATGAGCAATTTTTAAAGTGGAGTGTTACAGGGAGTATGTGAGTGCAACTTCACCATTAGATGTTTTGCGTGATGTCAAAATTAGGAAAACTTAGCATTTCTGTATATTGGACGGTATCTCTATGTCATGTGGCACTCTCTTGCATTAGAGGTCTTAGGAATCATTAAATAGCATTTTGAAATTGATCCAAGTCATTAAAAACAAGTTTCTGCATAAATTTTCACTACATGTGTTGTCACATACGTTTTTCAGGTCGACACATGCAACTCATTTTCGAAGCATGTAGCCTCTAGAAGGCTCAGGTCGACACATGCATTGCATAAGTCGACACATACCAAAGTATTTCTGAAATTGCATAAATTCTTATTTTATGTATCAACACATACGATTTATAGGTCGAGATATTTACTGTTTTTTAAAGTATGTAGCCTCAGACTTGTTTAGGTCGACACATACCTTCTTTCAGATTGACACATACAACCTAAATCTAACGTATGTGTCAATGCATACGATGTATAGGTCAACACATACTGATTGTTTTGGTCAATTTTGTAAATTCTTTTTATTCTGAATAAGTCCTTTTTGTCTTAAACTTCCAAAACTATATATACCTCATTTATGCATCATTCCAACTTGATGATACCATAAAATTAGCCTACATTTGCTCTTCATCTTCAACCTCCGATCTATGCATACACACTAGAATTACGTTGTCACGATGTTCCGTTGGGGTGCCATCTAGACAAGGTTTAATAACGTCCGATTAGGTTCTTGTGTAGCCAAAGATATTGGGTTGAGATTTGTAGGGGTCTTCATCAGGAAAAATTGTGAGTTTGTTGTAACACCATGAATTGTAGATTGATTATTTAATTGATTAATTTAGCATGATTATACGAGTCAATATAAATAGTTTTATATTTTGATGTTTTGATGATTGGATGTGAGCCTTATGATGAATATGAAGTGTACCATGATGATTGATATAGATATGATGTTTGAATGTGATGTTTTAATGACTATGATGTGTAAAGGGTTACTATGAGTGGTATATAGGGAATTAAGTGATATTGACCAATTGTATATTTTTATAATAATTAAAGTAATTATTCAGAGTTATTTTAATTGAGATAATAGAATAATAGTGGTGTAGAGAAAATAAGGGCATTATGGTGATTAGTGAAGGATATGTGAGGACATGATGGGAAATTAATTATTAGGGGTCTAAGATGGCAAGTTTGGTATAAGGTAAAAGGTATGAGAGTTTATGTGATCATTCTATACGGTCGTGAAAAACTGACCCTGTGGAGAAAAGAAGTCTAGAGCACAAAGAGGCAGGAAGAGCATAGGAATTCCGGTAGAGCATGAAGAGGAATTGATATCTAGAAATAATCTTGAGGTAAGGGGAGTTTCATCATTGTTATTATATTTGATTTAAGGTTTAGATGATGGTGGATTGCCTTAGGTTTTGGTAGATGGTGATTTGGTGTTGTTTGATGAGGAATTGGTGAATTGGTGAATTGATGAGGAATCGCAACAGGAAAACCCTGTTCGGGAATCATCGTCGGGTGATAAAGGTTGTATCGTCGGGTGATGGATGGCATATTAGAAGCAAGCCACTGGAATGCATCACTCCTTGCTTCGCCGGGTAAAGAGGATGTGAAGGGTGTGCCATTGGGTGATGAAAATGTGTCGTCGGGCAAAGGAAGGCAGAAATGATTGGTTGTTTTGAACTTTCTTAAAAGGGTCATAACTTGAGTCTTATAACTAGAAATGAGGTGTCGTTCAAAGCATAGGGTAGCTAACGCAATGAACTATAGTTAGATGGAATAAAATAAGATGAAAGAAGTATTTTCCCCAATGTCTAATATTGAAGGAAGTTAGGTTCTCTGTGTTAGATTACGATGATGCTTGTTTATTAAGATGAATACAAGAATAATAGAGGATGATTAGGAGACATTATGATGATACTTTATATAATACGATGATATGAAGATATGTTATGTGATATGATGATGTTGGATATTATGATAACATGACGATGATATTATGATGTTTTATTATGATGATGCTTATACGATGTTATGATGATATGATGTTTTATTATGACGATTATATGATGATATGATGTTATGATGATGATATGTTGTGATGAAATCATGAATGGTGATGCGTTTTGACTATACATTGTCGTTTCTTTTATGATTGTTTCGCATCATGCATTCATGTCATAGTTTAGGATTTTGGTCTAGTGATGTTATTAGGACTTCGGTCCAGCGAAGATGATAGGTGTTGACAAGCAATTTTTGACAAGGGAAGTTAGCCCTAGAAGTTGTAAGTTATCTTTGCTTAAAGGATATGTTCATGAAGACCAAAGGGATCTGTCGACCAAAACTATGGAAATGCTGACTAAGAAAACCAGTCGATGAAGACGCAAGTTTGAAAGAGGTTCGACAGGGACTAGTATCGACTTGCAGAGAAAATGGAGGGAACGATTATCAATGTACACAACTAGTAAGGACGTGGAAATGATCAAGGCAGTTTCTCACGAAGCCCAACATGGGTTGGTAACCATCGATGGTTACATAGTTAGGATTTCTATTCAAGAAAATGTTTGTATTCTTTTTAGAGGTGGCATTTCTTCACAGGTATCTGGAAGAGGATATTCCCTCTAACAGATATCTGGAGCATACAATAACAAGCAGGGTATAGAACCAGCACCATACGATAAACATGTCTGCTTCTTATAATCCTCCAAGACCTAATGATGCACTTTCATCCCTTGTGCATAATCAAGTGTTCCATCAAGTGGGGACACCACATAACTGGACCTAAGCTTGAGGAGGACTTCCCTTGAGTAAAAATACCTTGCTCCAATAAGGAATGATCAACTAGCTCCATGTTACTCAAGACAAAAACAACTAAAAGCTCATCCTAAACAGTTTGGATGATACTCCAACAGTGCGGACACCCATCAACCATTGAGCTTAGGTTCATACATCTCCATACATTATCCCTCCTTGGATAACTTTTCTTCTCTTAAAATAACAAGAGTTTTATGCTCTCATAGACTTGATAGTTATATAAAGTTTGAGTAAACAACCTTAATTCTATTTATAAGAATACACAGTTAAACCAAAATGAGAAATATAAATTCTGAACACAAATATGTCAAGACGTTACGTCCAACATTTCTCCAAGACCCCTTTAACTCCAGAGCAGGGACTTACTTCAACAATTGCTAAGAACCGTCTAGAATTATACATTCTCTCATCAAAAACAACACTGCATGTGGTTAGTGCATACCACCATTACTCCCTTTAGACAGAATATGTTTCATGGCCATAAATAAGATTCCATACAAATCTGGCTTCTTTGGTCAGAACAAACCATATGTCAGAGAGAATATCCTTGAAATTTGACCTTTATGTACAAGGAACCTGGATGAGATGACATAGCTCTACTGGACACTAGGGCTCAGCCTCTACACTTCTACTAACTAGGATCAAAAATAAATTGAACGAAGAAGTAACCAATTGGTTAATCAGCATTGAACCAGTCCACCAATCTAAGATACATTTTCTGAATAAAACATCTTAGATACATAACACAGAAGCCTCCTCTTCCAAATTATGAGTAGCTTCCAAACATATTTGATCACACATTTATTTAGCACCCAGAGTATATGCTCTTTAACAGGAAGTTGGACACCTGCTGACATGATATCCCAACATCTGGTAGGACATCAATTCCCTTCTTCTGGAACACAAAACTGAGCTTAGTTCTGAAGCCATTCTTGCTTCCAGAAAATCAAAATATCCCTTAATCACCTTCAAGGTCTTCAAAAATAGTCCAAGCCCCAGCTACACCAACAACAACAAGACTCAGAGTCACTTTCCTAATTAGGTCAGGAATTAGGAAGACTCTTTCAAAAGCCAAAATAAATGGCTTTATCCTTACATTAACCACAAACTAAAGTGCCATTATGAGTGGACTTTAGAAATAAACTCAAGTATCATGGGAAACTTTACAAAGTTGGTTGAAGCAGTCTTGCATATATCCCATCGCCATATGATAAACATGTTGAGGAGACCAAACCCTAATGTCATGCCGACCAGGGTTACACCAGATGCCAAGCAGCGGAATAACAAAATACAAGAACTCCTCAACATCCTTCAGGCACAACAAAAACTTTGAACACACTCGCCAAAGTCCGTGTGCAAACACAACAACCTAGGTTTGAAAATAAATCAAACCTAACACAATAGCTCACCACCAATAGGTCCAATACACACTATTGTACCCGAAAATTTTCCCTCTCATATTATCAATATTTTTCCTCACAAGACTTCTTGGACTCAAGACAAGATTAAGGTATGCTCAGCTCAAGACATCTCCTTGCATTGATGACCTGAAATTAGGGTTTGAGTTTGCACAAGGATTTTTGGACCATCAATGCATCATATGACTTTCATACACCATCTTGGACCCCTAAGATTGCTCATATCAAGTTTCAAGCCTTGAATCACATTTTTGACCAGTCAATTGGACAGTTGACCTAAAAATCAGTTGTATTGGGGAAAAAGTCAACCATGACGAATTTACAGTCAAACTTCATAATTTTTTATCCACAAAAACATTCTAGGCTCCTATTTACCATTTGATCAAGTTTGGATCACAACTCCTCAAGAAATTTGATCATATCATCAAAAGGGCAAAATGGTCAAAATTAGGGTTTTGACTAAGAGAGGGAAATTTCTGATTTTTAACCTAGCCAATGACCAATTGGGTTCAAGCATGATTTCAAGGACTCAATAGCATCGTCTTGACCTAATCACATAGTTCAAAATATCTCAAATGCATAGGATTGACAGATGAATTTTCCAATCAACTGATCAAAAATCAATTGTACACTGAAAAGTCAAACTTTAACTTTTTGGTCAAAATCAAGTGCCAAGGGTCATAATTCATCAAGATATGTCAAAATGTTAAACTTGTTGATCAAGAAACCTAAAATTGCAAATTAGGGTTTTAATTTGAAATTTTTCTTAACTTAGAATTTTTCTAAGTATGGAAAATTTCTTATTTTTTCCCAACTTTCCACAACTTTTTTACCATGATGCAATTGGATTCAAAGAAAACTTCCCACATGAAAGTTGTAGTCCTACATGAAATATACAACTTTGATTCACAAAGTTTTCCCAAAGGATGCTTGTATCTCAAGTTATGATTTTGTAAATACGGGTCCATAAACTTTTTAACTTAGTGAAATTTTGCCCTAGTTTTTAGGCAGGTTTTTGGCCTAACTTCATGGCTACTTTTCACCTAGTTCCAAGAGGTATCTAAAGTTGAATTTCAAATATGGATTGTATATCATGTTATAGGCTTTCCAAAATGTCCAAGAACTCTCCAAGATCATTTATGGTTAGGGAGAATCGAAGAAGAGAAAATGGAAATTTGTCACTTTTGTTCAAGCCATTTTCACAATGGTTCAAGTTGAAAATATGTCCTAGAATGCTTGTACCTTGCATTACAGGTCCCAAATCCCTTATACACTCCATAATTAAATGCAAACTCAATGGATAATGGCTTTGTTTTGACTTTTGAAGCATTGCACAATGAATTAATCCAAAAATGGCATAAAGTTCACAATACTACTTTGATAAAGCAAGCATTTCCAACTTTATCGGCCTTGAGCATTGGGTTTGTTCTTGTAGTGAAGACACTTTCCACAGGAATTAAGCAGTTTACCAACTATTATCAGACCTCAAGCTAGCTTGTACAGGCCTTGGGCATGGTCACTTCAACTTTTCTTTAAAAGCAAGAAAACTTGCAAAAGTCAAGACAACTTGTCCATCTGATAAAGGTAAGGCTTGGCTTCATTCTAAACATCTTCAGAAACTTGTCTCAAGCAGATACACGAATCCATAGCATTTGAAACACTCCCAAACAGAAAAAACACATTTCTGCCCAAAACAGGGCAGCCTCTGCAAAATCAAAGCCATTTCAATATTGGATCGTGCGTTTCTTGATTCAACACTTGAAACACTTTACATACATCCTACATAAGCTGTTCAGGCCTTTGTCTTGCAACTGTAATCCCTGTTTCAAGCTTCACCATTTTCATTTTTGAAGGTTGCAGGTTGACTTCTACAGGAAGTTTCAAGCATCCTCAAGACCAGCTAAGCTTTGGAAAATGTTGAGGGAACTTCAAGGAAGCTCACACGATCTTCAGGCCTCACTCAAAGTCCCCACATTGCCATATCCAAACTTAGTTGAACAAGGTATTTTTCAAATCTCTATCTCCTTATTTAGGCATCCTTAGGTCACGATTTGTGAAGTAAAAATGTAGTCCTTAACTTGCTTAAGTTGTACATATGCATAGTTGTTATTTATATTAACTGAGTAGTGAGAATTTGAAGCTTGAATTTCATGAAAATTTTAGGTCATAAATTAGGGGTGATAAAATTCTCCTTGATCTTTGAGTGTTAGGTCACAAACTTTATATCATTGGAATCGTGAGTTTACAAGCTACACTCTTTATGTTATGAGTTTTTGATTTTATGCAAAGAATAGCAAGTTACAGGTTGAAGCAAAAAACGCGCGCGTTTGGAGAAGCAGGAGGACAGGGATGAAGTCCTGGCCCTGGCGCGCCTTGGGCCTGTTTGTTCTACTTTTCACACCTCCCTGTTTCCTATCTTCACCCCCTTTGTTTATTTTTTTTATATTTTTCATATTTTCTTTTCATTTTTATATTTATTGCTTTTATTTATTTTTCTGAACATGAAAAAATCTTGAAAAAAATTTTCTTTAATTTTTTGCATTTTATTTATTTTTTTTTTTATTTTTTTTTGGCATAAAAAATAGTTTATTAGTAATAATATACTTTATTTTCTTAAATAGACTTGTAAATAATAAAAAAATACTTAAATATTTTATTTTATTATTTTATACATATTAAATATTTATTTTTCATATATATTTATTTTTTAATATTGGTATATAATATTATTATTATTCTTCTTAAACAAAAAAATGAATAAAATAAATGATATAGAACATATTTTCTTTTAAATAAAAAATTAGGGTTTTCCCTTTCAAAAATAATAAAATTAATTTTTCTTATTTTTAGGACTTAAATAATTTATTTTTCTCATACATAAAACAATTGCAAAACATTTTTGCATAAATACACATTATTGCATATTTAAATACTTGTTTATTTAGTTATTTGTACAATAAATTCAATTGGGTTGTAATAGTGAATTAGGATTTTATTTTTTGCAAATATCCCCATTAAAAACTTGTATCCCCCCTCCCATAATACCATTGTAATAACTTAGATTTATTTTACGCAATTTATCACATTATTTGCATGTTTAATAAAATTAGGGTTTGTATGATAAAGAAAAAAATCAAACAAATAGCATGACCTAATCCAAGACAAAAATGCATGTAAAATGACACACATTGCACACAAACACCCCTAGGGTTTCACCCACTTGGTCGCCTTAAAATAAATGGGCATGGTATGCATGCTAGGTATCTTGGCAAAACAAAACAAAAGAAAAGATCATAGTCCCTCGATGACACTAGACAAGGTTGCCTAAAAAACAAATGATCTTAGTCCCTCAAAACTTGCTAAAGATACTTGGCAATATTGTTATCATGGTCATACGATGACCCACGCCCGTCCCGTTTAACATCCAAAGATAGGGTTATCTACCAAAACAATGGTAGGTCAAAAACATCAAAGGAATAAAAATGTACAAGAAAGACTTTTGAGTAGGTAGAATGCTTCTAGTTACTTGATCAATTTGCAAACAATCCTTGCTATTTTCAAACAAACACACACACACATATTTCAAAACATTTCCAAACAACTTTCAAACATTGAAACATTTTTTCAAAAGACAAACATCTTTGTATACATTCTTATAAATGAGAATCATTACAAAGATTGCCTAAACGGGGCCTCTTTTCAAAATACTTTCAAAACCACACAAAGCACCATTTCAAACAATTGCAAAAGCAAAGCAAGTGATCTAAACAAGTAACTAAGAGCCCATGGAAAACCATGGATGAAAAGGCTACTAGCACTTTCCCTTTTCATAATCTACCCCCCGAACTCAAGAAAACATCTCAAAGGTCTTTCCTGTGCTTTTTTACCTTTCCTCTTGTATAAAATAAAAGTCAGTGGCGACTCTTGCTAACCGCAACATTTACGAACACAAACGCAAAACCTCAAGTCAGTTCTCCCACCGCGTCACACACACCCTGTCATGATTAGTCCATATACTCAACTTCAAGGGACCATTCAAACAAAAATATGAACTCTCCAAGTTCAAACAACTTTTTAGTAAACTCCTTCCTTTCCCATTGTAATACCGTGGGAGAACTTACTTGTTTTTCATTTTATCACAAATGTTGCAGATAGCAAGAGTCACCACCGACTTTTCTTTTATCCAATAAGGAAAGGGTGAAAAGAACAGGAAAGACCTTCGATATTTTTGAGTTCGGGGGGTAGGTTATGAAAAGGGAAGGTGTTAGCACCCTTTTCATCCGTAGTTATATACAGGCTCTTAATCACTAGCTCACTTTTTGAAAATTGCTTTGTGTGTGTTTTCTTTGAAAATATTTTGAAAAGTTGAACTTTGTAATGATTTTTGTATTTGTCCTCTAGAATGCGTACAAAATGTTTTGAAAATATTTTTTAAAGTGTTTGTGAGAAATGTTTTTATTTTAAAAAGCTTTGTGAGCAAGCGATTAATAGCGTTCTACCTACTCAAATGTCTTTCTTGTACTTTCATTCTGCTTTAGATAGTGTTATCCTACCATTAGTTAGTAGGAAGAACTATCGTTGGATGTGAAGGGACATATGTGCATTATCGTACAGTCATCAAAGGCATCTGGTAGAGACGCTTTAGCAATTATCATTAAGGGACTATATCATTTACCAAAGGCAGCATCGAAAGGATCATCGAGGGACTATGATCTTTGCTTTCGAGGGACTTTTCTAAAGCGTCCCCACTTTCGAGGGACATGACTGTTTTTCTGAAGGCAACAAGGGAGGTTTACCTAGAAGTGTGAGTGTGCGAAGTGTGTTGTTTTCAATTATATTATCTTGAAATTATGGTTTGCTATTGTTTGTTTTTAGTCTTTCCATACAAGCCCTAATTACTAAGCAATAATATAGCAAGTATAAAAAAAATAGTAAATGTGCTAAAAGTAAAAGCGGAAAGTAAAAGAGAAAAGTAAACCCTAAGCTATTATATGGTTTTGGGGAAAATACAAAAAATAGAAAGCGAAAAAGACTTAACCTATTATATCCCGGGTACAGTTACAATAATAAAAAAAATATGAGAAGAATGAACTAAGTTGTTACAAGAGACAATCGTGTGACTTATATAATTCCTCTAAGACTTTAAATGCAAAATAAAAATGTTCTTAAAACTTTTGAATTAGTATAACCTAAGTCTAATTTATTTTTAATTAGTAAAAATCTAAAGTCTAATTTTAATTAATTAAGAAAAAAAAGCTATTTAACCTAGTTAATAATGAAAAGTAGTCAAAGTTAATTTATTAAAAAAACTAAACCTAAATTTTCTAGGGTTTTGAATAAGAATCAATTTAGGTTAAAAGTTAATTAAGGAAAAAATAAGGTTGTTTGGGAAATTAGGGTTAATTAACCAAAAAAAGAGAGAAAATGGGTTAGCGAAAAAATATCAGGAAAATGAAAGTTGGGGGTGGGTGTTGAACCCACGCCCCCTTCCTCTCCAACCATACACTTCACCACTGCGCCAGGCGCACTTTGCTATTCAAGAACAATACACTTTCAACATATTACAAACCTGCGTTAAACTGCAACATAAGAAAAAAAAGTGATAAAACTGGGATCGAACCCACGCCCCTCACTATTCCAGTCCTTCTCCTTACCAACTGAGCCATGTGCGTTGTTTGTCATTCCATTAATCATAAATAATTATATAATAAACAATAACATTAAAATATGGTAACACAAAACGCGTGCATGAGTGGGCCCAGTATAATTGCCACGTAAGCCCTTGACCGCCCTGTAAAAGTCAGACCAGCCGGAGGTGGTGGAAACCACCGTCTTCTTCGGCGGTCACCATATAAAAATTCCTCAAATCAAAAAAAGAAAAGGCTATCTTGCTTAAAATTTTCTCCTGAACTCAAATCTGGATTCAAAAAGAGAAAAATGTTAGTGAAAAGAGAGGTTCAAATGCAAGTTCAGTGGATGCCCTAACAATGGCATCTCACAATGGCATCTCACTATCTTTACGAAGACATGGATTTGTCCTACATGGATACTTATTCCAAACACACATTAGAGCATAAATTGATCATTACATGGCTTTGGAAACGCTTAAAACAAATAGTTTAAATTTGAGTTTTATAACTCAATCGGCGGTGATGAATCTGCTGGATCTGGTATGTGCGCCTTGCAGAAAAGGGTTGGGTCTGTTCCTTGGTTGCTTAGAAAGTGATTGCAATGCTGGACCTTGAATGAAACTGGCTGAGAATGATGATTTTATGGCTTGATATCTTTGTAACTTTTCTCTTTCAAACCCTAATGTTTCTTGCCGTCAAAAACCATATCCTCTTGGCATGTTGAATATATATAGAGTGTATTAGGTTAGATTTTTATGGGCTTGGATCTTGTATGAAAAGACTTGTTTTTATCTTATTTATTTTGAATTAAAAATGAGTAAAAATTAAAATAAATAGAATAAAAAGGTCAAGGGGTGCATGAATAAGATCATAGGTTCATTATAAGTTAAACAACACGTTTGGACCATGAATCACAAGCCCAATAGCCGAAAATTCCAAGTTTAGTCACTTTTTGTTTCATGCATTTGCTCAAAATTTCCCAACTTTCAATAGTCATAACTCCCTCAATTTGCATCATTTGAATATAATGTTTGACTTTTTGGAAAGCTCAAGTTGTCCTCTACAATCTCTATTTTGACCATTTTTGCATTTGAGTATTTTATCTTGGTGTAAGTTGCCTTGACAAAAAGTGTCTTTTTGTTAACTTTTGAAATGACCTATAATGTATTGGCCCATATCTCTCAAATGAAGCATTTTTTGGACTTGAGCTTAGAGTTACAAATTTGTAGAGAATTTAATTTCGTTCAAAATGATCTTTGGTTGAGGAAAATCTGATGAAGCTTGTGAAAGTTATGCTTGGTCAAAGTTCAGTTGACTTCTCCTTAGGAAAACCTTAATTTGGCAACTTTTGACTTTTGATGATTTGGGAGTTTTCTTGATGAATCATTATAAAACCTTAATCAAATGATGAATATAACTTCAAAACCTTGATTTTTACCAAAAATATTGAAGTTTGACTGTATGTTGACCACAATTGACTTTTTGTCCAATACAGTTGATTTCCAGTCATCTGAGCAACTGACTGAGAAAACTTGTGATGCAAGGCATGAAAATTGGTATGAGAATTCTTGGAGGCATGTAAGAAAACATGAAATCCACTTGAGGCCTTGGAAACCCAATGTTCCTTGAGAAATACAAAACCCTAGTTGTAGGTCAATTGCTTAGGAGGAGTAAATGAAAACCCTAGAAGAATATTCTTGAATAGTGGGAGGGAAAATTTTGGGGTACAACACCCATGACCAGAAAATATCTTCCCAGGATCTCACCCAGAATAGAACAAGATTCCTGCTCTGATACCAATTGAAATTCTGGTATGTCAGACTTCAGATGTCCTATGACATGTCGAGACATCAGAATTCGAACAAAACATTATGGCTAGGTATAAACAATAAAAACAGTAATGAAAAGATAAACAACACACAGAATTTCTAACCCATTTTGACGTACAACAACACCAACTCTAGGGGCTACCAAGCCAGGAAGGAAATCTACTAGAAAATATCAATTTACAGACCATACAACAAACATACCAATTTACGATCTACTCACTTAATCACTACCATGTGCAACTTCTTCCTAGGTCCTCCCTGTATAGGTGAAATCTCATCCCACCTTCAATCACCACAATGATGTCTAATTGTCCCAGCCCCAGTTACTGTATTAACGATCTTTCACCTAAATGAAGACCCCACTTCAAATACAAAACAAACACCTTAATCAAGACACCACTTGATTAAGAACAACATACTTGATCTTGCTTCACAACTTTGATCAAGAACAATACTTAGATTTGCTTAACAGCTTCCTCCAATAATAATACTATCTCTTGCTTAAAAGCTTCAAGGAGAACAATAACATAGATTAAAACACTGTAACACAGTCCAACTCACAATTCAAGTGGATCATACAAAACAACTCTCCTAGAGAGCGGCACAGTGACAAAGACCTAATGATTCTACATCCTGGACCCATAATTTTCTAGGTTACAAACACTTCCATTTATAACCTTTTTCCCATTTGGATTTGGGCTTCAAAAACATAGTAGAGAGGCTACACAATGTCTGCAAAAACATCTCCAAGAAAATAGGTCTTCAATCATTAGTTTCCGAAAATGTAATCATATTTAGAAACTATGAAAATCTACGAAAACCAATATAAAATATTCTAATTTGTCAATCTTGGATGCCACATAAGCTAACTGAATATTCCCCAAATATTCAGTAACTTACAAATCAGCTGAAACATAACTAACAATTATTGCAGACACAATGTCCTATCAACCATGTTGGGACATGTAACGCCCATAATTTAATTAATCATTTAATTAAATTATTTTCGGAATGTTTTGTGAAGATGTGTTGTGATTATTTGGATTTAATTATTTTATTAAGTGGAGAAATAATATTAGAAGTATAACATTATTTGACGTGGGCTTGTTTTAAAGGAATAAAAGTAATAAGGGTGTATTATTTTTAAGCCCAATAAGGAATAAATAATAATAGGTTATTCTATTGTTGTTAGAAGGAGTAGAAAAGAGGAGGCAAAAGAAGAATAAGGATTGAGAAGAAGAACATGAAGCTGCTGGAAAAAAAGAGGAAAACGGCATAACGAGGTTTCAACTGGAAGTTATAGAGCGGCCTTCAATCCAAGGTAAGGGTGAGGTTCTGACTCTATAATTGGGTTCATGATGATTGGTATGTGGGGTTAGAGGCGATTGTTGTCTTGTTCATGAATTGAATGGTTATGATGTTGTATGATATGAAATTGATGAATTATAGATGAATGATGATGTCCCGGAGTTGTTTAATTGACGTAGAATTATAGGATAATTGTAAGTGATGATTATCTATGATTAGATTAAGTTTTTAGGGCATAAAGTATGGAACCCATAGTGAAAACACAGAGAAAATCGCAGAATTTATGCAGGATGTAACAGGATGCATAGACCTCAAATATGATGTGTCGATACAAGAAGGTTGAGAGACTCAGGATGAGTCGACACGAAGGGCCTTGCATCGATACATGAGTGCTTTTAGACTCAGGATGAGTCGATGTATATGACCATGTGTCGATACATGTTGTGTGTAAGACTCAGTATAAGTCGATCCAAGAGAGGATGCATCGACTCATGTTGCAGGTTTGGTGTAGTACGCGTCGATCCAAGGAGTTATGCGTCGACCCATATTGTCTGGTTTTTGGCAGATTCAGTTTATAAATGTTGTAACTTAAGTTTTAGAATGCCGTTTGAGATGTCGTTCGAAGCATTGAATAGCTAACACGATAAACTTTATTCTAGAGGATTAAAATGAAGAATAGGAAGTGTAATCCTAGTAGCCAATTTAGGATTTAGAGTTAGTTCCCGTGTTGATCGTTATGTTGGTTTTTATGCAGAATGATGAGGATGAAATGTTTATAGGCTGCTGTTTGATTTGTAACAGTAGGAGTAATGATAGTAATGATGTAGGATTACAGAATAACGGTGTGAATTACTGTCATATTAATGTACAACTGAGTTGTTGATGAGATTTTATTAATGATGTTGTGATGATAATTTATGATGAATAAATGATGTTTGATGAATAAATGATGTTTGATGAATTATTATGACTGATATGAGATGTTTGATAAAGACATGTTGAGATGATTTTGAGATGTAGGCCTTTGGGCAACGATGGTGTTGTATTGATATGTTTTTAATTGCGGTGTTGTTATTACATTCATGATTGTGTCGCATACATTGCATTTTGAGATGGAGCTTATGCTCGTTGAGATGGCCTGTATTGGCGAATATTGAGATGAAGGCTTATGCCTTGTTGATGCCTCTATTAATTGGCAAATCTTTGAGATGGGAGTTCTGCTCCAAATGATACCACATGCATTTGCATAGTATTGAGTCACATTATATGACTGCATAAAGAAGTGTGTATTGATATGGTGAATGTGTATTATTATTGTTGATTTTGAGATGAGAAGTGGTGATGTTATGTGATCTAATTTAATATATTAATTATCATGCGCTTTATTATATTGTTAGATATCTCACCCCTTCTGTTTGAATGTTGCCCTTATGTTGGTAACATGCAGGTAATCGAGAGTGAAGGTTGTATACCTTCAATAGATGAGTCGGTGTCATTGCTCTGATATGTAACACTCAGGGGGATGGACGCTTGTTGCTTTTGATTGTTGATTATTCAGTTGTTGAACTTTAAGTTGATTATTATTAAATTGTGTTATTTTGAAGTTGTTGTAATGATGGCAGAGATGTTATTAAGAATTTCCGATGCGTAGATGTTGAATTAATTAACTAAAGATGTTATGATGATGGTTCATCCGATGTTTTAAAAGTGTTATATATCCACGATGAATGCAATAAAATTTATAGAAGAATTTGTGGCATCCCGATTCGTTTGCCTGAATGATTTTTATAACTCTGATTTATTTATATAATTTGCCGGGGGAGAATTGGGGTGTTACAAAGTTAGTATCAGAGGAAAAGGTTGGTCCGACCTTATTGTCAAGTCGTAGTTGTCTAACAATCAAGTATTGTTAATTTGAGTTCTAACTGTTGTTTATGTTGTAGTGAGAAGTTGAGATGGCTGGAAGGAATGATGTTGCACTTGCTGCTGCTTTAGAAGCAATGGCTCATGCGATGGAAAATCATTCGAAAGCTGACGAGAATGCTGGATCTCGTAGCTTGGCGACTTTCCAGAGAGAGAATCTGCCTATGTTCAAGGGAAAGTATGATCCTGACGGAGCATTGGACTGGTTGAAAGAGATTGAGAGAATCTTCCATGTGATGGATTGCACTCCAGCACAGAAGGTTCGATATGGTACTCATATGCTAGCAGTCGAGGCTGATGACTGGTGGCTAGAGACTTGTCAGAGACTAGAAGCTGCAGGTGAGAACGTCAGTTGGGCTGTGTTCCATAGAGAGTTTTTAAAGAAGTAATTTCCTGAAGATGTCTGTGGTAAGAAGGAGATTGAATTCCTTGAGTTGAAGCAAGGGAATATGTCAGTTGTTGAGTATGCTGCCAAGTTTGTTGAGTTGGCAAAGTTTAATCCGCACTACACTGAGGCGATGCTGAGTTTTCGAAGTGTATCAAGTTTGAGAACGGGTTGCGCCCGAAGATCAAGAAGGAGGTTGGATACCAGAAGAGCCGTGTCTTTGCTGATTTGGTTGATAATTGCAGGATTTATGAGGAGGATAATAATGCTCATTACAAGATTATCAGTGAGAAGAGGGGTAAGCACCAACAAAATCATGGTAAGCCTTATGATACCCCAGCTGGTAAAGGTAAACAGAAAGTTGCTCAGGGTCAGGGGACTAGTGGGGGAGATGCTCCTGCTGGTGTGGTTTGTTTTAAGTGTGGAAAACCTGGGCATAAGAGTAATGTGTGTACTACTGAAGTGAAAAGGTGTTTTCGTTGTGGTAAGAACGAACATGTTGTATATGAATGTGAAATAAGGATGTGATTTGTTTCAATTGTAGAGAAGAAGGGCACATTGGTAGTCAGTGTCCGAAACGGAAGAGGGCTCAGACAAGTGGTAAAGTGTTTGCTTTGGTGGAGGATCAGGCAATTGTTGAGGACAAACTTATCAGAGGTACATGTTTCATTAATAGTACTCCTTTAATTACTATTATTGATACCGGTGCTACACATTGTTTTATTGCTTCTGATTGTGTTGAAAGATTGGGTCTTGTGTTGTCTTCTTTGAATGGGGAAATGGTCGTCGATACTCCAGCCAAGGGGTCGGTGACTACTTCTTTTTTGTGTTTAAAGTTTCCCTTGTCGATCTTCGATAGAGACTTTGCTGTTGATTTGGTTTGTTTATCGTTAAGAGGTTTAGATGTGATTTTGAGTATGAACTGGTTAGAGCATAACTATGTTCATATTAATTGTTATGACAAGTTTGTGAGGTTTTCTACTCCTAAAGAAGAAGAAAGTGGTCTGTTGTCTGCTAGACAGTTGAGGAAGTTGATGCAAGAGGAAGCACAAATGTTCTCGTTGATGGCGTCGCTATCTGTAGAGACTCAAGCTATAATTGAGGAATTGCAGGTGGTGAGTGAATTTCTTGAAGTTTTCCCTAATGAGATTCCTGATGTACTGCCGGAGAGGGAAGTTGAATTTGTTATTGATCTTGTACCTGGTACCAGACTTGTGTCTATGGAACCATACAAGATCTTTGCATCTGAATTATCAGAGTTAAAGAAGCAATTGGAGGATTTACTTGAAAAGAAGTTTGTAAGATCAAGTGTGTCGCCGTGGGGAGCTCCAGTGTTATTAGTAAAGAAAAAAGATGGAAGTATGAGGCTTTGTGTTGATCATAGATAGTTGAATAAGGTGACGATTAAAAACAAGTATCCGCTTCCAAGAATAGATGACTTGATGGACCAATTGGTGGATGCCCGTGTGTTTAGTAAGATCGATTTGAGGTCAGGTTTCCATCAGATTAGAGTGAAGGATGAAGATATCCAGAAGACGGCTTTCAGAATGTGTTATGGACATTACGAGTATTCGGTGATGCCTTTCGGTGTTACCAACGTGTCAGGAGTATTCTTGGAATACATGAATCATATCTTTCATACTTATTTGGATCGGTTCGTGGTGGTGTTCATTGATGATATTTTGATTTACTCTAAGTCAGAAAAAGAGCATGCTGAACACTTAAGAGTAGTATTGCAAGTTTTCAAAGAGAAGAAGTTGTATGCAAAGCTGTCCAAGTGCGAGTTTTGGTTGAAGGAGGTTAGTTTTCTTGGTCATGTGATTTCAGGTAGTGGTATTGTTGTAGACCCATCGAAGGTTGATGTTGTGTTGCAATGGGAGACTCCGAAGTCAGCTACTGAGATTAGAAGCTTCTCGGGATTAGCTGGTTACTATAGAAGGTTTATCAAAGGTTTTTCCAAGTTAGCACTTCCGTTGACTAAGTTGACTTGTAAAGGTAGAGCTTTTGTGTGGGATGTTCAGTGCGAAGAAAGTTTTGTAGAATTGAAGAAGAGGTTGACGTCGGCTCCGATTTTGACGTTGCCTAATCCAGGAGAGCCTTTTGTGGTGTATTGTGATGCATATAAGATGGGTTTAGGAGGTGTGCTTATGTATAATGCTAAGGTAGTTGCTTATGCGTCAAGACAGTTAAGGACTCATGAGAAGAACTATCCTACGCATGATTTAGAACATGCTGCAGTTGTCTTTGTGTTGAAGATTTGTAGGCATTATCTTTATGGTTCTAGATTTGAAGTGATTAGTGACCATAAGAGTTTGAAGTATTTATTCGATCAGAAGGAGTTGAATATGAGGCAACAGAGATGGTTGGAATTGTTAAAGGATTATGTTTTCGATTTGAATTATCATCTAGGAAAAGCAAACATGGTAGCTGATGCGTTAAGTTGAAAAACTTCACATATGTCAGCCATGATGGTTAAAGAGTTGGAATTAATTGAGCAGTTCAGAGATATGAGCTTAGTTTGTGAGGTTACTCTGCGAAGTATTATGTTGGGTATGTTGAAGATTAATAATGAATTTCTAGACAGTATCAGAGAAGCTCAGAAGTTGGATGTTAAACTGGTAGATTCGATGGTTAGAATTGATCAGTCTGAGAATAGTGATTTTAAGTTAGAAGTGCAGGGTGTGTTGAAGTTTCGTAACCAAATTTGTATTCCTGATGATGCGAAGATTAAGAAGGTGATACTGGAAGAGAGGCATAAAAGTAAGTTAAGTATTCATCCAGGAGCCTGGAATGAAGAGTGATGTGGCTCGATTTGTGTATGCATGTTTGACTTATCAAAAGTCGAAAGTTGAACATCAGAAGCCTACAGGGTTGGTGCAACCGTTAGAAGTTCCAGAAAGGAAATGGGATAGCATTTCAATGGACTTTGTGACGGGGTTGCCTAATACTTTGAGAGGACATGATTAAATTTGGGTGATTGTTGATAGGCTTACGAAGTCAACTCATTTTATTCCTATTAACATAAGCTTTCCAGTGTCGAAGTTGGATGAGATTTACACTAGTGTGATTGTGAAGCTACACGGTGTCCTTTGTGCATTGTGTTAGATAGAGATCCAAGATTTACTTCTAATTTTTGGAAGAGTTTGCAAAAGCGTTGGGTTCTAAGTTGAGATTGAGTTTAGCATATCATCCTCAGACAGATGGTCAGACTGAACATACGATTCAATCGTTGGAAGATTTGATGAGGATATGTGTTCTTGAGCAGGGAGGTTCGTGGGATACTTATCTTCTGTTGATAGAGTTCACTTATAATAACAGTTACCATTCCAGTATTGGGATGGCACCTTTTGAAGCGTTGTATGGTCGAAGATGTAGAACTCCGTTATGTTGGCATGAATATGGTGAAAGTGTAGTACTTGGACATGAACTTGTTCGTGAAACTACTGAGAAGGTGAAGTTGATTCGAGAAAAGATGAAAGATTCCCAAAGTAGACAGAAGAGTTATTATGACAAGCAAAGGAAGGATTTAGAATTTCAAGCTGGTGAGCATGTGTTTTTAAGAGTTACACCTGTGACTGGTGAGCATGTGTTTTCTGGGCACTCTAGTGTTCAATCATCTTCCACCCTCGGATTACGAAAGGCACGCCAGCCAATCTGCATCCTCAGGTCTAAGAAGATTGAACAGGGGAAACTGTTGTACCCCAAAATTTGCCCTCCCATATTCTCCAAGATTTGCCAAGTCAAGCTTCAAAATTCCCCAAGGGTTGCACAGTGCAAAGGTCTCCTATACAGTCAAAATTAGGGTTTGTGTTCTGATCAAGAAAATGAAGTTTCCAAAGGTCCAATCAAGTCTCACATGCCTACAAATATGGTCAAGTATCCTCATATCAAGTTTCAAGACTTTCAGCACAAAATTGCAAAGTCAAAACCCTAATTGCACTACAGTCAACTGCATGGGCAAAATGGTCATTTGACAGTCAAAAGTTCAAATTTTTGGTCAACATATCATTTTGAAGCCACAAACATCATTTGATCAATGCTTGATTATGATTCTCAAAGCTTGGCTCAAAAATCATCAAGATGCAAAAGTTTCCTTATTTGGACAGCTGAAAAAGTCAACTGTAAATTGACCAGGGCATAACTGTCACATGGATTATCAGAAAAATTCCATCCAAAGCTCATTTTGAAGAGAAAGACATTTCCTACAACTCATCTTCATATTCCAAGTCCAAGAAATGCTCTCACAAAAAGTTATCAATTTCAACATTATAGGTCATTTTCAAAAGTCAACAAAAAGGGACTTTAATTCAAAGGCCATAACTTGAGATTGGTAAATCCAAATGACATGGGACCAAAGACATTGGTTAGAGGACTCAAAGAACTTTCCAAAATGTCCAAGAACATGATAAAAGCTTAAAAATTGAGCAAGTTATGCCTTGTGGAAGTTGGGAAATTTTTGGATATTTTGAAAAGTCAACATTGGTTCAAATGACCTAAAATTGCTAATGGGCCTATTTTTCTTCCATAATTCATCATCCAATACATGTGCACGACCACTTGGCCCAAAGGGAAGTATTTCTTCATTTTTTATTTATTTATTTGAATTTTTATTTATAATAATTCATTTAAATCAAATTAAATACATGGAAAATATTTAACCTAAGTTTTACAATCCTTTTTTGCATGAAATCCACTCAATAACTCGTGCATGATCCAATATGGAAAGATTTGGAGAGAATTGATATGATTGAGAGCAAAAACACATGGAAAAAGATTGAAAAATAATGCTTGAAAATCAAATCTCAATAGCCATCATTGCAAGAGATTTTGATCAGAATTGTTGACCTAATTTATTCATACATAAGCATAGAACGAAAACCTAATGCCATTAACCATTGAGCTGCGCTAGAAACCAATTCACAAACTTGAAAATTTTGCAAAGAAACTCAAAACTGAAAACCTCATTCTAGGGCGATTCAAGGCACGATTTCTGTTTCATTAGCTTGCTGAAGCTTCATAGAACGATTTCCAACCAAAAACATTCATCAAAACTCAAAGAATTGGTACAATGAACCGGCCCTGTACAGAAAAAAATTCATAATCGTGTTTTAACATCTATGCATTTTCATGGCATTTTAATTGTTGATTCATACTCCTTATGCTATTCTGAAGCTAACCCATATGTTTAATTGTATTTTTATGCATTGTGTGCCAATATACCATTGTTGCTTTTTAGGGTTTGCAGAGTTTCGAATTAGGGGTTTTAAGATAAGGCAAAATTAGGACACCACAGTACCATGGTCATGATCAGCGCCTTTGGACGAAGAAGAAGCTACCCTCGCGCTCAATTTATGAGCATCATAGGGCTATTCGCTATTTTTCCATAGATGGCCTAAAAGAACACATGAAAACCGTTGCTTATGTTGTTTATGTTTCAGGAAAATAAAATCCAACAAAGAAGATGAACTCGTGGCAAGCGGTGGGTGGCTGGTTTGAAAGTTCGCGCGCAAAGTCCACTAACGCAATTGTTCTTTTTATAATATTTGTTGATTGTTATATATTAAACACGCGTGAGTTGATCCAGTGGCAAGCATAGTTATTGGTAACATCCATGACCTGGGTTCGAGTCCCAGGTCTTTATTATTTCAATGTTATTTTTCAATTTACAATCACATGCAGATTCAATATCAAGGACCATCATACACCTTCCAAATCCAATGTCCACGCGTCCAGCTTCATCAGATCAAAGGCCATGGATTGGAGAGCACAGTGCGCCCTAGTCAACGCGTGTACACGCGTCCTGAAAAGTCAAAGAGGCCAGCAAGGTTAATGGGCCAGATTTCTAAAGACTCACCTCCATGTTGGGGACTACAACCCCCATTGGTTTGCAAATTCTTTTAACTTTCTCTATTTTATTATTTTTTATAATTTTTATTTTCTTTTAATCATTGCTTGTTTAATTAATTTAATATTTTCATAAAATCAAAAAATTCCATAAAAATCAGAAAAAGAGAAAAAATAATAAATATTTTATTTCTAGTATTTTCATAAATAAATTGTATATAATTAAACTCAGTTAAATTTGGTTTTAATTTTAATTCTTTTAATAAAAATCTAAAAAATGTAGAATTAGGGTTTAATTAATTTTTCATCCTTTTTATTTTTCTTTCATAAATAATTAAATAATTAGATATTTATTTTTTATAATTAAATTTGTATATAAAAATTAGGGTTAATTTAGGTTAAAATTCAATGTTTTCTTAAATAAATTAAAAGCCATTAGAATTAGGGTTAGTATTTATTAATTAATTCTTTTTTTCATATTAAATCCTAAAATACTAAAAAATACCAAAAATATCTTCTTTTCTTTTTTCTTAATTAATTAACTCCATTAATTTTAATTTTGCAAAAAGGGTCCAACGCCCTCGTTTCGATTTAATTTTAATTCGCATATTTATTTTATTTTATTATAATATTTATGTATCTCTCCCAAGGCCATGTAACCTTTTAATTTTCTCGCACTTTTCTTTACTTTCTTTATTTTTCTGTCAAATCGGGTCCCGGTTTAATTTTGGCGATGTGGACCCGCGCCTTTTGTAATAGCTTAGAAATCTTTACTTTTCTCGCAAATATTTTAACTGTTAATTGATGCATGCAAGAATGAATGGACAAAAATAAAAACAAACGCATAGATCACTTTGACATGAACAAGATAAATGCAAATGAACATGACACACAAATCACACACCACCCCTAGGGTACGCTTCACTGTTGCCTTGCCTCGAAAGGTGATCGTCGAGTAGAGGATGTCTTAGTAAGTCCTCATGATCCGGGAACCTGGCATGAGGGTAGCTTCTAAGGTGTCTTCCCATTGCTCCGGTGATCACCATGTCCCTAAACTCGAATTGACCCGAATACCTCCAACGGTGGTGCTACCTACCTCTCAATGGTGGGATGGCACTACTTTAAAGGACATTTACACAGACGAATTCCTTAGGGTAGGTAGACGACTCTAGATACTTGCTCTAAATTTCAAACAAAAATCAAAACTCTTTTCACACCAACACATTTTCAAAAAGCTTTCGAAAGCAATTTTTCAAACACTCTTGAGGACCGATACAAGAGTCGAACTGAAATTTTCAAAGAAACTTTTTAAAACCCACAGTTGAAAAAGCAAACAAACCATTTTTGAAAACACAATGAGCAAGTATCTAAGAGCCCATGGATAACCATGGATAGAAAGGGTGCTGACACCTTCCCTTTCTATAACCTACCTCCCGAACCGAGAGCAATCTCTATAAGGAATTTTTCTGTGCTTTTGTCCTTTCCATTTGGAGAAAATAAAAGACGGTGGAGACTCTTGCTTCCACGACATTTCGCGAACCAGCGTTAAACAGTCAGTTCCAGATCCACCGATCACACATAAGTTCTGACCAAATCAGCATCAGAAGTTAAGCTATAGAAGCTACACGCTGAAGCAATCAGAATTTGTGCTGAAGATTGATGACCAGAACCTGCGCTTAAGTGAAGTAAACTCTGATTCTGAACAAGAGCATAACAAACTAAGTCATCAATGTGCTGAAGCATCAGCAACAGGCTAGGATGAAAGATTCTGAAGCGTTACTAATCATTCAAGACAACATCAATTACAATGGCTTCTTTCAGACAGGATCTTCTCCAAATGGAAACTGAGTTAATGACATTTATCATGCTTAATGGTCAACAGGAATCCATTGCCTATATAAACAAACTCAGTGATCAAATCGGTAACGATTTTTCCATATACTATTCACGTGAATTCAAAAAGCCGCAAGCATACTCATCATATTTCCACGCTCTAATTTTGTGTAAATTATCACAGTTGTGATAACAATTTTTGTAACGAAAAACAACAACACATAGTACTCTTGTTTATTTGATTAAAACAGTTTTCCTTGAGATTAACCAGATTGTGGTTGTATTCAAGAAGACTTTAACAATTGTTAAAGTAGTGATTGTAATCCTTTTGTGATTAGTGAATTAAGTCCTCGTTGGAGAGAGGTGAAATCACCTTGACGGGTGGACTGGAGTAGTTTGAGATCAAATGAACAAGGATAAAAATACTGTTTCATTGCGCTTTTGTTTTCAAGTTTTCAATTCAACCCCCCCCCCCCCCCCCCACCCCCCCACCCCCTTCTTGTGTTTTTCACTTCTTCACGAGTGTGAAAAGAATGTAGGATGTCCCCTAGCAAAGTAGGCACCAGGTTGCGGGATATGAAGATTTTGACGGTGTTCACATCTATGAGTTGGTCAAGATTTGGAAACAAAACCATCCCATTGATGAGGAGAGCCACAATTTCCTCAAAAGCTTGTAGATCCAAAGAGTTCCAACAGTTCTGGGCTTTCTCAAACAAGAACATTGCTAGGAAACCCTTGACACCACTCCTTGTTTCCCAATTAGTTTTGATATCAGATGGTTGCAAGTGTAGAGCTTGAGAAATCTCTTCTGGCTTTGGATCTCTTTTCGTACCGTTAAAAAGTAGTTGATTGAGAATGGGAATCCTCAAGAGTTGGGAGAATCCTTCCAAAGTTGGCACAAGTGTATAATCGGGAAATGTGAAGCAATGGTGTAAAGGATCAAAGAACTGAAAGAGCACCTTCATCATGTTTTCATCAGTGTTGTAGGTGACCAAGTTTAGTAGGAGACCATGTCTCTCGGTAAATGGAGAATTCTAAGGAATCCTTGATGCTAGCTCTTTAATTTGTGGAGGGATCCTTACAAGATTGACTTGAATAGTTTTCCTGCGAAGAGAATCCATGTCCTACAAAACAGAACAAAGATAAATCCCCAGATCCTTGAAATGGTTAGTGAATATGTATGATATTATGATGTTTATGATGTTATGTACAAGTAAATATACACAAACGAAGCAAACAAGTCCTTAGGTTTAGGCTTGCATGGAGTCTTATAGGTAAGTACCCTCTTGAAGTTTAGTTGGCTCAAACCTGTCCTAATAATAGTAACCGGGTTCTAAGGAGCTCAATATCACTGGTTTGTTTCTTTGGTCATTGTTTCAGCGCAAGCCTCTTTAATGGAGACCGAAATATCCCAAAAAACCAAACCTCAATGAGTATAGTATCGAGTATCTACCAACTTCAGACTGCACCAAAGCCGGTCATCTCACTATGTCCTAAAGGCCAAGTTGGTTAAGTAAAGGTTCTAAAAGTTCATTAGTGCTTTATGACATCACTCAGCGGCCCCGTATTATCTTTGATTAACTCAAGGGATACCGTTACACACAAATATGCTGCACTAACGTAGCTATTGCTTAGACCATGTCGGTATACCCCGCACAGTTTCCACAACGTATTACTACTTAGCTATAACGTATCCCAAATCCGGGTAGAGGATTCAAACCCAAACAAAGAACCATAATGTAAAGCATACAAGTCAAACAATGAAAGCAAGTAAATGTGATCTAACCCTAAGGTAACCCCACTTTTAGAATTTTCCGCAGCAGAGTCGCCAGTTTTGTGATACGATGGGAGAACTGACTTGGGTGTTATGCGTTTTATCGCAAATGTTGCGGTTAGCAAGAGTCGCCACCGACTTTTATTTTATCCAAAAGGAAAGATGAAAACGCACAGGAAAGACAATTGAGATTATTTCTTGAGTTCGGGTGGTAGATTATGAAAAGGGAAGGTATTAGCACCCTTTTCATCCATGGTTTTCCATGGGATCTTAGTTACTTGCTAGATCACTTGCTTTTGTTTGAAATTGTGCTTTGTATAGTTTTTGAAAGTATTTTGTAAAGAGACAATTGTTTAGGAAAACTTTGTAATGATTCTCGTTCGTAAGAATGTATACAAAGATGTTGATCTTTTGAAAATGTTTTTAAGTTTGTAACATGTTTTTGAAAGTGTAGGTGTTTGTTTTGAAAATAGCAAGGATGTTTTGTTTTGAAAGTGAGCAAGTAATTAGGAGCATTCTACCTACTCAAAAGTCTTTCATGTTCATTTCCTCTTTCTTTTGAAATTGTTATCTTACATTTGATTTGGTAAGTAACCCTATCTTTGGATGTAAACAGGATGGGTGTGGGTCATCGTATAACCATGATTATCAATGTTGTAAGGTATCTTAGCATTCTCTTTAGGGACTTAAAATCATTTGAAAGGCAACATAGATAGCGTCATTGAGGGACTATGATCTTGTATTTTGCTTGTTTTTGCTAAGATACCTCACATGCGTAATATGGCCATTTTATAAGGCAACCAAGTGGATTTTACCCTAATGGTGCTTGTGTGCAAGTGTATTGTTTTTCATGCTTGGTTTTGTCTTTGATTAGGGTTTTCTAATTGATTGGTTTTAGTCTTTCCATACAAACTCTAATTACTAGCATTTGTATATAAAGCGATAAATTGCATAATTTAAAATTACTACGCTATTACAATACTTGTGGGAGGGGGGTGTACAAACTACAAATGGGGATTGCAAAAAAATAAAGCCTAATTATATATTACAATCATATTGAATTTGGATAAATAATGTACAAAATGAATAAATATACAATCATGTAAATGAAAAGAAAAATGGATTTTTATTTGGATTTTTTAGGAAAAAGGGTTTTTGTTTTTAGCCTAATTAACTAAAAGAAAAATAATTAATTAAATTAGTAAAAAGTAAAACCTAAATTTACTAGGAAAATAAATTAAATAAAAACCCTAATCTAATAATTGATTAAAAATAAATTAAGTTTATAAGAATATTTTTTTGGTATTTTTGTCTAAAAAATAAATTATTGTATTATAAAATATTTTTGGTCTTTTTTGGTTTTAAAATAATATATTTTAATTGTGTAAAAGAAAATAACTAAAGCTCTAATTTTTTAATTATATTTACAAACCAATTAGTAAAATAAATAAAGTATGATTAAATAAAAATAATTTTTTTGTGTAAAAAATAAATAAACTATAACAAAATATAAATCTAATGATTTTATATTTTTTCTGATTTTTTAGTATTAGATAAAATATTTAAGAAAACAAATAAATAAAAATAAAAATAAAAGAAATAAAATGGGCCAGGGTGTGAATAGCCAGCAGGGGCTCAGAAATGACAAAACAAACAAAAGGCCCAAGGAAGAGGCCCAACGCTGCCAAAAAAAGAGTCAGAATATGAAAAATATGAGAAAATCCAAAAGAGTACCACTAGGGCTCGAACCTAGGTCCCTATAGTCACAGGCGCGCGCTTCTACCACTGGGGTGGCTATACATCCGTTTATATAAATCAAATCATAAATATATATGGTAAACACGTTCCTGAGGCCAACTTCATCATCAACCTCACGCCCATCCTGAACCTCCGTATCTCATTCAATTCTCAACAAAAATGAAAAGTGTAAACAGGAAACTTGTAGCAAATTTCCTCACGATTTCAGAAATGCAAAGCAATAAAATAATAGATCAAAGACAAACATGAATTTTAATGGCCCTAATCTGAATCCTAAAAATTTCATAAACTTCAATCTTAAAATTCTCTAAGCTCAAGCAAAATAAATGAAAACTATGGACATGGTTAGCTTTAGGGCAATGATATCTACATTTTTCATTCACAAATAAACCATTAATGATGATTGTATGAAGCGTTCAAAAGTCAGAAAACTCACCTTCCAAGAGGGTATCGTGTTTGGAGTTTGAGTAGCTTTCAGTGAGTTCCAATGATTGGATTAGCTTCCTCAAGTTCCCAGGAAGCTAATGTGATGCTTAGCTTGAGCTGAAAGTGCATGAGGAGTTTTGGAAAAATCAAGGTGCAAGGTGCTGTTTTTGAAAATGGTGGATGATGATGGAGGTGTTACAATGGTGTTGCAGGTGTTGGGATTGTTTGTGTATGTTGTTTAGAAGCTTTTGGAAGTAAAAGGCCAAGAAACGCACGAGCAAATTTGGAGATTGGATTCAAAACTCAGAAATGGCAAGTTTTGAAGTGTTTTTGGTGATTTTGTGTTCTTGGTCTTTTCACGGCTTAAGCATGTGTGGGATTTGTCGAAAATGACTTGTGTATGTATAAGCAAAAAGGTTTGAGTGCTTTGGAAAGTTAGAAGTACAAGTTATAAGCTAATGGCTATGTTACTTGATTTTCAAGAGAAGTGGGAAAACAAGTTTCAAGAGGAAGTACAAGCATGGGCTGGGTGATTGTAAGTGTCTAAACAAGTTTCTCTTGAGTTATAAGACATGTATGATCATAAGAGAACAAATGCAAGGCTCAAGAACAAGTTTTATGCAAAAAGCTACTTTATCAAAATGGCATTGTGCACTTTCTTCCAAAAATGGATATAAAGTATGGCCTTGCATTGAATGCTTGAATTAAAACCTCTAACAGTTGAGCAAGCAATTAATTATGGAGTGCCTAACAAGTTTGAGGCCTGTAAAGTAGAGGTTATGCAACATAAGTTTGAATTTGAATCTTGTTCATCACAAAATGACTTGTAATTCAAGTGTGAAAACCCTAACTTCATCTCTTAGATTCTCCCTACTCAAAAATGATCTCAAGGAGTTCTTGGACATTTTGGAAAGCTTGTAATGTTCTCTACAACCCCACTTTGAATCAATTTTGAAAATTCCCATTGGAACTATATGAAAAAGTGCCATGAAGTTAGGTCAAAATCCTGACCAAATTAGGGCATAATTTCACTAAGTGTTTTATTTCTAGACCATGACTTTATGATTTAATAACTTGAGATCCAAGTATTTTTAGAAGAAGTCGTGTAAGGAAATGTTGTAGATATCATGTAGATCTACAACTTTTATGTTGAAAGTTTCTTCGGAATCCTCTTGCATCAAGGTGAAAAAATGGCTCAAAGTTGTGAAAAAAACATGAAGTTTTAAACACTTAGAAAAATTTCTAAGTTAGAAAACTTTGACTTTTCAAAATGAAATCTTGACTTTTTGATTTATTGATGAATAATTTTCATATTTTGACATGCTTTGATGAATTGTGATCTTTGACATTTGATTTTAACCAAAAAGTCAAAGTTTGACTTTTCAGTATACAATTGACTTTTGATCAGTTGACTGAAAATTCATCTGTCAATCCATTGGACTTGAGCAATGTTTTGAGCTTTTTCATTAGGTAAAAATTATGCAATTGGACTCTTGAGTTCATTCCTTAAACTAATTGATCATTTGCTAGGTCAAAAATCAGAAATTGCCCTTTCCCAATCAAAACCCTAATTTTGACCATTTTTCCCTTTTGAAGATTTGATCAAATTTCTTAAGGAATTGTGGTCCAAACTTGATCAAATGATACATATGAGTTTAAAGTGTTGATTTGGATAAAAAATTATGAAGTTTGACTGTAAATTGGCCACAATTGACTTTTTCCCCAATACAATTGATTTTTAGGTCAACTGCTCAATTGACTAAGCAAAAGTGTGATCTAAAGCTTAAAACTTAACATGAGTAATCTTGAGGGTCCATAATGATCCATGAAAGTCATATGGGGCATTGGAAGTTCAAATATCTTTGTGCAATATCAAACCCTAATTTTGGTTATCAGTGCTTAAGGAGGTGTCTTTAGTTGATCAACCCTAGTGCAGTCTTGAGCCAAAGGAGATATTGTGAGCAAATTCTTGATAAATGAGAGGGAAAATTTTGGGGTACAACAATTTATTACTGGAATTAACAACCAAAGGTCACCGCCATCAAGGAAGCTAATGATCTTACAACATAATACCTCACTACATTGTTTGGTATGCTTGAAGAACACGAGCAAGAACTCACTTGCCTGAAGAAACATGAGAAAAAGCATGAGAAGGTAGAAAATAAGTCTATTTCTCTAAAAGCATCTAGTTCTAGGTCCTCAATAAGTGAGAAAATTGATAGTGATACTAGTGACAATGAAGATTAGAATGATGAAGAAATTGGGTTGTTTGTATTGAGGTAAAATAGGTACATTATAAAGAATGGAGTAAAGCACTTCGACAAAAACCTCATCGAGTTTAAAAGACAATCTACATCATCAAAGGAAGATGACAACAAGAAAGGAAAATCAAGAGGTTCATGCTACAATTGTGGGAAATCGAGTCATTATAGGATGAAGTGTCTATCTCTTGACAAAGATAAAGATAATGGCCAACACAAGAAGTCTAGAAACTCTAGAAGGGCTTATGTTGCTTGGGAAAGTGATAGTGATTCCTTAAGTTTTAAAAGTTCAAGTGATAGTAAAGTGGAGGCAAATGTATGTCTCTCAGCCCATCAATGTCATAAGAAGTAAAAGAATGTAAGTCATTCTAAATATGAACATGTTGATAAGTTGTCTTATTCTGAGTTACAATTAGCTTTTGAAAATCTAAATAGAGAATCAATAGATGATGTTAAAAAGCTTCACACAAAAGGAATTTTTCACAATTAGAAGTTAAAGTTTTAGAAATCGAAAAGAAAATGGAAGCTCTAAAGCAATTTATGATAAATAGTCTAAAATTTAAGAAAGAGGATGAATATCCTTCATGGTTCAATTGTGAAACTTGTCACACTTGGCAAAAAGAGTCTAAAACTCTTAAAGGCAAATTTGACAAGGAATTACAACCAAAGGTTACATTTTCTATTGATCCATCAAAGTTTCAAAAGTATTTGAATAAACCTTATAAAAAGTATAGCTTTGTTAAAAAGGATCCAAATAGAAAAATGCAAATTTAGGAGGTTTTTGGTTCCTAAAGGTTTATTGCAATGGTTGACTAAATGCAACCATATTTTCACTCATTATGAAGGAACCAATGAAAATTCATTTCCTAACGCTCTTAATTGATTTTTTAGGATAAATGTCTTGGCTCCTTGGAAAGAATATGGGTTCTTGATAGTGGATGTTCAAGGCATGCGATGGTAACACTTCCCTTATTCATTGACTTGGTGGCAATGAAGAAAGTGTTTTTGACCTATGAAGACAAACAAAAGTGTGTCATAATTGGTAAATATAGTGTAGGTAAATCCCTCTTCTACTAGTATCTCTATTGTTACTTATTGTTGAAGAGTTCGTTCTTGTCATTTGTAATGAGTCTTATCATAGATAAGTCAGGAAAGGTATTTCTTTTCATGATGTCGGTATATCTTAAGAAGACATACTCAAAGACACTAAAGAAGGAATTGATCAGTCTAAAGTGGTGAAACCTGAGGAGGAGTAAGATGATCCTAAATATGAAAATGATATTAAATTGACAATATTCTTGGAGACCTCACCATAAGTGACCACACTCTCTAAGACTACTCTAAGAAGGGTTATTCACGTGACAAATAATGCTCTATCTAAAATGGTTGATGCAAAGTCTCTTGATGATCAAATGCCCACAAACTGGAACTTTGGCAAATAAAATGGGTTAGAAACATTAAAGTCTAAAAGTTTTAAGGCATTCTTTATAGCTATTTTAACTTTCGTTTGAAAGTTCCTTGTTCTGTAAGTGCATTCCCCGTCTTTCATCTAGTGAGTTAATATCGTTTCACTTATCTCCTTGCTAGTAAGTTTTTATTTTCTGCATTGTTTATCTATATCACTTGCAATTTGATTTTGTGTTTATGTGATATATTTGATGTGTAATGCAATCCCATGAATGTTCACTTCTAAAATATTGTGTTGTGAACCAGTGAGTGTTTTCAATACATATGTTTATAGTGACATCATGTTTTAATATTTTTTCTTTCAACATCATTTGTATTTCATGTCATAATATCTTAGCATTTGAAATATCTTTTGATAGTATGTTGAGCTTTTTATTTATCATTACTCCATACATAATTATGTAAGCTTGTTATCTATCAATTCTTGCATGAATTAATTTGAGCTTGCTATTTTGCAAATGATAGTCTTCATCAAGTCATGTTACATGTTATGCGAGCATCTTTCTTTTTGGATTTAGCGATGATGTATTTTTCACCAAGCTAGGCAATGCGTGTGAAGCATCAGGATCACCATTGTGAAGTGTTGCATGATTGTGAAATTTTAGAAGTGATTCAAGAGTTTTATCTTACATTTCATTCATCATATTTAATTCCTTTGTATTTGTTATTATGGTGATCTGTATTGCCTATTATTTATGTTTAAGCATTGTGTAACTCCATGTATATGGGTATATGTGAATGCGCATTCTTTCTTTGTAAAAATTCCTATGTGTGATATATTAGTATTTGTATGTTAAATGATACTTCTCATGTGAAATTTGGGTACACAGATGATAGATGTCGAACCAGATGTCATGACATTATTATCAGATTAGTCACAACAGCAAGAACCATTATGCAAGTAAAGTAAATTGCTGAAAGTATATAACATAGATAATTGTTAACCCTGTTCGGTGCAACATCATCACCTACATATGGGAGCATCCAATCCACTAAAATAGTATTAGTTTGAAGCCTAAGTAAACAACCTATGGTTTACAATCTTGTCACCTGTTGTACCCCAAAATTTTCCCTCCCATTTTTCACAAGAAATCACAACCCTAGGGTTTTCTCAGATTTTCAAGATTGGCTCAGGAATCGATTAGACAAACTTTTCTTTGGCAGTAGATCAAGAATTAGGGTTTCTCCCGCATTTCTCAGAAGAAGCTGAGTTCTCAGAAATTCAATTAACTGTCACATGTTTTCACACTTTTTAAAGTTTACTGACAGGTTACTGGTTGTTCTCAAGGCATGTTTATCTGGGACAAGAAGTGGGAGCTGAGACTGTCATTTGGAATATTTAGGTTTTGACTGATCCAGGTTAACCAGATGATGTGTGTCTGTTAAGACATTTGCTTGTTAATGGAATGAAATGTTTGCTTGTTTATTGGAATACACAATGTGTATTTTGATTGAAATATTGTTGCAAGGTTATGAGATTACAAAATTTTTTGGATTACTTAAAGTTTAAGTTATCTGTATTGGAAATATTGGAACGCAGTTTCAGTTATTTTTAATCAAGAATCTTAAAGGATTAGTGAGGATGCAAAGAAAGAATTGCAAGTTATTGACGGTAATGGACTTTTATTGAATATTAGATTATCTCATAAAAAATTTCTTCATTCATTTCAAATGCTGTTACAAAAAATAATTTATTATTCATATGCTTTAGGTTCTTACAACTTATAGTACTTGAAAAAATAAATTATTACAACTAAATGGAAAATCTCTCTAATTTACAAATCTAAGCCTAAGGTTCCATTGCTCCCGTGCTCGCCACAAAGTCTTCTGCTTCCTCTGCTTTGTCACCATCCAATTTACGCCCACATGAAAGAAAGACAAAAAAGGATTAGCACAGTTGATCGAGCATCAAGCAAGAATTTTCAAACAAAAAGAAAGAAAAAATTTTCATCATTAAAGTTTTCCATTTGGAATCAGAGTGCTATTTTTCATCATGTTTTTATTTTACTCTTTGCAAATCACAAGAAGATTTCTCTTCTTGGTTCACAAAGAGAAAAATAAAAATGCAAGTTGAAGAATGCAAAAGAAAAATTATTAAAATGCAAAGCACAAGGCGCTAAACTGAAAACATAGTTTCAAACAAGCAAGCAACATAGCAGGCGTGCAAAACCAAACATTGCAGCAAGACAGTAGCACTGCAACAAGGCCAAACTTTCAAGCAAACCAAATATTGCAGCAAGACAGTAACATTGCAACAAGGCCAAACTGTCAAGCAAACTGTACATTACAAAGTAACCAAACTGCATTACAAAACAAGGCCAAATGGGATGCAAACTGAACAATGCAGTAACAGCATGGCAAGCAACTAAGACAGGCAGCACAAGCAAAGCTAGAAAGTAGAATGCAGTCGGAAAAAAAAGGCTTGTCATAGCCTATCATCATTTTCCAAGAAATAAGGCAAACTTTTCAGAAAAAGCAGAGAAAAGCAAATTGCTTTATCATGGAGAGAGGAGAGAGAGGAGAGATATCACCTTTTTGTTGAGATTGTACAGTTTGGCAAAAATCTGTCACAAGTTATAATACCATCAAACAACAAGAAGAAAAGGGAGAGAGCATTTTGTCAAAAAACTGCAACAATCTCCAAAACACCGCCTAACAGTTTCAAACACAAAAAACTAGCCAAGCTCCCAAAAGCCTGTTAACAGCAAGAACAACAATCCCAAAACCTGCAGATTTCAAACTGCAACAAACAACAAACTCACCAACAAATAGCAACATTTCAAAATGGCATAACAAGTTTCAACAAATCCCAAACCTGTTATCAAACCTAAACAGTCCAACAGTTACAACCAAACTGTAACAAACTCACAAAATACTCAAAAACATTTTTCAAATTTCCAAAAAAACCTGCAGAACAAAACTGCAAAACATCACAGAAAACCTGTACAAACAGCTTCAGTACAAAAACCTGTTATCAAACTAGCCAAGCCCCAAAAAAGTATAACAGTTTTCAAACAGGGCCAAATACCCCAAACCTGCACAAGCCTAACCAAACTGTCAAATAGCAACAACAACAAAAACTTGCAGAACCAAAACCTGCATAGCACCAAACCACCAAGCTAAGTTCCAAAAACTTATACCACAGTTTCCAAACTGTAAACAAAAACTGCCTAACAATCAAAACAGTCAAAGCATGGATATTCAAACTGAAACAAATACACAATCTCCCAACTCAGTCAAAACAACAAAAGCCAACAAGCCTGCCAATTCAGAACATTCAACAAGACAATGTTTCAGAAACAGCAAACCAATAATCAAAACTCAGTTCAACAATAATCACCATCAAGGTTTCAGCATCATCATTGTCAATCATTAACCAACAAACAAAGTTTCAACAAAAACTACCAACAATCAGTTTCAGAACTACAACCATCATCATCATTCAAGTTCAAGAGAGAGGAAAGAGTTTCAGAAGCATTTAGCATTATCATTATTCAAATTCAAAGAGAGATGAAAGAGGTAACAAAGTTTCAGAACAATTATCATCATCAACAAAAACAACCAACAACAATAACAATGTTTCAGAAAATATCATCATTAAAGGAAAGAAATCACCAGAAGCTTGTGCCTCGCAGTCATCATCTCTTCCCCTGCCGCCGTCCACCATGTGAATGCCATCAGTCCAACCTCTTTCCTCCTCTCTTCACAGAGAAAGTCTCATAGGTATGACCATTCCGTACCCCTTTGCTACATCTCAGGCATACAATACCATAGGTTAAACAAACTAAACATGAACAAAGCATGCGAATCAAACTGAAAAATGCTAAATCAAAAAGAGACTAAACCATACCGTTAATCAAAGCCATTGATCATTGTGAGGAGATGAGAGGATGAGAGAGCACTCCTGCGGCTTAGGGGAGGGGAAGATCTGAGCGTTGCGCGTTAGGAGATGAAGAAGGGGAACAAGAGAGACAAACGGCGCCACTGTGAAACGGGTTCACAAACCCTAAACACAACAAAACCTAAAACTGACTTAGGGCAATTGGGCAAGTCTGCCCCCAACCAAAGCCCACACGAATTGCTAACGTACCCCCCCCCCCCCATTTCTGGCGTCACTTCTTTTCCTTTTCTTGTATTTGGGCCCAACATAAACCCCAAAGCCCATCTTTTTTTAATTTCTTTTCTTTTTTCTTAGTTAATAATAATACTAATAATATATTAAAACTTTGATTTTCTTAAATTAGTTTTATTTTCTTCTTTTATTAATTAATCTTGTTCCATTTGATAAAATACCAAAAAAAAACATTTAATTCGATTTAATTAATTTTGCTTTCTTTAAACTTTTTTTTAATTGATTAATAAAAGTACAAAAATAATAAAGATTTTGTTTAATTAATTTTTCTTTAATATTTTTATTTTAAAATTAATAAAATACAAAATAAAGAATAATAATAATAATTCTTAATTTTTTAGAATAGAGTTTATTTATCTCTTTTTAATAAATACATGTATTCCATAATTTATTGATTTTCTTTATTTCATAATTTGTTATAACTTTGTATTGAATCGCAACAATTCGATTTGGTTGTAATATTTGGACTTTGCTATTCTTATGAGATTCATCCCCATTTGTAATAATTGTACCCCCATTCCCGGATACTTTTGTAATAACTTAGACTTTTAATTCCCGCAATTTATTGCTTTCAATATACTGTGTTGTAATTAGGCGTGTATGGCAAGATTCAAAAATCAATCGATAGATGACCTAATCCAAGAATAAATAACTTTAAATCAATACACAATGCACACATGCACCCCTCGGGTTTCATCCACTTATTGCCTTTAAAAATGGCCATGTTATGCATGTTGAGTATCTTGGCAAAACAAAAACAAAACAAAAGATCATAGTCCCTCGATGATGCTATCTTGGTTTCTTATACAAAATAATCTAGTCCCTCAAAGAAATTGCTAAAGATACTTAGCACAATTACTATCATGGTCAATACGATGACCCGCGCCTGTCCCATTTAACATCCTAATACAAGGTTTGTTTACCAAATGCAATGGTAAAACAACACTGTTAAAAGGGTTAAAAATGTGTAGGAAAGATCTTTGAGTAAAATAGGGTAGACAACTCTTAGTTACCTGATCAAAACTTGCAAAAACATCCTTGCTATTTTCAAATACACCTCACAACAAAATTTCCAAACATTTCCCAAAACAAACTTTCAAAACATTGAAACATCTTTTCAAAAGACAATACACCTTTGTATACATTCAAACAAGAATCATTACAAAGGTTGCCACAACGATGACCTATTTTCAAAATATTTTCAAAACCACACACAAAGAACCATTTCAAACAATTGGAAAAGCAAAGCAAGTGATCTAAACAAGTAACTAAGAGCCCATGGATAACCATGGATGAAAATGGTGCTTGCACCTTCCCTTTTCATAATCTGCCCCCGAACCCAAGAAAACATATCAAAGGTCTTTCCTGTTCTTTTTGACCTTTCCTTTGGATAAAATAAAAATTCGGTGGCGACTCTTGCTAAACCAAAACATTTGCGAACACAAACGTGAAACCTCAAGTCAGTTCTCCCACCGCATCATAGAACTGGCGACTCTGCATGGGAGAATTCTAAAAGTGGGGTTACCTTAGGGTTTTAGATCACCTTTACATGTTTATCTTATTTGACTTGTATGCTTTACTTTTTGGTTCCTTGTTTGGGTTTGTTTTAAATCCTACACCCGGATTTGGGGGCACCTTTTAGGTAAGTAGCAATAAACTGTGAGGGAACTGTGCGGGGTATACTGACATGGTTGAAGTAATAGCTACGTTGATATGGCACTTTGGTTGGTACCGGTAACCCTTGAGTTGGATCAAGGAGAGTACGGGGCCGCTGCATGGTGTCGTGAAGCATCAACTGACTTTAGAACCTTACTTGACCAACTTGGCCTTTTAGGATGTAGTGAGATGATTGGCTTTGGTGCAATCCGAAGTTGGTAGATACTCGTTACTACACTCATTGAGGGTTGTTTTCTTGGAATATTTCGGTCACCAGTAAAGTGGCTAAACTGAGACAATGAGTACAGAAAATAATCCGGTGATATTGAGCTCCTTAGAACCTAGTTACTATTTCTAGGACAGGTTGAGCCAACTAGACTTCAAGAGGGTACTTACCTATGAACTCCATGCAAGCCTAAACCTAAGGACTTGGATGCTTTGTGCGAATGTGTTTATTTGTATATACACTTTCTTACTTTTCCATACTTGTACATAACATCATAACATCATACCATATCATTTTCAATAACCATTTCAAGGATCTCGAGGGTCTTTGATGCAGGGTCACGTTGAACCAGACGTCTACCAAGGGGCAAGAGGATTCATTTTCCTCTAAACAAACATCATCAAAGATCAAGTACAACAACTTGAGTCAAGGGCTATGACCCACTTGACATGGTGAGCTTGATTCTCGTGGAAAGACATCCAATGATACGAAGTTCTCCAATCAAAGATGTTGATCGAAGTTCAACCTCTAACATTTTCTTGTGTTTACCCTGCGAGATCCTTGAAAACATGCATCCACATATCATGCATCGTATCATGACAAGTTTCCCCCTTTTAGGTCTCCTTACCTTCCTACTGTTTATTTCAGTAGAAATGGCTCTAGAGAAGACTATCAAAGATATCCAGACTCAAAACGCTCAACTTCAAGAGATGTTCTTGAACCTATCCAAGGGGCAGGAATAAGTGAAAGCTCTCCTCACAAGGGGCATGGTCATGGGGAATCCAGGGGGCGTCAGGAATGATCAGTTGGAAGGACTACAAATTGAGATGGCAACAATGAAAATCTAAATGATAGGACAATTGGTGGGCCAGATGGCTCTCATCCAAAACCTGGCTCAAGGACAAGAGGAGTTAAAGGTCCTCATCAATAAACAGCATCAGGATGGATGTAACCAAATGGGGAAAACAACTAGGGTTGAGGATCAAGTCATCCTTCAGCCTCCTTTGAGACAAGAAGCCAAGGGAAAGTCTCCCTAGTTTGCTTCAGGGTCACAAGCCCAACAACAGCCTCACCGGCATCAACAGGGTAATCGGCGTAAGCAAAATACATCTGGAAGTCGCTTCACTGAGATTAACATGCCATTATCACAAGTACTGCAACGCTTGTTGGAGGTCAAGATGACTGTATTAAGGGATCCTCTTCAGAATCTCAATACCTCTGCTCCTAGCTATCATCCCAATGCATTATGTGCATACCACTCCAATAGTCCCGGGAATGATACAAATGACTGTCGGGCTTTGAAAAACAAGACCCAAGACTTGATTGACAGAGGAGTGCTGGAATTCACTATGCATGGCCAGATGAAAATCTTCTACTGAGGGTTCTCCACCTGAAATGACAAGTTCGAACTAAGAGGCTTTTGTTTCATTTGAATTTTCAAGTTGTAATTTCTTTTTTTATTCAAACAATTATCTATTAATGTCAAACTCTGTTTCATTAATGCATTGCATATGTTTGTCTTGAATTCATCCATTCGTTTTCACTATACTTGAACTATGCTTTCTACTTTCTTTATGACATTTAACTCTTGCTAAAAGTTACAAGCCTTTAGAGGGAGGATGACGAAAACAATGCCATAATCTCATACAGTATGCTTTTGGACAGACCTTGCTGACGATGTACAGGCGTTTCATTCAAATCCAAAACACTGGAGTTATAAGGAAGATAATCCCTAGTCAACCCCTTCGAGCCAAAGAAGTAGAATTTTTTTGTTTTAACACAAATTGAAACCTTTAATCAAAACATGGGGCCGGGTAGTCTCTCAGTTAATTCAAATGCGCGTTGAAGTCGCGAACTCTCGTCTTGTAATACAATGAATGACATCAAAAACATTCCTCTCAAATCAAAAGAAAATGATGGTTCCCAATTGCATAGGCAGTCATTAGCTCTCAAAAGAAAGCCCAGTAAGTCGAAACCTATAAAGGAGACTTAAAGAAGAAAAAAAACTGAGGCATCCCACTGACTGTAATCTCAAAAATAGAAATATTCAGGCAAAAATTAGGGATAATAAATTTAAAAAAAAAAGAAGAACGAGGTCACTACAAATCCTCAACAACATGAAAAATGTTGCAAAAATGACTTCCTTCCAACAATTTCAACTTGTGCGAACCATCACAAAAACGTTGTTCCAGACTCATTTGGAGTTCAAACGCACAATTAACTGAGTTTAGGATTGAAGAACATCACGAAGAGCGGGTGGGTACAAATATACTTTGAGCCTTTATCCTTTGTTTCTTAAACCGTGAACCAAGCCACGTTACAACCCTTCAAAATTCCTAATTGAAGCATGGGTTAGTTCGAAAGCATACTGTTACAAAAGGTATCCTGACTCCTGTAAGGATTTTCTCTAAATCTGGAGTTGAATATTTCTTATAAAAAGTTTTTTGCTAAAAAACACATTTTTTAAAATTTCAAGACAAGCATAAACTTTGCATTATTTGAATATTGTTGTTTGCATATGGCTATTTGTTTGACAGCAAAGAAATTCACACAGTGAATATCCGATGAACGAAAGCTCTCTCAGTGAACAAAATCACTTCAAGTGGGATGACACTTCCATTGAAAAAAATCTCCTATAAACACAGGGGACATAACATGGCAAAGTCCAGTTAACCTGGGGCAGTCCAGTCAAGATTTCAAGAAATCTCTCAAAGTGCAGAGTAACCAAGGGCAAGGCTTTGTCACCATCACTTGGGGCATTGAGCGTCAATCCCAACAAAGGGTTACATATAATCGAACATTTCCTGGCGAAGCCATAAACACTCGCTACTGGGGGAAATGACAAATCTCTTCAAAATCTTCCTCATGAGTTGGCTCTCAGCCAGAGTTTCAATCTTTGATAATCTCTTCCCAGATAAGTCGACCTCAAGAATTCCTGAGAATTTTTCCCATTGAAATCGCCAGATTTTTCACTATCAGAAACAAAGAATTCAACTCTTTTCTCCATCACCAGTTCAAGATTTATTTTCCCCAGCGAGAGGTCGTCTTGAAAACATTACATATCCGTACATCAGGACATCATACAACGCAATCTCATTTATTTTGAGAACATCTTTGTTTGATATATGTCATGCAACTAGCCTTTACCTGTCAGGAAAGATGCAATCAAATTCCCACAAAATTCACATTGTGAAACCTGGATGTTGGCCAGATAACAGTAAGGTATACTGTGAAACTTGGATGTTGACCAAATAACAGTTTACTCGGCCAATTACTTTGAAGCCCGGATTCAACCAGATATTAGTATGCCCCAAAATCAAAAGGAAAACCGGAGGCGACCAGATAACCATTTGATTTTCTTCTGAAGACTTAGACGTTGACCAGATAGGAAGTAAAGTATTATGAAACCTGGACGTTGACCAGATAGCAATACAACACTGTGAAACCTGGACGTTGACCAGATAACAATAAGGTATACTGTGAAACTTTATGTTGACCAAATAACAGTTTACTCGGCCAATTACTTTGAAGCCAGGATTCAACCGGATATTAGTAGGCCCCAAAATCAAGAGGAAAACCAGAGGCGACCGAATAACCATTTGATTTTCTTCTGAAGACTGGACGTTGACCAGATAGGAAATAAAGTATCATGAAGCCTGGAGATCAACCAGATAACAGTTAACCCTTAACAGAATGAAGATTCTCATTCTTGAAACCTCAGAAGATTGGCATACTCCCAAGCTCCTGATACCCTTAATAGAATGAAGATTCTCATTCTTGAAACCTCTGAAGATTGGCATACTCCCAACCTCCTGACCCAAACGCCTGAATGAAGATTCTCATTCTTGCTTCCTCAGAAGATTGACATACTCCCAAGCTCCTGATACCCTTAACAGAATGAAGATTTTCATCCTTGAAACCTCAGAAGATTGGCATACTCCCACCCTCCTGATACCCTTAACAAAATGAAGATTTTCATCCTTGAAACCTCAGAAGATTGGCATACTCCCAAGCTCCTGATACCCTTAACAGAATGAAGATTCTCATTCTTGACACCTCAGAAGATTGGCATACTCCCAAGCTCCTGATACCCTTAATAGAATGAAGATTCTCATTCTTGCTTCCCTAGAAGATTGGCATACTCCCAACCTCCTGACCCAAACGCCTGAATGAAGATTCTCATTCTTGCTTACCCAGTAGATTGGCATACTCCCAACCTCCTGACCCAAACGCCTGAATGAAGATTCTCATTCTTGCTTACCCAGTAGATTGGCATACTTCCAACCTCCTGACCCAAACGCCTGAATGAAGATTATCATTCTTGCTAACCCAGAAGATTGACATACTCCCAACCTCCTGACCCAAACGCCTGAATGAATATTCTCATTCTTTCTTACCTAGAAGATTGGCATACACCCGAACTCCTGATATTCCCGACAGAATGAAGATTCTCAAAGTGGTATACAACCTAAACCCCTGAGCTTACTCCCCAATAGTATAGTTATTCCCCATAGAGTTTTTACTCCCCAACAAAATGAAGATTCTCATCTTTGATTCTCCAGTGAAGTTACCAGAGCCTTCTTTACTCACGGCATAAATTTGTCAGTTTTTAATCCACTGCAGATCGAAGAGTCTCGTTCGTGGCTCCTCAGCACAAATTCCCCTAGCAAAATGAAGATTCTCATTCTCAATTCCCCACAGAAATTGTCAAAGTTTTGATAATCCCTGCGAATTGTCAAAGATCTTGAATCTCCAGCAGCAGTCATGGATTTATTTCCCCGGCAGCAGTCGAAGATTTTATTATCTTCACTTGTCAAGGACTTATTTTCCTCAGCAAGACAGCTATTTAGCTTACATGTGCATACATTACATTCATATGTCATAAGCATTGATAAAACACATATATTGCATCATACATTTCATGCAACATAACTTTGTGTTTCAGCTAATATTTTACCCTTTTCGGGATAAGGTTAACAAGCTACCAGTATAGGCTCTTGAAAACAGTTTACGGATACTCCAAACACGGATGCTAATCTATCTCTTGTTCAGATTTAGCTTCAAAAAACATCCTAGAGATGCTCTAGACACGAATGTTATTCTATTGCTTATTCAGATCCCTAGCTCAGAGACGTTCCAGACATGGATACCTTTCTGATACTCATTCTTTCATCAACAACATACAATTCAACAAGCATTCTTGGATGGCATCTTTAAGCCCATCTCCAACAAGATTCTGTCACATCTCCAAATGGCATTTGTAAGCCCATTCCCTCTACCATGCTTTGACGATTGCAAATTTATGGGCACTCTCGTGTCCAATCATCTTTTACCTTCGAGTCGCGAACGACAAACTCGCTGATCTAACTCTTCAGGTTCAAGAAGATTGAACAGGGGCAGCTGTTGTACCCCAAAATTTTCCCTCCGATTTTTCACAACAAATCACAACCCTAGGGTTTTCTCAGATTTTCAAGATTGGCTCAGGAATCGATCAGACGGACTTTACTTTGGCAGTAGATCAAGAATTAGGGTTTCTCCCGCATTTCTCAGAAGAAGCTGAATTCTCAGAAATTCAATTAACTGTCACATGTTTTCACACTTTTTCAAGTTTACTGACAGGTTACTCGTTGTTCTCAAGGCCTGTTTATCTGGGACAAGAAGTGGGAGCTGAGACTGTCATTTGGAATATTCAGGTTTTGACTGATCCAGGTTAACTAGATAATGTGCGTCTGTTAAGACATTTGCTCGTTAATGGAATGAAATGTTTGCTTGTTTATTGGAATACACAGTGTGTATTTTGATTGAAATATTGTTGCAAGGTTATGAGATTACATGATTTTTTGGATTACTTAAAGTTTAAGTTATCTGTATTGGAAATATTGGAACGCAGTTTCAGTTATTTTTAATCAAGAATCTTAAAGGATTAGTGAGGATGCAAAGAAAGAATTGCAAGTTATTGACGGTAATGGACTTTTATTGAATATCAGATTATCTCATAAAAACTTTCTTCATTCATTTCAAATGTTGTTACAAAAAATAATTTATTATTCATATGCTTTAGGTTCTTACAACTTATAGTACTTGAAAAAATAAATTATTACAACTAAATGGAAAATCTCTCTAAGTTACAAATCTAAGCCTAAGGTTCCATTGCTCCCGTGCTCGCCACAAAGTCTTCTGCTTCCTCTTCTTTGTCACCTTCCAATTTACGCTCACATGAAAGAAAGACAAAAAAGGATTAGCATAATTGATCGAGCATCAAGCAAGAATTTTCAAACAAAAAGAAAGAAAAATTTTTCATCATTAAAGTTTTGCGTTTGGAATCAAAGTGTTATTTTTCATCACGTTTTTATTTTTCTCTTTGCAAATGACAAGTAGATTGCTCTTCTTGGTTCACAAATAGAAAAATAAAAATGCAAGTTGAAGAATGCAAAAGCAAAATTATTCAAATGCAAAGCACAAAGCGCCAAACTGAAAACATAGTTTCAAACAAGCAAGCAACATAGCAGGCGTGCAAAACCAAACATTGCAGCAAGACAGTAGCACTGCAACAAGGCCAAACTTTCAAGCAAACCAAATATTGCAGCAAGACAGTAACATTGCAACAAGGCCAAACTGTCAAGCAAACTGTACATTACAAAGTAACCAAACTGCATTACAAAACAAGGCCAAATGGGATGCAAACTGGACAATGCAGTAACAGCATGGCAAGCAACTAAGACAGGCAGCACAAGCAAAGCTAGAAAGTACAATGCAGCAGGCAAAAAGTGCAGAGGGTAAACCAAATAACAAGCAAAAGGCTTGACATAGCCTATCATCATTTTCCAAGAAATAAGGAAAACTTTTCAGAAAAAAGCAGAGAAAAGCAAATTGCTTTATCATGGAGAGAGGAGAGAGAGGAGAGATATCACCTTTTTGTTGAGATTGTACAGTTTGGCAAAAATATGTCACAAGTTATAATACCATCAAACAACAAGAAGAAAAGGGAGAGAGCATTTTGTCAAAAAACTGCAACAATCTCCAAAACACTGCCTAACAGTTTCAAACACAAAAAACTAGCCAAGCTCCCAAAAGCATGTTAACAGCAAGAACAATAATCCCAAAACCTGCAGATTTCAAACTGCAACAAACAACAAACTCACCAACAAATAGCAACATTTCAAAATGGCATAACAAGTTTCAACAAATCCCAAACCTGTTATCAAACCTAAACAGTCCAACAGTTACAACCAAACTGTAACAAACTCACAAAATACTCAAAAACATTTTTCAAATTTCCAAAAAAACCTGCAGAACAAAACTGCAAAACATCACAGAAAACCTGTACAAACAGCTTCAGTACAAAAACCTGTTATCAAACTAGCCAAGCCCCAAAAAAGTATAACAGTTTTCAAACAGGGCCAAATACCCCAAACCTGCACAAGCCTAACCAAACTATCAAATAGCAACAACAACAAAAACTTGCAGAACCAAAACCTGCATAGCACCAAACCACCAAGCTAAGTTCCAAAAACTTATACCACACTTTCCAAACTGTAAACAAAAACTGCCTAACAATCAAAACAGTCAAAGCATGGATATTCAAACTGAAAAAAATACACAATCTCCCAACTCAGTCAAAACAACAAAAGCAACCAAGCCTGCCAATTCAGAACATTCAACAAGACAAAGTTTCAGAAACAGCAAACCAATAATCAAAACTCAGTTCAACACTAATCATCATCAAGGTTTCAGCATCATCATTGTCAATCATTAACCAACAAACAAAGTTTCAACAAAAAATACCAACAATCAGTTTCAGAACTACAATCATCATCAGCATTCAAGTTCAAGAGAGAGGAAAGAGTTTCAGAAGAATTTACCATTATCATCATTCAAATTCAAAGAGAGATGAAAGAGGTAACAAAGTTTCAGAACAATTATCATCATCAACAAAAACAACCACCAACAATAACAAAGTTTCAGAAAGTATCATCATCAAAGGAAAGAAATCACCAGAAGCTCGAGCCTCACAGTCATCATCTCTTCCCCTTCCTCCGGACACCACGTGAACGCCATCAGTCCAACCTCTTTCCTCTTCTCTTCACAAAGAAAGTCTTATAGGTATGACCATTTCGTACCCCTTTGCTGCATCTCAGGCATACAATACCATAGGTTAAACAAACTAAACATGAACAAAGCATGCGAATCAAACTGAAAAATGCTAAATCAAAAAGAGACCAAACCATACCGTTAATCAAAGCCATTGATCATTGTGAGGAGGTGAGAGGAGGAGAGAGCGCTCCGGCGACTTAGGGGAGGGGAAGATCAGAGCATTGAGCGTTAGAAGATGAAGAAGAGGAACAAGAGAGACAAACGACGCCACTGTGAAATGGGTTCACAAACCCTAAACACAACAAACCCAAAAACTGACTTAGGGCAATTGGGCTTGTCCGCCCCCAACCAAAGCCCACACGAATTGCTAACGTACCCCCCCCCCCCCCCATTTCTGGCCTCACTTCTTTTCCTTTTATTGTATTTGGGCCTAACATAAACCCTAAAGCCCATATTTTTTTAATTTGTTTTCTTTTCTCTTAGTTAATAATAATACTAATAATATATTAAAACTTTGATTTTCTTAAATTATTTTTATTTTCTTCCTTTATTAATTAATCTTATTTCATTTGATAAAATACCAAAAAAAACATTTAATTCGATTTAATTAATTTTGCTTTCTTTAAACTTTTTTTTATTGATTAATAAATGTACAAAAATAATAAGGATTTTGTTTAATTAATTTTTATTTAAACTTTTTCTTTTTAAAATTAATAAAATACAAAATAAAGAATAATAATAATAATTCTTAATTTTTTAGAATAAAGTTTATTTATCTCTTTTTAATAAATACATGCATTCCATAATTTATTGATTTTCTTTATTTCATAGTTTGTTATAACTTTGTATTGAATCACGGCAATTCGATTTGGTTGTAATATTTGGACTTTGCTATTCTTATGAAATTCATCCCTATTTGTAATAATTGTACCCCCATTCCCGGATAATTTTGTAATAACTTAGACTTTTGTAATAACTTATGAGATTCCTCTTTTCAAAACATTTTCAAAACCACACACAAAGCACCATTTCAAACAATTAGAAAAGAAAAGCAAGTGATCTAAACAAGTAACTAAGAGCCCATGGATAACCATGGATGAAAAGGGTGCTTGCACCTTCTCTTTTCATAATCTACCCCCCGAACCCAAGAAAACATCTCAAAGGTCTTTCCTGTGCTTTTTGACCTTTCCTTTGGATAAAATAAAAAGTCGATGGCGACTCTTGCTAAACCGAAACATTTGCAAACACAAACGCGAAACCTCAAGTCAGTTCTCCCACCGCATCACATCACCTAATCACTAACCTTGCTATTTCTATCTAAGACACTCCTAGATATGAGACCCCTCTCAATTCCCTTCAGTCACACAACCACTGGCAAAACAACAATGATAATAGAAAGATGAAGACACATAATCAGTTCTGCTTAAAAGCTTATGACTGATTAACAAAGATAATTTGTCACACAATACGCTTTTTCTTTAAAGCTTATGAGTGATTCACAATTCTAACTCAAACTCGGTCCAACTCTAATATCAAGGTGATAAGAGAGTGGCTCACAATAAACAATGAATAACTTGATAACCCTAATCTCCTTTGATCATACAGCTTCTCCAATCGCATTAGGTTTAGAATGTCCTTTTAAATAGCCTTCATATCAACATGGGCTTAGGATCTTTATCTATAAAAAACACATCTCCCAAAATAGCAGATGCAAATCATCTATATAATGTTCTACGTGAAAATAGGAACAAAATATAAAGTTTACTAAAAAATTTCAAAGATCCTTTTTATGAAACAAATGCTCTTCTGGAACAGAACAAATGTTCCTAAAATAACCCTCCTTGGAATGCGACAGAGTGTGAATCAAAACCAAATAGAATCTCACACTTTTAAAAACAAATCTTCTAATATACATAAAACCCTAACACCTGGTATAACATGTCACGACAGATTTTATGACATCGTGTTAACCATCAATGATGTATGACCAACATGTCAAGACATCTTGCTGTGATACATGGGTATTGTTGTACCCCAAATTTTTCCCCTAAGATTCATCTATCATCTCATACCATCACAATGTAACCAAGATCACACATTAGGGATTGGGTTTCTCTTCTACTTCATCTTGTCTTTAGGTTTGTCTATGGGGAATCACCAAGCACCTTCAATTGTGTACCTTGTACATTTATGCTTTTAACTAACCTCAAAATGTGTATATTTGTCTCTTGGAATATCATATTGTAGGTAATGGCAAAATTGCATTCATATCACCATCTCCTGGCACAGAGGATCAAAATTAGGTTTTGAATTTTAATCAGGAAATCTTTGGATTTTTGGGCAATACTTGATCCCATGCTTCTCTACATGATCATGAGCATCTATATTTGGAAGTTTGATCTTCAACTTTGGCTTGGAACGGGTCAATTGATAAAAAAGGGGGTAAAGTGGTCATTTTGTCAAAAGATAGCCAAAATCAATTGTTGACCAAGTGGACTTTTGGTCAACTATCAATTTAATATCCCTATTCTCACATTTCAGGGTCAATAGTGGCAAAAAAATCAAGAGGAAGTTTGAATTGGAGATTACTTGTCAAGGAAGTTACTTGAAGTTTTGGAATTTCTTCTAAGTATTCATAGGGCTGAATTTTGATTGGCCATAACTTTCTTAATTTTTATTGAAAATGTGCAAACTTTATAAGCCTAGAAAGAGGATGAAAAATTATTCAACTTTGTCTTAGAGGCCTCAAGTCCAAAAAATGAAAGATGAAAAGTTATGGAACTTGGAAGTTTTTGGACACTTAGTGAAAATTTGGATAAAATGCAAAAATCTGACTTCTTCATGGTTAATTTTGAATGTCCATTTGAGCTAAAATCAAAAAGTTAGCAACGTGAAAGTTGAAGATTGAAGTTTTCTCTTCATTTTTCATTCAAGAATCATCTCAAATGGTTAAGTGTAGAAAAGATATGGTTCTTAGGATTTGGAGTTTCACATTTCCATTTTTTCCAACACAAGGCAAGTCACGCGCGTTAGGCCGGGCATTTCATCAAACATTTAGTGGGTACGCATTCATCATCACTTTTCTAAGAGAAATATTCATTATTTTGAAAAATGTCCAACATAAAAGATCAAGCCCTAAATCTGAGGGAAAACTTTTCTTCAGAAAGTTTCTCATAATACTCCCTACATTTTGAGATATAATTGAGAGAAGAAGGTGCCACGCATGCTGAATTCTTGCCTGGCACAAGGCATCACGTGCACGCAGAATGCCTAGTCAGGCCTGGCATTTCATCAAGAAGTTTGTAAACATGCATTCTTAGCCAATTATCTCATTGATTCAAGCTTTGTTTTAAAAAAATTTGAACATCAAAGTTGGAGTATGTAATGTCCTCTCCATCTTTGATTCAAATTTTGTCATGATTCATGCACTATGGAGATAAATATAAGGAGGTAAAGATGTGATCATGAAATGGTAAAGCCTGCATGAAAATGAATGGAGTTTTTATAGCAACCAAATTCCAGTCTGCCAGCTCACGCCCCCAGCCTTTCTCACTTATCTAAAACGCATTCTTTGTATCCTCAATTGAACATAAAACTCACAGCGCCTCACACCTCACTCTCACTTCTCATTTTTCTTATCCCTCACTCTCATACTTCCTCACTCTATATAAAGCAACTAGATTCAACAATCAAGGGGTTAGAAAGAGAAACTCAAGAGCATCTTCCTCTCTCCCTCACAAAACTTCTCTCTTTCTCCTCAAAAACTCAGAATTTTCTGCATTCTTTTTCAAGGGATCTCTACTCAAGTCCTTTCCTCTTGCACATCCAGCTCCACTAAAGCTTGAAGAAGAAGTAGCATTGGTGTTTCTACTGCAAACTAGAGGCATCGAGTGGATTTATTTTTCACTCATCAAGGTAGATTCTCAAATCCATTTACTTGCCATGCTAGATCAAATCATGCATTAAACTTTATTCACATTGGATTTAGCTGGCCAGATTATATATCTGAAGTATAATCATGTGCATTTGGTGCTTGATTTTTTGTTCTATGAACTTGATTGAAATTATGTTCATGTTACTGCTTTCATGGCCATTTCATAATCAGATCGTGCCTTGTTTGATGAGTCCATGAGTGTTTTGATGTTCTATGAGTTGAGACACGCAATTTTGGTCTTTGGATTGAGTGGTTTGGTTGAGAATTGAAGGAGAAATTCAAATCAGAAAATTGTTTGTTGAATTGCTCAACTCAAAACCATGTTCATGCAGTCATCTTCACGCGCCATTTTCTCTATCATCAATGCATCATTCCATGAAATTTTTGATACTATTGTGTTTAACACATTTTGATCTTGAATTTTGATGTTTACATTTTGGAATTTCATCAAGAAATGCGTGAGATATCGTGATATGAAAATATTGTTCCAAAAATGAAAAATTAGAAAGAATGGCTGCTTGGTAAGGATGACTGCATGGCGTGTTTTGATTGAACATGGTCTCATTTTTCTTTTACAACGCATTTTTTAAATAATAGGTGTGATAGACTTTTATTATTTTTGTTTTTTTTTGTTTTCTCTATTTTTGCTTTAATATTTTTCTTAATCCAAAAATCACCACAAAAATATTTCAAACTATATTTTCAATATATTTTCATATTTTAATTTTAATTTTTTATTTTTATCATTTTTTATGTGTAAATAAATTCAAATAGTATAATTAGGGTTTTTATTCATTTTAGGGTTTCAGATTTTATTATCCTATTTTTTCTATTTGATCAAAAATCCATAAAATATATTTTTGGGCTCCTCTCTGAGTTTACTACCTAAAAATATTTTTTTATCCAATTTTATAAAAAATTTGGATTACACATTAAAATCATTTGGACATATCATCTTTTATTTGTTTTAGTTTTGTTGGTTTGTGTAAATAATTTCCATTTCTTTTTTCCTTTTGAGATAAAATTCAAGAAAAATATACTTATTGATCCTTAGAATTTCATTCATATTTAGGTTATTTTACATCCAATTTATTTTAAATTTAGGTTAATTTGTTTAATTTTGGATTTAATTTCTTTCTTTTAGGGATTTGTTTGATCATTCACATTAATTTATTTAAATTTCTAACTTCCCATGCCTATAAAATTAGAGATGAAGTTTTTTAAAGTGCTTGAACAAGTTGAGGTCATAAAAAACATTTTTCTGGAATTTTAAAATGTGATTTCATATTTTTCACAAATTATTTCTCAAAACAATCTAGTTTAAGTCTTTTACTTGCTAGATTTAATGTTTGCATTTTTAAAACAAAATTCCAATTCAATCCAAGAACTTTAAGCCCCATTTATAAATTTTAAAGACCCTTAGGAAATTAGGTTTTTAATTTCATATTTTTTAAAGTTATTTTCCTATATTTGTTCCATTTTTTACTTAGGTTTGCATTTAGGGTTTTACTTTTGATTAATGCTTGTAATTGGAAACTTTTATACATGATTCTTGTTTAATTCTTGAAATAGCATGTGATACTGACTTGAGGCTTATTTTAAGGACAAATTCTTCAACCTCATTGGGTCTTGGGTGTTGATAGGTTGATAAACCAAATCCACCAAGATGGACGAATGATGTTAATGATATTTGAAACTCTAATTTCATACATTGTATCCTTTCCATCTTCATCTTATCCCCATTTATTATTTACTATATGTTATGGAATGATGATCTCTATATCATTTATCCAAACATGAAGTAGATCAATTTCTATTGACCAGCCACAAAATAGGTGTGACTTCTACAAAAGTCCACTTACGATTGCTTAACATAGCGCTAAATTTTGTCTCAATTTGAAAAAATGATTATTATTTGCCCAAACCTATGTTTGCAAGCCCAAGTATGTTAATTTTAACCCTTTGATCCAATAACCTTGAGATCCATTGTTAGGAGGCTTTGGTTCTACCAATCCTCTAATGGATCTTCATCAATTTTGGTCAAACTGGATAACTTAAACATCATTGATCATTAAATGTTACCAGGATTATTAAATGGATGATATACTTGACAAAAAGAAAATGCAACTAGTTGTTGAGAGTATTTTGTTATACCAATCCTCTAATGAGTTCCAAATGCAAGTTTCAAGATGGTCATCCAACTAACCACTAATTCCTAACAATTGACTTTATTTTATGCTTTTATTTTATCCTTTTACTTTATGTACCATTTACTTTGGCATTTACATTTCATGTTATTTTCATATTTGCTCACTTGAGCCTTTATATTTTATGTCTTGTTTATTTTTGCTCATGTGATCTTTTCATTTCTTTTTGAAGATACCTAATAATTAACTTGAATCATAAAAAACTTTAATGGTACTTAGAATACTTGGTTAATATCCTTGGCATTGTGGTGTTATGGACTTCTTGGACCTAGGAGTAGGAACCTTGACCTATGTTGAAGACCTTGTGACCATGATTGTTATTTTGTCTGGAGCTCTTGGGTTTTACCCCAAGACATTGGGTTACTTCTTTACTTTGTGTGCAGGTTATTCTAATTACATGCTTTGTTTGTGATCGAGAATTCATCTATAGACAGTCGTCACTCTACCCAATTTTTATGAAGACTTAATACAATTAAAGCTTGGTTTTCTTAAGAGGTTTATTATCTTTGCTTGTTTGTGTGATATGGTGGGAGAACTGACTTGATTGTTTTGCATTTGATCGCAAATGTTGCGGTTAGCAAGAGTCTCCACCAACTTTTCTTTTATCCAAAAGGAAAGGTAAAAAAGCACAGGAAAGACCTTTGAGATTGTTTCTTGAGTTCAGGGGGTATATTATGAAAATGGAAGGTATTAACACCCTTTTCATCTATGGTTTTCCATGGGCTATTAGTTACTTGCTAGATCACTTTCTTTTGTTTAAAATGGTGCTTTGTGTGGTTTTGAAAGTATTTTGAAAAAAGAGGCCATTGTTAGGGCAATCTTTGTAACGATTTTTGTTCGTAAGAATGTATACGAAGATGTTTGTCTTTTTGAAAATGTTTTCAATGTTGGTAAGATGTTTGAAAGTGTGTGTTTGTTTTAAAAATAGCAAGGATATTGGTTATTGAAATGGAGCAAGTAACTAAAAGTAATCTACCTACTCAAATGTCTTTCTTGTTCATTTTCTTTTCCTTTGACATTGTTGTCTTACCATTGATTTGGTATGCAACCCTATCTATGGATGTAAACAGGACAGACGTGGGTCATCGTATAGCCATGATTAGCAATGTTGCAAAGTATCTTAGCATTTTTTTTAGGGACTAAGATCATTTTGTAAGGCAACTTTGAATAGCGCCATCGAAGGACTATGATCTTGTATTTGTTTGTTTATGCTAAGACACTTTACATGCGTAATATGGACATTTTGTATAAGGCAACCAAGTGGGATAACCCTAGGGATGTTTGTGTGCGAGTGTGTCATTTTCATGCTTGATTTTTGTCTTGGCTTAGGGTTTTCTATTTGATTGATTTTATCTTGCCATACAAACCCTAATTACTAGCATTTTATATAAAAGCGATAAATTGCGAAATTTAAAGATTACTACGCTATTACAATATTTTGTGGGAGGGTGGTATACAATTGATGAATGGGAATTGCAATAATATAAACCTAATTAATCTATTACAACCAAATTGAATTTATACAAGTATTGGAATAAATAGTGTACAAAATAAATTAAATATGCAAAGATATGTGAATGCAAAAGAAGGTTTTGTTTTGTTCTTTTTACGTAAAAAAGTTTTAACCTAAGCCTAATAAACAAATCAAGATTAAACTTAAATTAATTAAGGAAGGAAATTATTTTTAGAAAAGATTTTGATTAAACCCTAATTCTAATTTATTAAAAGGAAATAAATTTCTTTAAGTATTTTTGTATTTTTGTCTTGAAAAATAATGTATGGTATTTATGATGTACTTTGGTCTTTTGTATTAAAAATAATATGTTTAATAAATATGAAGAAAAATGAAGTAAAAATAAATATTTAACCTAATTCTATTTTAATTTACAAGTTTATTAAAAAGAGGATAGTATATAACTTAAATAAAAAATAAATATTTTTATGAGAAAATAAAAATAAAATAAAACAAAATATAATATTTATCATTTTTATATTTTTATGATTTTTTATTATTATGAAAATATATTTGATAAAATAAAATAAAATAAAACAAAGAAATAAAATATTTGGGCCAGGGGTGTTGACAACAAATGGGAGGCAGGAAGTTAGCAAAAACATAGGGGCCAAATGTGTTGAAGCCCATGCTGCAAAAACAACAAAAAATGGAAAAAAAAAGTATGAAAAATTGCAAAAGGCAGTGCCAAGGCTCGAACCCGTGACCTAGGGCATTTTTGCACGCTGCCTTACCACTGGGGTGGCTGTACATCTGTTAGTCTAAATGAAAGCAAAAATACATAACATATAACGCTTCCTTGCCCTGTACTTCATCTTCAACCTTTGGCCAGCCAGACCCCCTGTAACTTTTTCATTTCTCAATAAAAATGGAAAGTGATAACATGAACATTATAGCATTTTACCTCACGATTCTAACCATGTGCATAACTAAAACTATAAGTCCAAGATCAGAGAGAATTTTGTTGGTCCTAATTCTTAACCTAATTTTTTCAGAAACTTCAAACTTAAAATTCTCTAAACTCAAGCCAAATAAATACAAGCTATGGATATGTACAGCTTCGTGGCAATGATGTCTACACTCTATCTTCACAAATGGTAAGCTAACTATGCCTGTATCAAGAGTTAGAAAAACAGAAAACTCACCTTAAAAATGGAAATCGTGTTTTGAAAATGACCTTGCTTTAGGATGCTGTGATGATCAAGTTAGCTTCCTTGAACCTCTAGGAAGCTAATGCAATGCTTAGCTTGTCTTGAGGGTGGCTGGAATGGTCTGGAGAAGTCTACCTGTGTTGCTCTATTTTTGAACTTCAACAATGGTGAAGATAGAGTTACAGTGATGTTTCAGGGTGTGGGATGGTTTATTTGTATGGTAAGGAAGCTTGGGAAAGCAAAAGGCCTGAAAACGCACGAGTGGAATGGAAGATTCAGTTCAGAAGTCAGAAATGGCAAGTTTGGAGGCTTGTTATGCAATTTCTGATTCTAAGGTATTTCAAGGCTTGGGCATGTGTGGTTTTAGTTGCAAAATGATGGCTTTATATAGAGCAAAAGGTTGGAAGACTTGTGCTTTCTCAGAAGTACAAGATCACATGTCTTGCTACATTTCTTGTTATTGAAGCAAGTGTGAGAAGTGACTTCTTAAGGAAACAAACTGATCTTATAGGGTGGCTTGAAGCTTTAAACATGTTTTATTCAGGTTTAGAGACTTGATTTGCGCAGAAAGAACAAGTCCAAGGCTTAAGAAATGGAAAAATATAAAAAGCATGCTTTTTCAAAATGGCAATGTTGCCTTTCTTCCAAAAATGGTTATTTCCTTGTAAAATGCATTGAATGTTAGGCTTTAGGGCATGAAACCTTGTGAAATTCATTAATGGTGGAGTGACAAACAAGTTTGAGGCCTGAAAAGTGAAGATTGTACAGCCAATTTGCAAATTTGAAAACTTGTTCTTCATGAAAATGACTTATAATTAAAGTGATAAAATCCGAACTTCATCTCTTCGATTCTCCCTACTCAAGAATGATCTCAAGGATTTCTTGGACATTTTGGAAAGCTTTTAATGTTCTATAAAACCCATATTTGAAATGCTTTTGAATATTCATGTTGGAACTAGGTGAAAAGTTGCCTTGAAGTTAGGTCAAAAACCTGCCTAACTAGGGCAAAATTTCACTAAGTTATTTTAGTTCATGAGCATGTATTCACAAAATTATATCTTAAAATCCAAGAATCTTTAGGAGAAATTTATTTTGGAAAGCTTGTAATGTTCTATAAAACCCATATTTGAAATGCTTTTGAATATTCATGTTGGAACTAGGTGAAAAGTTGCCTTGAAGTTAGGTCAAAAACCTGCCTAACTAGGGCAAAATTTCACTAAGTTATTTTAGTTCATGAGCATGTATTCACAAAATTATATCTTAAAATCCAAGAATCTTTAGGAGAAATTTTGTGAATAAAAGTTGTATATTTCATGGAGATCTACAACTTTCATGTTGGGAACTTCCTTTGAATCATTTTGTATCAATGTGAAATATTGGCCTAAAGTTGAGAAAAAACAAGAAATTTTCTATACTTAGAAAAATTTCTATGTTAAGGAATTTCAAATTTCAAAACAAGATCTTAAATCCTTGATTTCTTGATGAACAAGTTTCACATTTTGGCATGTTTTGATGAATTGTGATCCTTGGCACTTGAATTTGACCAAAAAGTCAAAGTTTGACTTTTTAGTATACAGTTAACTTTTGATCAGTTGACTGAAAAATTTACCTGTCAATCCAATGAATTTGTAATGTTTTGAATCATGTCATTAGGTCAAGATGATGAAATTTAACTTTTTAGATCATGCTTTAAAACTATTGATCATTTGCTAGGTCAAAAATCAGAAATTGCCCCTTCTCAGTCAAAACCCTAATTTTGACCATTTTTTGCCCTTTTGATGATTTGATCAAATTTTTTGGGGAATTTTGGTCCAAACTTGATCAAATGATACATATGAGTCTAAGATGTTGATGTGGATAAAAAATTATGAATTTTGACTGTAAATTGGCCATAGTTGACTTTCCCCCAATACAATTGATTTTTAGGTCAACTGTCCAATTTACTGATCAAAAATGTAATTCAAGGCTTGAAACTTGACATGAGTAATATTGGGGGTCCATAATGATCCTTGAAAGTCAAATGAAGCATTGATAGTCCAAAAATCCTTGTGCAAACTCAAACCCTAATTTTGGTCATCAGTGCATGAGGAGGTGTCTTGAGCTGGTCAAACCCTAATGCAGTCTTGAGTCAAAGAGATCTTGTGAGAAAATTCTTGATAAGTGAGAAGGAAAATTTTGGGGTACAACAGTTTAGTTTCAATCTAAAGGATTGGAATTCTACATTGACTCATTATGTCAAGTGTTGGCTTCTTGTTGGTTAGACGGTTCTTTTCCCTAGCTTTTACCTTATACTTTAGGATAGTCCCTTCTTCTCCTCCCATCTTCTTTAATTTAAAAAATATTCTCCCTCCTTTTGAAAACTATTCTTGTTTTTAAACTTGAACCACTTTCACAATAAACTTGGACTTATGTCCATGCATTTTCAAAATATTTTCTTAATCAAACTTCAATCAATTTAATAATACTTTGACATTTTTGTGAGAAGACTAAAAGTTAATCAATCTCATTCAAACTATTTTTGCCACTTCGGCTTTTTTGCTTCAAAACGTTTCTCAAAAGATTGGAATCTTGTCAATCCTTATAGTGATGCAAACAATTATACATCTATAATATGTAGTGAAGAGAGATATTTTCCACTTAGGTGTTGAGTGAGGTTTTGTTGATTTTAAAATCCAAGCCATATCCTCCACTTTGAGATGAAGCAAATTCTCCTTTCTCATGATTGTGGGTAGTAAGTATATTTTCCATGCGGACAATGACGATGATGTCTTATCTCATAAAATTAACCAACACACTTGTTTTAAAATTTTTAAAGAGGAACTACGTGTACCCTGATCCCCTATTGCATGGAAGGTGGTACGTATGCACTAAAGGTTCGCAACTGCGGCGGGTGCAAAAATCATAAAAATTATACTTCTTTCCTCACCACCACAATCTATTTTCATATAACATTTTATAGCCAAAATATACATATTTTTCAAAGAGGTTCCTACGGAGTACCGTATATGTTTAGGGTGCTAATACCTTCCCTTTGCATAACCAACCGCTTAACTAGAATCTTTCCCTCTCTTTTGGGTTATTCGCTCCTTTCCCATTCCTTTGGAAACAATAAAGCGCGGTGGCATTTTTTATTTTGATATGTGCGAGTCAAGTCAATCCAATGGCTTAGTCTCAACATTTCTACCGCTACAGAAAAATGGCGACTTCACTGGGGAGAGATTAACCTCTTGTTGGTCCATCCCTAAGTGGGTTGAGCCTATCTTTGTTTATATCTATATATATGCTATTATGTGTTATATGTTATATGTTGTATATATGTTTGTCTGGATTTTTCCTGGTTTTCAGGATGCTTGGGGATTTCTCATAAGTCCTATACCCGGACTTGGGAAGACTTAAGATAGGACGGGTGGTATAGTCATGTTAAATTTCATGGAGTAATCCCAAAAAAGGAGGCATTAGATCCCCCACTCAGTGGAGGCTCCTTTTACTGTAGTCTCATTTATTGAGTAATCAGGAAGATGTACTGCTTTCGACCTGGGAGCCTGCTGAAACTGAGGACCGTAGATTACCTAACCCATCTTGGCCTTTTAGGTGTAGTGCCGAAGCTATGACGAAGTAATTCGGAAATTGTTGTCATGCGATACTATGCTCGGACGAGTTTTTCTTGAGAATATTACTAATTACCAAGTTAATCGGGAAGTTTGTAATATCTGAAGGAAGAATATAGAATCTGGGAACCTCTAGAACCTTGTTTGGCAGATGATAACTTTTAGACCATACCTTATGGGTAGTGCCTTCGACCTCATGCTCGTGACATTAAACCTATGAACCTTATGTTTGTGATTTTGTGTGTGGTTGTTGGATCATGCACTCATGAGCATCTCTTAAGGACATTTTCTTTCAAGGGACTTAAAAGTTGACTATTTGTGAATATCTCAGGTACTTTTTGACTATGGATTATGGAAAAAGAAAGACCAGAAAGTACAGTTTCAAAGATCCCAAGATAGATGAGTTGGTGAGTCTGATTCCCAAAATTGAGTGTTCTGTAGATTTTTGGAGGAAGTATGGAACCATCATTTCTCTCATGAAGCTGAGGATGAAGGAAGGTATTCTCTCGACCTTGGTCCAGTTCTATGATCCGATGTATCAATGCTTTACTTTCCCTGGTTATCAGTTGATGCCTACGCTAGAGGAGTATTCTTATTTGTTCGGTTTACCTATTATCGATCATATTCCCTTTACTGGTTTGGAAAGTGAGCCAAAATAACACGAGATTGCTGCTTTGATCCATTTGGGGAAGTATGAGGTTGAAGCCCACATGACTACTAAAGGAGGAATTAGAGGGTTACCAGCTCAGTTCTTATTGGAGAAAGCTCGTTAATTTTCCAGGATGAAAAGTACAATCGCTTTTGAGGCAATTTTTGCTCTACTTGCTTACGGGTTGTTCTTATTTCCTAATGTGGACAAATTTTTCGACATTAACGCCATCAGGATATTCATGATTGGAAACCCAGTTCCTACGTTTTTGGGTAATTCTTATTACTCTATTATTCTTCGGGATTCTTATCATGGAGGGATGATTATCTATTACACGCCTTTGTTATATCGATGGTTTACTTCTCATTTGCCTCAATCAGACATTAGTTGTTCACTTCCTGACTCTGATGATTGGAAGGAGGTTTCCACCAGGTATACAGAAGAAAACCAGAGGTTAAAGGCTCAGATTGCCAGACTTACCGGGAAGCGTCGGTGTATAGAGTGATCTCCGTGAGCTTTGCTTTTATACGGTTTTAGACTTTATTTTCATATTTATCTTGGGATTGTTGAAACATGTACTAAAAAATTTGTGATCCATTTTGAAGTTATAATAAGATTTTCGGTATTTAAAAATGTGTTTAGTACTTTAATGCTCACAAATTGTCTATAATTATTTGAGTCCCTTGAATTATTAATAATAAAATAAATCATGTACATTGCATATCATGTATTTTCTTGCACATATTTCTTGCATTTCTTTTCATACCCAAGTGTCTTACTGAATTTCTCTGCTTCGACCAGCAAGTTGTCTCACCAGCATAATACTCGGTTAATTCAAAGAAGAAAATGGAGAATCTTGAACAGGAAAATTGCGAGCTACGCGACGAGGTTACTTCTCTGAGGGCCGACATGGCCAATTTGACCGCTTTGATGGAATCATTGGTGGCTGCTCAGAATCAGCCACCACTTGCTCAACCTCAACAGACAACAATTGCTTCTGAAGGTCCATCGGTTCCAGTTACTATTACTCAGAATCGTATCCCTCAAGGTTATCCATGGGGAATGCCAGAGAAATTTATGCCTGAAGGTCTTAACCTTGTTCCTCAAGTTACTCCAGTTGTTCAGACTACTGTTACTCATGCACCTCCTGTGATGCATGTTATTCCTGCACCTCCTATGGTGCATGCTACTCCTACTTCACCTCCTTCGGTGAATGTTGTTCCATTTGTTAATGACGAAGCTTATCATTCTATTCCTCCACTAAGTGAAGGATTAGGTTTCTATGATCGAATGGATGATTTTCAAGATCAGTTTGACAAGATGCAGAAGGAGATAAGGTTCCTCAGAGGAAAGGAATTGTTTGGGCAGAATGTGAATGATTTGTGCTTAGTCCTGAATGTGAAAATACCTGTAAAGTTTAAAGTTCCGGAATTCGAGAAGTAAAAGGGCAATACTTGTCCTCATGCTCATCTTGTGATGTATGCAAGAAGAATGTCTACCCACACTAAAGATCAGCATCTGCTGATTCACTTTTTTCAGGATTGTTGGACTGGTGCTGCATTAAAGTGGTACATGAGTTTGAACAGTGTCAATATTCATACTTTTAACGACTTGGGGGAAGCTTTTATTAGACAATACAAGTATAATGTGGACATGGCGCCTGACCATGATCAACTCAGGTCAATGGTCCAGAAAGATAGAGAATCATTTAAGGAATATGCACAGAGATGACGTGAGGTAGCCGCCCAAGTGATTCCTCAAATGGTAGAAAAAGAGATGACAAAGATTTTCCTGAAGACTATGGGTGATTTCTACTATGAGAGGATGGTAGCCAGTGGGCCAAGTGACTTTACCGAAATGGTGGGCATGGGTGTCCATTTGGAACAGGCTGTAAGAGAGGGTTATTTAACAAAAAGCGAAAGTTCTGAAAGTATGAAGAAGCCATCATATGGGTTTGCCAAAAAGAAGGAAGGAGATACAAATGATTTTATTTAAGAGAGAAGGGTTAATCCTCCAAGAAGAAATTATCAGCTTCATCAAGAGGTCGCCTCAATAACTCCAATTGTTGGTGTTGCTCCACCCACAATTGCTTATCAGAGGCCATCCCATCAGGGGAGTCAATGGAAAAATCAGAAGAGAGAGACTTATGACCTTATCCCTATGAGCTATGCATAATTACTCCCGATGTTAATTCAAAAGAAGTTAGTTCAGACCAGACCACCTCCCGCTATACCATCATCGTTGCCTTGGTATTATAGGGCAGACCAAACATGTGCTTTTCATCAAGGAGCACCAGGGCACAGTGTTGAGAACTGCTATCTTTTGAAATTTGAAGTACAAAAATTGGTGAGGTCTAGTTTCTTATCCTTTAAAGATGTTGTCCCTAACGTGAAATATAATCCTTTGCCAAAGCATGGAGGAGAAAATGTTGTGAGTATGGTTGCTGGTTGTCCAGGCGAATTCCATATTTTCGATATTAAATTTGTTAGAGGAGATTTTATAAAAATGCTTGCTGACCTATGCGAGTTTAGTTACTATACGCATGACCATGCTGGTTGTGGTATTTGCAGCTTAGATATACAGGGTTGTGACAAGATAAAGGCAGATCTTCAGGAAATGATGGACGAAGGTCTCATTCATATAATCAGGCCTAGGGCAGAGTACGAGGAAGATCTGACCATATTCTTTAGATGTTCAGGAGAATTCCAGATCTTTGATGTAGATCCTATGAACGATAATTTGGTGCTGTTGCATGCCACCTTCTGCCATATGGAAGGTAAAGAAAGGAACGATTATGGATCGTGTCGGATCTGCTGCAGAGATTCGCGTGGTTGTTCCATTGTGAGAAAAGGTATTTAGTTATTGTTAGACAATGGTACCATCAAGGTTTCAGTAAATAGGGACGATTATGTTAATATGGTTGAATTTTGTTCGGATGAGATTGTGTTAGATGATGAGTATGCCTCTGCAGATGAGTTCTTCTCCTCGGATGAAGATATGTTTTCAGAGATTACTCTGTAATGACTGAATGTGTTAAAGAGGGAGTACATGTTATTGTGCCTTGTTTTGGTACACCCACCCCTTTTGAAATTGAATATCATAGCAAGCCATCTATTGCTCCATTGGTGATTAGCTTGTCGGGTCCTGTCCCTTACAAGTCAGACAAGGTTGTACCCTATAAATATAATGCTACAATTTTAAAGGATGGTGTGGAAGTTCCCATCCAACCCTTATCTGATGTCAAAAATATTGTTGAGGATAGCCGAGTGACCCACAGTGGTCATGTGTTTGTGCCTGTCATTAGAAGAAGTGTTGATGTTGATAAGAAAATTGTTGAAGAAGTTGAACCCGAGAAGGCTGTAGGGGAATCTAGTGGAGCTACTATGGAAAAAGATATGGATGATATATTGAAAATGATAAAGATGAGCGACTACATGATCGTAGATCAATTGTTGCAGACTCCATCAAAAATATCTATTTTGGCCTTGCTTATGAACTCCTATGCTCACAGAGAATCTTTGATGAGGATATTGGACCAAGCTTTTGTGGAAAGTGACATGCCAGTAGACTAATTCAGCGGTGTGGTTGGGAACATTACATCATGTAATAACCTGAGTTTCTGCGACGACGAACTGCCCGATGAAGGAAGGAACCACAATCTGGCCCTCCACATCTCTATGAACTGCAAGAATGATTCATTATCCAATGTACTGATTGATAATGGATCCGTATTGAACATCATACCGAGGAGTACGCTCATGAAGTTGAAATATCAAGGAACGCCCATGTGCTTGAGTGGCATAATTAGGAAAGTGTTTGATGGATCAAGGAAATATGTTATTGGTGAAGTGGACTTGCCTATTCATATTGGCCCATATTTGTTTTTGATTACTTTCCAGGTCATGGATATTATACCCTCTTACAGTTATTTTCTGAGACGGTCGTGAATACATGAGGCAGGCGCTGTCACTTCGACTTTACACCAGAAGTTGAAGTTAGTGCGTGAAGGAAAAGTTGTCATCATAAATGGATAACAGACATTATTGATATCTCATTTGTCCTATTTCAGTATTGTGGAAGCGAATGAAGCTGTTGTTGGAACCCAGTTCCAAGCTTTATCCATTGATAATATAAGAGGAAATGAGAATTCTACAGCTTCGTTTAAGGATGCTCAACAGGTTGTGCGTAATGGCCATAGTGAAGTATGGGGAAAATTATTGATCCACTTGTAAACAAGAATAGAGCTGGCATGGGATTCTCCGTGAAGAATGATAAAGGTAAGAACATGAAGTCGAAGTCTGATGCAGGCAAGTATCAGGATATCTTTCATAGTGGGGGTTATCTTTATCCAACTTATTTCAAGATTAATGCCATTGTGGAAGATGAAGCAGAGCCAGAAATGCCAAATTATGTGACGCACGGAGTTAGGGTTCAGAACTAGATCACCATTGATGTTCCATCCGGCATACATGTCTCAAAGTAATTTTTTTTGTAATCTTTTCGAAAAGCGTTCGCTCTTCCCAAGGTGAAAGTATTGATATTGTATGGGCTTATTTGTTAGCTTTGATCTTTAAAATCAATAATAAAAGTTGTCTTTGTTTCCCAAATTGTGTTTTTTTATTTTTTTTCTTTTTCTTGGAAAATGGTAATCAGAAAAAACCTTTCAAAATAAATAATAACTGAAATTGAATCTGCATAATCACTTTTTATATGTGTCAATTTCTAAAAGCAATCATAAATCATATGTGCATATTGATTAAAAAACCTGTTAAATACAATGACCCTGCACCCTCTCCCAACTTTGAATGTCCTGTGTATGGGGCCGAAGAAGAATACTATGATGAGATTCTAGAAGAGGTATCAGGGTTTCTTGAGCGTGAGGAGAGTGCCATTCAGCCATATAAAGAGCCATTGGAAGTAATCAATTTGGGTTCAAAAGAAAATCTGAAGGAAGTCAAGATCGGGGCATTGCTACATCCCGATGTCAAGAGCAGGTTGATTGAGTTGTTGAAAGAATATGTGGACATCTTTACTTGGTCATACCAAGACATGTCTGGTTTAGATACAGATATTGTAGAGCACCATTTGCAACTGAAGCCAGAGTGCCCTCCAATCAAACATAAATTGAAAAGAACTCACCCAGGTATGGAAGTAAAAATCAAAGAAGAAGTTATAAAGCAGATCAATGCTAGTTTTCTTGTGACATCATTGTACCCTCAGTGGATTTCCAATATTGTCCCAGGACCGAAGAAAGACAAAAAAGTTCACATGTGCGTAAATTACAGAGATCTAAATAAAGCTAGTCCAAAAGATGATTTACCATTGCCACACATTGATATGTTAGTGGATATCACAACAAAATTCAAAGTTTTCTCGTTCATGGACAGATGTTCCAGAAATAATAAAATAAGGATGGCTTCTGAGGACATGGAAAAAACAATGTTTATCAAACCCTGGGGAACATTATGCTATAAAGTGATGCCCTTCGGGTTGAAGAATGTTGGTGCAACGTACCAGAGGGTAATGACAACCTTATTCCATGATCTGATGCACAAGGAAATTGAGGTATATGTTGATGATATGATTGCTAAATCCTAGACTGAAGAAGGGCATGTAGAAGATTTGTTGAAATTGTTTCAAGGGTTTGAGGAAGTATTGTCTCCGCCTGAATCCAAATAAATGAAACATTTGGTGTTCGATCAGGGAAATTTTTGGGTTTCATTGTCAGCCAAAGAGGGATTGAAGTTGACCCTGATAAAGTCAAAGTAATTCAAGAAATGCCAGCGCTGAGAACCGAAAAGCAAGTCAGAGGTTTCCTTGGGCGTTTGAATTACATCTCCAGATTTATTTCCCACATGACTGCAACATGTAAACTGATCTTTAAGTTGTTAAAGAAAGATCAAGTGTGTGTGGACAGATGACTGCCAAAGGGCATTTGAAAGTATTAAAGAATATCTACTTGAACTTCCCATCTTGCTCCCTCCTGTTGAAGGAAGATCATTGATTATGTATCTAACAGTGTTAGATAATTCCATGGGCTATATTCAGGGACAACAAGATGAAATAGGGAAGAAAGAGTACGCCATTTATTATCTCAGTAAAAAGTTTACTGACTGAGTCACGGTATTCTATGCTGGAAAAGACATGTTGTGCTCTGGCCTGGGTGGCAAGATGTTTATGGCAGTATATGTTGAATCACACCACTTGGTTGATCTCCAAAATGGATCGAATCAAGTACATTTTTGAAAAGCCTTCTCTTATTGGGAGAATTGCCCATTGGCAGATGTTGTTATCTGAATATGACATTGAATACCGCACTCAAAAAGCTATTAAAAGCAACGTGTTGGCAGATTATCTTGCTCACCAACTTGTTGATGATTATCAGTCTGTGAAGTATGATTTCCTCTATGAGGATGTGATGTTTCTAAAAGTGAAAGATTGTGATGAATCATTGCCTGAGGAAGGTCCTGATCCTGAATCTCGCTGGAGCATGATATTTGATGGAGTTGTGAATGCTTATGGTAAAGGAATTGGTGTTGTGATTGTCACTGCTCATGGATCACACGTACCTTTTACTGCAAGGTTGACATTCGATTGCACCAATAATATGGCAGAGTGTGAGGCTTGCATCATGGGTCTCGAGGAAGCTATTAATCTCAAAATTAAAATTCTAGATGTGTATGGCGATTCAGCTTTGGTAGTAAATCAGATTAAAGGAGAGTGGGACACTCGTCACCCCGACTTGATCCCTTACAAGGATTATGCTAGAAGATTATTACCCTTCTTTAATAAAGTTGAATTCCATCACATCCCCAGAGATGAAAATCAAATGGCGGATGTTTTGGCAACTCTGGCTTCTATGTATCAAGTGAATACTTGGAATGATATACCTCGAATTATAGTTCTGCGACTGGATGGGCCTGCTCATGTGTTTACAACAGAGGAAGTAGCAGATGAGAAACCTTGGTATTATGATTTAAAGCATTTTCTCTAGACACAGGAATATTCGATTGGTGCATCGAATAAAGATAGAAAGACATTGAGAAGATTGGCTGGCAGCTTCTTCCTCAGTGAAAATGTGTTGTATAAGAGAAATTATGACATGGTCTTGCTTAGATGCGTGGATAGACACGAAACATACATGTTGATGAATGAGATTCATGAAGGTTCCTTTGGCACTCATGTCAATGGACATTCGATGGCTAAGAAGATTCTAAAGGCAGGTTACTATTGGCTGCCAATGGAATCTGGCTGTTACAAATTTGCAAAGAAGTGCCATAAATACAAGATTTATGCGGACAAAATTCATGGCCTCCGACAGTTCTCAATGTTATTTATTCCTCGTGGCCTTTCTCTATGTGGGGTATTGACATGATTGGAATGATTAAACCCAAATCTTTGAATGGACAATGTTTTATCTTGGTAGCAATTGATTACTTAACCAAATAGGTGGAAGCTGCTTCATATGCTAATGTTACTAAGCAGGTGGTAGTGTGCTTCATTAAGAACAATCTCATGTCTCGGTATGGTGTGCCGAGCAAAATTATCATCTACAATGGCTCAAATCTGAATAACAAGATGATCATAGAACTTTGTGAAGAATTCAAGATTGTCCATCACAATTCATCTCCGTATAGGCCAAAGATGAATGGGGTTGTTGAAGCTGCTAATAAGAATATCAAGAAGATCATCTAGAAGATGGTTGTTACTTATAAAGATTGGCATGAAATGCTACCTTTTTCTTTACATGGATATCGGACATCTGTCCGCACTTCAATAGGAGCAACCCCATTCTCCCTTGTGTATGGTATGGAAGCAGTGCTCCTAATCGAGGTTGAGATTCCCTCTTTACGTGTGATAATGGAAACCAAGTTTTTAGAGGCTGAATGGGTCCAAAATAGGTTTGACCAATTGAATTTGATTGAAGGGAAGATAATGACGGCTTTGTGTCATGGGCAGTTATATTAGAAGAGAATGAAGAAAGCATTTGATAAGAAGGTCAAACCTCATGAATTAAGAGAAGGCGACCTCGCGCTCAGGAAGATCATGTCTTTTAATGCTGATTCTATGGGAAAGTGGACTCCCAATTTTGAAGTCCCATATGTTGTCAAGAAAGCCTTATCTGGCGATGCATTAATTCTTGAAACTATGGATGGCGAGGAGTTCCCACGTCCCATGAATGCTGATGCAGTAAAGAAATACTTCGCCTAAAGAAATAAAAGAACAACTCACTAAGTCGAAAACCTGAAAGGGAGGCGTAGGCAAAAAGGAGTATCTCGGTAGGCCGAAAACCCGAAAGGGCGGTCTAGGCAAAAATTAGAGACATAAATAGAATAAGTTTTCCCGCTAATTCACATACCACAATTCTATTAATAAAGTTTGAGCTTTCATCTAATTATTTGTAATTCTTATTTTATTCTGCCTATAAAGACTCCATTTATTATTAATAGTAATTTTCAAAGCGAAAAGATTAAATAACAAAATTGTTTTTCGAAAAGGATTTACAAATTACTTTTACTTTAGATTTTATGACTCAATAGGAAAACAAAAGTGGTGATCCCAGGAATCGACGAACTCCAGTAATTTTGGAAGTTTTGTTTTCCCCAGGAAGGTTCACTCAGGTCGTTTTTGCTGGTATACGCATAATTTTTGTGTGTTTCTCAGGTAGTTAGAGATGATACCAATTGGCATAAGGTGCGGTGTTGAGCTTGTGATCCCGTTTTCCCCAGTCAAGTCTTGGTCCATTTTGATTTCAAGTTTTCATGGTTTGAAACCTCCATCCCAGATTCCCTAGTAACTAAGCAAGGACAATATCTTTTCTAAGAAGTGTTGGAACAGTTATCAACTTTGTGGGTTTTCTCCCACCAAATGTTGGGTTTGATTTAAAATCACCATAATTTTGATCTCGTGCTATTCTATTTAAACTTCTTAAATCCACAAGGGAAGTTGAGATAATGTTTCCCTCTGAAAGTTGTTATCCCCATATGGTTTCATGATTTCTCCCTAGGGAAGTTTATGTAATCATCACTCTCAGCATTGAAGAATATATTTGAGCTCCCCTCAATAATGTGGTGTTGTACTCTCCAATGAAAGTCAGCACGAGGTCTCTAGTTGATATCACGACGATGAGGCACTATCTTCCCTAGTGAATTCTGTATGATATTTCCCTATTGAAGTCTGTGTGATATTCCCCGGTGTAGCCTGGAGGAGGATGATACACCTCTGTATTTGCACCGATGTTTTGATTTAATTACTTATGGATTGTGTTTCTTCCTAGTGAAGTTAAGCGGTGGAATAGGAATTTGTTTCCTCAGTTGGCTTACTTTCTCGTAATTTCCCTCCTAAATGTGATTTAGCCGAATATTAACTTTACCCAATTTGGCTTTGTCTGATTATCCCCAGCGTGGTGTGTTAGTTTGTCAGCATATACATGATAGTTGTTGTACCCTAAAATTTTACCTCCCATTTTATCAAAGGCATGCTCAATATGGTCCTCAATTGCTCAAGAAGCTTCAATTGATTTTCATGGAACCCTATACGTCTCAGCATAATGGCATAGCGGAAAGGAAAAAAAGAAGTGTACATAACAAGGTGTAGGTCAAAAGCTGAAAATATGCCTAGGAGCTTTTGGGTCGAAGTAGCTTCGACATCATTATGCAGTCTATTCTGATGCCCAACGAAGCGCTAGGATCGAATAACGAATGGTTCGAAAGAAAATATAAGGAGGCTTTTATGAAGCCTTCGATTGATGAAGAGCTAGTAAAGAGCGTCATCTAAGGGTTCGTTTTCGAACTATGTAAATGTAAGTTATTCGAAGCATTACAAGAAAGACACACTTTGACTGACATGTTGTTTGAATGGGCGCTTTGAATAGAAGAAGATGGTGAATTTGAAAGCTTTAATCTTATAGTTTGAAGGACATACAACCTTCAAACATGGAATGATCGAAGGACAGTTCAGAGACGAATCAGCCAAATATGAGTCACCTTAGAGCTTTTGGCATGTACCTGAACATTTGTTGGATGATTGAAGTGAAATCCTGATGCTCATAGGTTACCTTTCGATTGGTGCATACAAGCTGTATTCGCCAATCAAAGATGAACTACTGAGCAAGAAAGATATTCTTGTAGACAAAAACAAAGGGTGGTAGTTGGAATCGAAGAACCCTCTACATAACTGTGTTCGAAGGAAAGAACAAAACGAAAGCTTCGACAAGACAAAAGGAAGAGGTGATGCTTCGATTAGTCTGATTGAAGTAAAGGAGATCGAAAGGAACAAGAGATGAGTTCGATTGGGCTGATTGGATAGTTTTCAGATCAAGCAACTAAGGCAGTTAGGGACCCAATCGAAGAGGCCATTATGATGAGGCCTTGAACCATTCAAATTGGAACTCAGAGCCATCAAAGAACAAATCTCGGGAGAATTCGAAAGAGTCAAGATGTGAAAAGTTTAAACGAACACCTAATGGGATGAAACCTGTCCAGGTTCACTCAAAACCCAAAATGGTAGAAAATCATCAAAAATGGAAACTTCTTAAATCTTTCGATTTTTCTTTCAAAGCCATGGTTAATGGCTGATTCATTCCATTTTCGTTCACCACCACACCCCTATAAATACAAGAGGGATTGTCTATCAAAGGGCCACATACAAGAAGTTTCCCCAGAAAACCATACCAAATTTCTCAAAAAATTCAACAAAGTAGTCAAAATTGAAACAATCTTTGCAGGCCTCCTCAATACAAAACAAGCATTCCACTCACTCCCTGAAGGTTCCAGGATACGTTTCCAAGCATTAGGCAGGTCCAACGCACAGCAGGAGCATCACTCACACAATCCCTTTGTTGGTAACTTGTCTTGGATCTCAAACTCGTTTAACCTTTAATCTAAGTCTCTTTCGATTGCATATTCATGTTATTGTCATTATTTATGAATGTTTTAACGTAGTTCACATGAATTATAGTGCCCAAAAGAATAGGATATTGTTGCTAGGACCTTCGAAACTGATTTTTTAAACCCTTGGTACAGAACGTTTCAGACCAAAATAACCCAGATTCAGACTCAGGGGGTTCGAATTAGGAAGGGATTCGAATTATGGGGAATGACCTAGGTTCGACACCCAGATCATGCATTTTGTTTTTTTTAACAATTGTATCCCAGATCATATGCTTGCAGGTCTAATGTGCACACCATGCACCACGTGGTCAACACCAGTAGATCCCATCAATCTAGGTCCAATATCCTCAACATGCAGTCCATCATGCACTTTCAACAATCTCCCTCGTTGGGTCGAAAGACGGCCTCCCTCGTTGGATCGAAAGACAACCTCCCCCATGAGATCGAAGGACAATCTCCCTCATTGGATTGAAGGACAAGCTCCCTCATTGTATCGAAAGGCAACTTGGGCCTCTTCTTGATCTGGGCCTGCGCTTTTTTTTTTAAATTTACCTCCCCCCTGTTACTTTTACTATCCCGGCCCATTTACTGCTGCCTTTAATTGTTTTATTTTTTTTTATAGTATTATAAATTCAGATAATAAAATCACAAAATAAATATTAGGTTAGTATTTTCTAAACTAAATTAATTTTGTAAACTAATTGATTAATTATTTTAACCATTTTCTAAATTTAAAAATAAATAGACTTAGGATTTTAAATCAAATTTCTTTCCATGGTAAAAAAAACAAAAATATCTCATTTTTATTAAGCGTTTTAGACGTATTTTCAATTCGCTCGTTTAACTTTACTTTCGCACTTTTTGCATATTATTGGATCTGCTTATTAGGATGTAATAGACTTAACTAGGAATTTTACTTTTAGTGCTTTTTCTTTTTCCCCATTTTGGACATGTAATAATCCCCCTCCCCGAACCCTTATAATAGTTAGATTTACATTTCCGCACATTTTATTACTGTAAATTATTAATTGTCTAGATGCATGGCTAACTAGGATTGCATGATAAGACTAAAAGCAAAACGCTAGCAAGATTAAAATAACTGAAAACAATCCAATTACACATGCGCACCTCTAGGGTACCCCACTTTGGTTGCCTTTGAAAAATAGTCACAACTCTCGAAATGTGAGAGGTTTTAGTGGTTACCCTCTGGTTTAAAAGATCATAAGTTCCTCGATGACCATCTCTATGTTGCCTCGGTAAAAATGATCTTAAAGCCCTACGGTAGTTATTAGGTTTCTTTCCCAGTTTCCTTTGTGACTATAAACGTTCCTTCGAATGTCCCTAAAACATCCAACGAATAGGGCTACCTACTCACTAATAGTATGATAGCACTATCTAAAGGAAAAGAGGAAAAGAACAACCCTTTCGAGTAAAGTAGATAGTTGTTAGATGCTTGCTCATACAAATTTTTACACTTACACAAAACAACTTTCAAAAATGTTTTCAAAATGCTTTATCAACACTCTTGAGGATTGATACAAGAGTTATCATAAAGCAAATCTCCTTACTATTGGCATTTCAAAAATACTTTTCAAAACACACAAAGCATAAGGTCTTTTAAATTGAGCTAAGCATCTAAGAGCCTGTAGAAAACTACGGATGGAAAGGGTGCTAAAACCTTCCCTTTCCATAATCTACCCCCCTTACTCAGAAAACTCTCGAAAGGTCTCTTTCTGTTCTTTTTACCCTTTCCATTGTTGGATAAAAGAAAATTCAGTGGCGACTCTTGCTTACCGCAAAATTTGCAAATACAAACGCAAAACCAGTATAGCAGTCGATTCTGCCACCGTATCACAGAATTGGCGACTCTACTGGGGATACTTTATAAAGTGGGGTTACCTTAGAGCTTAGTTCATTTTAATTGCTTTACATTGTGTGTTTGTATGCTTTAATTTTAAGGGTTTTTGTTTGGGTTGTTACTAAAAGATCCTACACCCGAATCTGGTACACCTTTTAGGTAAGCAACAATAGATCATGGAGACTGTATGGCGTAGACCGATATGGTTGAAGCGATAGCTGCGTTAGTGTGACACATTTTTGGTACCGGTATCTCTTGTGTTAAATCGAGGAGAATACGGGGCCGTTGTGTGGTGTCATAAAGCACTAACGGACCTTAGAACCTTAGTTGAACAAACTTGGCCATTAGAAAGTAGTGAGATAGCCGGCTTGGTATAAAGCTAAAGATTGGTTTATACTCGATGCTACACTCATTGAGATCGGACTTTCAGGATATTTCGGCTGCAAGAAAAGATCATCTGAGTTGAAACAATGCCTGGTAAAGAAAGATCAGTGATATTGAGACTCCTTAGAACCCGATTACTTTTTCTAAGACAGGTTGAATCAACTAAACTTCAAGAGGGTAATAACCTACAAACCCCATGCAAGCCTAAACCTAAGGTCTTGTGTGATTTTCTTGCGTGTGATTAAATTGTTGAAACATAACATCATGCATCATGACATCAATTTTCATTTCACTAACCATTTCAAGGACCAAGGGAATTTATCTTTGTTCTATTTTTCAGATCATGGCTTCTGTTCATAGAAATACCATCCGAATCAACTTTGTGAGAATACCTCTCCAACTCAAAGAACTGCTATCAAGGGTTCCTGATACTTCTTCGCTCACCAAGAAATATGGTCAACTTCTCAACCTGGTTATATCAAGCTTTGAAGAGATGATGATGGGGGTACTCTTTTAGTTCTTTGACCCCAAACACCATTGCTTCACACTTCTCGATTATCAGTTGGTACCCACCATGGAAGAGTTCTCTCAATTATTGGGTATACATATTCTTGATCAGATGCCTTTCATTGGTTTAGAGGAACCTCCAAATCCAGAGGTCATTGCAGCAGCCTTGCATTTGAAACGGTCCGACATTATATCCAACTGGGAAACAAGAAGCAAAGTCAAGGGTTTCCTAGTCAAGTTCATATTAGAAAAGGCTCAATTGTTTTTGGATGATTTGGATTTCTAAGCTTTCGAAGAAGTCCTAGCTCTTATAATCTATGGGTTAGTATTGTTCCCTAATCCGGACTTACTCATAGATGTGAATGTTGTCAAGGTTTTTCTCTCCCGTAACCTTGTGCCTACTTTGCTCAGAGATATCTTGCATTCCCTTCACAACCATACCATGAAGAGAATAGGAGTTCTTATGTGTTGCATACCATTGCTGTCTAGGTGGTTTACTTCGCACCTTCCCCAATCAGTATTGAATAACGAACAAGGTTCGGGTTGGTCGCAAAGGATAATGTCACTTTCTCACTCAGATATTCTTTGTACTCCCGGTCCACGGGAGATATTTCTATCATTGACCGTTGTAGGGAATTCCCTAATGTCTGAATCCTCGGCATTAGTGGAGGTATCACTTATAATCCTTCTCTGGCTCTTCGAAAATTCGGTTATGCTCGAAGGGATGGTCTCCATGATATGCTTATCCAAGGCATTGTGTTTAACTACGAGGATGATGTTCAAGGGTATCGTCAAAGGTTCGTACGAGCTTATGGCATGTTAAACAAGGTTGATAGAAAGGCTTTGGGACACAAGAATTCCATCCCTATGGAACCCTATCTCATATGGGTACGAGATCGCGCTCAAAACCTTATGATTCCATATACAACCATATTACCGGTGATTGTGGGACCTGTCATCGAAGAAGATGTTCCTTATACAGTTCTCCATCCTAACATGCCCACTGATCTTGAAGAGTTGCAGAGGTCCTGGATTCAGCTGAAGGAAGAACGAGATACCTTTAGAGATTAATTCTACACCAGTGAGAAGAAAGTGTTGGAGCTCACGGAGCAACTTCACAAAGAAGAAAGTCTTAATGTCTACCTCGGCACGAAGAGGAAGCGCCCATGGGAGATTTGATTCTTAGATTTTACGAGTTTTTAATTTTCAATTGTAAGCCTAAAAGGCAGTTGTAATTTGAATCTTATTAATAAAATCTTTGTTTCATTTTGGTTTGAAAATTTAAATTTCTCGAAGTCCTTGAAAACATTGCATAAACATTATCATGCATATCATTACATTAAGAAGGTATTTTAAGACGGGTTTCTTATCTTTTGGCTATTTATTTCAGCAAAAAGAAATGGCTCTTGAACAAACAGTTAAGGATCTTCAAGCGCAAAATGCTCAATTCCAACAAATGTTCCTAGCTCTAGCTAAGGGGCATGAAGATCTGAAATCTATCATCACCAAATAGAAGAAGGAGAAGGCAAAGAAAATGGTCGGCGTCCTGAATATGGGAAGAAAGTTTAGAGGACTAGCCATGCGTGCTCTAGATTTCGCAATCCCGTCAAATGAGGGGGACAATCAATAAGAGAAGCCAACAGAAGAAAACAACAATCCAAGAACTGATGAAGAAGAAGCTGATTACTCTGAGGAACAATATCCTATTGCTGATGATAAATACAAGCAGTCGGAGGATCGTCTTAATGCTATGGAAATTAGAGGGTACCTGGTATGGGTTTTGAAGAGTTAGGGTTGGTCTCAAGAGTGGTCATTCCCCAGAAGTTCAAAGTCCCCACATTTGCTAAGTATGAAGTTGTCTCCTGTCCTAAGCTGCACTTAAAGTCATATGTCAGGAAGATCCAACCTCACACCACTGACAGGAATTTATGGGTACATTTCTTCCAGGAAAGTTTGTTTGGGACGCAGTTGGAATGGTTCTATCAGCTGGAGAGAACCAACATTCGTAACTGGGAGGATTTGGATGCTTCTTTCTACTGGCAGTACCAATACAATAGTGACCTTGCTACAACCCGTACACAACTTCAAAGTATGTCTATGGGTTCCAGTGAGGGTTTCAAAGATTATGCCCAGAAGTGGAGGGATCTTGCAGGAAGGGTCCAACCTCCTTTGTCTGATAGAGAGCTAGTAGACATGTTCCTGGAAACTTTGTTTGTTCCATTTATCAACCATTTGATTGGAAGCTCTTCAGCCGGGTTTACTGCGTTAATATTGACCAGGGAACAAGTAGAAGCGGGTATCAAGAGTGGTAAGATTCAGAAGGATGAATCTTCAATTACAATGAAGAAACCCTTCACTGGAAAGAAAGAGGTCAGTGTTGTTTATGGCCAGAGAAGTCAAAGAAAAACGGAACACAGTCCGACGGTAGGAGCTGTGATGATCTCCAACCCTGCGTCAAATCAACAACAAAACAATCAGCACAGATAGGATGCGCCTAGAAGACATTTCACCCAGATCAACATGTCCTTATCTCATGTTTTTCCACGCCAGTTAAAGTCTAATTTGGTCACTCTAAAGGAGGCTCCCAAAAATCCAAATACTACATCTCCCCGATATAACCCAAATGCTCGATGTGCCTACCATTCCGACAGTCCGAGGCATGATACAAACAATTGTTGGGCTCTGGAAAAAAAGTTCAAGATCTCATTGAGGCAAAGGAGATTGAGTTTGATCCTCCTAAGACCCCCAACGTCATAACTGCACCAATGCCTAAGCATGACCCGGGAGTCAGTGCTATTGATGTTGTTTCCGCTACAGAAGATGCTGACAGTAATTGCGAAATGCACAATTGGATCTTCCCAACTATCAACGGTGGACTCAACAATTCGGAGGCTAAGGATTTTGTTCCCATTACTTTTACTCATGAGTAATTGTCTTTTTGTTTTTGGAATTTGTAATATTTAAACAATATAAACTCTAAAGTCTTGTGCTTTACCCGAGGCACAATGGTCTATTTGTGAGGGTTATTACTTCATCTTCATATGTCATTAACAAACCATCGGAAGTTTTGCATACAAATTTTACGCTCTCTGTCTTTCTTTTCTAATTTTACTTTATCAAAATAGCTATGCTCTCTTACACACACCCACATATCGAACTGCAGATCCACATCCATCTGGATCCCATTGGTAACGGTTCTGTTATTACCAATTATGACTTGGAAAATATGATCTACCAAGCCGAGGATGAAGGTGATGAAGATTTTGAAGTACCAGGAGAACTTGCCAGACTGTTACAATAGGAAGAAAGGGCAATACAACCTCATGAACAGCCAGTTGAGACAATAAACTTGGGTACTGCGGAGGATAAGAAGGAAGTCAAGATAGGTGCCGATCTAGAGCATAGTGTCAAAAAGCAGTTAATTCAGATGTTACATGACTATGTTGAGGTCTTTGCATGGTCATATGAAGACATGCTGGGGCTTAACACTGATATTGTGGTTCATTGCCTGCCGACAAATGAAGACTACCCTCCCGTGAAGAAAAAGGTTTGTCGTATGCGGCGAGAGATGTCATAAAAGATCAAGGCTGAAGTCATGAAACAGTTCAACACCAGTTTCTTAGTTGTTACTTCTTATCCACAATGGGTTGCTATTATTGTTACGGTTCCTAAGAAGGATGGTAAAGTATGCATGTGTATGGATTACAGAGACCTGAATAGGGCAATCCCCAAGGATGACTTTTTGCTTCCCCATATTGATGTTATGGTTGACAACACCGTACAACATAAGGTATTCTCCTTCATGGATGGTTTCTCCAGATACAATCAGATCAAAATGGCGCTTGAAGATATGGAGAAAACAACCTTTGCCATGCAGTGGGACACTTTCTGCTACAAAGTTATACCATTTGGGTTAAATAACGTCGGGGAAACCTATCAACATTCCATGGTAGCTTTGTTTCACGACATGATCCATCACGAGATAGAGGCCCATGTCGACGATATGATAGCCAGGTCTCAGATTGAAGAGGAACCTTGATCACCTGCAGAAGTTGTTTGAAAGACTGAAAAAGTACAAACTGAGACTGAACCCGAATAAGTGCACCTTTGGAGTAAGATTTGGTAAGCTCTCAGGCTTCGTTGTCAGTGGAAAAGGTATTGAAGTAGACCCCGCAAAGGTTAAATCCATACAAGAAATGCCAACTCCCCGCACTGAGAAGGAGGTTAGGGGATTCTTGGGACGTCTAAACTACATAGTCAGATTCATTTCCCATCTAACCGCTACTTGTGAGCCAATCTTCAAATTACTGAAAAAAGATTAAGCAGTGAAGTGGAATGACGATTTCCAGACCGCCTTTGACAAAATCAAGGAATATCTTCAAGATCCTCCAATTTCAATGTCGCCGGTTGAATGAGGACCTTTGATCATGTACTTAACAGTGTTAGAGAACTCAATGGGGTGTGTGATGGGGCAGCATGACGAGTCTGGCCGAAAAAAGCATGCAATATACTACCTTAGCAAAAATTTTACTGACTATTAAGCAAGATACTCACTTCTCGAGAAAACTTGATGCGCTTTGGCATGGGCTGCTCACCAACTAAGATAGTATATGTTGACTAACACTACTTTGTTGATATCTAAAATGGATCCTATCAAATACATCTTTGAGAAACCCGCTCTCTCCGGAAGAATAACAAGATGGCAAAGTGTCTTGACCAAATATGATATTCAATACACAACCAGAAAGAAATCAAGGGAAGTGTATTAGTTAATCATTTGGCTCATCAGGTTGTGGACGACTACCAATCCATGAATTTTGAGTTTTTGGACGAGAACATCATGTTAGTAACTGATTATGATGAACCTGGAACGGATAAAGGACCTGAAAAAGGATCCCAATGGACTATGGTTTTTAATGGAGCTTCCAACGCGCTTGGAAATGGCATCAGTGTTGTGATCATATCTCCTAAAGGCTGTCATACTCCTTTCACTTCCAGGCTATGTTTCAATTGTACCAATAATATGGCTAAATATGAAGCATGTATTATGGGTCTCAAAGATGCTATTGATTTTAGAATCAAGTTCCTAAGTGTACATGGAGACTCGGCCCTGGTAATCATTCAAATCAAAGGAGAATGGGACACAAAGCATCCTAATCTCATCCCTTATCGGGAGCATGTGCTGACACTGATTCCATATTTTAAAGAAGTTACCTTTGAACATATTCCCCGAGAAGAAAATCAGTTAGCGGACGCGCTAGCTACTATGTCATCCATGTTCAAGGTCATGTGGGATGATGAAGCTCCTCATATCATTATTGAGAGAATAGATGAACCAGCATACTATTATGAGGTTGATATTGAAGAAGTAGTAGACAAACCTTAGTTCCATGAAATCAAAAGATACCTCGAAGCCCAAGAGTATACTGAGGGAGCTTCAGTAAATAATAAGAAGTTCTTAAGAAGGTTCTTTGCCAAGTTTTTCCTCAGTAATGGAATCCTTTACAAGCGTAACCACGATTCTACTTTGCTCCAGTGCATGGATAAGAGCGAAGCAGAGAAGATTATGGCAGACATGCATGAAGGCACCTTCGGCACCCATTCTACTGGGCACACAATGGCTAAAAAGATCCTACGGGCAGGATACTACTGGTCCACTATGGAAGCAGACTATTATCAACATCCACGAACTTGTCACAAATGCCAGATCTATGCTGATAAAGTACATGTGCCTCCCGTTCTTCTAAACGTCTTGACTGCTCCCTGGCCATTTGCAATGTGAGGCATCAATATGATTGGAGAGATTATACCTACAACTTCTAATGGGTCCCGATTCATCCTAGTTGCCATTGATAACTTCATAAAATGGGTCGAGGCAGCCTCTTTTGCTTCTGTTACCAAGAACGTTGTGGCCCGATTCATTAAACATAACCTTATCTGTCGGTATGGTATTCCAGAAAGAATCATTACGAATAATGGTACCAATCTTAATAACACTATGATCACCAAACTCGATACATAATTCAAGATTCAGCATCATAACTCTTCTCCTTACTGGACGAAGATGAATGGCGTTGTAGAGGCTGCTAATAAAAACATCAAGAAGATCATACAGAAGATGACAGTGATATACAAAGACTAGCATGAGATGTTACAATTTTCTCTTCATGGTTACCGTACCTCAGTACGCACGTCAACATGGGCAACTCCTTTCTCTCTGGTATACGATATGGAAGTTGTCCTACCGATCGAAGACCAGATCCCTTCCTTGAGAATCATGAAAGATGTAGGGTTGAACAAAGATTAATGGTTTCAGACTCGACTTGACCAATTGAACTTGATTGACGAAAAAAGGATTGCATTTATTTGTCAGGATCTGATGTACCAAAAATGTATGATCAAAGCTTTTAACAAGAAGGTCAGATGTCAGGTATATCAGGCTGGTGACCTAGTAATCAAGCACATTATCCTACCGCAAGGTGATTCCAGGGGCAAATGGAACCCCACATACGAAGGGCCATTTGTGATCAAGAACATATTTTCTGGTGGAGCCATGATCTTAACCACTATGCAAAAATAAGGACATCCCGGCGAACCAAAAGGTTCGGACAAAAATTAGGGATATACATATCGAAAAATTTATATACCCGGCAAGTCAAAAACCTAAAAAGGAGGCTTGGGAAAAAAAGGGTATCCCGGTGGAATAAAAACCCGAAAGGGAAGTCCAGGAAAAAGTTAGGGATTAAAAGCGTACAAATATGTCCCGTTGGATCACCTTACAGACAGACTTCGGTAATAAGTGTCAAGTTCAAATGGTACTAATCAATCTAATCAGCTTCGGACAAGCAGCAAAGGGATGAGATGCTCAAATACATGAAGGCAATAGAAGGATAGGAACCCAATGGGATCATTTCACATAGCTGTTTTTCCTTGTATGCTATTCTTTTATAGTTTTCATTTTTACGACGGAATTCTCTTACTAGGATGTCTGTCTCCTTGTGCAAAAATGCCTATTATAGGCAAAACTTCTTCAAATTAATATAAAACTATCTCTTTGAAAGTGCAAAACTTTGGGTTTTTTATTTTTCTGTTTTGTTTGCAAAAACGTCCAGTAATTATTTTTTGAACATATGCATTTGAATGTGATTACCCTTTACAAATACACACATAAAAAACAAAAAGACAATTACTACGGGCTTTAAGAAACATGACAATATCAAAAGGCCATCTGCAAATCCCCGCGGGTACTTTCTCTAGAAGGTACAGAGGCAGAGACACCCTACTACAAAGTCACTACCATATCCTCAGTTTACAGCCTAATGATGTCAAAGTTTCTGATATCCCTATCAGAGAAAGAATCTCCAATTATTTCCCTGGCATCTTAAAGAATTCCCTAGCCTGGTTCACGAGCTTCTTGGGTTTCTCAACAGGGTTTCATGAAAATCCCAAGCGGATTACAGAGTTTCCCTTCCCCAACAGAGTTTATTTCTCTAACAATGGAAATCCGTCTCCCAGCATTTTAACTTCAAAATTTGAGAACTTACATTCTTCATCTCCCGCAACAATCAGGGATTTATTTTCCATAGTTCAACAACACTGCAATAGAATGACTGATACGTTCATACATTGCATTCATACATCATTTTACGAGTGTCATAGCATATGCAGCACAAATTCATATATCACAATCTCATTTATTTTGAGAACATCATTACCCAATGCATTTCATGCATCATGACACTGCATACAGCTGACTCTTTACCTTTTTCAAGAAAGTTCGCAAGCAGACAAAGATCATCATCAATTTGCAACAGTTCCAGATTAATTCCTGAAATCGGACAGGGCAACTATCTACGAACGACTGATTATAGATCAATTCCTGAAACAAGACGAGGCGACTATCTACAAGACCAGATCAGAGATTAATTCCTGAAACATTTCAGGGAAACTATCTCTACGACCAACAAAAAACAAGTTCCAGATTAATACCTGAAACAAAACAGGACAACTATCCGTGAACAACTGATTGTAGATTAATACCTTAAATAAGACAGGACAACTATCTACATGAGCAGATTGAAGATTAACTCCCAAAACAAGATGAGGAAACAATCTTTCTTTCTCTAAGGTTAGAAATTAATTCCTGAAACAAGCCAGGGCAACTATCTCTACGACCAGCAAAAGGCGAGTTCTAGATTAATACTTGAAACAAGACAGAACAACTATCTATGAACAATCGATTGTAGATTAATACTTGAAACAAGCCAGGACAACTATCTACATATTGAAGATTAACTCCCGAGACAAGACGAGGAAACTATCTTTCTCTATCTCAGGTCAGAGATTAGTTCTTGAAACAAGCCAGGGAAACTATCTCTACGACCAGCAAAAGGCAAGTTCCAGATTAATACATGAAACAAGACATGACAACTATCTGTGAACAATAATTTGTAGAATAATACCTGAAATAAGACAAGACAACTATCTTTCTTTATCTTAGGTAAGAGATTAATTCCTGAAACAAGCCAGGGAAACTATCTCAACAACCAACAAAAGTAAATTCCATATTAATTCCTAAAACCAGACAAGGCAACTATCTGTGAACATCTGATTGTGGATCAATTCCCGAAACAAGACGGGGTGTGTGATACTGTGGCAAAACCGACTATTATACTGGTTTTGTGCTTGTATTTGCAAATGTTGGGGTAAGCAAGAGTCGCCACCGACTTTTATTTTATCCAAATTAAGGAAAGAGTGAAAAGAACAGAAAAAGACCTTTTCGAGAATTTTTTGAGTAAGGGGGTAGATTATGGAAAGGGGAGGTTTTAGCACCCTTTCCATCCGTAGTTTTCTATGGGCTCTTAGTTGCTTAGCTCATTTGAAAAATACCTTGTGCTTGGTATGTTTGGAAAAGTATTTTGAAAAAATGCCTTAGTGCGACAATTCACTATATGATAACTCTTGTATCAGTCCTCAAGAGTATTAATAAAGCGTTTGAAAATGTTTTTGAAATGTTTTATGTAAGTGTAAAAGTTTGTTTTTGAGCATACCATATAGGAACTATCTACTTATACTCGAAAGGTTTGTTATTTTCCTCCTATCCTTTAGACAGTGCTATCCTACTATTAGTAAGTAGGTAGCCCTATCGTTGGATGTAAGAGGGACATTCGAAGGGACGTTTTTATAGTCACAAAGGAAATTGGGCAAGAAGTTTTAGTAACTACCCTAAGGTTCTGATCATATTTTTATCGAGGTTACATCGAGCGGGTCATCAAGGGACCTATGATCTTTTTGAATCAGAGGGTAGCCACTATAACCTCTCATGTTTCGAGAGTTTTGACTATTTTCCGAAGGCAACCAAAGTGGGATTCCCTAGAGGTGCATGTGTGCAATTGTGTTTGTATTCAATTATTTATCTTTGAATTTACGTTAGCTATCATTTTGATTTTAATCTTTGTCATACAATCCTATTAGCATACATCTAAGCAGTTAATATATGTACAGGATTTAAAAAGTGCAGAATTATAAATCCTATGCAATTACATGGCTTTGGGGATTAATTATATGTCTAAGAATAAGGGGAATAAAGTATAAAATAAAGTCCTAATTATTCTATTACAACCCATGAGAAGTTACAATAATATGAAAAATGCGAGACTAGATAAATGCGCGCGAGTTGAGAAAGGATGTCTAAAAATCCTAAAGAAAAGGGAATCTTTTTGTTTTGTTTTTATTTATAAAAGAAAATAAAACTTAATTCTATTTAATTTTAATTTCAATAAAAGGTTAAAATAAATAATTAATTTGTTTACAAAATTAATTTGATTAATAAAACACTAACCTAATGTTTTTTTGTGATTTTTTTATTTAAAGTTGATTCAAATGATAAAGTCAATAAACAAAAAAAGAAAACAAAAAATAAAAATACAAAGGGGCATCCTTCGATCCAGGGAGAAAAATGGGAGGCTTCGATCGAGAGAAGGCGTCTTTCGATCCAGGGGAAAAATGGGAGGCTTTGATCCATAGAAGGTGTCTTTCAATCCAAGGGAAGATGGCTATCCTTCGATCCAGTGAACAGATGTTATCCTTCAACCAAGTGAAGGGATGTGTCTTTTGATCAAGAGGGCATTGTTGAAAGAGCCTGATGGATCACCTGTGAGGACATTGAATCTGCAAAGATATGTTAGCAAAACAAAGATGCAGAACCTGGGTATCAAACCCAGGTCCTTCGATCCTGAGTGCGTTTGGTCTATTCAGGCTAGATCTACAACAAGTGTTAGAAACAAAACAAATGAAGACCTGGGTATCGAACCCAGGTCCTTAATCTTGAATACAAATAGAATGCATTACAAATGTTAATATTGTTGGATTAAAATATCCAGCGTCAACCTTAGGGATTCGAAGGGCTTATCATCCCCCCATGGGCGCCTACGCAGGTGTGTTTGGTGGGCCAGGTAGGCCCCTTGTTAGATTCTCTATAAAGAAATAGAGTAGCACCTTGGCTACAAGCAATTGCTTTTAGCTCAATGGTAAACACTTGATTCTTCAATTGGCATCAGAGCGCCTGGTTCTGAGCTAAAACACTTAACCGTGTCAGTACAAGATCCAGCGTCAGAAAAACACAATGGCAGGAACATATCAACACACCAGCAATGACAACAATGAAGATAGAGACAGATTCAGCGGCAAACCTCTAGTCTTTGATGGAGAGAATTTTGATTACTGGAAAGACAGAATAGAAAGCTTCTTTCTGGCACATGATGCTGATCTGTGGGACATGGTGACAGATGGATACACGCACCCAGTGAATGCAAGTGGTCAGAAGATTGACAGGAAGGCAATGTTTGATCAACAAAAGCGTGACTTCAAAAATCACCACAAGGCTAGAACTATTCTTCTCAGCGCCATCTCTTACGCTGAATATGAAAAGATATCTAACAGTGACACTGCACAGAGTATGTTTGACTCTCTCAGAATGACGCATGAAGGCAACATTCAGGTCAAAGAAACTAAAGCTCTTGCGCTCATTCAGAAGTATGAGGCATTCAAAATGGAAGAAAGTGAATCAATTGAAACGATGTTCTCAAGATTTCAAATTCTGGTGGCTGGTCTCAAAGTTCTGGACAAAGGGTATTCTACTGCTGATCATGTCAAGAAGATCATCAGAAGCTTGCCAAAACAGTGGAGGCCAATGGTTACAGCGCTGAAGCTAGCTAAAGATCTAAACAAAATCTCTCTGGAGGAACTTATCAGCTCCCTCAGAAGTCACGAGATAGAGCTAGAAGCTGATGAACCTTAGAAGCAAGGTAAGCCTTTAGCCATAAAATCTAACAGAAAATATGACTCCAAAGTTTTGCAGGCAGTTGAAGAAACCTCTGATGGGTCCTCATCAGAAGAAGACGAACTTTCCCTCCTCTTCAGAAGAGTGAACCAACTATGGAAGCAGAGGCAAAGAAAGTTCAGGAATACCAGAAGATCCAATCAGAATGAGTCCTCCTCCAGATACAGAAGATCTGAAGGCTCATCAGGAAGCAGAAAGCCAAACACCAAGGACATCATCTGCTATGAATGCAACGAGCAAGGACACTACAAGACTGACTGTCCAAAGCTTCAGAGGGAAAAGCCCAAAAAGAAGTTTGGGAGGGAAAAGAAGAAGAGTCTCATGGATACATGGGATGACTCTGACTCGTCTGAAGCTGTCTCAGAATCAGATGATGAGAGAGCAAACATAGCTCTCATGGCTAACATATCAGAAGACAGTGAAGCTTCTGAATCAGACTCTGAATCAGACACCGAAGAGGTATTCCATGACTTTGAAATTAATTTTACTAAGGCTGAACTTGCTGAAAGCCTTTACGAAATTCTGGAAAGATATCAGCAGATCAGAGTTATATTCAGAAACCTGAAAAGGAATCTTGATTCTGACTCTGATAAAACTGAGAGTCTCAAATTGGAAAATTCTGAGTTGAAAAATAAAATTTCAAAATTAGAAAATCTTTTACAAAACTCTCAGAAGGAAACAATTTTTGAAACTCCCAGCAGCGCTGATGAGATCATCAAGGAGTATGATCACAGCTTTCAGAAGTTCCTTGCTAAAAGCATAGATATAAGCAAAATGGCTTCAATGATCTATGGAGTTAGCAGAAACGACAGAAAGGGAATAGGATACCAAGGTAAGGTACCTACACCAAAGAATTCCATGGATCTAATTATTAAACGCACTCCTCTGAATTCACACTTCCTGTATGGTCACACACATGACATTAAATATACTAGTAGTAATTATTCTGTGAAACCAAAATTCAACCAGAGTTTTGGTAAAACTAACAAATCAGGACCCAAGAAAATATGGGTACCTAAGGATAAAATAATACATGTCGCAGATATCTTTAGCATCAAATCAGAAACACCAGTCATGGTCCTGGACTCTGGCTGCTCACGACACGTGACGGGAAGAAGGCATATGTTCCAAAGCCTGGAACTTAAGCCTGGATGTCACGTAGGCTTTGGAGGCAATCAGAGGGGAAAGATCATTGGCTCTGGAACAGTAGGTAATGGAAATCTTCCCTCTATAAATAATGTTCTATTAGTAGCTGGATTAATGCATAATCTGTTATCCATAAGTCAATTAAGTGATAACGGTTATGATATAATCTTTAATCAAAAATCATGTAAAGCTGTTAGTCAGAAAGATGGGACTATCCTATTTAATGGAAAGAGGAAAAACAACATTTATAAAATCAAACTTTCTGAACTGAAAAGTCAGAATGTAAAGTGTCTTCTGTCTATTAACAACGAGCAATGGATCTGGCACAGAAGATTGGGGCATGTTAGTATGAGAAGAATATCTCAGATTAACAAACTCAATCTGGTCAGAGGACTTCCTAATCTGAAGTTCAATTCAGATGCTCTGTGTGAAGCATGTCAAAAAGGCAAGTTTGCAAAACCTGCTTTCAAATCTAAAAACGTTGTTTCCACCTCTAAGCCATTAGAACTTCTGCATATTGACTTATTTGGACCAGTTAAAACTGCTTCAGTCAGTGGCAAGAAGTACGGGTTAGTAATCGTAGATGACTATAGCAGATGGACATGGGTAAAGTTCTTAAGACACAAGGACGAGTCACACTCTGTGTATGTCACCTTCTGTAACAAAGTTCAGAATGAAAAGGATCTTAGAATCATTAAAGTCAGAAGTGATCATGGTGGAGAATTTGAAAAGAAATATTTTGAGTCATTCTTTAATGACAGAGGCATTCTGCATGATTTCTCTTGTCCTAGAACTCCTCAGCAAAATGGAGTTGTAGAACGAAAGAACAGAACATTGCAAGAAATGGCCAGAACCATGATCAATGAGACAAACGTTGCTAAGATCTTCTGGGCAGAGGCAATAAACACAACGTGCTACATTCAGAATAGAATCTCCATAAGACCTATTCTGGAAAAGACTACATATGAATTGTGGAAGAACAGAAAGCCCAACATTTCATATTTTCATCCATTTGGATGTACTTGTTTTATGTTAAACACAAAAAATTATTTGAACAAGTTTGACTATAAAGCACAGAAGTGTATTATGTTAGGATACTCTGAACGCTGAAGATGGTACAGAGTATACAATACAGAAACACAGATTGTGGAAGAATCAATCAGTGTTCGTTTTGATGATAAGCTTGACCCTGAAAAGTCAAAGTAGAATGAAGTCTTTGCAGGTATGGAAGTTGAATTCACAGGCTCTGAAGACAATTCATCAGAACTCTCAACAAAGACACTCCTTCAACATCAAAAAGAGGCACTGCGAGCAATCCAACAACATTTGTTGATCAACCTCAGAAAAGACTATCCAGAAGCAGCATGGATCACCCAGAAGAAACAATCTTAGGAAGAAAGGAAGCTCCAATCAGAACAAGAGCCAGCTTCAGAAACTCTGAAGAATCCCTCATGGGACTTGTTTCTCTGATTGAACCTTCTTCAATTGATGAAGCACTTCTGGACAACGACTGGATTCTAGCAATGCAGGAAGAGCTGAATCAATTCACCAGAAATGACGTGTGGGATCTAGTTCCCAGACCAAAAGGATTCAACGTCATTGGAACAAAATGGGTGTTTAGAAACAAACTGAACGAACAAGGTGAAGTCATCAGAAACAAGGCACGACTGGTAGCACAAGGTTATAGTCAGCAAGAGGGGATAGACTATACAGAAACCTTTGCTCCAGTCGCCAGGTTAGAATCTATCAGACTTTTAATTTCTTTTGCTGTTAATAAAGGCATCACTCTATATCAGATGGATGTCAAGAGTGCATTCTTAAATGGCTATATAGAAGAAGAGGTTTATGTGCACCAACCCCCTGGCTTTGAAAGTACAAAAAATCCAGAGTATGTTTTCAAACTAAAGAAGTCACTGTATGGTCTGAAACAAGCTCCCAGGGATTGGTATGAAATACTAAGTAACTTTCTGTTAGAAAAGGAATTCACCAGAGGGAAAGTGGACACAACCTTATTCTGTAAGACAGTTAAGAATGACATCTTAGTGTGTCAGATTTATGTTGATGATATTATATTTGGATCTACTAATCCTTCTCTTGGAAGAAAATTTGCTAAGTGTATGCAGGCAGAATTTGAGATGAGCCTCATGGGGGAACTGAAATTCTTTCTAGGAATTCAGATCAATCAAACTCTAGAGGGAATTACATTCATCATAGAAAATATGTCAGAGAACTTCTGAAGAAATTTGATCTCTCAGAATGTAAGTCATCAAGGATTCCAATGCATCCCACGTGCATTCTGGAAAGAGAAGAGGTAAGAAAAAAGGTAGAACAAAAGGTCTACAGAGGTATGATTGGTTCTCTTCTTTATCTGACGGCTTCAAGGCCTGATATTTTATTCAGTGTATGCATTTGTGCAAGATTCCAATCAGATCCTAGAGAATCTCACTTAACAGCTGTTAAGAGAATTTTCAAGTATCTGAAAGGTACTACTAATCTAGGTTTATTTTATAGAAAATCTAGTGATTACAGCTTAGTAGGTTACTGTGATGCTGACTTTGCTGGAGACAGAGTAGAGCGTAAAAGTACTTCTGGAAGCTGCCAGTTTCTGGGAGAAAATCTGATCTCTTGGTCCAGCAAAAGGAAATCCACAATTGCGCTATCAACAGCAGAAGCTGAATACATAGCAGCAGCATGATGGAGCACACAAATGCTCTAGATAAAAAGTCAGCTTGAAGACTTCCAGATATTTGAGAGTAACATTCCTATACTCTGTGACAACACTTCTGCCATTTGCTTAAGTAAAAATACAATTTTGCATTCTAGGGCTAAGCATATAGAAATAAAACATCATTTCATTAGGGACTATATTCAGAAAGGCATTTTAAACTTAAAATTTATTGATACAGACCACCAATGGGCTGATATTTTCACAAAACCACTTTCTGAATATAGGTTCAACTTCATTCTGAAACATCTCAGCATGAAGCTCTGCCCAGAGTGAAAATGTTTTAATTTTATATATATTAACCTTCAGAATTTGTTTTATTTTACTGTGAACTTCTGATCAATCTTCTTTCAGAAATTTAGACATGCAGATTGTATCAGATTCTATCCATAAAGATCTGAGTGTTTCATTTCAAGGATAAATGTGTTGCTCACAAAATCAAACAAGTGTCATCCAGTCATCAGCTAATTCCTGAGGCAGAACACGCGTGCACGCTTCTGAGAAGGCAAAGTGCTGATTGGATGCATTGAGACACATGTCATGGGTAACCATTCCAAATATCTTTCTAAATCCCCCAAAATCAGCCAACATTAAATGCGAGTAATCATGATTTAACTCTCTCTCTTAAAATATTTATGTTTTCAAAACATTTTTTGAAACCTATTTAAACGCCTTAAACATCATTCATTCATTTTTACTGTCACTTACAATCTTCAAAATATTTCTGTGTTCTTACTGTGTGTTCATCTTCTTTCTCAAAGAAACCCTTTTCAAGCTTTTTCTCAAAAACCCTTGTGTGAACATGGCATCCTCTAGCATTCCATCTGCAGGTTCCCAACAAGATGCTTCTTCTGAACAGTATCAGATTCCTTTCAGAACGCTCCTCACTCCGGTCAAGAACTTGGAAGTTCTGTCAGAATTGATAGTAGATTTCAACAGTTTGAAGGAAAATGGCTTTGATTTGTCTGAAGAAATTAAAGCACAAGGTTGGGAAAGGTACTTTGATAGGTTGGTGGGTCCAACATTCCCAATTTTGGTTAAAGAATTCTGGATACATGCGTCTTCCTCAACTCATCAGGTTACTTCGTATATCATGGGAAAGAAGATAGTGATTACTGAAGATCACATTGCAAGGCTGATTGGATACAATGGTGGTGGTATCCGCTGTATTGACATGGCAGATAGATGTGCAAACTATGCCCTAGTTGCAAGAGAGATTTTCACACATGGGGTTCCCTCCAGCAAAATCAGAGACTTGAAAGATCAGCACAGAATTTGGGCAAAGATTATTCTGGGCTGCTTCAACCACAGGAAGCCTACAAGCTCTCCTGACTATATAAATATAGATCAACAATTTCTGATTTATTTTATTGCAAAGAAGTCCAAGATCAACCTAGCTCATCTTCTGTTCCATCATCTGAAGACAAGCGTCAAGGAAATGAGAGAAGAAGAAAGGACTAAAAGGGATTGGATACCCTTCGGCAGATTGATATCAGATATTCTAACAGAGAATAGGCTGATTGAACACCTGATAGAGGCACATGAAATAAGCTCTCTAGAACCTTCTGTTGGCAAGCAGCTGAATGCCAAGAATCTGAAGAAGATGAAGCTGATAGAGAATATAAGGAAGGAGCCCAACGTCACTCCTCATGCTGAAATCACCAGCAGAAGAGTCCCTCTGGACAACTTTCCTATGTTCTTTGAGATTGACTCTAAACCAGTCATTGTTCTCAGATACTTGGATGCTTGTAAAGCTGATGGCACAGATCCTGATCTGAACATTAAAGATCTGCACCAGCAAACACCAGAGGTTACTCTGAAGAAGACTAAGAAGAGAAAGGTTGTATCAGAAGGATCGTCTCAGCAGACCCCAAAGAAGAGAGGTAATATATCTTCTGTTAATGTTTTAAATTCATCTATTGTTCCAACATTTATTCCAACCCCAGCTTCATTTGAAATCCCAATTCCCATTCCAACCATTGATGATACTGAACATGAGTTTGACCCTTCTGAGTCATTAACCCTCAGAAGATCCCGCGCCAAACCTCTCAATCCAAAACCTACAACCACAACAGAACCAGAACTTGAAAAAGTTCTTTCAGAAATAGATCAACACTCTTCCGCTCCCCATACAGAAAATCCAAATCCTCAACCAGAAACTCCCCATTCACCACAACCAGAAACTCCCCACTCACCTCAACCAGAAACTACACTCTCACCAATACCAGAAGACCCACACTCACCAGAACCAGAAATTCCACAACCTCCATCTCCACAACCAGAACTTAATCCACCTTCACCTTAACACGAATTATCTCCACAACCTAAGTCTCAACACTCTGAGGCTCAATCCCCTGAACCTCAATCACCTGAATCCGCTGAACCACAACCCTTAGCCATTCAATTTCCCGGTGGTACCATTGTTAATATCCCTCAACTACCATCCTCACCAGAAATTACTCCACCTAATACCCCATCCAGTCCAATAATCATTCCTGATTCTCCTACTCCCTCACCCAAGAAAAATCCAGACGACCACAGCAAGACCTCCATTGATCTAACAGTCCTTGAACGCCTTGCTGCCCTTAAAAATAAAACTGCCATTCCCAAACAACCAGATGTTGGTTCTAGCATCTTGAATTTTGAAACAGACATGCAGAAGTGGATTTCTTCTCTAAAACAGGCTAGTCTAGAAGTGATTGATCCTGCTGTTTCAGACCACCTCTGGACACAATTCAGAGGATGGGTATGCGCTGAAACCTTTAAGCTGCAAGACCAAAGCTATGGACAGGCGCAACAGAACTTCAACAATCTGCTGAAAGAAATTGAAAGTCTGCTGCAGGATGAAGTTCTTCTTCTGGACAGTGAGCCTTGGTCTGAAAAGCGTCCAGCTTCAACAGTTCAACCAGCAGAAGAACAAACGATTCCAGCTGAAGATTTAAGTCAAGAAGAAGTTATTGCAGAAAGCTCTCAGAAGCATCCTGATTCTGACATCTCTCAAGCTGCATTGGACAGGCAGACTCTTGAAGAGCTGAAACAAAATGATCTTCGACTGCAGGAGAGAATGGATGAGAATGATCAACGAATGAAGGAAAGGATGGATGTTCAGGATAGTAAGATTGACTCAGTAGTCAGCATGGTGCATCAGCAGAAGGAAACCACTGATCAGATTAAGAACATGCTAGAAGCTCTGTTCACACGCCTTCCTCCCCAACCTTAGATTTTGTTTCTTGATGTTTTCATTGTTTTCTTTACATGTTATCTGTAATATTTTCTGAGCTCTGAACTGAATACAATCGTTTTTCTGCACTGATCGTTTTTAACTTCAATTGTTTGCACTTTTTGATTGCTGACAAAAAGGGGGAGAAAGAATGATATTTTTCAATAACGGATTACTGAGACAAAAGTCTCAAACATTCTAACACTTTGATATACTTGAATGTTTCCTTGTTCTGCATAAGCTTACAGGTACAAGAATCTGATGAACTCTAATACACTGGAGCTCTACTCTAGTAAAGGAAGGATCTGATGCTCAAAGAAAGTTCAATAAAGATTTGATGCTATAGGACTCATGAAATTAAAAGGGAAGTAATAAACTAAGGGGGAGTTTTTCTGATCATAACTCTGATACCTTTCTATTCCCTATCTTCTTATCATTGATACCTTTCTGTTTATCACTGATACAAAATTATTATTTGGTTATCTCTGATATTTTTTCTTTAAATTTCAATTGAAAATATCCGGGTTTTGTCATCATCAAAAAGGGGGATATTGTTAGAACAAAGTTTGAATCTACTACCCTAAGTTAAAGTTTTGATGATAACAAAATGCTACATTAAATAAATTGTATAATTCATATGAGACATATATGCTACCTAAAAATTATATTGTGCATTTACAGAAACTCTGATGGATATCAGCATAAGAATGTCAACATCAGCATCAGAAGATGAAATATCATATGCCAGCATCAGAAGATCAAAGCATGTGCTTACGCTGAAGCTTGATGAACAGATCTGCGCTTAACATACTCTAAACTCTGATCAAGACCAAAATAATATCATCAACACCTAGAAGCGCCAGAATAAGCCAAAGCCAATAACATGCTTAATTGACAACGGTACTGTGCATTCAAGACACTTTATTACCAACGGCTATATTCCAAGACAAAGATCTTCTCAATATGGAAAGAACGTAATGGGCATTGAAATGGAATAAGTGACTACAACGTATCTTTTCCAAAGCTATATAAACAAGTCAGTGAGAAATGAATTGGCTAATGCTCTATAACTTTTTACACGCATAAAGCAAATCATCTTCATCCTCACTCATACAGCTTGCTATATCTCTCAAATTGTTTACTCTATAGTTATAGAATCCTAGTTTCACATAAGCTTAATTTGTGTATTATCACAGTTGTGATATAAAGTTTTTGTAGAAAACATTCAACACACATAGTATTCATTTATCTGTAAGAAAGAATTTCCTTGAGAAACCGGTCTGTGATTTAGACTCAAGAAGGCTTTAGCAGTTGTTAAAGCAGTTGTAATATTCAGTTGAATATAGTGGATTAAGACCTCGTTGGAGAGAGGTGAAATCACCTTGACGGGTGGACTGGAGTAGTTTGAGATCAAACGAACTAGGATAAATATAACGTGTTGTCTGCATTTGATTTCAAGTTTTACAATTCAACCCCCCTTCTTGTGTTTTTCACTTCTACAAGTGGTATCAGAGCTAGGTCATGGGTTTGAATCCTCCGGGCTGACACTGGGAGGAGATTGTTGGATTCAAATATCCAGCGTCAACCTTAGGGATTCAAAGGGCTTAACATCCCCCCATGGGCGCCTACACAGGTGTGTTAGGTGGGCCAGGTAGGCCCCTTGTTAGATTCTCTATAAGGAAATAGAGTAGCACCTTGGCTACAAGAAATTGCTTTTAGCTCAGTGGTAAGCGCTTGATCCTACAAATATATCATGCAAATTTAAAGTATGGTCTCTTGACAATTCTTACTAACAGTTGGAAGCTTCGATTTGGCACTTTTGGACATGGATATGCTTGCTTAGGGGCTGGTGCTTGGGAACACTTCCTGCATACTTTAGGGAATGAATAGAGCGTTGCTGAAGACTCCTTCAATTAGGACCACTTATGAGGATTTTGATAGCTTTGGGGTGGTTTATGGGGTACCGCGTCTCCAATATGTGTGTGTATCTCGTTCTTGTGTGTATCTCCTCGTTGGCTTGTGGAAGTGGCTTGTATTTATAGGAGATATGGGTGCATGGAAATGGTAAGAGACAACCATTAACCCTACTTTGAAGTCCATGAGACCAAAATCAGACACATTAAGAGACTTCCATTTTTGAAATGTTCGTGCTTCTTTGAGCCTTAGGATGAACCTGGACACATTTGGCTCTTTCGAATGCCCTCCATCATTGCTCTTCGATTGGCCTAGAGTTTTGATTCGAAGTGTTCATAAACTTCTCTATTAGAGCTTCTTTGATCAGGCAGCTTCTGTATTGATTGCTTGATCTTACTCTGATATGCCAATCGAAGGACACTTGTTAATCATGCCTTCGAAGTACCCTTTATCCTTGCTCTTCGATGGGGCCAGAATTGTCTCCTTCAAATGGCTTAAGTCTCATCATTAGGGCATATTCGATTGAGCCCATAATCAGCTAGCCCCAATGAAAACTCTTTCATTGCTAATCGAAGCTTCCTTCAGTATGAATGCTTATGCAGGAAGCTTGAGTATGGCAATATTTGGGGTTTTGGGCCAGCCAACATCTTTGCATATTTCTCTTTCGTTTTGGCCAACTAGATCTAATCTTTGACCAAACCCCTTTCTTTCAGCCAACACTAAGTGTCCTTTGAATGGGCCTTTAATTTCTTCTTCGAATGGATCATTTACGTGTCCTTCGAATGGCTTTATGTTGGACCCATTTGTTTGCCTTAGCTGTTTGATTCAAATACCCCTAAGTGAGAACTTTATTCTATCAATCGAAGCCTCTTTTTTCATTTCTTTCGAATTCCTTTGCATAAGAGGCCTGGGCCTGGCTACATGTAGGACCGAGACTCATCATAAGATAAACTTGCATTCAGCAATTATGTGTCTCCTTCAAATGGCCAGCAATATGTGTCCTTTGAATGGACTTTTGGAGTGCTCTTTCAAAGGGGTCATATTGTGTCATAGTGCAGAAACTGTGTTGAGGGGTCTTGGCCTTGAAAGCAAACACAGAGGAAGTCTTTGCCTTATGCATTAAAGTCAATCATAGAAGAAACATTTTCCCTTGTGAATCCAAATAAACTTGTAGGGGGTTCTTGCCTTGCGCAATCAAAGCCTTGTGAACTTAACTTGATTGAAGGAAGCCCAGCGCTCAATCGAAGACTTTTTGAACTTATCTTGATCGAAAGAGGCCCAGCGCCCAATCGAAGACTTGTGAACCAAAGCTTGATCGAAGGGTTTTAGATGCCTAATCAAAGCTCGTTGTCTAAATGCTAATAAAAAAACAAACTGCTCAGGCGCCAATCAAAATCACCTTATTTATCTTCAAGAGACAATCTTGGAGAACATGAGAGGGAAAATTTTGGGGTACAACAGCTGCCCCTGTTCAATCTTCTTAAACCTGAAGATTTAGATTGGCTTGTTTGACTTTCGTGATCTAAAGGTGGAAGATGATTGAACACTAAAGTGCCCATAAATTTGCACTCACATGAAGTAACACTGATGGTTGATGATGCCGGGAATGGGCTTGCAGATGCCATTTGGAGAAGATGACAGAGAATCATTGGAGATGGGCTTAAAGATGCCATCCAAAGTAGATGTTGATTTCATAAATGGTCCCTTTGTGGGGATTCCTGTTCCTGCTGTCTGAGGAGGACCCCGCTGGGGAATATGGGTTTCTGTTGTTCTTCTGCTTGAGGAAAGCTCTGTGGGGAATAGAGTCTAGGGACTTCAGTTTTCCAAGGCTCTACTGAGGAGTTATATTTGTAGAGATGAAAGTTTGTTGTTTTCTGGTTGAAATATAGGCTTCACAGTAACTTGCTGGAATTAATCGTTACCTAAGAATGTGTTAGAAGGAGTCTGTGTAGGGCTGTTCCAGAATGAGTCTGTGTTAGTCTGCATCTGGAGGTATAGGAGAAGGGGCCTGTGTGGGACTATTTCAGGATGAGTCCGTGTTAGACTGCATCTGGATGATGAGAAGGAACCCGTGTAAGATTTCTTCAGGGTGAGTCTGTGTTAGAATGCATCTCGGAGATCATGAGAAGAAACCCGTGTAAGATTGCTTCGTCTGGTCTTGTAGATAGTTTTCCTATCTGGTTTCAGGCATTATTCTTTGACATGTTATATAAATTGATGATGTTTGTCTATTTGCCAATTTAAACTGAAAAGGTAAAATCAGTTTCATGCAATGTCATGAAGTATGAATAACATGATGCTCTCAAAATAAATGAGATTGTGATATACACATTTGTGATGCATATGCTATGATGTTTGTAGAAATGATGTATGAGTGTAATATATGAACATTTTAGTTGTTCTATTGCAGGGTTGTTGAGTTAGGGAAAATAAATCCCTGATTGTAGATGGGGGGAAGAATGTATGCCTTCAAATTTGTTGAAGTTGAAACGCTAGGAGGTGAACTTTCGTTGTTAGAGAAATAAGATCTGTTGGGGAAGGTGAAATCCATGAACTGTTTGAGGATTGTCAGAGTGAATCTATGCCATGATTGTATCTGGAGATGTGTTGAATAAGTATAAGGATGACATCCGTCTCTGGATCGTACCTAAACCGTTTTTAAAAGATGATCCGAATAAGTATCAGGATGACATCCATCTCTGGATCGTACTTGAATTGTTGCTAGAAGATAGTCTAGAATAAGTATCAGGATAACATCCGTCACTGGAGCGTACCTGAACTGTTTCTAGAAGATGATATGAATAAGTATCAGGATGACATCCGTCTCTAGATCATACCTGAAGTGTTGCTAGAGGAAAATCTGAAATAAGTGTCAGAATGACATCCGTCTATGGATCGTATCTGCACCGTTTCTAGAGGAGAATCTGGAATAAGTATCAGGATGACATCCGTGTCTGGATCGCACCTGAATCGTTTCTAGAGGAAAATCTAGAATAAGTGTCTGAATGACATCCGTCTCTGGATCATATATGCACCGTTTCTAGAGAAGAATCTGGAATAAGTATCAGGATGACTCTGTCTCTGGATCGTACCTGAACCGTTTCTAGAAGATATGTTGAAATAAGTGTCAAAATGACATCCGTCTCTGGATCGTATCTGCACCGTTTCTAGAGGAGATTCAGCTTTATTTAGAATGTTTCCGCCGAGAATTCTTGTTTTGTTGTTTTTGAGAAGAAATCCGTTGGGGAAGGGAAACTCCGTAATATGCTTGGGGGATTTTGTGAGATCCTGTTGGGGAATCCTGAGAAGCTTAGCGACTTCACTGGGGGATCTTTCCTTAGAGTTCAGAGCAATAGTTAGAGATTTTAGCTCTGCCAGGGATATGAGAACACCTGACATTGTTAGACTGCATATTGAGAATATGGCAGTGACCTTGTAGTAGGATGTCTCTACCTATGTACCTGTTGGAGAAGGTATCTGTTGGGACTCTGTGGATGACCTGACTGTTATCCCAACTCCTGGAATCCTTGGTGAATGCGGATCAGGGTGGTCAGCACTCTACTGATGGACAAGTGACGAGATGACGGGACGTAGCCGTACGCTTTAATCCCTAACTTTTTCCTGGACTATCCTTTCATATTTTGGGTCCACCGGGATACCCTTTTTTGCCCAAGCCGCCTTTTCAGGTTTTTGACTTGTCAGGTGTACAGTTTTATTTATATATCCCTAATTTTTGCCCGAACTCTTTTAGTTCGTCGGGATGCCCTTATTTCTGCCTAGGTCAGTCAACCTAGCGGGTCTTTATTCATGCGTAGTATTTTCCGACTATGTCCATAATCACTGGGTATGGAGAATTCTCATTATCCATAGTATTAAGTGTCGTCACACTTCTAGAAGGTGTTTGTTTGATCGTACATGATTCGTTGTTGTAATTCATGTCCAATGCCCCAAGTGATTCAGATGGAGATCTGCCTCTGGCTATTTGGCATTTTTGAGAGATTCCTTGAACCTTGACTTCACTGCCCCAGATCAGCTGGATACCATGCTATGCCCCTTGATTATGAAAGGCCTATCACTGGAATGTCTTTCCATCTGAGGTGATTCTGACCACTGAGAGGATATTTGTTCTCCGAATATCCTTTGTGCGAATTTCTCTACTGTTGGACAAATAGTCATATGCAAACAATGGTATTTTAAGAATGCAAAGCTTATGTCTGTCTTGAAGTTTGAAAATTCATTTTTTAGTAAAACAAACAAATTCTGTAAGAGTGTGATATCAGCTCAGGATTTATAGAGAACCCTACAGGAGTCAGGATACCTTTTGCAACAGTATGCTTTCGAACTAACCCATGCTTCAGCTAGGACTTTTAAGGGTTATAACGAGGCCTGGTTCATGATTCAAGAAACAAAGGATAAAGGCTTAAACTTTATTTTTACCCAACCCGTTCTTCGTGATGTTCTTCAATCCTACGCTCAGCTAATTGTGCGTTTAGATCCCAATTGTGTTCGGAATCATTGCTCTGATACTTGGTGATGGTTCGGGAATTGAACGTTCGTTTGAGGAGGCAGCCATTTTGGTAACCTTTTCTTTTTTGTTGAGGATTTGTAGGACCTCTTTTTTTATTTATTTATCCCTATCTTTTTCCTGAACTATTTCCTTTGCGATTACAGTCAGCGGGATGCCCCCGTTTTTCTTAAGTCTCCTTCAGAGGTTTTTGACTTAACAGGCTTTTATTTTGAGAGATAATGACTGCCTATTATAATGATTATGTGGAATCATCACCATCTTTTGGAGAGCATCTTATACCCTATTTGTCGTGCATGAAGGTAGAGCATGCGACTGAATGCACATCTGAATTAATTGAGAAAACTACCCTGCCCCAGGTTATGATTAATGGTTTTAATTTATGTGAAAAGAAAAACTCCTCCTTCTTTGCGTCAAAGGGGTTGAATAGGGATTATCTTCCTTATTAATCCACTGTTTAGGATTTGAAACAACGCTTGTACATCGTCAGCATGGTCTATTTAAAAGCACACTGTAGAGATTGTGGTTTCGTTTTTGTCATCCTCCCTCTAAAGGCTTACAGCTTCTAATCGAGAGTTGAATATCACAAAAAGGAAGTAAGAAAATAGTTTAAATATAATGAAAATGACATAATTCAAAACAAACATATGTAATGCATTAATGGAAAGACCAAAGGTTGACATGACAATAATTGTTTGAACAAGAAAAGGAAATTACAAATAAAAAATCGCAAATGAACTAGATGCTCTCAATGATTTGGCCTAGGAGCAGTGATCACGTGGTGAGTCTCTAGATGGTCGAATTAAATCTCCTTAGCGTCAATCATATCCTGAATTTTATTTTCAGAGCCCAACTGCCATTTGTATCATGTCCAAGACTATCATAATGGTATACACACCTTTTGTTGGGGTGGTAGCTAGGAACAGAGGTGTTAGGATTCCGTAGAGGAGCCTTTAACATAATCAAACCTGCTTTCAACATGTGTTGTAACGCTTGAGGTAGTGACATGTTGATTTTGGTGAATTTTCTCTTAGGCGTTACCTATTTAAGTTGATTCCCTTGTTGATGCCGTTGCATAGGCGTAGGATTAGAGGTCAGTACTTCCCCCACAGATGGGTTGTGGTTAGCTCTAGCATGTCTCTCCTAGCCATATATCGCATTAGCTTCCTTCTTGCCACCGAATGGCTTCTTCTCAACATTAGAAGGTACAACCATTGGAATCTTCCCACTCTTAATACCGCTTTTGAATCTTTCACCTGTCAGTATCAGCTCGGTGAACCCAGCCGATGAACTTCCAATCAAGTGGTTGAAGAATGGACCAGACAAAGTGCCCGTGAACGTGTCTACCATTTCCCGATTAGTTAGAGGAGGTTGCACCCTTCCAGCTAAGTCTCTCCATTTTTTGTGCATATTCCTTGAACCCTTCTCTTGAGCCCATGGACATATTCTGCAATTGCACACGAGTTGGTGCCAGGTTAGCATTGTAATGGTACTGCTTGTAGAAAGCAGCAACCAAGTCTTCCCAGGTATAGATGTCAGTTCCTTATAACTGATAGAACCACTCCAATTGAGTGCCGACCAACCTCTCTTGGAAGAAATGGACCCATAGCTTCCGGTCAGCAGTGTAAGGCTGGATTTTTCTAACGTATGATCTCAAGTGAAGTTTAGGATAAGAGACCAGTCATATTTAGAAAAGGTGGGAACCTTGAATTTTGGTGGGATAACCACTCCAGAAACCAGCCCTAACTCTTCAATGTCCAAGCCAGGTACCTGCTGAATCTCCATAGCATTTAGGCGATCCTCTAGCTGTTTGTATTTGTCATCAGCAGGAGGATATTGTTCCTCAGAGTAGTCAAACACGGAATAAATAATAGATCTTTAGGTTTTGATTATCAAGGAATAGAGACTTTACGAATAAAGCCTGAGGATTGGCATTCGATTGCTGTTATTTTATATGTATATGGTTACAATTATCTACGTTACCAATGTGCCTAGGATGTAGCACTAGGAGGACTATTAGCGAGTGTCTATCATCTTACGATAATAGAGTATTGTCTAGATCAACCCGAAGAGGTATGCATAAAAGTAATTACCCCAAGGCAAAATCCGAGAATTCCTTCTATTTTCTGGGTTTGAAAAAGTGAAACCACCTTCATCTTCATCAGTCCCTGGGTTGTTATCATCTTCATGATTGTCCCCCTCATTTGATGGAGTTTAGAGATCTAGAGCTCTCTTGGTTGTTCTTTTAAATCTTCTTCCCAAATTCAAGACACCAGCCGGTTTCTTCACCTTTTTCTTCTTCTCTTTGATGATCATAATTTTTAGGTCTTCTTGCCCCTGGGCCAGAGCCATGAACATTTGTGAAACTGAGTGTTTTGAGCTTGAAGGTCTTTTATTGTCTGTACAAGATCCATTTCTCTTGCTAACATAAGCAGCGAAAAGATAAGAAACCTGTCTTGAAATACCTGTTATGCAATGTCACGTACGGTATGCTTATGCGATGTTTTCAAGGATCTCGCTGGGTAAACACAAGAAAATGTCAGAAGTTAAATTTTGTCTGCAGCTTTGATGGAAGAATTTTGTATTGTTGAATGTCCTTCCTCGAGAAACGAGCTCACCATGTCAAGTGGGTCATAGCCCCTGTCTCAAGTTATCGTGTTTTGGTCCTTTGAAGGCATTCGCTAGAGGAAAATAAATCCCCTTACCCCTTGCTAGACATCTAACCTAGATCACAGGCCCTTGAGATCCTTGAAATGGTTAAGGAAATGTTATGGAATGATGCTATAAGGTGTATGCTATGTGGGATACGGTGGCAGAACCGACTGTTAATACTGGTTTTTGTTTTTTGTTCGCAAATGTCGCGGTAAGAAAGAGTCGCCATCGACTTTTCTTTTATCCAACAAAGGAAAGGGTGAAAAGAATAGAAAAAGACCTATTTTGAGATTTTGTGAGTAAGGGGGTAGATTATGGAAAGGGAAGGTATTATCATCCTTTCTATCCATGGTTTTCCACGGGCTCTTAGGTATTTGCTCATTTTTGAAAACTTTTTGTGTGTTTTGAATGTTTTTGTTTGCATTATGGTAACTCTTGTATCAGTCCTCAAGAGTGTGATAAAGCGTTTTGAAAAGAAATTTGAAAGTGTGTAAGTGTAAAAAAAATCAGATTTGAGCAAGTACTTAAGAACTGTCTACCTACTCGAAAAATGATGTTCTTTTCATCCTTTCGTTTAGATAGTGTTATCCTACTATTAGTGAGTAGATAGCCTTATCGTTGGATATTTAGGGACTATCGAAAGGGATGTTATGGTCATTGAAGGCAACATGTTGAGATACCTTAGCATTTCAAATGGACTGTCATCATATAGGTAACATCGAGGGACAAGATCATTTCTTGTAGGCAACTCGAGGGACATTGAGAGACTATGATCTTTTATAATGACTTTTAAGTTGAGGGTCTTTGCTAAGATATCCCTACGTTTGAGGGACATGACCATTTCCAAGGTAACCAAGTGAGGAGTACCCTAAGGGTGCAAGTGTGCAATAGTGCTTTTTTAAGATATTTGTCTTTAGATTAATGACCTAGTGATTAATTGATTAATCTTATCATGCACGCCTAATTTACTAGCAATTTATATACAAGCATATAAGAAAATATAAAGCGAGAAATAAAAGTTCCTACGCTATTATAGGGCTTTGGTATAGATACATAAGTAATGGACGAAAAGTATAGTGCAAAAATAAAAACCCTAATTTAGCTATTACAAATCGGGCGCAATTACAAAAGTGATAAAAATAATTTTATGAAAAATAACAACGCGTGAGAATTTAGACTGAAATAAATTATAAACCCTAGAAAATCTAATTGTTTATTAAAAATATTTTTGTATTTTATGAAAAAATATTTGAATTTTAACCTAATTCTCTAATTAATTTTAAATTAAGGAAAATGGGTTAAAGTTTAATTAAATTAATTTGCAAAAAATAAATTTATTAAAAAAATCTAAATCCTATTTTTTATGATTTTTCTAGTTTTTATGATTTTTAAAAAAATTGGTTTTAAAAAAAAACTAGAACAATGAAATAAAATTAAAAAAGGTAAAGAAAATAGAAAATGGGCCCGAGGGGGTGAAAACCCAATTGTAGGGGTATGCTGCTGAAATTTGTCCAAAGCCCAGAAACTGGTGGCCCATAGCTAGCGTGTCATTTGGTGTTGTTGCGTTAGGGAGGTCCATGGTATGCATGCGTGCTAGAGGCGCTGGATCCAGAACCATGCAGATTTGATGGTTGGATCTGAGGGTGCATGATGTGCGCTTAGGGTCATGACATATTGGATCTGAAAGAAATTGGTTAGAAAAATATAACATCCAAGACCTGGGAATCGAACCCAGGTCTCTCCCTTTGCCAAGCGTTCCTTCTACCATCACGCCAATCTGTACATTCATGCATGTAATCACAAAATAATATTATAAAGGAAATCAAGGCCATGGCTGAGTCATCAAACACGCGCGCACTTGTGGTACCACTGAAATTTAAATAAATCAATCAAAACACATGGAACTGCCACACAATATTCTTGGCCGGACAAATCACCAGGGGCGGTGGCTCCGGTCACCTTCTCCGGCTGCCCAAAAATCCAATCCTGCAAAATCTCATGAAAACAAACATGAAAAGAACCCTACTAGCCTAATTGGACCCTTGTGAACATGATGGCACGGTTTGTTTGTTCTTAAGAGGCCTATATCATGAGATACAAAGCTTCAAAAGATTTGCGCCCTAACAATGCCACGAGGCTGTTTCTGCACTAAAGCTTCCATGTAAAACGTTAGAATACTTATAATTTATGAATTATGCTAGCATGCTTACACTGATTGAAATTGCTTTGAAACCTGAAAATAAAAACCTACCACTTACCAACCGGAGCTTGTGCAAGGAGGGGTTTTGGGGTTGATTCACGATGTGTAAGGACTAGTATCAAACCCTGGCAGCTTCAGGAAGGTGATAGGCTCTTTTGTTTTGATCAACAAGAGCTTGAATTGATGCTTTCACTTTCACAATTTCTTTGCAATTTTGCACTTTTGTGTGATCTTTTTTGTGGCTGCTGCGCTTATGTTCTTGACCTAGGGTTGTTGTCTACATATAGTAAATCCCATTAGGTATATATTTGTATCCAAATATCCAATTGTTCAATACTCTTTTTAAAAATAAAGATTTTGGTTCAAATCATTCCAAAAGAAGAGATCCACTTCCTTATTCAGTCTACACGATTTTGATAGCTGGCCAAAATCTTTTTTGATTTAAAAAAAGATTTTCATATTTTTGTACCCCAAAATTTACCCTCTCATTTCTCAAGAAATCTCTCATAAGATCTGATCAGCTTAAGACACTTCCTCAACACTGACAACTAAAAATTAGGGTTTGAGTTTTCACAAGGACAATTGGACTTTCAAGGCTCCATATGACTTTCATGGATCATTTTAGACCCTCAAGATTTCTCATGTCAAGTTTCAAGTCTTGGATCACATCTTTGCTCAGTCAATTGATCAGATGACCTAAAATCAACTATATTGGGGAAAAAGTCAAATATGGTCAATTTGCAGTCAAACTTCATAATATTTTATCCACGTCAAAATTATGAACCCATATATGTTAATTGATCAAGTTAGGATCACAATTCCTCAAGAAATTTGATCAGTTCATCAAAAGGGCAAAATGGTCAAATTAGGGTTTTGACTGAGGAAGTTCAATTTTTCACTTTTGACCTAACAAATGACTTATTGGTTTAAGGCATGACCTCAAGGATTCAAATACATCATTTTGACCTAATGGCATGGCTCAAAACCTTTCTCAATATCAATTGATTGATAATTGAATTTCAGTCAACTGTTGAAAAGTCAATTGTACACTAAAAAGTCAAACTTTGACTTTTTGATCAAAATCAAGTTTCAAAGATTACAATTCATCAAGACATGTAAAAATATGAAACTTGTTCATCAAGGAATTGAAAAGTCAAATTTCATCTTTGAAAAGTCAAATTTCCAAGACTTAGAATTTTTTCTAAGTGTTGGAAAATTCACTTTTTTCACAACTTTGTGCGAAATTTCCACCATGATGCAAGATGATTCAAAGGAAACTTCCAACATGAAAGTTGTAGATCTAAATGAGATCTAAAACATTTTAGGGCATAACTTTTCCTAGAAATGCTTAGATTTCAATTTATGATTTTGTGAAGACATTTTCATGAAACTTAAAAGACTTAGTGAAATTTTGCCCTAGTTAGGCAGGATTTTGATCTAACTTCATGGAAATTTTTCACCTAGTACCAAATTGAATTTTCAAAAATGTCCAAGATGAAGGTTTTAGAGGATGTTACAAGCTTTCGAAAATGTCCAAGAAATCATTGAGATCATACTTGAGCTAAGAGAATCGAAGGCAAGAAGTTAGGGTTTCAAACTTGAATTACAAGTCATTTCTTCATGAAGAACCTTTTGATCCAATGTTAAGCATGTTGTATAATCTTGTTCCATAAGTCTATTAACCCCTAAGTCTACTACCTTTAGTCAGATGATTATGCAAAGTTTTATGCCATAATCCAAACAATCAATGCATTGTCCATGCTTAATACCATTTTAGGAAGAAAGGCAACATTGCCTTTTTGGAAAAGTGGCTTTAATCATAAAGTCCACTCTTCTTGAGCCTCTAACTTTTTGTTCTGAACATACCCAACACGTATGCTCAGAAGTAACATGTTTAAAGCTTCTAAGACACCCTATAAACTAGGTACTTGTGCATTGGAACCACGTTTTTCAAGTTTTCTTCAAAAACAAACATGTGATTCTTGATTTCTGACTTCTCCAAGCATCCAAACTTTTTTCTTATAAATAGAGACACTATTTGTGAGCTAACACATGAGCAAAAGCACCCTCGAACTCTCCCAAACTCAAAGTTATGCAAAAATTACCATTGTTGTCATTTTTGGCCAAGAAACTTGAAACACAAAATCCACTCGTGCGTTTCTTTTCCAAACCCTCCACAAAGCTTCTATACCTCAAATATAACTTAACCAAATAACTGTTCCATTTTTGTAACATCATCTTCTCCATCTTCCGTAATCAAAAACATAGGTTTGCATCTTGACTTCTCCAGGCCATTTCAGCCACTCTCAACTCAAGCTAAGTATTGCATTAGCTTCCTAAGGACTCAAGGAAGCTAACCTGATCATTGCAGCACCTTGAATCAAGCTCATTTGTAAAACACAAATTCCATTTTTGAGGTAGGTTTTATGACTTTTGAAATCTTCATATAGGCATTGTTAGATTTCCATTTTTAAAGACAAAATGTAGATATCATAGTGCTGAAGATGACCATGTCCTTAAAATTCATTTATATTGCTTGAGTAGTGAGAATTTTAAGTTTGAACTTTCTAAAAAATTTAGGTCAAAATTTGGTACCATTAGAAATTATCATTCATCTTTGATTTATAGCTTATGATATTTATATGGTTGGATTCGTATGGAAAAATGGAGCAACTTTCATGTTTACATTTTTCATTTTTGTTGAAAAATGAGTGAGTTACAGGAATCATGGCTGGAGGTTGAAGATGAAGCTATTTCTGGAACTTGTTTTGTGTTACGTATTTATTGTTTCATTTAAGTTGACGGATGTACAGCCACCCCGGTGGTAAAGGCAGCGCGCATTTATGGTTAAGGTCATGGGTTCAAGTTCTAATGATGCCTTTTGTCATTATTTTTCAGCATTTTCTCCTTTTTGTCACACAACAAGCGCGCTGGGCTTAATCACTGGGCCCTTCCTTTTTTGCTGCACCACACTCCCTGCTTGCTTATCACAACACAAGCCCATCCCTTTTTTATTTTATTTTTATGATGACAAAAAATATCATTGGGCAAAACTCAAAAAAAAAAAACATCTTTACTTACTAACTCCCAAATCCAATTTCAAACCCCTTGACTTATATTTTTACATTTTATTTTATTTTATTTTTCTTTATTATTTTTATTATTATCATTACTATTTTTTTTTATTAATAAAAATCCAAAAATATTTTTATTTATTATTTACATACTGATATTTTATTTTCTTTATAACTAAAAAGGACAAAAACCTTTTCTTAAACAAACTTAATTTCTTTTTCTTAATAATAATTAGATTTAGGTTTAGTTATTTTCTTTTAATTTAAAATTAACTTAGAATTTAGGTTTCTTTTAATTAATTAATTTCCATACCATTTTTATTAAACTTAAAACCTTTTCTAAAAACCCTAAAAAATGTTTTCAACTTAATTCCTTTTCTTAATTAGTTTAATTTTAATTAATTATATTTCCTTTAGACAATTAGGTTAAAACCCTTTTTCCTCAAAACCCAAACAAGAATTTTTTCCTTTTCATTTACACCCTTGCACATTATATTCTTTTCAATTCTTGTATATTATTCATTATTCAATATGGTTGTAATAGATAATTAGGTTTAAATTTTTGCAATCCCCATTTGGAAATTTGCATGCCCCATCCCTCTAATGATGTAATAGCGTAGTAATTTTACTTTCCGCAATTTATCGCTTTCATATAAATGATAGTAATTAGGGTTTGTATGGAAAGATAAAATCAACAAGTAGATAACCCTAATCAAAGATTAAATGCATGCAAATCAAACACACTATTCACATATGCACCCTTAGGGTAATTCCACTTGTTGCCTTATAAAAATGTTCATGTTATGTATGTGGGATATCTTAGCAAAAACAATCAAAAATACAAGATCATAGTCCCTCGATGATGCTACAAATGTTGCCTTTCAAATGATATTAGTCCCTCAAAGAGAAATGCTAAGATATCTCACAACATTTCTATCATGACTATACGATGACCTGCGCCCGTCCCTTTACATCCAAAGGTAAGGCTTCTTACCAATCAATGGTGAGATAGCAATATCAAAGGAAAGGAAGAAATGAACAAAATACTTTTGAGTAGTTAGATTGTTCCTAGTTGCTTGCTCATTTTCAAAACAAACATCCTTGCTCATTTTCAAATCAAACACCAAACACTTTCAAAAACAAACTTTCAAAACATAAAATATTTTCAAAAGTCCAACACTTTGTATACGTTCTTATGAACAAGAACCATTACAAAGTTTTCCTAAACGAAGGCGCCTTTTCTAAATACTTTCAAAAACCACCACAAAGCATATTTTCAAACAAAGCAAGTGATCTAGAAAGCAACTAAGAGCCCATATATAACTATGGATGAAAAGGGTGTTAGCACCTTCCCTTTTTATAATCTACCCCCCGAACTCAAGAAATAATCTCAAAGGTCTTTCTTGTTCTTTTCAACCTTTCTTTTTGGAAAAATAAAAGTCGGTGGAGACTCTTGATAATCGCAAAATTTTCGATCAAACGCAAAACATCCCAAGTCAGTTCTCCCACCGTATTACACATATTCTATATCTTGCATATTCTTGCATTTATTTATTATTTATTTAATTTATTTTAAATTTGTTTGAATAAAATCAAGATAAATAAAATATTAAAAAAATTATGCATGGACATGTTTCGTGATCCTTAGATGCATCATGAACACGTTTGGACTCTAAAAATTGGGCCCAATAGCTCAAAAATACAATTTTGCCCAATTAAGATTTCATGCATTTCATGAAAATTGCCCAACTTGTGCAATCCTTATCTCTCTCAATTTTAACCCTAAGAGGGTGTTCTTAAACTTTTTAGAGAGTTTAGGATGTCCTTTAAACAACCTTTTTGTTATCATCTAATTGGATCTTCCATGTTCATGTAAGGATCTTTGACCCAAAAGGTGTTTTTGTTAACTTTTTGAAAGGACCTATAATGTCTGAGCTTGTATCTTCCGAATGGTGCATTTCTTGAACTTTAGGTATGTAGAGAAGTTATAGGGAATTGGATTATAATCAAAATGAGCTTTGGTGGAAAATTTTCTGATAAAGTATGAGAAAGTTATGCCTGGTCAAAGTTTGGTTGACTTTTCCTATAGAAACTCTAATTTGCCATTTTTATTTTTGATGAGTTAGGAGCATTTATTGAGGAATCATGATCAACCGTTGATCAAATGATGGATATAAATTCAAAATGTTAATGTTGACCAAAAATTCTTGAAGTTTGACTGTATTTGGGCCACAATTGACTTTTGACCTAGTATAGTTGATTTTCAGGCATTTGAGCAATTAACTAAGCAAACTTGTTGTTCAAGGCATGAAATTTGGCATGGATGATCTTGAGTACATATTAGGACAATGGAGAACATTTGGGATCATTGGGACTCACACATCTTGCTTAAAATTGAAACCCTAGTTAGAGGCTTGTTGTCTTAGGAGGAGAATATGTCTGATCAATTCTTGGTCAACCTTGGACAATTGAGGACCTCTAGGAGTATGTCTTTTGTGAAAATGGGAGGGAAAATTTTGGGGTACAAAAGCTGCCCCTGTTCAATATTCTTAAACCCGAGGATGTAGATTGGTTGTTCTGCCTTTCGTGATCTGAAGGTGGAAGATGATTGAACACTACAATGCCCAGAAATTTTCACTTGTTTGAAATGATACTTGACTGTGTAGGTATCATTGGGAATGGGCTTATAGATGTCATTTTGAGAGGATAACGTAAGGTCACGGAGATGGGCTTAAATATTCCATCCAGAGAATGTGACGGAGAGTCGTCGGAGATGGCCTTAGAGATGTCGTCTAGGACAATGTGGATTTCATGAGATATTCCTTTGTGGGAATTCCTATGCCTATCGTTGAGGAGGAATCCGCTGAGGAATGTTGGTCTTTGTCTTGGGAAATAGAGTTTAATAGCTTCAGTTGTTCATTACTCTACTAGGGAGTCATCTCTTTATTGAAGAGACGGAAGTAAACTGCTATCTGGTCAAGATCCAAGCTTCAGAGACTTGCTGAGGATAATAAGGTTGACTGCTATCTGGTCGTATTCCAGGCTTCACAACGACTTACTAGGAAAATAAGATTAAATCATAATCCAGGCTTTGCAGTTTCTTTAACTGGAATAGAAATCAGAAAAATCTTAGTGTCGATTTAATTGAACGAGAGAAATGTCTTGAGCTGTCTTCGACTGGAATAGAAATCAAGAAAATATTAGTATCGATTTAGTTGAACCCAAGGAAGGTCTTGAAATAACTTTGACTGGAATGGAAATAAGAAGAATCTTAGTATTCATTAAACTGAACCAGACAAAAGTCTTGGAATATCTTCAACTTAAATAGAAATCATAGAGATCTTAGTCTCAATCAGACTGAACCAGAGAAGGCATCTAATTAACTTTGACTAGAGTGGAAATTAGAAGAATCTTATTATCTATTCAAATGGACCAGACAAAAGTCTTGGAATATCTTCAACTAGAATTGAAATCAGAGAGATCTTAGTGTCGATCTGACTGAACCAGAGAAGTTCTTTAATTAACTTTGACTAGAATGGAAATCAGAAGAATCTTAGTATCGATTCGACTGAACCAGATAAAAGTCTTGGAATATCTTCATCTGGAATAGAAATCAGAGAGATCTTGGTATCGATCTGACTAAACCTCAAAAGGTCTTTGTGAGGACATCTTTTTGAGGAAAATGCTGAAATAGCCCTTCAGTAGACGTAGCTTTTGAAAAGACTACCAGGTCACGTAAGTAGTCAACGATGTTTGTTTATTTGATCTTTTCCCTGAAAAAGGTAAAGAGTTAGTCATATGAAATGTCATGATGTATGAAATTCATTGTGGTGATGTTCTCAAAATAAATAAGATTATGTTGTATGCGATGTGTATGCGCATGCCATGATGTATGAACATGGGATGCTATTGTGATATTTCTTAGTCTGGGAAAGTAAATCCTGGACTACTGTTGGAGAGTATTGGGAAGCTGAATCCTTCATTTCCACTGAGGATGATGAATGGATATGATTTTCCGGGGATTTCCTCTTTCTGTTTGAGGATATTCTGTCAAGGATTGACTCTGCTTGATAATAACTCTATGGAGGGAGGAAGCTTTGTTGGAAGATTCTGCTGATGTGGAGACATAAACTTTGTTGGGGCCTGAACTTCTGCAGTTAGAGAAATAAACTCTACATGGGAGGAGGTTTTATAAACTGTTTGAAATTATAAAATTCGGCTGGGGAAGACAGATTTCAGCTCTCTGAAGGAACTTTGCTGGAGGAGATAATTCCTGCTTGGGGAAGGAGAGCTCAAAACCTTGGTTGTTTCTACTCTGTGGGGAACATAGACGTCATGGGGTCTTATGTAATGGTGACCTCGTCTCAAACTATTTCTGCCCATGTACCTGTTGGAAGGAGTAACTGTTAGGACTATAAATTGTTTTTTAGATTTTGCCCTTTTTCTTAAAGTCATTATTAACTGTCTTTCTGTTTCTTATGCAAGTATTTATGAACAGCAATCATATTCAAATGCATATGTCAAAAATAATCATTGGACGTTTTTGCAAAACAAAACAGAAAAATGAAACAAATAGTTTTGTGCTTTCGAGGAATGATTTGTATTGATTTTTTAAGTTCGCCTATAACAGGAATTTTGTACAAAGAGACTGACGTTCTAGTAGGAGAACACCGTTGTAAGAAATGAAAATTACAAAAAATAGTGTACAAAGAGAAAACAGCTATGTGTAACAATCCCATTGAGTTTCAATTCTGCTATTTCCCCTATGTCCTTGAGCGTCTTATCACTTTGCTACTTGTCTGAAGCCGATTGGATTGATTGGTACCATTTGAGCTTGATAGTTGATACTGAAGTCTTATCGCAAGGTGATCCAATGGGACATAGTTCTATGCTTTAAATCCCTACCTTTTTCCTGGACCTCCCTTTCGGGTTTTCAGTCCACCAGGATACCCTTTTCTTCCCAAACCGCCTTTTCAGGTTTTCGACTTGCCGGGTGTACAAATTCTTTTTGTATTTATCCCTAATTTTTGCCTGAACCCTTTTGGTTCGTCGGGATGCCCTTATTTTTGCCTAGGTCAGTCAACCTAGCGGGTCTTTATTTATGCATAGTATCTTTTCACTATGTCTGCATTAATAGGGTGAGGAAGGTCGTCACCATCCATGGTGGTCAGAATCATGGCTCCACCGAAAAATATGCTTTTGATCACAAATGGCCCTTCGTACGTGGGAGTCCATTTGCCCCTAGGATAACCTTGTGGCAGTATGATGCGCTTGATTACCATATCACCCACTTGATATACTTGACATCTGACCTTTTTGTTGAAAGCCTTAATCATCTGTTTTTGATTCATTTGACCATGACAGACAACAGTAACCCTTTTCTCATCAATAAGATTGAGTTGATCAAGTCGAGTTTGAATCCAATCGTCTTCATTCAAACTCGCATCCTTCATGATCCTCAAAGAAGGGATCTGGACCTTAATAGGTAGGACAGCCTCCATACCATACACCAGAGAATAAGGTGTTGCCTCTGTTGACGTTCGTGCTTACATACGGTAACCATGAAGAGAAAATGGTAACATCTCGTTCCAGTCTTTATATGTCACCTTCATATTCTATATGATTTTCTTAATATTCTTGTTAGCAGCCTCCATAGTGCCATTCATCTTCGGCCGGTAAGGGGAAGAATTATGATGCTGGATCTCGAATTGCTTACAGAGTTCGATGATTATAGTATTGTTGAGATTTGTACCATTGTCTGTGATGATTCTCTCTGGCACACCATACCGATAAATCAGGTTATGCTTGATAAACTGTGCCACAACATTCTTGTTGACAGTAGCAAAAGAGGCAGCCTCAACCCACTTCGTGAAATAATCAATGGCCACTAGGATGAAGCAATGTCCGTTGGAAGTGGTAGGTCTAATATCTCTGATCATGTAGATGCCCTACATTGCAAAGGGCCAGGAAGCCGTCAAGACATTCAAGGGAACCAGAGGTACATGTACTTTATCAGCGTAGATCTGGCTTTTGTGATAAGTTCGGGAATGCTGATAACAGTCTGCTTCCATAGTGGACCAACAATGTCCTGCCCGTAGGATCTTTTTAGCCATGGTATGTCCACTAGAATGGGTGTCAAAGGTACCTTTGTGTAGATCTACCATAATCCTCTCTGCTTCGCTCTTGTCTACACACCAAAGCAAAGTAGAGTCATGGTTGCGCTTGTAGAGGATTCCATTACTGAGGAAGAACTTTACAGAGAACCTTCTCAGAAACTTCTTATCATTGACAGACGCCCCCTGAGGATATTTTTGAGCCTCGAGATACCTCTTCACTTCATGAAACCAAGGTTTTCCTGCTACCTCTTTAGTGTCAATCTCATAGCAGTATGTCGGTTCATCCAAACTCTCAATAGTGATCCGAGGAGCCTTTTTGTCCCACTTGACCTTGAACATAGATGACACAGTAGCTAGCGCGTCAGCTAACTAGTTTTCTTCTCGTGGAAAATGTTTAAAGGTGACTTACTTAAAGTGTGGGAGAAATTTCAGCACATGTTCCTTGTAAGGGATAAGATTCGGGTGCTTCGTGTCCCACTCCCCTTTGATTTGACTTATTACCAAGGCTGAATCCCCGAAAATGCCCAAGAACTTGATCCTTAGGTCAATAGCAGCTTTAAGACCCATGATGCATGCTTCATACTCCGCCATATTGTTGGTACAATTGAAACATAATCTGGTAGTGAAAGGATTATGACAGTCCTCAGGAGATATGATTACATCACCGATGCCATTGCCGAGTGCGTTGGAGGCTCCATCAAAAACCATAGTCCATCGGGATCCTTCCTCAGGTCATTCATCCGGTCCAGGTTCTTCATAGTCGGTTACTAACATGATATTATCATCCGGGAACTCAAAATTCATGGACTGGTAGTCATCCACAGCCTGATGAGCCAAATGATCAGCTAGTACACTTCCCTTGATTGCTTTCTGGGTCATGTATTGGATATCATATTCCATCAAGATCATTTTCCATCTTTCTATTCTTCTAGAGATAGTGGGCTTCTCGAAGATGTACTTGATCGGATCCATCTTAGATATAAACAAAGTAGTATGGGTCAACATATATTGTCTCAGTCGGCGAGCAGCCCATGCCAAAGCGCAGCAAGTTTTCTCGAGCAGTGAGTATCTTGTTTCACAGTCGGTTAAATTTTTGCTAAGGTAGTATATTGCATGGTCTTTTCGACCATACTCGTCATGCTGCCCTAGCACACACCCCATTGAATCATCTAACACTGTTAGGTACATTATCAAAGGTCTTCCTTCAATCGGGGGAATCAGAATCGGAGGCTCTTGAAGGTATTCCTTGATTCTCTCGAAGGCGGTCAGGCATTCGTCATTCCACTTTACCACTTGATATTTCTTCAGGAGTTTGAAGATTGGCTCACAAGTAGCATGTAGATGGGAAATTAACTTGGAAATGTAATTCAGGCATCCCAAGAAACCTCTAACCTCCTTCTCAATGCGAGGAGCCGACATCTCTTGTATAGCCTTCACCTTTGCAGGTTCTACCTGAATACCCTCATTGCTAACAATGAAACTTAGGAGCTTACCAGACCTTACCCCGAAGGTGCACTTGTTCGGATTTAACCTCAGCTTGTACGTCTTCAACCTATCAAACAGCTTTTGTAGATGATCAAGGTGCTCCTCCTCAGTTTGAGAATTGGCTATCATGTCATCAATGTAGACCTATATCTCATGGTGAATCATGTCATGAAACAAAGCTACCATGGATCGCTGATAGGTTGCCCCATTGTTATTCAACCCAAACAACATCACTTTGTAGTAGAAAGTGCCCCATTGCACGATGAAGGTTGTCTTCTCCATGTCCTCGGGTGACATCTTGATCTGAAATTAACCTGAGAACCCGTCCATGAAGGAAAAGATCTTGTGTTGCACGGTGTTGTCAACCAGAACGTCAATGTGGGGGAGCGGAAAGTCATCCTTGGGGCTTTCCCTGTTCAAATCTCTGTAGTCCACACGCATCCGTAGTTTGCCATACTTTTTAGGCACCGGGACTATGTTAGCAACCCATTGAGGATAAGAGGTGACAGCTATGAACCCAATGTTGAACTGTTTCATAACCTCTGCTTTGATCTTCTCTGACATTTCAGGGCGCATACGACGAACCTTTTGCTTTACCAGAGGGAAATCTTCTTTAGTTGGTAGACGATGAACCATAATATTCGTTTCTAGTCCCGGAATGTCTTCATACGACCATGAAAATATCTCGACATAATCATGCAACATTTGTATCAACCGTCGTTGTTTGACACTAAGCTCCAGATTTGCACCTATCTTGACTTCTTTCCCGTCCTTTTCTGTGCCCAATTTTATCGTCTCAACTGGCTCTTCATGAGGCTGTATGGCCTTTTCTTCCTGCTGTAACAACCTAGCAAGTTCTCCGGGTACCTCAAAATCGTCCTCACCTTCGTCCTCGACATGGTTGATCGGATTTTCAAAGTCATAATTGGCAATAGAAGAACTGTTATCAATGGGATCCATAGTGGATATGGATCTGCAGTTTGATATGTGAGTGTGTGTAAGAGCATAGCTATATTGACAAAGTAAAAAGCAGAAAAGAAAAATAGAGAGCGCAAAATTTGTATGCAAAACATCCAATGCTTTATTAATTCCATATGAAATTAAACATGATAACCCTCACAAATGAACCATTGTGCCCCGAGTAAGACACATGGCCATATAGTTTAATTTTTTTATTACATATCCAAAAAACAAGAAAGGCAATTACTTATGAGTGAAAGTAATCGGTACAAATCCTCTGGCCGTCCAGTTACTGGGTCCACCGTTGGTAGTAGGAAAGATCCAGCTATCCACGCCAGACTCATTGTCAGCATCTTCCGTGGTGGAGACAATATTAATAGCATTGATTCTTGAGCTGTGCTTGGGCATGGGTGCTGTTATGACGTTGGGAATCTCAAGGGGATCGAATTCAATCTCTTTTGCCTCGATCAGATCCCGCACCTTGTTCTTCAAAGCCCAACAGTCGTTCGTGTAATGCCCCGGAGTCTCAGAATGGTAGGTGCATCGAGCATTTTGATTGTAGCGGGGAGAGGAAGTATTAGGATTCTTCGGGGCTTCCTTCAAAGTTACCATATTGGACTTTAATAATTGCGACAAAACTTGAGATAAAGTCATATTTATCCGGGTAAATTCCCTTACCGGTCTTTCTGCTCTAGGCTGATTATTCCTTTGCGGAGTAGGTGCAGGTTTAGAGATCATAACAGCCCCTACCGCTAGACGGCGCTCAGTTCAGTCCTGATTCCTTTGGCTATAGGTGGCGCTGACCTACTTTTCTCCAAAAAAGGGCTTCCTTACTGTACTAAAGGATTCATCCTTCTGAATCTTACAGCTCCTAATTCCAGCTTCCACTATTTCTCCTGTTAAGATAAATTCAGTAAAGCCGGCTGAGGAGCTTCCAATCAGGTGATTGAAAATGGACCAGACAGGGTACCCAGAAACATATCCATTAGCTCCCTATTAGACAGAGGAGGTTGAACTCTTCCTGCCAAGTCCCTCCACTTCTGAGCATAGTCTTTAAAGCCATCGCTCGAACCCATAAACATACTTTGGACTTGTGTATGGGGGGAGAAAGGTCTGCATTATACTAATACTGCTTGTAGAAAGCAGCAGCCAGGTCTTCCCAATTACGAATTTTGGTCCTTTCTAGCTGGTAGAACCACTCTAATTGAGTTCCGGATAGACTATCTTAAAAGAAGTGGACCCATAAGTCCTTGTCAGCAGTGTGAGGATGGATCTTCCTCACATAAGATCGGAGGTGCATCTTGGTACATGAAACCCCATCATATTTTGCGAACACTGGCACCTTGAACTTTTGAGGGATGACAACCCCAGAGACCAAACCCAACTCTTCAAAATCCAGCCCTGGTACATTCTAGATTTCCATTGCACTTAGACACTCATCCAACTGTTTGTATTTTTCGTCGGCCGGAGGATACTGCTCTTCATTGTAGTCAATCTCATTATCAGATTCCCTTGGACTGAGGTCTTCCTCTCTTGTCTCTCCTTCTTGATTATATCCTTCTTTTGATGAAGATGTCAGCTCCCACTTGCCTTAGCAGTCATTTGAATCTCCTTCCCAAGTTTACCACACCAGTTGTCTTCCTTGGCTTCTTAGTCTTCTCTTTAACAATTAGGGATTTCAGTTCCTCTTGCCCTTTGGCCGGAGCCATTATGATCTGTTGAAACTGTAAATTTTGAGTCTGAAGATCCTTCGCTGTTTGTTCGAGAGCCATTGCTGAAATATACAGCGAAGAGGATGAGAAACCTGTTATGAAACCTATTTATGCAATGATATGTATGATACATGTATGCAATGTTTTCAAGGATTTCTAAGACTCAAATTTGCTTAAACAGAAAGAGAACAAACGTTAATTATACTAAGATATTTTATTGATCATAATAATGCCTATTGGGCTCACAAGGGAACAAAGCAAAAATAAAACTCTCCAAGAAAAAAGAAGACTCAACTTTCCCACAGGCGCATCCTCTTTGGTGTAATGTAGGCATTTATACTCTTCTTCTCATGGAGTAACCTAGTGAGCTCTAAAACCTTCTTCTCGCTGGCGTAGAATTGTGTCTCAAAGGTATCCCGTTCTTCTTTGAGCTGGATCTAGGATTTCCGTAGTTCCTCAAAATCAGTTGGCATGTCAGGATGAAGAACGACGTAAGGAGTGTCTCCCTCAGCAATTGGCTCCATAATCATAGGTAAGATGGCGAGGTAATACATCATAAGACATTGAGCACGAGTTCACACCCATTTGAGGTAAGGCTCAAGAGGGATCGAATTCCTACGCCCCCCAGCGTCTTGCTATCAACTCTATTTATCATGCCCTAAGCTCGAATGAACCTCTTACGATAACCCTGAACATCATCCTCATAGTTAAATGTGATTCCTTGGACGAGTGTGTCGTGAGGACCATCTCTTCTAGCATAACCAAACTGTTGTAATCAATGATAGTGACACTCTCCAAGGATCGGGAACACCAATGAATATCCGAATATGTAAGGGACATCAACCTATGAGACCATCTCATACCCTGCTCATTCTTCAAAACAGACTGGGGTAGGTGTGAAATAAACCACCTAGCCAATAGAGGAGTGTAACAAAGAAGGGTCCCTCTTCTCTTTAGAGTGCGAGTGTGCAGAGAGTGTAGAATATCCCCAAGTAAAGTAGGCACAGGATTATGAGACAGAAAAACCTTAACCACATTCACGTCTACGAGGTGGTCCGTGTTAGGGAATAGTACCATCCCATAGATGAGAATGGCCAACACTTCCTCAAAAGCTTGCAAATCCAGGGTATCCCAAAAATAGTGAGCTTTCTCAAATAGGAACTTAACTAGAAATCCTTAGACACTTCTTCTGGTTTCCCAATTTTCCACTACATCAGACCATTGTAAAGACAGAGCTTGAGCAATCTCTTCAGGATTTAGGTATCTCTCCATACCGTTGAATGGTAGCGGATTAAGGATAGGTACCCTTAATAATTGAGAAAACTCCTCCGTAGTAGGCACTAACTGGTAATCGGGAAAAGTGAAGTAGTGATGTAATGGGTCAAAGAACTGAAAGAGCACCTTTAACATTTCTTCATCAGGGTTTGAAGTGACCAAGTTGAGAAGTCGACCATGTTTTTCAGTGAAGGGTGAGCTTTCGGGAATCCTTGATGCTAACTCCTTAAGCTGAGGAGGTACTTTCACAAGGTTGACTTGGATAGTGTTCCTACAAGCGGATGTCATGTCCTACAAAACAAGACAAAGATAAGCCCTAGAAAATCCTTGAAATGGTTAGTATGATATGCCATGTTATGATGTCACGATTATGCTAAGAAATCACATATATAGAAAGCACAAGCAAATCACACCAAGACCTTAGGTTTAAGGCTTGAATGGGTTTTAAGGTAATACCCTCTTGAAGTTTGGATTGGTTCAACCTGTCCTATAAATAGTAACCGGGTTCTAAGGGATCTCAATATCACTGATATTTCCCATAAGTTTCGTTCTGATAGGCAACTGACTTGCAACCAAACAAAACTCGGGAGTCAAACCTCAATGAGTGTAGCATCGAGTATCTGCCGACTTTGGGAATACACCAAAGACGGCCATCTCACTACGTCCTAATGGACAAGTTATTCAATTAAAGGTTCTAAGGTCAGTTGACACTTTATGACACCATGCAGCGGCTCCGTATTATCCTTTATTAACTCAAGGGCTACCGGTACCAACCAAAGTGTCGCATCAATGTAGCCATCGCTTCAACCGTGTCGGTATACCCCGCACAGTTTCCACAATCTATTGCTACTTACCTAAAAGGTTTCCCCATATCCGAGTGTAGGATCTATAGTAACCCAAACGATACCCTTAAAAGTAAAGCAATCAAACAGACAAAGAAAACTGATTAGAAATGAGCTAGACCCTAAGGTAAACCCCACTTTATGATATTCCCCAACAAAGTCGCCAACTCTATGATACGGTGGCAGAACCGAATGTTAATACTGGTTTGCGTTTTTTGTTTGCAAATGTCGCGGTAAGCAAGAGTTGCCACCGACTTTTCTTTTATCCAACAAAGGAAAGTGTGAAAAAACAGAAAAATATCTTTTTCGAGATTTTCTGAGTAAGGGGGTAGATTATGAAAAGGGAAGGTATTAGCACCCTTTCCATCTATTGTTTTCCACGGGCTCTTAGGTATTTGCTCATTTTTTAAAACTGCTTGTGTGTTTTGAAAGTTTTTGTTTGCTTTGTGGTAACTCTTTTATCAGTCCTCAAGAGTGTGATAAAGCGTTTTGAAAAGAATTTTGAAAGTGTGTAAGTGTAAAAAAAATCAGATTTGAGAAAGTACTTAAGAACTGTCTATCTACTCGAAAAAGGATGTTCTTTTCCTCATTTCCTTTAGATAGTGCTATCATACTATTAGTGAGTAGGTAGCCTTATCGTCAAATGTTAAGGGACTATCGAAAGGGACGTTATGGTCATTGAAGACAACATGTAGAGATACCTTAGCATTTCAAAGGGACTGTAATCATATAGGCAACATCGAGGGACAAGATCATTTCTTGTAGGCAATTCGAGGGACATTGAGGGACTATGATCTTTTATGATAACTTTTAAGTTGATGGCCTTTGCTAAGATATCCCTACGTTCAAGGGACATGACCATTTACGAGGCAACCAAGTGAGGAGTACCCTAAGGGTGCAAGTGTGCAACAGTGCTCTTTTCAGATATTTGTCTTGAGATTAATGACCTAGTGATTAATTGATTAATCTTATCATGCACGCCTAATTTACTAGAAATTTGTATACAAGTATATAAGAAAATATAAAGCGAGAAATAAAAGTTCCTACGCTATTACATGGCTTTGGTATAGATACATATGTAATGGACGAAAAGTAAAGTGCGAAAATAAAAACCCTAATTTAGCTATTACAAATCGGGCGCAGTTACAAAAATGATAAAAATAATTGTATGAAAAATAACAACGCGTGAAAATTAAGACTGAAATAAATTCTAAACCCTAGAAAATCTAATTGTTTATTAAAAATATTTTTGTATTTTATGAAAAAATATTTGAATTTTAACCCAATTCTCTAACTAATTTTAAATTAAGGAAAAAAGGTTAAAGTTTAATTAAATTGATTTTCAAAAATTAATTTTGTTAAAAAACTCTAAATCCTAATTTTTATGATTTTTCTGGTTTTTATGATTTAAAAAAAAATTGGTTTTAAAAAAAACATAAAACAATGAAATAAAATAAAAAAGGTAAAGAAAATAGAAAATTTTCCTGAGGGGGTGAAAACCCAATTGTAGGGGTATGTTGCTGAAATTTGTCCAAAGCCCAGAAACTGGTGGCCCACAGCTAGCGTGTGATTTGGTGTTGTTGCGTTAGGGAGGTCCATGGTATGCATGCATGCTAGAGACACTGGATCCAGAACCATACATATTTGATGGCTGGATCTGAGGGTGCATGGTGTGCGCTTGGGGTCATGACATATTGGATCTGAAAGAAATTGCTTAGAAAAATATAATATTTAAGACATGGGAATCGAACCCAGATCTTTTCCTTTTCCAAGCGTTCCTTCTACCATCACGCCAATCTGTTCATTCATACATGTAATCACAAAATAATATTATAAATCAAATCAAGGCCATGGCTGAGTCATCAAACACGCGCGCACATGTGGTCCCACTAAAATTTAAATAAACCAATCAAAACACAAGGAACTGCCACGCAATGTTCTTGGCCGGTCAAACCACCATGGGCGGTGGCTCTGGTCACCTTCTCCGCTGCCCAAAAATCCAATCCTGCAAAATCTGATGAAAACGAACATGAAAAGAACCCTACTAGCCTAATTTGACCCTTGCGAACACGATGACACAGTTGGTTTGTTCTGAAGAGGCATGTATCGTGAGATACGAAGCTTCAAAAGATATGTGCCTTAACAATGGCACGAGGTTGTTTCTGCACTAAAGCTTCCATGTAAAACGTTAGAACACTTATAATGATGTATATGAATTATGCTAGCATGATTACACTGATTGAAATTTCTTTGAAACGTGAAAATTGAAACCTACCACATACCGACCAGAGCTTGTGCAAGGAGGTGTTTTGGGGTTGATTCACGATGTGTTAGGACTGGTATCAAACCCTGGCAGCTTCAAGAAGCTGATTGGCTCTTTTGTTTTGATAAACAAGAGCTGGAATTTATGCTTTCACTTTCACAATTTCATTGCAATTTTTCACTTTTGTGTGGTCTTTTTGTGGCTCCTGCGCTTATGTTCTTGGCCTAGGGTTGTTGTCTACATATAGTAAATCCCATTAGGTTTATATTTGTAGCCAAATATCCAATTGTTCAATGCTCTTTTTAAAAATAAAGATTTTGGTTCAAATCTTTCCAAAATAAGAGATCCACTTCCTTATACAGACCACACGATTTTGATAGCTGGCCAAGATCTTTTATGGTTTAAAAAAGATTTGCATATTCTATATCTTGCATATTCTTGCATTTATTTATTGTTTATTTAATTTATTTTGAATTTATTTGAATAAAATCAAGATAAATAAAATAAATAAAACAAAATAATGCATGGATGTGTTTTGTGATCCTTAGATGCATCATGAACACGTTTGGACTCTAAAAATTGGGCCCAATAGCTCAAAAATACAATTTTGCCCAATTAAGATTTCATGCATTTCTTGAAAATTGCCCAACTTGTGCAATCCTTATCTTTCTCGATTTAAACCCTAAGAGGGTGTTCTTTGACTTTTTAGAGAGCTTAGGATGTCCTCTAAACAAACTTTTTGGTTTCATATAAATTGGATCTTCTATGTTCATGTAAGGAGCTTTGACCCAAAAGGTGTTTTTGTTGACTTTTTGAAAGGACCTATAATGTTTAAGCTTGTATCTTCCCAATGGTGCATTTCTTGAACTTTAGGACTGAAGAGAAGTTGTAGGGAATTGGATTATCTTCAAAATTAGCTTTGGAGGAAAATTTTTTGATAAAGAATGAGAAAGTTATGCCTGGTCAAAGTTTTGTTGACTTTTCCTATAGAAACCCTTATTTGCCATTTTAGACTTTTGATGAGTTAGGAGCATTTCTTGAGGAATCATGATCAACCCTTGATCAAATGATGGATATCACTTCAAAATGTTGATATTGACCAAAAATCTTGAAGGTTTGACTGTATTTGGACCATAGTTGACTTTTGACCTAGTACAATTGATTTCTAGGCATTTGAGGAATTGACTGAGCAAACTTGTTGTTCAAGGCATGAAATTTGGCATGGATGATATTGAGGACATATTAGGACAATGGAGAACATTTGGGATCCTTGGGACTCACACATATTGCTTAAAATTGAAACCCTAGTTAGAGGCTTGTTGTCTTAGGAGGAGAATTTGTCTGATCAATTCTTGGTCAACCTTGGACAATTGAAGACCTCTAGGAGTATGTCTTGTGTGAAAATGGGATGAATTTTTTTTGGGTACAACACTATGCATTAAGAAAAAATGTAATGCAATGAAGACAAGTATGTCTTCCAAGAAAACCAGTTTATTGGAGAATGTATACAAACAAGGTCCTGCAAGGAATACAAACAAAAGCCCTGCAATGAGTTCAAGTTGTTAGGTAATGAAAGCAAACAAAATCACACAAGTAGCCACAGGTTTAGGCTTGCATGGGGTTTTTTGGTAAGTACCCTCTTGAAGTTTCAGTTGGCTCAGCTTGTCCTATTAATAGTAATCGGGTTCTAAGGAGCCTCATATCATTGACCTTTATTTTAGGCATTATTCTAGCTCAAGCACCAAAGTATTGCGGCCAGAATATCCCAAAAGTGTAGTCTCAATGAGTGTAGCATCGAGTATTAACCAGTCTTCGTTCGAAACCAAATCCGTCCATCTCACTACTTTCTAATGGCTTAGGATGAGGTAATTAAAAGTTCTAAAGGTCAGTTTGCGCTTAATGACACTATAAGGAAGACTAATGTTATCCTTGACAAGCTCAAGTAACATTAGTACAAGCCAGAGTATCACGCTAATGTAGCTATCACTTCGTCCATATCGGTATACACCGTACAACTTCCATGATTTATTGTTACTTACCTAAAACGTGCCCCAGATCCGGGTGTATGATCTTTAACCATGCCTTTGAAGTACCCTTTATCCTTTCCCTTCGATTGGGCCAGAATTGTCTCCTTCAAATGGCTCAAGTCTCATCATTAGGGCCTCTTCGATTGAGCCCCTACTCAGCTAGCCCCAAGAAAAACTCTTTCCAGGCTAATCGAAGCTTTCTTCAGTATGAATGCTTGCACAGGTAGCTTGAGTATGGCAATATGTGGGATTTTGGGCCAGCCAGCATCTTTGCATATTTCTCTTTCATTTTGGCCAACTAGATCTAATCTTTATCCAAACCCCTTTCTTTCAGCCAACACTAAGTGTCCTTCGAATGGGCCTTTAAATCGCTTCTTCGAATGGATCATTTACATGTCCTTCAAATGGATTTAGATTGGACCCTTCTGTTTGCCTTAGTTGTTTGATTCAAATACCCCCAAGTGAGAACTTTATTCTGTCAATTGAAGCCTCCTTTGTCACTTTTTTCGAATTTCTTTGCACAAGAGGCATGGGCCTGGCTACATGTAAGACCAATACTCATCATAAGATAAACTTGCATTCAGTAATTATGTGTCTCCTTCGAATGGCCAGCAATATGTGTCCTTCGAGTGGACTTTTGGAGTGCTCTTTCAAAGGGGTCATATTGTGTCATAGTGCAGAAACTGTGTTGAGGGGTCTTGGCCTTGAAAGCAAACACAGAGGAAGTCTTTGCCTTATGCATTGAAGGCAATCATAGAAGAAAACTTTGCCCTTGTGAATCCAAATAAACTTGTAGGGGGTTCTTTCCTTGTGCAATCAAAGCCTTGTGAACTTAACTTTATCAAAGGAAGCCCATCGCCCAATCGAAGACTTTGTGAACTTATCTTGATCAAAGGAGGCCCAGCACCCAATCGAAGACTTATGGACCAAAGCTTGATCGAAGGTTTTTAGATTCCCAATTGAAGCTCCTTGTCCAGATGTTAATCAAAACACAAACTGCTCAGGCGCCAATTGAAAACACCTTGTTTATCTTCAAAAAATTTATTTTTCTCTAAGCAACTGTTTCTAACCACCCATGTAAGAGATAATCTTGGAGAACATGAGAGGGAAAATTTTAGGGTACAACAGGGTGACTATCTACACGACCAGACGAAGCAATATTACACGGGTTCCTTCTCATGATCTCCAGATGTAGCTTTACACAGGCTCATCTTGAAGCAATCTTACACGGGTTCCTTCTCATGATCTCTAGATGCTACTTTACACGGGCTCATCCTGAAGCAATCTTATACGAGTTCCTTCTCATGATCTCCAGATGCAGCTTTACACGGGCTCATCCTGAAGCAATCTTACACGGGTTCCTTCTCATGATCTCCAGATGTAGCTTTACGCGGGCTCATCCCGAAGCAATCTTACACAGGTTCCTTCTCATATATTTTTAGATGCAGTTTCACACGGACTCATCCTAAAGTAACCCTACACAGGCTCCTTCTCATATATCTCCAGATGAAGTTTAACACAGACTCATCCTAAAGCAGCCCTACGCAAGCTCCTTCTAATATATTTGCATATAACAATTAATTGCATTTTCCCCAGTAAGTTACTGTGAAGCCTGCATTTTAACCAGAAAACAACTAACTTTTATCTCTCTAGTCCAGAGATAATGCCTCAGTAGAGCCATGGAAACCTAAAACTCCTAGACTTTATTCCCCATAAAGTCTTCCTCAAGTAGGAGGACAACAAAAATCAACATTCCCCAGTGGAGTCCTCCTCAGACAACAGGAAGAGGAATCCCCACAAAGAGACCTCTTATGAAGTCATCATCTACTTTGGATAGCATCTTTAAGCCCATCTCCGACAACTCTCAGTCATCTTTTCCAAATGGCATCTGCAAGCCCATTCCCGATATCATCAACAAACGGTGTTACTTCATGTGAGTTCAAATTTATAGGCACTCTAGTGTCTAATCATCTTCCACCTTCAGATCACAAAAGGCAGACAAGCCAATCTAAATCCTTAGGTTTAAGAAGATTGAACAGGGGCAGCTGTTGTACCCCAAAATTTTCCCTCCCATTTTATCCAAGGCATGCTCATTGAGGTCCTCAATTTCTCAAGAAGCTTCAAATGATTTTCATGGCACCCTACACGCCTCAGCATAATGGCACAGCTGAAAGGAAAAAAAGAAGTGTACACAACAAAGTGTAGGTCGAAAGTTGAAAATATGCCTAGGAGCTTTTGGGTCGAAGAAGCTTCGACAACAGTATGCAGTCTATTCTGATGCTCAATGAAGCGCTAGGATCAAATAACGAATGGTTTGAAATAAAATATGAGGAGGCTTTTGTGAAGACTTCGATTGATGAAGAGCTGGTAAAGAGCGTCATCGAAGGGTTCGTTTTCGAACTATGGAAATGTAAGCTATTTAAAGCATTACAAGGAAGACACACTTTGACAGACATGTTGTTTGAATGGACGCTTCGAATAGAAGAAGATGGTGTATTCGAAATCTTTGATCTTATAGTTCGAAGGATATAAAACCTTCAAACGTGGCGTGATCAAAGGACAGTTTAGAGACGAATCATCCAAATATAAGTCACCTTAGAGCTTTTGGCATGTACTTGAACAGGTGTTAGATGATTAAGGTGAAAACCTGATGCTCATAGGTTACCTTTCGATTGGTGCATACAAGTTGTATTCACCAATCGAAGATGAACTAGTGAGCAATAAATATATTCTTGTAGACAAAAGCAAAGGGTGGAAGTTGGAATCGAAGAACCCCATACACAAATGTGTTTGAAGGAAATAAAAAAATGAAAGCTTCGACAAGACAAAAGGAAGAGGTGATGCTTCAATTGGTCTGATTGAAGGAAAGGAGATCGAAAGGAACAAGAGCTGAGTTCGATTGGACTGATTGGATAGTTTTCAGATCAAGTAACTAAGGCAGATAATGACCCAATTGAAGAGGCCATGATGATGAGGCCTTGAACCATTCAAATTGGAACTCAGAGCCATCGAAGAACAAAGCTTGGGAGCATTCGAAAGATTCAAGATGTGAAAAGTTGAAACGAACATCGAATGGGATGAAATTTGTCCAGGTTCACTCAAAGCCCAAAATGGTAGAAAATCATCAAAAATGGCAACTTCTTAAATCTTTTGATTTTGCTTTCAAAGCCATGATTAATGGTTGATTCATGCCATTTTCGTTCACCACCACACCCCTATAAATACAAGAGGGATTGTCTATTAAAGGGAAACACACAAGAAGATGCCCCAGAAAACCATACCAAATTTCTCAAAAAATTCAACAAAGTAGTCAAAATCGAAACAACCTTTGCATGCCTCCTCAATCCAAAACAAGCATTCCACTCACTCCCTGAAGGTTCAAAGATACTTTTCCAAGCATTAGGTAGGTCCAACGCACGCAGGAGCATAACTCACACAATCCCTCTGTTTGTAACTTGTGTTGGATATCAAACTCGTTTAACCTTTAATCTAAGTCTCTTTCGATTGCATATTCATGTTATTGTCATTATTTATGAATGTTTTAACGTAATTCACGTGAGTTGAAGTCCCCAAAAGAATAGGATACCGTTGCTAGGTGTTGTACCCCAAAATTTGCCCTCTCATTTATCAAGACTTTTCTCACAAGATTTCTTTGACTCAAGACTGGATTAGGGTTTGGTCAGCTCAAGACATCTCATCTTGCACTGATTACCCAAAATTAGGGTTTGAGTTTGCACAAGGATTTTTGGACTATAAATGCTTCGTATGACTTTAAAACATCATTATGGATCCCTAAGATCACTCATGACAAGTTTCAAGCCTTGAACCACATTTTTGATCAGTCAATTGGACAGTTGACCTAAAAATCAACTATATTGGGGAAAAAGTCAACCATGGCCAATTTACAGTAAAACTTCATAATTTTTTATCAACATCAACATTTTAAACTTAAATGTGTTATTTGGTCAAGTTTGGATCACAATTCCTCAAGAAATTTGATCAAATCATCTAAAGGGCAAAATGGTCAAAATTAGGGTTTTTGACTGAGGAAGGGCAATTTCTGATTTTTAACCTAGCAAATGACAAATTGAGTTAAAGCATTATTTCAAGGATTTAATGGCATCATATTGAATTAATTACATGGCTCAAAACATCTCAAATTCATTGGATTGACAGATGAAGTTTGAAGTCAACTGATCAAAAGTCAACTGCATACTGAAAAGTCAAACTTTGACTTTTTGGTCAAAATCAAGTGTCAAGGGTCATAATTCATCAATACATGTCAAAATGTGAAAATTGTTCATCAAGAAAACCAAATTTAAAAATTAGGGTTTGAATTTGAAAATTTTCCTAACTTAGAAATTTTCTAAGTATAGAAAATTTTCTTATTTTTTCTCAACTTTAGGCCACTTTTTCACCATGATGCATAATGATTCAAGGAAAGTTCCCAACATGAAAGTTGTATACCTCCATGAAATATACAACTTTTCTTCACACAATTTTCCCTAAAGATGCTTGGATCTCAAGATATAAATTTGTGAATACATGGTCATGAACTAAATAACTTAGTGAAATTTTGCCCTAATTTAGGCAGGTTTTAGACCCAACTTCATGGCCATTTTTCACATAGTTCCATGAGATATCTCAAAAATAATTTCAAAGATGAATTATATATCACATTTCAAGCTTTCCAAAATGTCCAAGAACTCCTCAAGATCATTTTTGAGTAGGGAGAATCGAAGAGATGAAGTTGGCAATTTCTCACTTTTTGTCCAAGCCATTTCATGAAGAACAAAGTTGCCATCAATATCTATGCTGCCTAATCCATAATTTACAGGTCCCAAACTTGTTCCACACTCCTTAATTAAATGCTTACTCAGTTTACAAAGCTTTGATCCATGCCTTAGAACCATTATCCAACTTACAATTCCATTTATGGCAAAAATTGACCATTGCCATTTTGAAAAAGATCAACTTTTGCAAACTTTACAATCTTGAGCATTGGACTTGTCCCCTTGGCACATACAAGTACCACAGACCGAAGGCAACTTGTAGAGAAGAGATACCAACCCTAAGCAAGCCAGTACAAGCATGTAAAGCTTTGTCTTATCACTTTACCTAAAATACAAGAAAAGTGGCAAAAAGGCTAGAAGAGGCACAACCGTTAGAGGGTTGACATCAAACCATTTCCATACTAATATACAAACATTATGCAACACAATACACGATTAAAAAAGGCCTGAAACACTCCCAACCAGAAAAACACCAAAAATCTGTCCAAACCTGTAGATTTTGCATAAGCACACCCATCCTCCATTTTGGCTCATGCGTTTTAAGTTTTGATCATTCAAACATCTTACATACTTGATACCTAGCCAATCCAGGCCTTCATCCCTGTTCTGTAATCACTCTTCCATCATCTGCCATTGTTGATTTCAGAGCTTGCAGTTTGACTTGGCCAAGGAGTTTCAGATACTTTCAGAGCAAGGCAAGGGTTGGAATACATTCAGGGAAGTTCAAGGAAGCTCAAGCAAGCATCAGGCCTCCATCAAACTCATCCCATTTTCATCCACGATTCCAACTGAAGGAGGTAAAATCCCAAACTCTATCTCCTTGTACAGGCAACCTTAGGCCATGATTTGTGAATAAAAAATGTAGTCCTCATCATAACGAAACTGTACATATCTTTATCTTGCATTGATTTTACTTGAGCTGAGAGAATTTGGAACTTGAAATTTCTGAAAATATTAGGTTAAAATTTAGAGCTGTTAAAATTCTCTTTGATCTTTGATAGTTAGATTACATAATTTATATGGTTGGAACCGTGAGTTCAAGTACTACAACTTTCATGTTATGAGTTTTTATTTTCATGGAAGTATGAGAGAGTTACAGGATGTCTGGCCAAGCTTGAGGAAGAAGATGAAATACAGGGCAAAGACTCGTTTTGGGTTATATTATTTTTGCTTTCCATAAGACAATGGATTTATAGCCACCCCAGTGGCAAAAAAACGCGCTGGTGAGACCCATGTCCTGGGTTCGAACCTGGGCGCGCTACTTTTGTTTTTACATTTTGCCATTTTTTCAGTTTTAACATTTTTTTTCAGGTTTGGGCTTTATGCTTTGGGCCATAGTTTTTTACTAACACTCTACTGCCAATCTTCTACATCACCCCCCTTGCCAACTTTTTATATTTTTAATTTTTATTTGTTATATTTTCATATTTAATATTTTAAATATTTTCTTTGATACATAAAAATCCTAAAAAATGTGAATTAATAATATTGCACTTTTATTTTATTTTTAGTTTATTTCTCACATAAAAATATATTTTATTTTTAATATATATCATGCATTTTATTAATAACTTGTAAAATATAATCAAAAACATATTTAGTTTAATTTATTCATTTATTTCTCATTTTATACTTATAAATACTTATTTTTTGCATATATAAATTTTTTTATTTTATGCAATATTATTTATCATTTTAATACAAGAAAAATACATAAAATAATACATATAAAAACTTTATTTTCTTTTAAAATAATAATTAGGGTTAACCCCCTTCTAGAAAATTAATTCCTTTTCCTTATATTTTTAGGCTTAGATTTAAATTTTCTTTTACATAAAAAACACAAAAAATTCTTTTTTTACATATACATTGTATTGCATTTTTAAATTTTGTATTGTATTTATTCTAATTCGTACAAATTCGTTTTGGTTGTAATAATTTATTTAGGTATATATTTTGCAAATCCCCATTCAAATTTGTATTCCCCCTCCCCTAAATTGTTGTAATAGCTTAGAAATATTTACATTACGTAATTTATCGCTTTATATACCATGATTAGTAATTAGGGTTTGTATGACAAGAACAAAACAAAGCAAAATAGAAAACCCTAAATACAAGACAAAATCAAAAGCATGAAAATGATACACTTGAACACAAGCATCCTTAGGTTTTCTCCACTTGGTTGCCTAAAACAAAAATGGTCATGTTACGCATGGGAAGTATCTTGGCAAAACAAAACAAACATCAAGATCATAGTCCCTCGATTACGCTATTCAAAAGTTGCCTTACAAAATGATCTTGGTCCCTCAAAATGCTAAGATACTTTGCAAACATTTCTAATCATGGTTATACGATGACCCACGCCCGTCCTGTTTACATCCAAAGATAGGGTTACTTACCAAATCAATGGTAAGACAACAATGTCAAAGGAATAGAAAATGCACAAGAAAGACATTTGAGTAGGTAGATAGCTTCTAGTTACTTGCTCCATTTCAAACAACTATCCTTGCTATTTTCAAAACAAACACACACATTTCAAAACATTTTTACGAACATTGAAAAGATTTTCAAAAAGACAAACATCTTTGTATACATTCTTACAGACGAGAATCATTACAAAGATTACCTAAACGAATGGCTTCTTTTACAAAATACTTTCAAAACCACACCAAACACAATTTCAAACAAACAAAAGCAAGTGATCTAAGCAAGTAACTAAGAGCCCATGGAAAACCATGGATGAAAAGGGTGCTAATACCTTCCCTTTTCATAATCTACCCTCCGAACTCAAGAAAACATCTCAAAGGTCTTTCTTGTGCTTTTTCACCTTTCCTTTTGGATAAAAGAAAAGTCAGTGGCGACTCTTGCTAACCGCAACATTTGCGATAAAACGCAAAACTCTCAAGTCAGTTCTCCCACCGTATCACAGAACTGACGACTCTGCTAGGGAAATTTATAAAAGTGGGGTTACCATAGAGCTAGATCACATTTATTTGCTTACATTTGTTTGACGTGTTTGCTTTACATTATGGTTCTTTGTTTGGGTTTGAATCCTCCACCCGGATTTGGGAAACATTATAGGTAAATAGCAATACGTTGTGGAACCTGTGCGGGGTATACCAACATGGTCTAAGTAATAGCTATGTTAGTGTGATATATTTGTGGGTACCAGTAGCCTTTGATTCAATCAAAGAGAATACGGCGCCGCTGAGTGATGTCATGAAGCACTAATGAACTTCTAGAACCCTTTACTTGACCAACTTGGCCTTTAGGATGTAGTGAGATGACCAGCTTTGGTGAAGTCTGAAGTTGGTAGATACTCGATACTACACTCATTGAGGTTTGGTTTCTTAGGATATTTCGATCGCCATTAAAGAGGTTTGAGCTGAAACAATGACCAAGGAAACAATCCAGTGATATTGAGCTTTTTAGAATCCGGTTACTATTGTTAGGACAGGTTGAGCCAACTAAAACTTCATGAGGGTACTTACCTATAAATCCCCATGAAAGCCTAAACTAAGAACTTGTTTGATTTTCTTGTATATGCATATTTGTACATAACATCATGGACATCATGAACATCATATGCATTCACTAACCATTTCAAGGATTTTGGAAATTCATCTTTGTTCTTGTTTTGTAGGATATGGATTCACTCCGCTGGAAAACTATTCAAATCAACCTTGTAAGAATTCCTCCACAACTCAAGGAGCTAGCTTCAAGGATCCCTGAGAACTCTGCATTCACCGAGAGGCATGGTCGTCTACTCAACTTGGTCACCTCCAACACAGAGGAGGATATGATGAAGGTTCTCTTCCAGTTCTTTGACCCTGTGCATCATTGCTTCACATTCCCTAACTATCAACTTGTGCCCACTTTGGAAGAATTCTATCAACTCTTAAGGATTCATATTCTCAATCAACTACCTTTCAACGGTACGGAAAGAGATCCAAAGCCAGAAGAGATTGCTCAAGCCCTGCACTTGCACTCATCTGATGTCACAACTCATTGGGAAACTAGAAGTGGTGTCAAAGGTTTCTTGGCAATGTTTCTGTTTGAGAAAGCCCAAAGCTGTTGGAATTCCTTAGACTTGCAAGCTTTTGAGGAGATTGTGGCTCTTCTTATCTATGGGATGGTCTTGTTCCCAAATCCTGACCAACTCATTGAGGTGAGCACCGTCAAAATCTTCATGTCATGCAATTCGGTGCCTACATTGCTAGGGGATATCCTACACTCTTTTCACACTCGTACAATGAGGAAAAGAGGTGTCCTTATGTTCTACACTCCCCTCCTGGAAAGATGGTTTATTTCTCATCTTCCTCAATCAGTCTTAAAAAATGAGCAAGGACTAAGGTGGTCATAGAGGTTAATGACGCTCAAACATTCAGATATTCATTGGTGCTCTCGATCCAAAGAGAATGTTATCATTGTTGACCGCTGTGGGGAATTCCCTAATGTCCCTCTACTTGGCATTAGGGGAGGCATCACCTACAACCCATGTTTAGCTCTAAGACAGTTTGGTTATTCCCGAAGGGATGGCCCACATGATATGCTGATTCAAGGCTTAGTATTCGACTACGACAACGATGATCAAGGTCTTCGCCAGAGATTCATCCGAGCTTGGAGGATGCTAAAAAAGGTGGATAGCAAGACTTTGGGACACAAGAATTCCATTCCTCTTGAGCCTTACCTGAAGTGGGTACGAACCCGCGCTCAATGTCTTATGATGCCTTATCCTTCCATTCTCCCTATGATTATTGAGCCTATTAAGGAAAGAGAAGTTCCATACACTATCCTACATCCTGACATGCCCACATATCTTAAAGACCTACAAATGGATTAGATACAACTCAAAGGAGAGCGAGATACCTTCGAAGCCCAATTCTACGCAAGAGAGAAGAAGGTTTTGGAACTCACTAGGCTACTTCATGAGGAGCAGACTTTAAATACCTACATAGCACCAAAGAGGATGCGCACTACTTTTTTATCTTAGAGCATTGCATTATTTTGCCCAAGGGGCATTGATGTATTCAAACTCTATCTTATTTATATAACGTGTGTTTCTTTTTGTTTAAAACAAACTTGAATCTTTTAAAATCCTTGAAAACATTACATATGCACATATCATTCATCATAACATAAACAGGTCTTTTGCAACAAGTTTCCTCATCTCTCTAGCTGTTTATTTCAGTAAGATGGATCTCGAACAAACGGTCAAAGATCTTCAAGCTCAAAACACGCAGTTTCAACAGTTACTCATGATCCTAGCCAAGGGGCAAGATGAGTTGAAGACTCTATTAGCTGAAGAGAGAAAGAAGAAAGCAAAGAAAGCCACTGGGGTTTTGAATATGGGGAGAACATTTCAGGGACATACTAGAAGGACTTTGAATTTTGCAACCACTTCTGGGGAAGGAGAAGGAAAAAGAAAAGAAACAGTGGTGCCTTCATAATCTGAAGAGGAGGAAGAAGAGGAAGACTACTCTGAGGAATAGTACCTTCCGACTTATGATAAATACAGACATCTTGAAGAGTGTTTAAGCGCTATGGAAATACAAAGGGTACCAGGTCTAGACTTTGAAGAATTGGGGTTGGTGTCAGGAATTGTAATCCCACCAAAGTTCAAAGTTCCATTGTTTGCAAAATATGATGGGGTGTCATGTCCTAAAATGCACCTTCGATCATACGTGAGAAATATTCAGCCGCACTCTACCGATAAAGACTTGTGGGTGCATTTTTTCCAAGATAGTTTTTCCTGAACACAACTCGATTGGTTTTACCAATTAGAAAGGGCCGACATCCACAACTGGGAAGACCTTGCCGCAGATTTCTATAAACAATACTAGTATAATGCAGATTTGGCACCTACCCGTACTCAACTTCAGAGTATGGCTATGGCTTCAAATGAGGGTTTCAAAGATTACGCACAAAAATGGAGAGATATAGCTGGGAGAGTGCAACCCCCTCTGTCTGAAAGGGAGTTGGTGGATATGTTCTTAGGCACTCTATCAGGTCCTTTCTACAACCATTTGATTTGGAGTTCATTGGCTGGATTTACTGAGTTAATATTAACCAGAGAGAGGGTGGAAGCTGGCATAAAAAGTGGAAATATTCAGAAGGATTCGTCTGCCTCTACAGCTGTGAAAAAACCTTTCATTGGGAAGAAGGAGGTATCTGTTGTTTATCCATAAAGGAACCAAGGGAGAACTGAACACCGACCGATGGTAGGGGTTGTTATGATCCCAAAGCTTACATCTGATCAACCAAGGAGTAATCAACCGAGGGTGGAAAGGCCGGTCCGACAATTCACCAGAATTAATATGACTCTAGCCCAGGTCTTAACACATCTTATGAAATCTAATTTGGCAACTTTGAAGGAAGCACCGAAGAATCCCATCACGGTGTCCCCTCATTATCACCCGAATGCCAAATGTGCATACCATTCCGAAAGTCCAGGGCACGACACTAACAACTGTTGGGCTTTGAAGAAAAAATTCAAGACCTTATAGATGCAAAAGAGATCGAGTTTGAGGCTCCAGGAAAACCAAATGTCATTTCCGCTCCTATGCCTAGACATGGTCACAACGCCAATGCTATCGAGGAAGATTTATTTGTTGCTACAGTAGATGAACTCTTAACTCCGCTCCCGATCATTAAGATGAACTTGTTGAAAGCTGGTATATTCCCAGGTTGTAATAAAGACTGCCATCTTTGCTTATCATAATCAACTAATTGCCCTCTGTTGAAGACATGCATTCAACGCTTGATGGACAACCAAGAAATTCTGTTTGAAAATGCTCTTGTTTCACCCATTCCTATTGAAGACGTTTCAATCATAACCATCTCCGCCAATCCTTCCAGGGTCCCCAAAAGACCCGTTAGGATTACATCAGTTCCAAAGACTACTCCTCTCATAATTACAATGCCCGGGCCGGTCCCATACGAATCAGACAAAACAGTACCGTGGAATTACGGTGCAGAAATCTACTACCATGGTATTAAACAAGATGGGTTGACCACCGAAGAAGTGAGCTCCGAAGAAGAAGATTCTGACATTAGCAATATTGCCAAAACTAGCAAGATTACCCGTAGCGGTAGAATCTTCTCTCCAGAGATTGCCCCTCCAAAGGAAGTTTTTGGACCCATGGTCGTTCCGAAGATTACCTTTGTTCCGATAATCATACTTGCAAGTATATCTACCGACAAAGACGACACGATCCTTGCTGTTATCCCTACCAACACTTCTACTGCTGAAAATCGAGGAAAAGGAATTCAAGAAGAGCCTGTCCGTACGAAGGATCAATCACTAGCTATCCCCGAAGCATCCAAGAAGGAAATGGAAGAGATCTTGAGGATAATAAAGAAGAGTGACTATGACGTGGTTGAACAGTTGGGGCAAACTCCCTCCAAGATCTCCATGCTAGCTTTATTGCTGTGCTCTGAGGCACAGGCGAAAGCTATGGTAAAATTTCTGAAGACAACCCATGTGCCACAAGAGACATCTGCTGACCAGTTCAAAGACTGCGTGGCCAGTTTGACAGTTGATAACGGCCTAGGCTTCTCTGATGCTGACTTGACACCTAGAGGGAGAAAGCACAACGAGGCATTACATGTCTCTGTGGAGTGTAGAAGAACAACTCTGGCCCATGTCTTGGTGGACACGGGCTCATCTTTGAATGTTGTTGTACCCCAAAATTTTCTCTCTCATATTATCAAGATTTTTCCTCACAAGACATCTTGGACTCAAGACAGGATTAAGGTTTGCTCAGCTCAAGACCTCATCTTGCACTGATGACCTGAAATTAGGGTTTGAGTTTGCACAAGGATTTTTGGACCATCAATGCTTCATGTGACTTTCATTCATCATCTTGGACCCCTAAGATTGCTCATGACAACTTTCAAGTCTTGAATCACATTTTTGCCCAGTCAATTGGATAGTTGACCTAAGAATCAGTTGTATTGGGGAAAAAGTCAACCATGGCCAATTTACAGTCAAACTTCATAATTTTTGATCCAGAACAACATTTTAGACTCTTATGTACCATTTGATCAAGTTTGGATCACAACTCCTCAAGAAATTTGATCAAATCATCAAAAGGGCAAAATGGTCAAAATTAGGGTTTTGACTGAGAAAGGACAATTTCTGATTTTTATCCTAGCCAATGACCAATTGGGTTCAAGCATGATTTCAAATACTAAATGGCATCATCTTGACCTAATCACATAGTTCAAAAGATCTCAAATGCATAGGATTGACAGATGAATTTTGCAGTCAACTGTTCAAAAGTCAATTATACACTGAAAAGTCAAACTTTGACTTTTTGGTCAAAATCAAGTGCCAAGGGTCATAATTCATCAAGATATGACAAAATGTGAAAATCGTTAACCAAGAAATCTAAAATTTCAAATTATGGTTTTAATTTGAAATTTTTCATAACTTAGAATTTTTCTAAGTATGGAAAATTTCTAATTTTTCCCCAACTTTCCACACCTTTTTCACCACGATGCAATTGGATTAAAAGAAAACTTCCAAAATGAAATTTATAGTCCTCCATGAAATCTACAACTTTGATTCACAAAGTTTTCCCAAAAGATTCTTGGATCTCAAGTTATGATTTTGTGAATAGGGGTCCATAAACTTTTTAACTTAGTGAAAATTTTCCCTAGTTTAGGCAGGTTTTTGACCTAACTTCATGGCAACTTTTCACCTAGTTCCAAGAGGTATCTCAAGTTGCATTTCAAAGATGGACTGTATAGATTGTAGCAAGCTTTCCAAAATGTCCAAGAACTCTCCAAGATCATTTGTGGTTAGGGAGAATCGAAGAAGAGAAAATGGCGATTTATCACTTTTGTGCAAGCCATGTTTACAATGCTTCAAGTTGAAAATCAGTTTCAAGCATGCTTGTACCTTGAATTACAGGTCCTAATCCATTCTACACTCCATAATTAAATGCAAACTCAATGGATAATGTCCTTATTTTGATCTTTGGAGCATTGTACAAAAGATTAATCCAAAAATGGCATAAAGTTCACAATACTACTTTGACAAAGCAAGCCTTTTTGCAAATTTACAATTCTTGAGCCATGGACCTGATCTTTTGTTGCAAGCAAGATCCAAAAACATCAGGAAAAGTATACCAACCCCTTGCAGTCTACAAGCTAGCCTGTACAGGCCTTTGGCATAGTCATTTCAACTTTCTTCAAAGGCAAGAAAGGTGGCAAAAGTCAAGATCACTTGCACATCTGTTAAAGGGAAGCCTTGGTATCATTCTAAAAAACTTCATGAACTTGTCACAAGCCAATACACGATTTCCTAACATCCCAAACACTCTCAAACACCAAAAACACAAGTTTCTGTCCAAACAGGGCATCTTCTGCAGAACCCTTGCCAAATCAATATTGGCTCATGCGTTTCTCACTTTAAGACTTCAAACACTTTACATACATCCTACCTAAACTATCCAAGCCTTCATCTTACAACTGTGATCCCTGTTTCAGACATCACCATTTTCATTTTGGAAGGTTGCAGGTTGACTCGTGCAGGGAGTTTCAAGCATCCTCAAGGCAAGCTGAGCATTGGAAAAGCTTGAGGGAACTTCAAGGAAGCTCACACAATCTTCAGGCCTCACTCAAAGTCCCCACACTACCATATCCAAACTCAGCTGAACAAGGTATTTTTTAAAGTTCTATCTCTCTATTTAGGAATCCTTAAGCTTTGATTTGTGAAGCAAAAATGTAGTCCTTAACTTGCTTAAGCTGTACATATGCATAGTTATTATTTATATTAACTGAGTAGTAAGAATTTGAAGCTTGAAGTTCATGAAAAATTTAGGTCAGAAATTAGGGGTGCTAAAATTCTCCTTGATCTTTGAGTGTTAGGTCACAAACTTTATATCACTGGAATCGTGAGATCATAAGCTACATTTTTTGTGTTATAAGTTTTTGATTTTTTGCAAGCTAGAGCAAGATACAGGTTTGAAGCAAAAACGCGCGTTTTGGGAGAAGGCTGGAGGACAAGGATGAAGTCCTGGGCCTGGCGCGCCTTGGGCCTCCTATTCCAACTTTCCACACCCCCTGGCTACTATCCACACCCCCATTTGCATATTTTTATATTTTGCATTTTTTCCATTTCTTTTATGTTTATTGACTTTAATATTTTTTTCTGAACATTAAAAAATCCCAAAAAGATTTTTTTAATTTTTTGCATTTTTGTTTTATTTTTTATCTTATTTTTTGCATAAAATATTGATTATTAAAATAAATAGAACTTTATTTTCTTAAAATAAATAGTAAATATATTTTAAAATATCATACATTTTATTATTCATACACATAAAATATTATTTCCACATATATTTTATTTTTTCTAATATTTGTTAATAATATTATTTATTTATTTCTAGAACAAAAATGGACAAATAAATATTAGAAAATCTAATTTTCTTTTAAATAAAAAACTAGGGTTTTTCACCCTTCCAAAAAATAACAATACCATTTTTCTTATTTTTAGGACTTAAATAATTTTATTTTTACATATATAAAATAAATACAAAAAACATTTTGCATCCATACATTTTATTACATATTTAAATAATTGTTTATTTATTTATTGTACAAAAATTCAATTGGGTTGTAATAATTTCTAGGGTTTTATTTTGAGCAATATCCCCCATTCAAAACTTGTATCCCCCCTCCCATAATATTGTTGTAATAGCTTAGATTTACTTTACGCAATTTATCGCATTATATACATGTTTAGTAAATTAGGCTTTGTATGATAAGACAAAAATCAAACAAATAGCAAAGACCTAATACAAGACAAACAAAATTCATGTCAAATGACCAAACATTGCACACAAACACCCCTAGGGTTTCACCCACTTGGTTGCCTTAAAATGGCCATGGTATGCATGCAAAGTATCTTGGCAAAATAAAACAAAACAAAAGATCATAGTCCCTCGATGACGCTATCAAAAAGGTTGCCTAAACAAATGATCTTAGTCCCTCAAAATGCTAAAGATACTTGGCACCATTGCTATCATGGTCATACGATGACCCACGGCCGTCCCGTTTAACATCCAAAGATAGGGTTGCCTACCAAATCAATGGTAGGTCAACAACATCAAAGGAATAAAAATGTACAAGAAAGACTTTTGAGTAGGTAGATAAGCTTCTAGTTACTTGATCAATTTGCAAACAATAATTGCTATTTTAAAACAAACACACACATTTCAAAACATTTTCCAAACAACTTTCAAAACATTGAAACATTTTTCAAAAGACAAACATCTTTGTATACATTCTTACGAACGAGAATCATTACAAAGATTGCCCAAACGAGTGGCCTCTTTTCAAAATACTTTCAAAACCACACAAAGCTTCATTTCAAACAATTGCAAAAGCAAAGCAAGTGATCTAAACAAGTAACTAAGAGCCCATGGAAAACCATGGATGAAAAGGGTGATAATGCCTTACCTTTTAATAATCTACCCCCCGAACTCAAGAAAACATCTCAAAGGTCTTTCCTGTGCTTTTTTACCTTTCCTTTTGGTTAAAATAAAAGTCGGTGGCGACTCTTGCTAAACCGCAAAATTTGCAAACACAAACGCAAAACCTCGACTCAGTTCTCCCACTGCATCACAGAACTGGCGACTCTGCTAGGGAAATTTATAAAAGTGGGGTTACCTTAGGGTTTTAGATCACCTTTACATGCTTATCTTACTTGACTTGTTTGCTTTACACTTTGGTTCTATTGTTTGGGTTTGAATCTTCTACCCGGATTTGGGAAACATTCATAGGTAAATAGCAATACGTTGTGGAAACTGTGCGGGGTATACCGACATGGTCTAAGCAATATCTATATAAGTGCGACATATTTGTGGGTACCGATAGCCTTTTAGTCAATCAAAGAGAATATGGGGCCGCTGAGTGATGTCATGAAGCACAAATGGACTTGTAGAACCTTTACTTGACCAACTTGGCCTTTTAGGATGTAGTGAGATGACCGGCTTTAGTGCAGTCTGAAGTTGGTAGATACTCGATACTACACTCATTGAGGGTTGGTTCCTTGGAATATTTCGGTCGCCAGTAAAGAGGCTGAATTGAAACAATGAACAAGGAAACAATCCAGTGATATTGAGCTCCTTAGAAACCGGTTAGTATTTCTAGGACAGGTTGAGCCAACTAAACTTCAAGAGAGTACTTACCTATGAAACCCCATGAAAGCCTAAACTAGGAACTTGTGTGATTTTCTTGTACATATATACTTGTGCATAACATCATGGACATCATGAAGCATCATATGCATCCACTAACTATTTCAAGGATTTTGGAGATTCATCTTTGTTCTTGTTTTGTAGGTTATGGATTCACTTCGCAGGAAAACTGTCCAAGTCAACCTTGTAAGAATTCCTCCATAACTCAAGGAGCTAGCTTCAAGGATTCCTGAGAATTCTCCATTCACCGAGAGGCATGGTCGTCTACTCATCCTAGTCACTTCCATCACTGAAGAGGATATGATGAAAGTTCTCTTCCAGTTCTTTGACCCTTTACATCATTGCTTCACATTTCCTGACTACCAACTTGTGCCTACTTTGGAGGAATTTTCTCAACTCTTGAGGATTCCTACTCTCAATCAACTACCCTTCAAAGGTACGGAAAGAGATCTAAAGCCAGAAGAGATTGCTCAATCCTTACACTTGCACTCATCTGATGTCACAACCAATTGGGAAACTAGAAGTGGTGTCAAAGGCTTCTTGTCAAAGGTTCTGTTTGAGAAGGCCCAAAGCTGTTGGAATTCTCTAGACTTGCAAGCTTTTGAGGAGATTGTAGCTCTTCTCATCTATGGGATGGTCTTGTTCCCTAACCCTGATCAACTCATAGATATGAGTGCTGTCAAAATCTTCATGACTCGTAACCCGGTGCCTACATTGCTTGGGGATATCCTCCACTCTTTTCACACTCGTACAATGAGGAAAAAAGGTGTTCTCATGTGTTGCACTTCTCTACTGGTAAGATGGTTTATTTCTCATCTTCCCCAATCAGTCTTGAAGAAAGAGCAAGGTTTGAGGTGGTCACAACGATTGATGACTCTTACCCATTCAGATATCCATTGGTGTTCTCGATCAAAAGAGAATGTTATCATCATTGACCGTTGTGGGGAATTCCCTAATGTCCCTCTACTTGGAATTAGTGGAGGCATCACCTATAACCTTTGCTTGGCTCTGAGATAGTTTGGTTATTCCCGAAGGGATGGCCCACATGACATGCTAATTCAAGGTTTGGTTTTCGAATTTGACAACGACAATCAAGGACTTCGTCAAAGGTTAATCCGAGCTTGGAGGATGCGAAACAAGGTAGACAGTAAGACCTTGGGACACCAGAATTCCATACCTCTTGAGCCTTACCTCAAGTGGGTACGAACCCGCGCCCAAAGTCTTATGATGCCTTACCCCTCCATTCTCCCTGTGATTATAGAGCCTGTTAAGGAAGGAGAGGTTCCATACACCCTCCTACATCTTGACATGCCAACATCACTATAAGATTTACAAAGGAGTTTGATACAGCTCAAGGGAGAGCGCGACACTTTTGAAGCCCAATTCTATGCAAGCGAGAAGAAGGTTTTGGAACTCACTCGGCTACTTCATGAAGAGCAGACTCTCAACACCTACATTGCACCAAAGAGGATGCACAACGTCTTTTTACCTTAGAATTTTGTATTATTTTGCCCATGGGGCATTGATGTACTAACAAATTCTATCTTATTAATATGATGTGTGTTTCTTTTTTGTTTAATACAAATTTGAATTTCTGAATCCTTGAATGCATTACATGAATACATATCATTCATCATATGCATAAGCAGGTCTTCACACCAAGTTTCCTCATCTCTCTGCTGTTTGTTTCAGCAAGATGGATATTGAACAAATGGTCAAAGACTTACAAGCTCAGAATTCACAATTTCAACAGCTACTCTTGACCTTAGCCAAGGGGCAGGAGGAGCTCAAGATTCTACTAGAGAAAGAGAAAGAGAAAAAGAAGAAGAAGCGAGCTGGTGTGGTTGTCATGGGCAGAAGGTTTGTAGGACAAGCCAGACGGACTTTGGAATTCCCATCAACATCTGAAGAGGGGGAAGGAAAAGGTAAAGGAATGGCAGTGCCATTAGATTCTAAAGCAGAGGAAGAAGAGGATAAGGACTACTCCGAACAATAGTACCCTCCGGCCGATGACAAATACAAGAACTTGGAAGAACGTCTAGCTGCTATGGAAGTGCAAAGAGTATCGGGGCTGGATTTTGAGGAGTTACGGTTGGTTTCTGGAATTGTAATCCCTCCTAAGTTTAAGGTGCCACTGTTCGCTAAGTATGATGGGGTGTCTTACCCAAAGATGCACCTACGATCTTATGTCAGGAAAATTCAACCACATTCTTCTGACAAAGACCTGTGGGTCCAGTTTTTCTAGGACAGTTTGTCAGGAACCCAACTTGATTGGTTCTACTAGTTGGAGAGGTATGATATGCATAATTGGGAAGACTTGGAAGCTGCCTTCTATAAACAGTATCAATACAACACTGACTTGGCGCCAACCCGTACTCAGCTACAGAGTATGGCTATGGCTACCAATGAGGGTTTCAAAGACTACGCCCAGAAATGGAGGGATTTAGCCGGAAGGGTGTAACCACCTTTATCTGAAAGAGAGCTAGTGGACATGTTCTTAGGGGACTCTATCAGGTCATTTCTTTAATCACCTGATTGGAAGCTCCTCTGCAGGTTTCACTAAGTTGATTCTAACTGGCGAGAGGGTGGAAGCCGGTATTAGAAGCGGGAAAATTCAGAAAGATGCGTCTGCCTCAACTGTTGCAAAAAATCCCTTCACCGAAAAGAAGGAAGTGTCTGATATCTATGCCCAGAGGAATCAGGGAAGAACCGAACGACGACCAACAGTGGGGGCCGTTATGATTCAGAAGTTTGCATCAGACCAGCCGAGAAACAATAAGCCGAGAAATGATCAGCTGAGAAATAAACAACAAAGGATGGAAAGGCCTGTAAGTCAATTCACCAAGATAAACATGACTCCTGTTCAAGTCTTACCACATCTCTTGAAGTTGAACTTGGCCATGCTAAAGGAGGCCCCTAAAAATCCTAACACTGCTTCTCCACATTACTATCCCAACGCCAGATGCGCGTACCATTCAGACAGTCCATGGCACGACACCAACAACTGTTGGGCCCTGAAGAATAAGATTCAAGATCTGATCGATGCCAAGGAAGTTGAATTTGAAGCTCCTGAAAATCCGAATGTTATCTCCTCCCCAATGTCGGGGAATGGGCACAATGTCAATGCTGTGGAAGAAGATTTGTTTGTTTCTACTGTGGATGAACTGTCAACTCCTCTCCTAACCATCGAGTTGAATTTGTTGAAGGCTAGGGTGTTCCCAGGTTGTGACCAAGATTGCCATGCTTTCATGTCCTCTATTGAAGAAAGGAATCTAACAATTGATTGATAACAAGGAAATTTTGTTTGAGAAAGCTCATGTCTCACCCATTCCAGTTCCAGAAGTTTCAATAATAACCATATACGCCAATCCTTCCAGGGTTCCTAAAAAACCCGTTAGGATTACATCCTCTCCAGTGACTACTCCATTGAAGATAACAATGCCCAGACCAACCACGTACAAATTCGAAAAAATGGTACCATGGAACTATGGTGGAGAAATCTACTACCATGGTGTCAAACAGATTTAACAGACCATTGAAGAAGAAAGATCTAAAGAAGATAATCCCGACATCAGTAACATTGCTGGAACAAACAAAATTACTTGTAGTGGGAGAATATTTTCTCCAGAGATTGCTCCTCCAACAGCAATCTTTGGACCCGTGGCCCTTCCGAAGATTACACCTATACCAGTAACTGTACCTGCAAGTGTACCCGCCAACAATGACAATGCAATTCCCATCCCTATTTCCGCTGCCAAGAATAAAGGAAAGAATGTTCAAGAGGAGCCTATCTTGACGAAGGCTCAATCACTAGTCATTCCTGAAACATCCCAGAAAGAGATGGAATAAATTCTGAGGATCATTAATAAAAGTGATTTTGATGTTGTTGAACAACTGGGGAAGACCCCCTCCAAAATATCTATGTTAGCCCTATTGCTGTGCTTTGAGGAACATGCTAAAGCTTTGTCATGTTTTTGAAGACGGCCCATGTGCCACAAGAAACCTCCGCTGATCAGTTCCAGGAATGTGTGGCTAGTTTAACATCTGACAATGGTCTAGGGTTTTTTGATGCAGACTTGACCCCCAAAGGGAGAAAACATAATGACGTGCTGCATGTCTCGGTGGAGTGTAGGGGAACCACCCTAGCTCATGTCTTGGTTGATATTGGGTTGTCTCTAAATGTCTTGCCGAAGAAAGCCTTGGATAGACTGGATTGTGAAGGCCTAACCCTGAAACCCAGCAATATCATTGTCATAGCCTTTAATGGTTCTAAGAGGATGGTTCATTGAGAAGTGGACATCCCGATTAAGGTGGGTACCCAGACGTTCAATTCAACATTCTACGTGATGGACATCCGTCATTCCTATTCTTGCCTGTTGGGAAGACCTTGGATCCACCATGCTGGAGCTGTCACTTCTACTCTGCATCAAATGCTCAAGTACCATGTCCATGGGAAAATCATAATTGTTCATGGTGAAGAGGAATACATGATCAGTCATCTGAATTCTTTCTATTATGTAAAATTGGATGGAGAATTCATAGAGACCCCTTTCCAACACTTTGAAGAGGTTTCTGAAGAAATAGTGGCGACCAAGGCAGTGTCCTTTGTACCCATGATTACCAGACCTCCGCCTCGAATGTCATCTCTCAAGGATGCTAGGGCCGTAGTGGAAGAAGGCGGATCCACTATCTGGGGGCAGCTTCCAGACTTTTCTTTCAAATCAGACAAATACGGCTTGGGATTTACTTCGACTAGTCAGAAGGCCGTGCTCCGCTCCCGTTCCGGAGGGCCACCTGTGAAGATCAACCACCGAGGGGTTAATGCACTAGAGGACAGTGAAGAAGAGGGAAACTTGGAAGACTGGATTTTTCCTACTGTTGGCGGAGGACTGTGCAACTGGGAAGAAAAAGACTTTGTTCTGATTACTTTCATACCGCAGTAATTTATCTTTTCCATTTATGGTTGATCTGTAATAATTCACAAACAATTCGTACTTTTTCAACCTTGTGTCTTACCCGAGGCACATAGGTCCATTTGTAAGGGTTCTCATTTCATTTTCATATGTCATTTTAATGAATCATGGACGCTTTTCATATATAAACCTTTTGTGCTCATTGTCTTTCTTTTACATTTTGTTGTTTTAAGATGGCATGCCCTTACAAACACCTACACTCACAAATGCAGGTACCCTTCCATTCCGGAACCCATGGGTAACGATACTGCTATAGCATTCAGTTACTCTAAAGATCTGATCAACAAGCCGAATACGAAGGTGAGGAAGATTGTGAGGTGCCAGGGGAATTGGCCAGATTACTACAGCAAGAGGAAAGAGCAATTAAACCTCATAAAGAGAAATTGGATACAATCAACTTGGGAACTGAGGATGACAAAAAGGAAATCAAGATAGGTGCCAATCTAGAGCCGAGTGTCAAGGAGCGCCTAATTCAGCTACTGCATAATTATGTTGAGATCTTTGCTTGGTCATACGAAGACATGCCGGGACTCGATACAGACACTGTGGTACACCATCTACCCACCAGAGAAGACTGTCCACCAGTGAAACAAAAGGTCCGCCACATGAGACCTGACATGTCCGAGAAGATCAAAGCAGAAGTTATGAAACAGTTCAATGCTGGATTTCTGGCTGTTACTTCCTATCCACAATGGGTTGCTAACATAATGCCCGTGCCTAAGAAGGACCAAAAAGTAAGAATGTGCATGGATTATAGAGATTTAAACAGGGCCATCCCTAAAGATGACTTTCCACTTCCGCACATCGACATCCTGGTCGACAACACAGCTCAACACAAAGTATTTTCTTTCATGGACGGATTCTCAAGCTTTAACCAGATCAAAATGGCACCCGAGGACATGGAGAAAACTACATTTATTACACAGTGGGGTACGTTCTGCTACAAAGTGATGCCATTTGGACTGAAGAATGTTGGGGCAACCTATCAACGCGCCATGGTAGCTTTGTTTCATGATATGATACATCATGAGATAGAGGTCTACGTAGATGACATGATAGCCCGATCACAAACTGAAGAAGAACACCTTGATCACTTGCAAAAGTTATTTGTCAGGTTGAAGGAGTACAAGCTCAGATTGAATCCAAACAAGTGTACATTCGGAGTCCGATCCGGTAAGCTCTTAGGATTCATTGTTAGCAACAAAGGCATCGAGGTTGATCCTGCCAAAGTCAAAGCTATACAAGAAATGCCTGCTCCTCACACTGATAAGGAGGTCAGAGGTTTCTTGGGACGCCTAAACTACATTGCTAGGTTCATTTCTCACCTAACATCTACTTGTGAGCCAATCTTCAAGTTGTCGAAGAAAGATCAGGTAGTTCGATGGAACAAAGACTGTCAAGTTGCTTTCGATAAAATCAAGGAGTATTTTCTAGAACCTCCTATCTTAATGCCACCCATCGAGGGAAGACCGCTAATCATGTATCTGACCGTCCTAGAGAATTCAATGGGGTGCGTACTGGGGCAGCATGACGAGTCTGGCCGAAAAGAGCATACCATTTATTACCTTAGCAAAAAGTTTACCAACTGTGAAACAAGATATTCACTGCTCGAGAGAACTTGTTGCGCTTTGGTATGGGCTGCTCGCCGGCTAAGGAAGTATATGTTGACTCATACCACTTTGTTGATATCTAAGATGGATCTGATAAAGTACATCTTTGAGAAGTCTGCTTTGTCTGGAAGGATTGCTAGATGGCAGATGATCCTAACGGAATAGGATATACAGTACACAACCCAAAACGATATAAAAGGTAGTGTGCTAGCCGATCATCTGGCCCATCAAGATGTAGAAGATTACCAATCCATGAAGTTTGACTTCCCTGACGAAGACATCATGACATTGGACAACGTTGAAGATTTCAGACCATATGACGGACCTAAACAAGGATCCTGATGGACCCTATACTTTGATGGGGCCTCCAATGCGCTTGGTAACGGTATCAGTGTTGTGCTTATATCCCCAGAAGGATTCCATACTGTAGCGATAAAAAATGTAGCGGGGCAAATCGGAGATCGAATTATTGATTAATTCGTCTCACAAAAGCAAGAGTCGTCACCGCGCTTTATTATTTCCAAGGGAAAATGGGAAAGAGCGAAATAAAACCCTAAATATGCAATGTAAAATAATACTTTTTAAAAGTAATAAAAATACAAGGCGTTTTTGAAAAGAGGTCTATGGTTCGGGGGTTGGTTATACAGTGGGAAGGTATTAGCACCCAATGTATCTATAGTACTCTATAGGAACCTTTTGAAATATCTGTTTATAAAAATTCGTTTGTTTGATCGAAATAAATTGTTTTGGCCGAAAAGGGGTACAGACGGGTTTTTGAAGATGCGACGACCTAATGTCAAAGTTTTGGCTTAAATGGTATAAGTTTTGAAAAGATTGAATATTTGGGGAAAAATTGTCTTAAGTTTTAATGAAATGAAGATATTCGCGTGATTGGACTTGAGGACATGAAGTCAACAAATTTAATCATTTTTCCCTTGGATTTAGACGTAAACAGAATAACCATGTAAATATAAAATAGTTAAACAGGAAATTATGCAGATAATGATACATAACCATAACAATGATTAAATAATAAACTAAAGGATGTGAACATGTATTTTTGTATTTTTTATCTAATATTAATTAAAGCGAGGGAATTAATTAAAGAAAATAAAAATGTTTTTAATTTTTATCTTTCATGTTGTTTAGAGTTTTTATTTTTATATGTTTTTTTTTATATTAATAAAAGGTATTATTTTTAAGAGTTATTAAATGATTTTAAACTAAATTAAAACTTAAAAGCTTCTAACTTAAGTCTAATTAAAAAAGATACTAAAATTACCAAATTAAATCCTAAAAGTTAAACTAATAAAATTGATCAATTATTAAAATTGTTTTTAATTAAAATACACCTCTTATTAATTAAGTCTAATTAACTAAATTAAATAAAAACTCTAAAAAAAAAGGCTAAAGAAAACAAAATAGAAAAAAGGTGTTAAGAAATAAAGGGGTAGAAACATAAACAAATTACATGGGCCAAAAGGGTTCCAAGAGGCCTAATCAGGAAACAAACAGAAATAAGGGGGGTGTGCTTAAGAAAACGTTGGGCTTTAGGTAAGAAACAGGTTTAGGTCCAAGCATTTCCTAATTTGTTTTTAGGGTTAAACATCTTTAGGTTTTAGGGAAAAAAGGGTTAAGGCTTTGACAGCAACGGCGCCGCTCGTTCATCCTTGTGCGTTCTTCTTCGTCTTTGCCTCTGAGTTCTCCTTGCCCGAGCCACCAACACTCTCCATCTTCTTCTTCCCTCCAGCAAAGCATTAGGGCGACAGATTCACGGTACAATTTCGTTTTCATTTTGTTAGGGTTTGTTGATTACTGCATGTTTATGATTTTTCGTCCATTGATTCTAACTTCAAGTTATTGTTGTTACATGAGGTGTACAAAAGAAAGAGAGAGAAAAAAAACGTTACCTTTGGGAGATGGAGGAAGAACGGTTGGGTGTGCGTAGGAGGCTTCGGCGGCGGGGAAGACGGTGACGGCGTGATATTTGCTTGGTATCCTGGTTTGTCTTCTTCCTCTTTTTGCTATATGGTTTGATGATGACTTGGCCCTGAGAACCTTATGTTATATCTCTTCTTCTTCTTCTGTTGATTTTGCCTATGCCTATGCAACGCTTCTTTTCCTCTTCTCTTAGTTGCCTTGAATTTGCCTCTGGGTTGCCTTTGTTGTATGCTTTTTCTCTTCTTCTTCATTGTGATTCTGTTTCCTTTTTGTATTAGCCTGTGATGATGATTTCTGAGGCCTTCGTGTTTGGACGTTGGTTGGATAAGTTTGTATTATTTGGTATTCTGGCTTTTTGCTTTGGCCATGTTGGTGCTTTTACAGTTTATGCAGGTTATGGAAAATAGGTTTTGTGGTTTAGGCCATGGTTTTATACAGGTTATGAACTCTGGTTTATGTTGTAGCTTGAGTTGTTGGAACTCAGTTTTGGTTTTAGGCCTTCAGCAGGTTCTACTGGTTTTTTAGGCCATAAGGTTATGGGTTTTGGTCTTGATACAGTAGGTTTTACTGGTTTTTGTTGGAGATAGCAGGTTTTTATGGTTTTGGCCAAAGTTGTTGTTACAGGTTAACGAAACAGGTTTGTGGTTTTGTCCATGGTTGAGGTTTAGCTTCAGGCAGGTGCTTGAGGTTTTCGTTTAGGCACTTTTGAGAATTTTTGTATTTGTTTGACAGTTTTTGTTTTTGAAAGCTTGAAGGCAGGTTTTGATATCTCTGAATTTTTGAAGGGATTGTTATGTTATAACAGTTTGCTGGCCTTTTGTTTATGCTACAGGTTTGGTATATTTAACTATATTTCCTTTGACCTCTGCACTCCATACTGCTACATCAGTTTGTCTCTATTCTTTTTCATGCTTTCCCTTTTTCTTACTGCATTGCTGCTGTTCTGTTTGCTATCTATTTCCTTCCTAAGCCAAAACCTGTAAACCACACTTTTCCTCTCTTCTCTATCTTAGGTACAAATAGACATTAAAATGATGTATGTACTTTACTTGTTCTGAAAAAGTATAATGCTGGAAAATGATGTAAAATGGAAATGTATTATGCTTGCATATTTGGTTTTAAACTGCATGCTTCCTCTTTGTCTACTGCATGTACAGCATGGAGCCTATTGTATTTTGACTTCTTCCATACTTTTTGGCATGTTTACGTTGGAATTGGCTTGTGTTGAAAATGCATATGTTGTTGGCTTTTGAAAATGAATTTGTGCAATTGGTTTTGAAATGTGCAATTGATTTTTTTAATTATGCAGTTTATTTTAAAATGCAGTTTTGACAAAAAGTGAATTTGTGCATATTTAAATTTGTGCATTTATATTTGTCAATAAAAATTCATCCCTTTTTGTGAACCGGGAGAAATCCCGTGATTTGCAAAAAGGGTAAAAACTGAATCCAGCCGTTTGCTTTTAATGATGAACACTAAAATTAATTTTTTTGCTTTTAATTATATTTATTTCTGACTTTTCTTTTAATTCGTTGCAGGGAAAAAAATCAAATGAGCAATTGGATAGAAGATGAAGATTTAGAATATTAGAAAAAAATAGTTTTTATTTTACTTTAAAAATTTTATGTAATTGTTATTGTAAATACTTTGTACATAATACAGTATTTAAACAACAATTGTAATAATTAGAATAAAGATGAATAAAATTCTATTATTTCAGTTAATTCTTTTCTTCTTTCCAATTATTTATTTTATCATTTATAATTCTTTGAATTATATAATAACTGAAAATCATATCCAATTATTTAAATTTAGAATGATAAATAATTAAATAAACATCATTGATGAATTAACTTCTCTTCAATTAATTATTTCATTATTTATAATTCTTCCAAATTATAATAACTGAAAATAAAATTTCAATTATTTAAACCTAGAATAATAAATAATTAAATAACATTGTTTGATCAATTAATAAACTCTTTTCAAATATTTATTTTATTATTTATAAATCTTTAAATTATATAATAACTGAAGATAAATTCCAATTATTTAAATTTAAGATAATAAATAATTAATAAACATTGTTTTAGCATTGATCAATTAATAAATTTAGTGTTCAACAAAAAAACAGCTCTCGACTTGAAAAAGTTATGAATTTAAAAACTGCTTTGAAAGTTGATAAAAATAGGTCAAAACCCTTGCAATGTAATGATGCAGATGGGAGATGGTATCTTAGGTCAAAATTTGGGGTACAACAGCTGCCCCTATTTAAGTTTCTTCTGTCCGGAGATATGAAGATTAAAATCTTCGTCTCGACGAGATTGAAGGTACTTAAATACATAACACGCAAATTTTACCCTAAGATACCGCCATTATGTTTGATATGAATGTAGTAATTGAATTCACAGAGAAAGATATTGTATGAGACAAGACAATGCTGGAGAAATCAAACACCAACAAAACACAGGGACATGGATTATACACTACTGGGGAAGCGAGCCATCGACTTCAAATGACAGACTCTTGACGGCGAATAAAATTGAGGGAATACGACCTCTGACCCTAACAAAGAAGGCATCTTGCATAGGCCATAAAACAGATTATTGACCCAAAAACAGTGAGTTCACAACTCAAGGTCAAAGATAGACAAAAAGGTATCAATTTTCTGATAATGGATTACCGACTTCGGAAGGTAATGATTCATGACAAGCTTCTCTGCGAGATTTTCCGAGATATACCAATTAATGCTGAGATATAATATGGTTGTAGATACGCAAGTTGCTCAAATAAAGAAGCTGTCACTTGCTGTCTTCCCAAAAAATATTATGACATACAAGCTGCTCAAATAAAGAGGCTGCCACTTGCTGTCGTCCAGGGATGTCAATAACATACAAGCTATTCAAATAAAGAAACTGCCACTTGCTGTCTTCCAAAAATACTATCCCAGTAACATACAAGCTGCTCAAATAAAGAAGCTGCCGCTTGCTGTATTCCAGAAAATAATAACGTACAAGTTGCTCAAATATAGAGACTGCCGCTTGCCGTTTTCCAAAATAATAACGTACAAGTTGCTCGTGAAGAGACCGCCGCTTGTCGTTTTCCAATGATGTCTATAACGTACAAGTTGCTCATGAAGAGACTGCCGCTTGTCGTTTTCCAAAAATAATAATGCACAAGTTGCTCGTGAAGAGCTGCCGCTTGTCGTTTTCCAATAATAATAACGCACAAGTTGCTCGTGAAGAGCTGCCGCTTGTCGTTTTCCAAAAATAATAATAACGTACAAGTTGCTCGTGAAGAGATGCCGCTTGTCGTTTTCCAAAAATAATAACGCACAAGTTGCTCGTGAAGAGCTGCCGCTTGTCGTTTTCCAATGATGATTCAGAAGGAAATTGCGATGATATCGGCAGAGAATAAAATCTTCGTCAAAGAGAACCACGAATCAATCCTTCCCGAGGAGATCACATGTTTAAATGTGCAAAATAAATGCACCATTCGTCTAAGTCGCGACTTCACTGGGGAAAATCATGAGATAGCCTATGCAAGAGACAACAATTTCATCCAGGAATAAACTAGAGAGAAAACAGTCAAACAGGACTCCAAACAATGAGAAAGTAACTTGATTGGGGATTCATCCTATCCAGAAATGGACAGGGTAGGCTAAATCAAAAATCATCCACGAGGATTAGCTCAGTTGGGGAATTTAGAAAGGAAGCACATTTTCTGCCTAAGCTAACCTTCTACTTGGAAAGAACGTGTACATTGTATTAAAACAATGTAAAACAAACCCAAAAGCAACGGCAAATGTGAATATGCGTGCGTGATATAAGTGTAAATGAATAAATGAATGTTATACTGACAAAACGAACAGATGGAATATCCTGAAGACGGTAAGATGTCACGAAAAGATAGATACTCGGCCAATCTTGAAAAAGACGGAAAATAACTGGAACTTGAACCACAAAGCAACGTCGGAGCGTATCATGCTGCAAAGCCCAAGTCTTCTGAGTAGAAAAGTATTCCAAACCAATCTTCTAGTACCAATAGACCACTGGCATGAGACAAAGCGTACCACACTACGGAAATCTGCTCGAATGATAACCAAAACAACGCTTAACTGGAAAAGCTGGGGAGTCACCGAACTTAGTACCACTAGAAACAAAAGTGTACACAACCAACACCTCATGACGATTTTGAAATAAAACATGTTCATCATGCAAGGATAAATACTGTATTGTTTTGCATTTCAGGGCTTGACCATCCTCGGAACAACTGTTAATATTCCCTTCATTACACTTTTTTAAAAAAAAAAAAAAAAAGAATACTTTAAATAACTTTGTTTCAAATATTTTCGTAAAAATTAAAATTTTCCCACAAAAGGTAAATGCTCAAATTTCATTAATAAGATGGTAGTTCGCTAACAACGCGACTCCAACAGTTTACAAAAGTTTGGGGAATAGTACATGAAAGAAAGGGTTACACAAAAACAATGATCACTATTCTCCCTAACAACCTCGAATTTCCAAAAATGTGTTCAAATGCCAAGACCGGTCTGACCAAAAGCTTGCCTAAGCCGCCCCTTCGGGTTTTCAACTTAGCAAACTGTCAACTCAAACCTAAGCGAAATATTTCTTGACTGCATCGGCGTTCATGGAGCGCGGGAGCTCTTCACCGTCCATACTGGTGAGAATCAAGGCACCTCCAGAGAAAACTTTCTTAACGACAAACGGTCCTTCATAATTCGGAGCCCACTTGCCCCTAGAATCAGGTTGGAAAGATAATATCTTCTTGAGCACAAGGTCACCTTCTCTGAACTCGCGTGGTCGAACCTTCTTATCAAAAGCCTTCTTCATTCTCTGCTGATACAATTGACCGTGACACAACACTGTCAATCTCTTTTCCTCAATTAAATTCAACTGATCATATCTACTTTGACACCATTCAGCTTCAGAAAGCTTGGCTTCCATCAAAACTCTCAGAGACGGAATCTCAACCTCCACGGGGAGTACGGCTTCCATACCATAAACTAGGGAAAATGGGGTTGCACCTGTTGAAGTTCGAACCGAAGTACGGTATCCATGTAAAGAAAACGGAAGCATTTCATGCCAATCTTTATAAGTTACCACCATCTTCTGGACAATCTTTTTGATGTTCTTGTTAGCAGCTCCAACAGCCCCATTCATCTTCGGCCTGTAAGGAGAAGAATTATGATGTTCGATCTTGAACTCTTCAAAAAGCTCTTTCATCATCTTGTTATTCAAATTCGAACCATTATCAGTGATGATCTTGCTCGGGATACCGTATCGACAAATGATCTGATTCTTGATAAATCTGACTACCACCTATCTGGTTACATTAGCATAAGATGCTGCTTCCACCCATTTAGTAAAATAATCGATCGCTACCAAGATGAAACGATGACCATTGAAGCTTTGGGTTCAATCATTCCAATCATATCAATGTCCCACATAGAGAAAGGCCAAGGTGAAGAGATAACATTGAGGAGGGTCGGTGGCACATGCATCTTGTCCGCATAAATCTGGCATTTATGACATTTCTTCACATATTTGCAGCAATCAGATTCCATTGTCATCCAATAGTAACCAGCTCTCAACATCTTTTTATCCATTGCATGTCCGTTGGCATGAGTGCCAAAGAATCCTTCATGTACTTCTTGCATCAGCATGTCTGCTTCACGTCTGTCTACACATCTGAGCAAGACCATGTCGTAATTTCTCTTATACAATACTTCTTCATTAAGGAAGAAACTGCTTGCTAATCTTCTCAACGTCTTCCTATCTTTATTGGATGCCCCAGGCGGGTACTCTTGAGTTTGAAGAACACGTTTAATGTCGTAGAACCACGGTTTGTCATCGGTGACCTCTTCTACTGAGAACACATGAGCAGGTCTGTCGAGGCGCATAACTCTGATCGTAGGCACGTCGTTCCAACCATTCACTTGAAACATTGAAGACAAAGTAGCTAAAGCATCAGCCATTTGGTTCTCATCTTTAGGGATATGATGTAATTCCACTTTGTTGAAGAAAGTTAACAATCTTCTAGCATAATCTCTGTAAGGGATCAAACCAGGATGACGAGTCTCCCATTCTCCTTTGATTTGATTAATTACTAATGCCGAATCTCCGTAAATATCAAGAATCTTAATCCTTAGATCCACTGCTTCTTCGAGACCCATAATACATGCCTCATATTCAGCCATGTTGTTCGTGCAGTCAAACTTCAATCTCACCGTGAATGGGATATGAGTACCTCGGGGAGTGACGATGATTGCCCCAATTCCATTTCCGTAAGAGTTCACAGCTCCGTCAAATATTAAACCCCAATGGGATCCGGGATCAGGTCCTTCTTCAGGTAACGACTCTTCACAATCTTTAGCTTTCAAGTACATAACATCTTCATCTGGGAAGTCAAACTTGATGGATTGATAATCGTCAATTGGTTGGTGAGCCAAATGGTCGGCTAAAATACTCCCTTTGATTGCTTTCTGAGTGTGATACTCAATGTCATATTCGGATAACAACATCTGCCAACGGGCAATTCTTCTAGATAAGGCGGGCTTCTCAAAGATATACTTGATCGGATCCATTTTGGAGATCAACCAAGTGGTGTGGTTAATCATATACTGGCGCAGACGGCAAGCGGCCGAAGCCAAAGCACAACAGGTTTTCTCAAGCAATGAGTATCGAGACTCACAGTCTGTGAATTTCTTGCTCAGATAATATACGACATGTTCCTTTCTTCTAGTCTCATCTTGTTGACCAAGCACACATCCCATGGAATCTTCCAATATAGTCAGGTACATAATCAAAGGTCTTCCTTCCACCGGAGGAATCAAAATGGGAGGTTCAAGAAAATATTCTTTGATGCTATCAAAAGCTCTCTGACAATCTTCTGTCCACACACATCCTTGGTTCTTTCGGAGAAGCTTGAAAATCGGCCCACAGGTAGCAGTCATATGAGATATAAATCTAGAAATATAGTTCAGTCTCCCAAGGAATCCTCTTACTTGTTTTTCCGTCTTGGGTGCGGAAATTTCTCGAATAGCTTTGACTTTATCAGGATCTACCTCAATACCTTTCTGACTGACAATGAAACCCAAAAGTCTTCCAGAACGAACACCAAAAGTGCACTTGTTGGGATTCAGACGGAGTTTATACTTTCTCAAACGCTGGAATAACTTCAACAAATGTTCCAAATGATCTTCCTCAGTTTGTGATTTGGCAATCATGTCATCTACATACACTTCTATCTCTTTATGCATCATATCATGGAACAAAGCAGTCATGGCCCTTTGGTATGTTGCACCAGCATTCCTCAAACCAAACGGCATAACCCGATAACAAAATGTTCCCCAAGGTGTAATGAAAGTTGTCTTCTCCATATCTTCTGGTGCCATCTTGATTTGATTGTAACCAGAGAAACCATCCATGAAAGAAAAGACTTTGAACTTTGCAGTATTGTCGACCAATACGTCAATGTGCGGTAATGGGAAGTCATCCTTTGGGCTAGCTCTATTCAGATCTCTATAGTCTACACACATTCGAACTTTGCCATCTTTCTTAGCAACAGGAACTATATTGGCTAACCATTGAGGATAGACCGATGTAACAAGGAAACCTGCATTAATCTATTTTTGAACTTCTTCTTTGATCTTGTCAGCCATATCGGGACGAGTCCTTCTCAACTTCTGCTTAATCGGCGGACATTCAGGTCTCAACGGTAAACGATGCTCCACAATATTGTTGTCCAAACCTGGCATATCTTGGTAGGACCAAGCAAACACATCAACATACTCTTTGAGAAGCTCCAACATTTTCTCTTTGACTTTTGGGATAAGCAATGCTCCGACCTTGACTTCCTTTTTATCTTCTTCATCACCCAAATTGATCAACTCTAAAGGTTCTTCAAACGGCTGAATAGTCTTTTCATCATGCTCAAGTAAACGGGAAATTTCATCAGGAATCTCTTCACTATCCTCTTCTTCGGCTCTGAACACAGGGAATTCAAAGTTGGGAGAGGGCATAGGATCATTGTTTTCAATGGTTAAGTCATGGATTAATCTGCACATATGATTATGCTTTATTTTAGAAATCGATTAATATGAATGTTGTACAAATGAAACAAAATATTATTATATTTTCCTATTACTACCAATTAATTTTCATTACTATTTCCCAGAAAAAGTGAAAAATAAAACAGTAGTGGACAAAATAACATTTTTATTCATGAGGGAAAATACTTGAAACAAAGAGCCCAGACATTTTCTCTTTTGCCTTGGGCAGAGCAAAAGGATTTATTTTTCATCATAGCCCGACACAAATACTTTTCGCCTTGGGCAGAGCGAAATTTTTTCAAAAAAATAAAACAAAACATTACTCAGAAAGGTGCATCACAACATGAACATCAACAGCAATCCATTTCTGGCAAACCACTCCATGCGTCACAAAATCGGGTAAATCCTCTTCAGAATCGTCTCCTATTATAGCATCAACTTCAGGAGGAGTCGGATGGATAAAACCCGCGCTTCGGAAAACCTCTTGAATCGGACGAGTAATCACTTCCTGCTTGACTCTCGTAGACACGGGATGAAAACCAAGACCTTCTCCAGACTTGTTCTCAGGCAAAGTCAACACCTGGCCCCAACCTTCAGCCGAACCACTTTCAACCACTCGTCGCGCATCCTCAAAAGAAGAAATAAATGTCCCTCGCTTCTTCACTTCATTATTAGCAACAGATAGAGCCTGGAATTGGGTTCCAACATCCTCATCAGCATCAATAAAAGAGAAAGAGGACAAATGGCTTACCACCATAGCCTGCTCTCCACCAATCATTACCAGCTTTCCATGCCTTACAAACTTCAATCTCTGATGGAGCGTGGAAGTGACTGCCCCTGCATCGTGGATCCATGGACGACCCAATAGGTAACTGTAGGCAGCACAAATATCCATTACTTGAAAAGTGATCTGAAAAGTATGAGGACCAATCACTATAGGCAGATCCACTTCACCAATGACAGTCTTCCTAGAACCATCAAACGCTTTGACAATTACTCCACTAGGTCTCATGGGAGCACCTGGATATGAGAGTCGAGCTAATGTAGTTTTGGGCATTACATTTAACGACGAACCTGTATCTACCAACACACTTGATAAGGTATCATTTCCGCAACTTATGGAGATATGCAAAGCCATATTATGATTCCTTCCCTCCTCCGGAAGTTCTTCATCACTGAAACCAAGATTGTTACACGAAGTAATATTTCCCACAATTCCATCAAATTGGTCAACCATCACATCATGATCCACGAACTCCTGGTCCAAGACCTTCATCAAAGCTTCTCTATGGGCACCAGAATCTTTCAGTAAAGCAAGCAAAGAAATCTTGGAAGGAGTTTGCAAAAGTTGGTCCACAATCTTATATTCACTTCTCTTGATAAGCTTCAGAATCTCATCATCCTCAGGATGAGGGATAGGTTCATTGGATCGGCCTATCTCAACCCTTGGTTCAACATTTCTCACTGGAATTTCTGTCGGTATGGGTCTCCTAACTTGAACTTCTGGTCTCTTCAAAGGTACTGCTGCAAAGACACGTCCACTTCTCGAAACTCTACTCACATCAGCGATGTTAACAAAAGACGGCCTTGTTGGTATAGGGACTTCTACCCCATTCTCAATCATTGTGGCATTATACTTATACGGTACAGCTTGGTCTGAGTTGTAAGGCACAAGACCAGGTGGGTAAATGGTCAAAGGAGCAACAGGTGCAGTCTGACTGTCGTTAACGATCTCTACTGATTCAGGCAAATTGAATTGTGGTATTATAACATTCACTTCATCCTCCGGATCTCTGTCATATGTAATAATGATAACTCTCTGGTCTAACAACTTTTGAATATCCTCCTTCACAATAGGGCAATCAACCTCTCTTGAACAAAATTCACAAACATCATAAACATGCTGATGCCTAACAAAGGCAAGTCTTCTTAAACTCTGATGTAACCTGATCAACGACTCTCTTATGTGTTCAACCTGAAAAACTCGAAATTTTCCCAGACAACCTTCCACCATATTCACTGAGGCTGCCCCATGTCGAGGCAAATGATTATCTCTAACATTTGGGTTAACATCCTTTAAAGACAAGATACCATTCTTAATCAACCTCTGCACGTCCGCCTTTAGAGAAAAACAATTCTCAAGGTTGTGCCCCGGCGACCCTTGATGATATTCACAAAACTGATCTGCCTTGTACCACGGAGAAGTACTATTCGGTGCTACAGGAGGAGGTTTTGTCGTTATGAGATTCTTCCTGATAAGAGCAGGGAACAATTCAGTATAAGTCATAGGAATGGCATCGAATTGCGGTTTTCTTGGTGAACGGTTCTGGTTGTTGAATGGATAAGCCTGTTGTCGAGGCTGCTGCTGAAATGGCCGTTGTTGAGTTGGTGGGGTTTGATGAGTTGGGGTTATCAAAGCTGGGCGGACAACCGGAGTGACTTCCGCAACGTGTGAGTAATCTCTCCTTGGTCTCCCTGGGAAGATTACGCTGACATCCTGCTCTTTTCTTTTCGGGAAAACACTTCCAAACTTCTTAGTACTGCTAGACGGACTTCCTTCTTTAACCAAACGCCCTTCACGAATCCCTTCCTCCAACCGCATGCCCATGCTTACCATTTCGGTGAAGTCACTGGGTGCGCTGGCAATTATTCTTTCATAGTAAAAGGAACCTAAAGTCTTCAAAAATATCTTCGTCATCTCTTTCTCCTCAAGAGGGGGATAGATTTGAGCAGCAATTTCACGCCACCTCTGGGCGTATTCCTTAAAAGATTCCCTGTCTCTTTGCGACATCGCCCGGAGTTGATCCCTGTCCGGCACCATGTCAACGTTATACTTATACTGGTGAACAAAGGCTTTTCTAAGATCATTGAAGTTGCGGATCCGAATACTGTCTAAACCCATATACCACTTTAGAGCAGCACCCGTCAAACTGTCTTGAAAATAGTGAATCAACAAGTCATGATCATCGGAATACGTAGACATCTTTCTCACGTACATAGTCAAATGACTTCGAGGACACGAATCACCCTTATATCTTTCAAAGTCTGGCACTTTGAATTTTGCTGGAATCTTGACATTCGGAACTAAACAAAGGTCATGAGTGTTCTTCCCAAACATATCCTTCCCCTTTAACGCTCTGAGCTCCCTCTGCATTTCTTGGAATTGGTCTTGAAACTCTTCCATTCTATCAAAAAACCCAAACTTTCAGCAGGCTCGGCAGGATAAGTAGTTTCATTCAAGTATGGCACGGAGTGAACCACAGGAGCGACAGTTGTCATTACCGGTTGCGGAAAAGGTGTTACAGACGGGATTACCGACGGCATGGCAGTTATCTCTGGTTGAGGAAGAGACAAAGCGGGTTGAAACAAAGGTTGGACGACAGGCTGATACCCCTCTGGCACAAAGTTGTAAGGCATTCCCCACGGAAAACCTTTTGGCATCTGATGCTGAGGCGGAGAGTTGATCTGAGTCACAGATGTTGGAACAGTGACAATCTCGAAAACCATAGTAGTTGAAGTCTGAATCTCAGCAGCTGTAGTCGATGGCTGATTCTGAGCAGCCACCAAACTTTCCACTAGCGCAGTTAACTTTTCCATACCGACACGAAGGGTAGCGACCTCCTCACGAAGCTCGTGGTTTTCCTGTTCTAGATCTTCCATCTTTCTCTGACGATTGGCTCGAGTATCGTATCGATGAGACAACTTGACAACCCTTTAGAGTGGAAAAAGAAACAAGGATGAGACTCTAGAAAACATGTGAAGTGGAATGTTGAATGATGCATGATGTGTGATGCAAATGATAATTCATTTTAATAGTTTTTCAAGGAACTTCAATAATTTTGAACACATCAATAGTACAGGAATTTGGAACAACAAAAACTCAATCCATTAATCAAAAGTGGTAAATTACAACTTACAACTTCGGGACAAAAAAACGATAAATTACAACTTTGGGATAACAACCCAATAATAAAAGCAGTAAACTACAACTTTGGAACATGAAGCCCATAATAAAAGCAGTAAATTACAACTTTGGAACATGAAGTCCATAATAAAAGCAGTAAATTACAACTTTGGAACATGAAGCCCTTTTACAGAGTTTTACAAAATGACATCAGTAAAAATAAAACTAACAGCTAGAGATCACTCAGAATCATCAGATGAAGGACCAAACGCCAACTGTAACCGGAGCTTCCTGATCTTCTCTTTATAAAAGTCTTCCATCTCTTTCTTCTCAGCTACCAGTCGATCAACGATTTCCTTTTGTGGATTGGGAACAAGAGCAACGCTTACCGAACCTTCCTTCTTTCTCTTCCTTTCACTAGCATACTTCTTCAGTAAAGCATCCTTTTGATGAAGCTTCTCATCATGATCAATGAACCAGCCGTCTTGAATAAATAGTAAATCCTCCTTTTCCTTTAGTTGTCGAGCCAGGACCCGATTCTCATATTCAGACATATTATACTTTTCTTTCCAAGCGTCTCTCTCGGACTTCATCCTAGCCAGATTTCCTTGGTATTCTCCCATATTCTCGATAGGGATATCAACAGACGATGATGCAACAGTAGGGAATAAAGGTTTCTCAAGTTTATAGGGCATCTTGAGAGCACAAGCCCTAGCACGGACCCATTGTAGATAAGGCTCCAAAGAAACGGCACCCCTATGTCCTAACATATCCCTCCCTTTCCTATGGATGTGGCGCCAAGCTCCTTCGATCTCCTTCTTAGCTGCCTGATGATCTTGTCCTTCTTGTAAAAAGAAACCACTCACATGGATGTTGTTTGGCTTGTCCCTCATCGGGTATCCAAACTGACGGTGCGCGAGAACAGAGTTACAGTTAATTCCACCTTTCGTACCAAGAAGAGGCACGTTAGGAAAAGCACCACAGCTATCGATGATCTTCACGTCATAGTAAACTCGATTATACCAATCAATGTCGAAATGAGTGAGAGCCATAATTTTTGGCGCCCATCGCGGCTCCTTCTCGAGATCCCAGCAAACATCAGACCCAGGTAGATGAGAAACATACCACTATACAGCAACGGTGCACAATAAATAATTATCCCTCCTTGATAAGAGTTTCGAAGATGGATGGAATAATAGGTATCTCCTAGCAGTGTAGGGACCGGATTTCCAATCAAGAAAATTATAATGGCGTTGATATCCACAAACTTATCAATGTTAGGGAACAAGAATAGACCATAAGCGAGTAAAGCGAAGATGTCTTCAAAGGCAATAGTATCTTTTATCTCAGCGAAATGACGAGCTTTCCTCAACAAAAACTGCGCAGACAAACCTCGGATTCCCCCTTTTGTAGTCATATTCTCCTCTATCTCTGATTTCTTCAAGTGGGTGATAGTCGCTATCTCGTGAGATTTGGGTTCCTCTTCTAATCCAGAAAAAGGAACACAGTCAGTGATCGGCAAACCAAGTATGTAGGAGTACTCTTCTAAGGTGGGCATCAACTGGTAATCCGGAAAGGTGAAACATCGGTACAAAGGATCGTAGAATTGGACCAACGTATTAAGGATGCCTTCCTTCATCTTGCGCTTCATGAGAGGTATAATGGACCCATACTTCTTCTAAAAATCCGTCGGGTTCTTGATCTCAGGAATCAAACTCTTCAGTTCTTCAATCTCGGGCTCCTTAAAACTAAAACTTCGAGTGTTTCTCCTTCCAAATTCCATAATAATAGTACCTGAGATGTCTTGCAAAAATCATTCCTAAGTTCCTTGAAAAACAAGTTTTTTACAAAAAATGTTGATGAATGCATGAATGAATGATAATGCAACAGTTACACACAAGTTCACAAACATGGGGTTCAAAGGTTCAACGTTTCAGCATGGAGTCAAGGGTAAAGCCCACCCCAAGGTATGTACTATCGGTTCAATCACACCTGTAAGACAAGGTTCTAAGAGTTCCCAGAGTCTACATTCCTCCTTCGGATATTGCCAACGTCTTGATTACTCAATAATTAGCAATATTCTCAAGAGAAACTCATCCGAGCGTAGCATCGCGTAACAACTACTTCCGAATTACTCCGTTATAGTCTCCGCGCTACACCTAAAAAGGCCAAGATGGGTTAGGGTTCTACGGTCCTCAATTTCTCTGGCTCCTAGGTCGAAAATAATAATGTCTTCCCGATTACTCGGTAAACAAATATTAAGTTCAAGAGGGCCTTCCATTGAGTGGGGGATCTCATGCCTCCTTCTTCGGGATTACTCCCTCAAAGTTAACATGACTGTACCGCTCGTCCTATTCCTTAAGTGTAACTTAATCCGGGTATAGGATTCGTCCTTTGCAAAAAAAACCCAAACAACCCCAATATAAACACATAATCAAACAAAAAAAATAATAATAAAACAGATAAACAAACTAGGCTTAACCCACTTAGGGATGGACCAGCAAGAGGTCAATCTGTCCCCAGCAGAGTCGCCAATCCTGTAGCGATAAAAAATGTAGCGGGGTAAATCGGAGATCGAATTATTGATTAATTCGTCTCACAAAAGTTGGAGTCGCCACCGCGCTTTATTATTTCCAAGGGAAAAGGGGAAAGAACGAAATAAAACCCTAAATATGCAATGTAAAATAATACTTTTTAAAAGTAATAAAAATACAAGGCGTTTTTGAAAAGAGGTCTATGGTTCGAGGGTTGGTTATACAGTGGGAAAGTATTAGCACCCAATGTATCTATAGTACTCTATAGGAACCTTTTGAAATATCTGTTTATAAAAATTCGTTTGTTTGATCGAAATAAATTGTTTTGGCCGAAAAGGGGTACGGACGGGTTTTTGAAGATGCGACGACCTAATGTCGAAGTTTTGGCTTAAATGGTATAAGTTTTGAAAAGATTGAAGATTTGGGGAAAAAGTGTCTTAAGTTTTAATGAAATGAAGATATTCGCGTGATTGAATTTGAGGACATGAAGTCAACAAATTTAATCATTTTTCCCTTGGATTTAGACGTAAACAGAATAACCATGTAAATATAAAATAGTTAAACAGAAAATTATGCAGATAATGATACATAACCATAACAATGATTAAATAATAAACTAAAGGATGTGAACATGTATTTTTGTATTTTTTATCTAATATTAATTAGAGCGAGGGAATTAATTAAAGAAAATAAAAATGTTTTTAATTTTTATCTTTTATGTTGTTTAGAATTTTTATTTTTATATGTTTTTTTTATATTAATAAAAGGTATTATTTTTAAGAGTTATTAAATGATTTTAAACTAAATTAAAACTTAAAAGCTTCTAACTTAAGTCTAATTAAAAAAGATACTAAAATTACCAAATTAAATCCTAAAAGTTAAACTAATAAAATTGATCAATTATTAAAATTGTTTTTAATTAAAATACACCTCTTATTAATTAAGTCTAATTAACTAAATTAAATAAAAACTCTAAAAAAAAAAGGCTAAAGAAAACAAAATATAAAAAAGGTGTTAAGAAATAAAGGGGTAGAAACATAAACAAATTACATGGGCCAAAAGGGTTCCAAGAGGCCTAATCAGGAAACAAACAGAAATAAGGGGGGTGTGCTTAAGAAAACGTTGGGCTTTAGGTAAGAAACAGGTTTAGGTCCAAGCATTTCCTAATTTGTTTTTAGGGTTAAACATCTTTTGGTTTTAGGGAAAAAAGGGTTAAGGCTTTGACAGCAACGGCGCCGCTCGTTCATCCTTGTGCGTTCTTCTTCGTCTTTGCCTCTGAGTTCTCCTTACCCGAGCCACCAACACTCTCCATCTTCTTCTTCCCTCCAGCAAAGCATTAGGGCGACAGATTCACGGTACAATTTCGTTTTCATTTCGTTAGGGTTTGTTGATTACTGCATGTTTATGATTTTTCGTCCATTGATTCTAACTTCACATTATTGTTGTTACATGAGGTGTACAAAAGAAAGAGAGAGAAAAAAACGTTACCTTTGGGAGATGGAGGAAGAACGGTTGGGTGTGCGTAGGAGGCTTCGGCGGCGGGGAAGACGGTGACGGCGTGATATTTGCTTGGTATCCTGGTTTGTCTTCTTCCTCTTTTTGCTATATGGTTTGATGATGACTTGGCCCTGAGAACCTTATGTTATATCTCTTCTTCTTCTTCTGTTGATTTTGCCTATGCCTATGCAACGCTTCTTTTCCTCTTCTCTTAGTTGCCTTGAATTTGCCTCTGGGTTGCCTTTGTTGTATGCTTTTTCTCTTCTTCTTCACTGTGATTCTGTTGCCTTTTTGTATTAGCCTGTGATGATGATTTCTGAGGCCTTCGTGTTTGGACGTTGGTTGGATAAGTTTGTATTATTTGGTATTCTGGCTTTTTGCTTTGGCCATGTTGGTGCTTTTACAGTTTATGCAGGTTATGGAAAATAGGTTTTGTGGTTTAGGCCATGGTTTTATGCAGGTTATGAACTCTGGTTTATGTTGTAGCTTGAGTTGTTGGAACTCAGTTTTGGGTTTAGGCCTTCAGCAGGTTCTACTGGTTTTTTAGGCCATAAGGTTATGGGTTTTGGTCTTGATACAGTAGGTTTTACTGGTTTTTGTTGGAGATAGCATGTTTTTATGGTTTTGGCAAAGGTTGTTGTTACAGGTTAACGAAACAGGTTTGTGGTTTTTGCCATGGTTGAGGTTTAGCTTCAGGCAGGTGCTTGAGGTTTTCGTTTAGGCACTTTTGAGAATTTTTGTATTTGTTTGACAGTTTTTGTTTTTGAAAGCTTGAAGGCAGGTTTTGATATGTCTGAATTTTTGAAGGGATTGTTGTGTTATAACAGTTTGCTGGCCTTTTGTTTATGCTACAGGTTTGGTATATTTAACTATATTTCCTTTGACCTCTGCACTCCATACTGGTACATCAGTTTGTCTCTATTCTTTTTCATGCTTTCCCTTTTTCTTACTGCATTGCTGATGTTCTGTTTGCTATCTATTTCCTGCCTAAGTCAAAACCTGTAAACCACACTCTTCCTCTCTTCTCTCTCTTAGGTACAAATAGACATTAAAATGATGTATGTACTTTACTTGTTCTGAAAAAGTATAATGCTGGAAAATGATGTAAAATGGAAATGTATTATGCTTGCATATTTGGTTTTAAACTGCATTCTTCCTCTTTGTCTACTGCATGTACAACATGGAGCCTATTGTATTTTGACTTCTTCCATACTTTTTGGCATGTTTACGTTGGAATTGGCTTGTGTTGAAAATGCATATGCTGTTGGCTTTTGAAAATGAATTTGTGCAATTGGTTTTGAAATGTGCAATTGATTTTTTTAATTATGCAGTTTATTTTAAAATGAAGTTTTGACAAAAAGTGAATTTGTGCATATTTAAATTTGTGCATTCATATTTGTCAATAAAAATTCATCCCTTTTTGTGAACCGGGAGAAATCCCGTGATTTACAAAAAGGGTAAAAACTGATTCCAGCCGTTTGCTTTTAATGATGAACACTAAAATTAATTTTTTTGCTTTTAATTATATTTATTTCTGACTTTTCTTTTAATTCTTTGCAGGTAAAAAAATCAAATGAGCAATTGGATAGAAGATGAAGATTTAGAATATTAGAAAAAATAGTTTTTATTTTACTTTAAAAATTTTATGTAATTGTTATTGTAAATACTTTGTACATAATACAGTATTTAAACAACAATTGTAATAATTAGAATAAAGATGAATAAAATTCTATTATTTCAGTTAATTCTTTTCTTCTTTCCAATTATTTATTTTATCATTTATAATTCTTTGAATTATATAATAATTGAAAATCAATTCCAATTATTTAAATTTAGAATGATAAATAATTAAATAAACATCATTGATCAATTAACTTCTCTTCAATTAATTATTTCATTATTTATAATTCTTCCAAATTATAATAACTGAAAATAAAATTTCAATTATTTAAACCTAGAATAATAAATAATTAAATAACATTGTTTGATCAATTAATAAACTCTTTTCAAATATTTATTTTATTATTTATAAATCTTTAAATTATATAATAACTGAAGATAAGTTCCAATTATTTAAATTTAAGATAATAAATAATTAATAAACATTGTTTTAGCATTGATCAATTAATAAATTTAGCGTTCAACAAATAAACAGCTCTCGACTTGAAAAAGTTATGAATTTAAAAACTGCTTTGAAAGTTGATAAAAATAGGTCAAAACCCTTGCAATGTAATGATGCAGATGGGAGATGGTATCTTAGGTCAAAATTTGGGGTACAACACATACTCCTTTCACCGCCAGACTTTGCTTCAACGGTACGAACAACATGGCAGAGTATGAAGCATGCATCTTTGGACTCAAGGCTGCCATAGACTTGGGAATCAAATCTTTGATTGTGTTTGGGGACTCAGATTTGGTCATCAGTCAGATCAAAGGAGAGTGGGATACTAAGCATCCTAACCTCATCCCTTACAGAGAACATGTCTTGACATTGTTACCACATTTCGAGCAGATTACCTTCGAGCACTTCCCGTGAGAAGCAAATCAGCTGGCAGATGCTCTAGCTACAATGTCATCCATCTTTAAACTTAACTGGGATAATGAGGCTCCCCAAATCACCATTGAGCGGATGGATGAACCTACACATTGTCACGAGATTAATACCGAAGAAGTAGTGGACCAACCATGGTTTCATGAAGTCAAAAGGTATCTCGAGGTGCAAGAATACCCTGAAGGAGTTTCAGTCAATGACAAAAAGTTCTTAAGGAGGTTCCCGACAAAGTTCTTCTTGAGCAATGGCATCCTGTACAAGCGCAATCATGATTTTATTCTGCTCCATTGTGTGGACAAACCTGAAGCTGAAAAGATCATGGCTGAATTGCATGAAGGTACCTTCAACACTCACTCTAGCGGGCATACGATGGCTAAGAAGATTCTAAGGGCAGGCTATTACTGGTCTACCATGGAAGCTGACTGTTATCAACACTCCGCACTTGTCACAAATGTCAAATCTATGCAGATAAGGTGCACGTGCCTCTGGTTTCTCTAAATGTCTTAACATATCCTTGGCCATTCGCTATATGGGGAATCGACATGATTGGAGAGATCAAGCCTACAACATCCAATGGACACCGTTTCATTCTGGTGGCCATTGACTACTTCAACAAGTGGGTCGAAGCAGCTTCCTTCGCATCTGTTACTAAGAATGTTGTTGCTCGCTTCATCAAGCAGAACCTTATTTTCCAGTACGGTATCCCCGAAAGGATCATCACTGATAACGGTACAAACCTTAACAATACTATGATCACCGCCATATGCGAGCAGTTCAAAATTCAACATCAAAATTCATCTCCCTACCTGCCAAAGATGAATGGTGCAGTCGAAGCTGCGAACAAAAATATCAAGAAGATCATACAAAAGATGACAGTCACCTACAAGGACTGGAACGAGATGCTACTATTTGCTCTTCACGGGTACCGTACCACGACACACACATCAACTGGGGCAACACCCTATTCCTTGGTATATGGCATGGAGGCTGTTTTACCTATCGAGGTTCAGATTCCCTCTTTGAGAATCATGAAAGATGCTGGTTTGAGTGAAGACGATTGGATTCAGACCCGACTTGATCAACTGAACTTAATTGACGAGAAGAAACTTACTACTGTTTTCCACGATCATACGTATCAAAAACGGATGATCAAGGCTTTCAACAAGAAAGTCAGACGCCAGGTATATCAAGTCGGGGATCTGGTGATCAAGCGCATCGTTTCGCCATAAAGTGATCACAAAGGCAAATGGACTGCTACCTACGAAGGACCATTTGTGATCAAGAACATCTTTTCTGGTGGTGAAATGATCTTAACCACCATGGACGGTGACGACCTGCCACACCCTGCGAACGCAGATATAGTCAAAAAATACTACGCATAAAATGACCCGCTAGGTTGACACACCTAGGCAAAAAAAGGGCATCCTGGTGAATTGAAAACCCGAAAGGGAGGTTCAGGAAAAAATTAGGGATAAACAAAAAAAAGTTTGTACACCCGGCAAGTTGAAAACCCGAAAGGGCGATTTGGGCAAAAAAGGGTTTCCCGGTGGGCTGAAAACCCGAAAGGGCGGTCCAAGCAAAAGTTAGGGAACTAAAGCGTATGACTGTGTCTCATCGGATCACTTTAAGGACAATCTCTTCACTGACAAACTCTGAGCTTCTGATCAATTCAATCACCTTCGGACGAAGCAACGAATGGACAAGATACTCGGAGATACGAAGGCTATAGCAGAATGGGAACCCCATGGGATTTTTACACACATAGCTATCTTTCCTTGTATAAATTTTTATTACTTTTATAACATCATCCTCTTACTAGTATGATTGTGTCCTTTGTACAAAACACTTACTCAAAGTTAATACAAAGATATCTCTTTAAAGTACAGAAAACTATTTGCCTTTGCTTTTACACTTGTGTTTTTATTTGCAAAAACGTCCAATGATTCATTGATGAACATATGCATTTGAACATAATTATTGTTTACAAATAAACAAGATGAAAAAGAACAATTACTGACAGGTCGAAAGGATAGGAAAACGTCTTTAGGATATTCCATGAACAATCCCTACAGTACACCATCTAGATCCCCAGCGGAGCCAAAACCTTGAAATACATATCCCCAGAGGAGCTAAATTTTAAACCCTTAATTCCCATCAGAGTTTAAAGCTTTAAACTCCCAATCCCCAGCGGAGCAAAAACTTTGAGTTACAGATCCCCAGCGAAGCTGAAACCTTCTTCCCCAGTCGAGTCAAAACTTCTTACTATCAATCTCCAGCGGAAACTTTTCAGTTTCTCCAAATTCCCCAGCAAGTTATCTTCAAGCCTGGAAATCAACCAGATAACAGTTAACTCTTGTCTTATCCCCAACCTAGGATAACTTCCCAGTAGAGTGGCAGACGACCGAAAACTCCTGAACTTACTCTCCAGCAGTAAGCCTTCTTCCCCATAGAGTTTTTATTCCTCAACAGAATGAAGATTCTCATTCTTAATTCCCCAGTGAAATCGCCAAAATTTTCATTACTCCTGAACAAAATGAAGATTCTCATTCTTACTTCCCCGCAGAAGTCATCAGAGTTTCTCCCTATTCCCCAGCAGAATAAGGATTCTTATTGTGTAACCCCCAGTAGAAGTCATCAAATTTCTCTGGACTCCCCAAGCAGATTTCTCAAGCAGTATATAGCATTGCTCGCAACAGGATTCTTGTCAATACTCCAACTTCAAGACATGAAGGATCCTCACACCCCACGGAAGTTGTTAAGTATTTCTTGTCCCCAACACTCACCAAGATTTTCTTACTCTCAGCAGTCAAGGATTTATTTTCTCCGGCAGCAGTCAAGGGTTTTTATTATCCCCAGTCGTCAAGGATATTATTTTCCTCAGCAATACAACAAATTAGCTTACATGCGCATACATTACATCCATATATCATAAACATTGATAAAGCACACTTATTGCATCATACATTTCATGCAACATAACTTTGTGTTTCATCTAACATTTTACCCTTTTCAGGATAAGATTAACAGTTATCATTAACAATGTTCAAAGAATTCAGATACAATACAGATACGCTCCAGACAAGGGTGCCATTATGATACTCATTCGGATCTCAAATTCAGATACAGTACAGATACACTCCAAACACGGAAGTCATTCTGATACTCATTCAGACCTCAACATTCAGATACACTCCAGACACATAAGTCATTCTGTCACTTATTCAGATTCTAGTTTAGATACGCTCTAGACGCGGATGCCATTCTGGCCCTTATTCAGTTTTTTGATTCAGATATAGTACGGATACACTCCAGACATGGAAGTCATTTTGTTACTCATTCAGACTCAGATTTCAGATACACTCCATACACGGAAGTCATTCTGTCACTTATTCAGATACAGTTCAGATACACTCCAGACACAGAAGTCATTCTGATACTCATTCAGACCTCAACATTCAGATACAGTACAAATACACTTTAGAAACGGAAGTCATTATGTCACTTATTCAGATTCTTGTTCAGATATGCTCCAGACACGGTTGCCATTCTGTCACTTATTCAGATTCTAGTTCAGATACGCTCCAGACACGGTTGCCATTCTGTCACTTATTCTGATTTTCCCCAGCTCAGAGACGCTCCAGACACGGATGCTATTCTATTGCTTATTCAGATTCAACATTCAGATACAGTTTGGATACGCTCCAGATATGGATGCTATTCCTTTGCTCATTCAGATTCAGTCCCCAGATACAATACAGATACGTTCCAGATACGGACACCATTTTGATGCTCATTATTTTGACTTACAACTCATCAAACATTCTTGGATGGCATCTTTAAGCCCATATCCAACAAGATTCTATCACATCTCCAGATGGCATCTTTAAGCCCATTTCCTCAACTACACTTTGACGAGTGCAAATTTACGGGCACTATAGTATCCAATCATCTTTTACCTTCGAGTCACGAACGACAAAGCTCGCCAATCTAACTCTTCAGGTTCAAGAGGATTGGACAGGGGCAGCTGTTGTACCCCAAAATTTACCCTCTCATATTATCAAGATTTTTCCTCACAAGACTTGCACTGATGACCTGAAATTAGGGTTTGAGTTTTAACAAGTATTTTTGGAACATCAATGCTTCATGTGACTTTCATACATCATCTTGGACCCCTAAGATTGCTCATGACAAGTTTCAAGTCTTGAATCACATTTTTGCCTAGTTAATTGGACAGTTGACCTAAAAATCGACTGTATTGGGGAAAAAGTCAACCATGGCCAATTTACACATAATTTTTTATCCATAACAACATTTTTGACTCCTATGTACCATTTGATCAAGTTTGGATCACAACTCCTTAAGAAATTTGATCAAATCATCAAAAGGGCAAAATGGTCAAAATTAGGGTTTTGATTGAGAAAGGGCAATTTCTGATTTTTAACCTAGCCAATGAACAATTGGGTTCAAGCATGATTTCAAAGACTCAATGGCATCATCTTGACCTAATCACATAGTTCAAAAGATCTCAAATGCATAGGATTGACAGATGAATTTTGCAGTCAACTGATCAAAAGTCAACTATACACTGAAAAGTCAAACTTTGACTTTTTGGTCAAAATCAAGTGCCAAGGGTCATAATTCATCAAGATATGTAAAAATGTGAAACTTGTTAACCAATAAACCTAAAATTCCAAATTAGGGTTTTAATTTGAAAATTTTCATAACTTAGAATTTTTCTATGTTTGGAAAATTTCTAATTTTTTCCCAACTTTCCACAACCTTTTCACCATGATGCAATTGGATTCAAAGAAAAATTCCAACATGAAAGTTGTATTCCTCCATGAAATCTACAACTTTTATTCACCAAGTTTTCCCAAAAGATGCTTGTATCTCATGTTATGATTTTGTGAATAGTGGTCCTTCAACTTTTTAACTTAGTGAAATTTTGCCCTAGTTTAGGCAGGTTTTTGACCTAACTTCATGGCAACTTTTCACCTAGTTCAAAGAGGCATCTCAAGTTTAATTTCAAAGATGGATTGTAGAGCATGTTGCAAGCTTTCAAAAATGTCCATGAACTCTCCAAGATCATTTGTGGTTAGGGAGAATCGAAGAAGAGAAAATGGAAATTTGTCACTTTTGTGCAAGCCATGTTTACAATGCTTCAAGTTGCAAATAAGTTTCAAGCATGCTTGTACTTTGAATTACAGGTCCTACTCCCTTGTACACTCCATAATTAAATGCAAACTCAATGGATAATTGCTTTATTTTGATCTTTGGAGCATTTTACAAAAGATTAATCCAAAAATGGCATAAAGTTCACAATACTACTTTGATAAAGCAAGCCTTTTTGCAACTTTACAATTCTTGAGCCATGGACCTGATCTTTTGTTGCAAGAAAGATACACAAATATCAGGAAAAGTATACCAACCCTCTACAGTCCATAAGCTAGCCTGTACAGGCCTTTGACATAGTCATTTCAACTTTCTTCAAAAGCAAGAAAGGTGGCAAAAGTCAAGATCACTTGCACATCTATTAAAGGGAAGCCTTGGTATCATTCTAAACAACTTCAGAAACTTGTCACAAGCCAATACACGATTTCCTAACATCCCAAACACTCTCAAACACCAAAAACACAAGTTTCTGCCCAAACAGGGCATCTTCTGCAGAACCCTTGCCAAATCAATATTGGCTCGTGCGTTTCTCACTTTAAGACTTCAAACACTTTACATACATCCTACCTAAATTATCCAAGCCTTCATCTTGCAATTGTGAGCCCTGTTTCAGACATCACCATTTTCATTTTGGAAGGTTGCAGGTTGACTCGTGCAGGGAGTTTCAAGCTTCCTCAAGGCAAGCTGAGCATTACAAAAGCTTGAGGGAACTTCAAGGAAGCTCACACAATCTTCAGGCCTCACTCAAAGTCCCCACATTTCCATATCCAAACTCAACTAAACAAGGTATTTTTTAAAGTTCTATCTCTCTATTTAGGAATCCTTAAGCTTTGATTTGTGAAGCAAAAATGTAGTCCTTAACTTGCTTAAGCTGTACATATGCATAGTTGTTAATTATATTAACTGAGTAGTGAGAATTTGAAGCTTGAAGTTCATGAAAAATTTAGGTCAAAAATTAGGGGTGATAAAATTCTCCTTGATCTTTGAGTGTTAGGTCACAAACTTTATATCACTGGAATCGTGAGATCATAAGCTACATTTTTTGTGTTATAAGTTTTTGATTTTATGCAAGATAGAGCAAGATACAGGTTTGAAGCAAAAACGCGCGTTTTGGGAGAAGGCTGGAGGACAGGGATGAAGTCCTGGGCCTTCGCGCCTTGGGCCTCCTATTCTAACTTTCCACATCCCCCTGGCTACTATCCACACCCCCCTTTGCATATTTTTATATTTTGCATTTTTTTCCATTTCTTTTATGTTTATTGACTTTAATATTTTTTTCTGAACATTAAAAAATCCTAAAAATATTTTCTTAATTTTTTGCATTTTTGTTTTATTTTTTATCTTATTTTTTGCCGAAAATATTGATTATTCAAATAAATAGAACTTTATTTTCTTAAAATAAATAGTAAATATATTTTAAAATATCATACATTTTTATTTTTATTACTCATACACATAAAATATTATTTCCACATATATTTTATTTTTTCCTAATATTTGTTAATAATATTATTTATTTATTTCTAGAACAAAAATGGACAAATAAATATTAGAAAATCTAGTTTTCTTTTAAATAAAAAACTAGGGTTTTTCACCCTTCCAAAAAATAACAATACAATTTTTCTTATTTTTAGGACTTAATAATTTATTTTTACATATATAAAATAAATACAAAAAACATTTTGCATCCATACATTTTATTACATATTTAAATAATTGTTTATTTATTTATTGTACAAAAATTCAATTGGGTTGTAATAATTTCTAAGGTTTTATTTTGAGCAATATCTCCCATTCAAAACTTGTATCCCCCCTCCCATAATATTGTTGTAATAGCTTAGATTTACTTTACGCAATTTATCGCATTATATACATGTTTAGTAAATTAGGGTTTGTATGATAAGACAAAAATCAAACAAATACCAAAGACCTAATACAAGACAGACAAAAATGCATGTCAAATGACAACACATTGCACACAAACACCCCTAGGGTTTCACCCACTTGGTTGCCTTAAAATGGCTATGGTATGCATGCAAAGTATCTTGGCAAAACAAAACAAAACAAAAGATCATAGTCCCTCGATGACGCTATCAAAAAGGTTGCCTGAACAAATGAACTTAGTCCCTCAAAATGCTAAAGATACTTGGCACCATTGCTATCTTGGTCATACGATGACCCACGGTCGTCCCGTTTAACATCCAAAGATAGGGTTTCCTACCAAATCAATGGTAGGTCAACAACATCAAAGGAATAAAAATGTACAAGAAAGACTTTTGAGTAGGTAGATAAGCTTCTAGTTACTTGATCAATTTGCAAACAATCCTTTCTATTATCAAACAAACACACACATTTTAAAACATTTTCCAAACAACTTTCAAAACATTGAAACATTTTTCAAAAGAAAAACATCTTTGTATACATTCTTACGAACGAGAATCATTACAAAGATTGCCCAAACGAGTGGCCTATTTTCAAAATACTTTCAAAACCACACAAAGCACCATTTCAAACAATTGCAAAAGCAAAGCAAGTGATCTAAACAAGTAACTAAGAGCCCATGGAAAACCATGGATGAAAAGGGTGCTAATACCTTCCCTTTTCATAATCTACCCCCCGAACTCAAGAAAACATCTCAAAGGTATTTCTTGTGCTTTTTTACCTTTCCTTTTGGATAAAATAAAAGTCGGTGGCGACTCTTGCTAAACCGCAACATTTGCAAACACAAACGCAAAACCTCAAGTCAGTTCTTCCACCGCATCACAAACGTCCTATAAAAGAATGCTCTTGACAAATTGGGTTGCGAAGGGCTAACATTGAAACCCAGTAACATAGTTGTGAGAGCTTTTGATGGCTCAAAGAGGATGGTCCACTGGGAAGTGGACATCCCCATAAAGGTGGGAACTCATACTTTCAGCTCAACCTTCTATGTAATGCACATCCGCCCCTCTTACTCTTTTATGTTAGGACGGCCCTGGATCCATAATGTCGGTGTTGTCACCTCCATGATACACCAGATGCTGAAGTACCCGGTCCATGGAAAGATCATCACTGTCCACGGAGAGGAGGAGTACATGATTAGTCATCTAAATTCTTTCTGATATGTGGAGTTAGATGGCGAGTTCATTGAAACTCCTTTTAAACATTTCGAAGAGGTCTCTCAAGAAATAACGGTAACCAAGGCGATATCCCCGATTTCCAAGATCACAAGACCTCCACTTCGGATGTCATCTCTAAAGGACGCCAAGGCAGTAATAGAAGGGGTGGATGCACCATCTAGGGGAAGCTTTCGGACATCCCGTATAAATCAGACAAGTTTGGCTTGGGGTTTACTTCAACTGCTCGGAAGGATGTGCTCCGTGCCCGTGCTGGAGGGCCACCTTTGAAGATTAGTAACCAAGGGGTCAACACAGTGGAAGATGGTGAAAAATATGGCAGCTTGGAAGATTGGATATTTCCTACTATCAACGGAGGACGTCGCAATTGGGAAGCCAGAGACTTTGTCCCAATAACTTTCATCTCTCAGTAATTTATCTTTTACATTTCTGATGGATTTGTAATATTCACAAACAATTCGCACTTTAAAAACCTTGTGTCTTACCGGAGGCACAATGGTCCATTTGTAAGGGTTTTTATTTCATCTTCGTATGACATTCAATGAATCATTGACGCTTTTCCACATACAAACCTTTTGTGCTCATTGTCTTTCTTTTACATTTTATTGTTTAAAGATGGATATACCCTTACACACACCCACACTCACAAATGCAAGTACCCCTCCATTCCGGATCTCATGGGCAACGATACTGCTATAGCCTTTAGTGACTCTGAAGATCTAATCTACCAAGCCGAATACGAAGGTGAGGAAGATTGTGAGGTACCAAGGGAATTGGCCAGACTACTACATGTTAGAACATAGTTTGATTCTACAACCCTCAATTAGAGTTTTGATGATAACAAAATACAAGAATAAATAAATTGTAAGATTTATATAAGACATATATGCTACTTAAAATTATGTTTTGTGTTTACAGAAACTCTAATGGAATCAACATCAAAAGATCAGTATCAACATTAGCACCAGAAGATATGTCAGCATCAAAAGATCAAATAACATGTGCCATACGCTGAAGCCTGATGAACAGAATCTGCGCATAAAATACTCTGACTCTGATCAAGATCCTAACCAAGTCATCAGCACTCAGAAGCGTCAGCATAAAGGAAAGAACACTCTGATTATCATTAGCAGAACACTCTGAAGCGTTACTATGCATTCAAGACAGATTAATTACCAACGGCTTTATCCAAGATAAGATCTTCTCAAAAAGGAAAGAACGTTATTAGCATTGAAATGGCTTTATGGACTACAATGTATCTCTTCCCATGCTATATAAACAAGTCAGTGTGAGAAAAGAAAAGGCTAATAATCTTCACGCATATACACGCCTACGTAAACGAACTCACTCATACAATTTGCTAAAGCCTTTCAACCACGCTTACTCTATAGCTCTAGCAATCCAGTTTCAATTCAAAGCTTAATATTGTGTATTATCACAGTTGTGATATATAGTTCTATTATAAAACATCAAACACACTTTTGTTCATTTATCTGTAAGAGAATTTCCTTGAGATAAACCGGTCTGTGGTTAGACTCAAGAGGACTTTAACAGTTGTTAAAGTAGTTGTGTAATCAGTTGATTATAGTGGATTAAGACCTCGTTGGAGAGAGGTGAAATCACCTTGACGGGTGGACTGGAGTAGTTTGAGATCAAACGAACAAGGATAAAAATACAGTGTTGTCTGCACCTTTGATTTAAGTTTTACAATTCAACCCCCCTTCTTGTGTTTTTCACATCTTCAATTGGCATCAGAGCGCCTGGTTCTGAGCTTATAACACTTAACCGTGTCAGTACAAGATCCAGCGTCAGAAAAACACAATGGCAGGACCACATCAAAACATCAGCAATGACAACAATGAAGAAAGAGACAGATTCAGTGGCAAACCTCCAGTCTTTGGTGGAGAGAACGTTGACTACTGGAAAGACAGAATTGAAAGCTTCTTTCTGGACCATGATGCTGATCTGTGGGATATGGTGACTGATGGATACACGCACCCAGTGGATGGAAGTGCTCAGAAGATTGACAGGAAAGCAATGTCTGATCAGCAAAAGCGTGATTTCAGAAATCATCACAAGGCCAGAACAATTCTTCTCAGCGCCATCTCTTATTCTGAATATGAAAAGATATCAAACAGAGACACTGCAAAGAATATGTTTGACTCTCTGAGAATGACGCATGAAGGCAATATTCAGGTCAAAGAAACCAAAGCTCTTGCGCTCATTCAGAAGTATGAGGCATTCAAGATGGAAGAAAGTGAATCAATAGAGACTATGTTCTCAAGATTTCAAATTCTGGTTGCTGGTCTCAAAGTTCTTGACAAAGGGTATTCTACTGCTGATCATGTTAAGAAGATCATCAGAAGCTTGCCAAAACAGTGGAGGCCAATGGTCACAGCGCTTAAGCTAGCTAAGGATCTCAACAAAATCTCTTTAGAGGAACTTGTCAGATCCCTCAGAAGTCACGAGATAGAGCTAGAAGCAGATGAACCTCAAAAGCAAGGTAACCCATTAGCTTTAAAATCTAACAGAAAATCTGACTCCAAAGTTTTGCAGGCTGTAGAAGAAACCTCTGATGGGTCCTCATCAGAAGAAGATGAACTATCTCTCCTCTCCAGAAGGGTGAACCAATTATGGAAGCAGAGGCAAAGGAAGTTCAGGAATCCCAGAAGGTCAGAGAATCAGAATGAATCCTTCTCCAGATACAGAAGGTCAGAATCCTCCTCTGGACACAGAAGATCTGAAGGCTCTTCAGGAAGCAGAAAGCCAAACAACAAAGACATCATCTGCTATGAATGTAACGAGCAAGGACACTATAAAAGTGACTGCCCAAAGCTTCAGAAGGAAAATCCCAAAAAGAAGTTTGGCAAGGAAAAGAAGAAAAGTCTCATGGCTACATGGGATGATTCTGACACATCTGAAGCTGACTCAGAATCAGATGATGAAAGAGCAAACATAGCTCTCATGGAAAACATAATAGAAGACAGTGAAGCTTCTGAGTCAGACTCTGAATCAGATACAGAAGAGGTATTTCCTGACTTTGCTATAAACTTTACTAAGGCTGACTTAGCTGAAAGCCTTAATGAAATTCTGGAAAGATATCAGCAGATCAGAGTCAAATTCAGAAACCTGAAAAGGAATCTTGCTTCTGACTCTGATAAGACTGAGAGTCTCAAATTGGAGAATTCTGAGTTAAAAGATAAAATTTCAAAATTAGAAAATCTACTACAAAACTCTCAGAAGGAAACAATCCCTGAAACTCCCAGCAGTGCTGATGAGATCATCAAGGAGTATGATCACAGCTTTCAGAAGTTTCTAGCTAAAAACATAGATAGAAGCAAAATAGCTTCAATGATCTATGGAGTTAGCAGAAATGGCAGAAAGGGAATAGGATACCAAGGTAAGGTACCTACACCAAAGAATGCCATGGATTTAGTTATAAAATGCACTTCACTTGATTCACACTTTGTATATGGGCACACACATGACATCAAATATACTAGTAGTAATTATTCTGTCAAACAAAAATTCAACCAGAGTTTTGGTAAAACTAACAAATCAGGACCCAAGAAAATATGGGTACCTAAGGATAAAATATTACATGTGGCAGATATCTTTAGCAGCAAAGCAGAAACACCAGTCATGGTACCTGGACTCTGGCTGCTCACGACACATGACGGGAAGAAGGCATATGTTCCAAAGCCTGGAACTTAAGCCTGGAGGCCACATAGGCTTTGGAGACAATCAGAGGGGAAAGATCATTGGCTCTGGAACAGTAGGTAATGGAAATCTTCCCTCTATAAGTAATGTGTTATTAGTAGATGGATTAATGCATAATCTGTTATCCATAAGTCAATTAAGTGATAACGGTTATGATATAATATTTAATCAAAACTCATGCAAAGCTGTTAGTCAGAAAGATGGGACTATCCTATTTAATGGAAAGAGGAGAAACAACATTTATAAAATAAAACTTTCTGAACTAAAAAGTCAGAATGTAAAGTGTCTTCTGTCTGTTAACAACGAGCAATGGATCTGGCTCAGAAGATTGGGACATGTTAGTATGAGAAGAATATCTCAGATTAACAAACTCAATCTGGTCAGAGGACTTCCTAACCTGAAGTTCAATTCAGATGCTCTGTGTGAAGCATGTCAGAAAGGCAAGTTTGCAAAACCATCTTTAAAATCTAAAAACGTTGTTTCCACCTCTAAGCCATTAGAACTTCTGCACATTGACTTATTTGGACCAGTTAAAACTGCTTCAGTCAGTGGCAAGAAGTATGGGTTAGTAATCGTAGATGACTATAGCAGATGGACATGGGTAAAGTTCTTAAGACACAAGGACGAGTCACACTCTGTGTTTGTCACCATCTGCAACCAAGTTCATAATGAAAAGGATCTTAGAATCGTCAAAGTCAGAAGTGATCATGGTGGAGAGTTTGAAAACAAAGATTTTGAATCATTTTTTAATGACAAAGGCATTCTGCATGATTTCTCTTGTCCTAGAACTCCCCGTCAAAATGGAGTTGTAGAACGAAAGAATAGAACATTGCAAGAAATGGCTAGAACTATGATCAACGAGACTAACGTTGCTAAGATCTTCTGGGCAGAGGCAATAAACACAGCGTGTTACATTCATAATAGAATCTCCATAAGACCTATTTTAGAAAAGACTTCATATGAATTGTGGAAGAACAGAAAGCCCAACATTTCATATTTTCATCCATTTGGATGTACTTGTTTTATTTTGAATATAAAAAATTATTTGAACAAGTTTGGCTCTAAAGCACAAAAGTGTATTATGTTAGGATACTCTGAACGCTCAAGAGGGTACAGAGTATACAATACAGAAACACAGATTGTGGAGGAATCAATCAGTGTTCGTTTTGATGATAAGCTTGACTCTCAAAAGTCAAAGCAGAATGAAGTATTTGCAGGTATGGAAGTTGAATTCACAGGTACTGAAGACAAGTCATCAGAAGCTCTCAACAGAGACACTCCCTCAACATCAGAAAGAGGCACTACAAGCAATCCAACACCTTCTGTTGATCAACTTCAGAAAAGACTATCCAGAAGCAGCTTGGATCACCCAGAAGAAACAATCCTAGGAAGAAAGGAAGATCCAATCAGAACAAGATCTAACTTCAGAAACTCTGAAGAATCCCTCATGGGACTTGTTTCTCTAATTGAACCATCAACAATTGATGAAGCACTTCTAGACAATGACTGGATTCTAGCAATGCAAGAGGAGCTGAATCAATTCACAAGAAATGACGTATGGGATCTTGTTCCTAAACCAAAAGGCTTCAACGTCATTGGAACAAAATGGGTGTTCAGAAACAAACTGAATGAACAAGGTGAAGTCATCAGAAACAAAGCACGATTGGTAGCACAAGGTTATAGTCAGCAAGAGGGGATAGACTATACAGAAACCTTTTCTCCAGTCGCTAGGTTAGAATCTATCAGACTTTTAATCTCATTTGCTGTTAATAAAGGCATCACTCTGTATCAGATGGATGTTAAGCGTGCATTCTTAAATGGCTATATAGAAGAAGAGGTATATGTGCACCAACCCCCTGGTTTTGAAAGTTCGAAAAATCCAGAATATGTTTTCAAACTAAAGAAGTCACTCTATGGTCTGAAACAAGCTCCCAGAGCTTGGTATGAAAGACTAAGTAACTTCCTGTTAAAAAAGGAATTCACCAGAGGGAAAATGGACACAACCTTATTCTGTAAGACAGTTAAGAATGACATTTTAGTATGTCAGACTTATGTTGATGACATCATATTTGGATTTACTAAACCTTTTATGGGAAGAAAGTTTGCTAAGTGTATGCAGGCAGAATTTGAGATGAGCCTAATGGGGGAACTGAAATTCTTTCTGGGTATTCAGATCAATCAAACCCCAGAAGGAACTTACATTCATCAGAGCAAATATGTCAGAGAACTTCTGAAGAAATTTGATCTCTCAGAATGTAAGCCATCAAAGATTCCAATGCATCCCACGTGCATTCTGGAAAGAGAAGAGGTAAGTAAAAAGGTAGAACAGAAGGTCTACAGAGGTATGATTGGTTCTCTTCTTTATCTGACATCTTCAAGGCTTGACATTTTATTCAGTGTATGCATTTGTGCTAGATTCCAATCAGATCCTAGAGAATCTCACTTAACAGCAGTTAAGCGAATTTTCAAGTATCTGAAAGGTACTACTAATCTTGGTTTGTTTTATAGAAAATCAAGTGATTACAGCTTAGTAGGATACTGTGATGCTGACTTTGCTGGAGACAGAGTAGAATGTAAAAGCACTTCTGGAAGATGCCAGTTTCTGGGAGAAAATCTGATCTCATGGTCCAGCAAAAGACAATCCACAATTGCTCTATAAACAGCAGAAGCTGAATACATAGCAGCAGCTGGATGCAGCACACAAATGCTCTGGATGAAAAGTCAACTTAAGGACTTCCAGATATTTGAGAGTAACATTCCTATCCTCTGTGATAATACTTCTGCTATTTGTCTTAGTAAGAATCCAATTTTACATTCTAGGGCTAAGCATATAGAAATAAAACATCATTTTATTAGGGACTATATTCAGAAAGGGATTTTAAATTTTAAATTTATTAACACAGACCATCAATGGGCTGATATTTTCACAAAACCACTTTCTGAAGATAGGTTCAACTTCATTCTGAAACATCTCAGCATGAAGCTCTGTCCAGAATAAAATTGTTTTAATTTTATATCTTAACCTTCAGAACTTTGTTTATTTTTCTGTGAACTACTGATCAATCTTCCTTCAGAACTTTAGAAGTGCAGATTATATCAGAATCTATCCATGAAGATCTGAGCGCTTCATTTCAAGGATGGAAATGTGCTGTTCACTCAAAGCAGACAAGTGTCATCCAGTCATCAGCTATTTTCTGAGGCTGAACACGCGTTCACGTTTCTGAAAAGGCAAAGCGCTGATTGGGTGCATTGAGACACATGTCATGGGTAACCGTTCCAAATATCTTTCTGAATCCCCTAAAATCAGCTATCATTAAATGCTAATAATCATTATTAATTTCTCTCTCTTAACGTTTATGTTTTCAAAACCTTTTTAGAAATCTATTTAAACACACTTCACACCATTTACACGTTTTACCTTCACTTTCATCTTCTCTGAATATTTCTGTTTTTAATACAAACGCTTTTTAGCTCTGATCATTTTAGCTCTGATTATTTGTGCTTTTTGATAACTGACAAAAAGGGGGAGAAAGAATGATATTTTTCAATAACGGATTACTGAGACATAAGTCTCAAACATTCTGATCTATGTAATTTTCTTCTCTTCTGAAAAGCTTACAGGTACAAAAACTCTGAAGAATCTGATGAACCTGATAAAGTAAAGTTCTGATGCTCAAAGCCTCATGGAATTAAAGGGAAGTAATCAACTCAGGGGGAGTTTTCTCTTCTTAGCTCTGACACTTTAATTCTTTATTCTTATCTCTGATACCTTTTATTCCTTATCGTTAATCTCTGATACCTTTTATTCTTTATTTTTAATTGAAAAAAATCTGGTTTTTGTCATCATCAAAAAGGGGGAGATTGTTAGAACATAGTTTGATTCTACAACCCTCAATTAGAGTTTTGATGATAACAAAATACAAGAATAAATAAATTGTAAGATTTATATAAGACATATATGCTACTTAAAATTATGTTTTGTGTTTACAGAAACTCTGATGGAATCAGCATCAGAATATCAGTATCAACATTAACATCAGAAGATATGTCAGCATCAAAAGATCAAATAACATGTGCCATACGCTGAAGCCTGATGAACAGAATCTGCGCATAAAATACTCTGACTCTGATCAAGATCCTAACCAAGTCATCAGCACTCAGAAGCGTCAACATAAAGGAAAGAACACTCTGATTATCATTAGCAGAACACTCTGAAGCGTTACTATGCATTCAAGACAGATTAATTACCAACGACTTTATCCAAGACAAGATCTTCTCAAAAAGGAAAGAACGTTATTAGCATTGAAATGGCTTTATGGACAACAACGTATCTCTTCCCTTGCTATATAAACAAGTCAGTGTGCGAAAAGAAAAGGCTAATAATCTTCACGCATATACACGCCTACATAAACGAACTCACTCATACAATTTGCTAAAGCCTTTCAACCACGCTTACTCTATAGCTCTAGCAATCCAGTTTCAATTCAAAGCTTAATATTGTGTATTATCACAGTTGTGATATATAGTTCTATTAGAAAACATCAAACACACTTTTGTTCATTTATCTGTAAGAGAATTTCCTTGAGATAAACCGGTTTGTGGTTAGACTCAAGAAGACTTTAACAGTTGTTAAAGTAGTTGTGTAATCAGTTGATTATAGTGGATTAAGACCTCGTTGGAGAGAGGCGAAATCACCTTGACGGGTGGACTAGAGTAGTTTGAGATCAAACGAACCAGGATAAAAATACAGTGTTGTCTGCACCTTTGATTTAAGTTTTACAATTCAACCCCCCTTCTTGTGTTTTTCACATCTTCACTACAACAAGAGGAAAGAGCTATTCAGCCTCATGAGGAACCATTGGATATAATCAATTTAGGTACCGAGGAAGATAAGAAGGAAATCAAGGTGGGTGCCAATCTAGAGTCGAGTGTCAAGGAGCGTCTAATTCAACTATTTCATGATTATGTTGAGATCTTTGCCTGGTCATACGAAGACATGCCATGACTTGATACAGACATCGCGGTACATCATCTACCCACAAGAGAAGACTGTCCACCAGTGAAGCAAAAAGTTTGCCACATGAGACCTGACATGTCAGAGAAGATCAAAGGAAGTCATGAAACAATTCAATGTTGGATTCTTAGCTGTCACTTCCTATCCTCAATGGGTTGCCAACATTGTTCCTGTGCCTAAAAAGAACGGTAAAGTACGAATGTGTGTGGATTATAGAGATTTAAATAGGGCTAGCCCTAAAGATGATTTTCCACTTCCCCACATCGACATCCTGGTTGACAATACGGCCCAGCACAAAGTGTTTTCCTTCATGGACAGATTTTCAGGTTATAACCAAATCAAAATGGCACCTGAGGACATGGAGAAAACTACATTTGTCACGCAGTGGGGCACATTCTTCTACAAAGTGATGCCATTCAGACTGAAGAATGTTGGGGCAATCTATCAACGTGCCATGGTAGCCTTATTTCATGATATGATACATCATGAGATAGAGGTCTATGTAGATGACATGATAGCCCGATCACAAACTGAGGAGGAGCACCTTGATCACTTGCAAAAGTTGTTTGTGAGATTGAAGGAGTACAAGTTAAGATTGAATCCAAACAAGTGTACATTCAGAGTCCGGTCTGGTAAACTATTAGGTTTCGTTGTCAGCAACAAAGGCATCGAGGTTGATCTTGCCAAGGTTAAAGCGGTACAATAAATGCCTTCTCCTTGCACTGAGAAGGAAGTCAGAGGATTCTTGGGACACTTGAACTATATGACCAGATTCATTTCTCCCCTGACAGCTACTTGTGAGCCAATCTTCAAACTGTTGAAGAAAGATCAAGTAGTCAGATGGAATGATGAGTGCCAGATTGCTTTCGACAAAATCAAAGAATACTTACAAGAGCCTCCTGTTTTGATGCCACAAGTCGAGGGAAGACCATTGATCATGTATCTGACCATTTTAGAGAACTTAATGGGGTGTGTATTGGGGCAACATGACGAGTCTGGCCGAAAAGAGCACGCTATTTACTACCTGAGCAAAAAGTTTACCGACTGTGAAACCAGATATTCACTGCTCGAGAAAACTTGATGCGCTCTGGCATGGGCTGCTCGCCGGCTAAGACAGTATATATTGACTCATACCACTTTGTTGATATCTAAGATGGATCCGATAAAGTACATCTTCAAAAAACCTGCTGTGTCTGGAAGGATAGCTAGATGGCAAATGATCCTAACAGAATATGACATACAATACACTACCCAAAAAGTTATAAAGGGCAGTGTGCTAGCTGATCATCTTGCTCATTAAGCTGTAGAAGATTATCAGTCCATGAAGTTTGAATTCCTGGATGAAGACATCATGACATTAGACAACTGTGAAGAAATCAGGCCATATGACGGACCTGAACAAGGATCCCGATGGACCCTGTTCTTTGATGGGGCATCCAATGCACTTGGTAATGGTATCGGCGTTGTACTCATATCTCCGAAAGGGTGTCATACTCCCTTTACTTCCAGACTTTGCTTCAACTGTACGAACAACATGGCGGAATACGAAGCATGCATCTTTGGTCTCAAGGCTGCCATAGACTTGGGAATCAAATCTTTAGATGTGTTTGGAGATTTAGCTTTGGTCATCAGTCAGATTAAAGGAGAATGGGACACCAAGCATCCAAACCTTATCCCTTACAAAGAACTTGTCTTGACATTGCTACCACATATTAAGCAGATCACCTTCGAGCATTTCCCGCGAGAAGAAAATCAGTTGGCAGATGCTCTAGCCACAATGTTATCTATGTTTAAACTTAATTGGGATAATGAGGCTCCCCAGATTACCATTGAACGAATGGATGAACCAGCACACTATCACGAGATTAATACTGAAGAAGTAGTGGACCAGCCTTGGTTTCATTAAGTCAAGAGGTATCTAAAGGCTCAATAATATCCAGAAGGAGCTTCAATCAATGATAAAAAGTTCCTACGGAGATTCTCCACTAAGTTCTTCCTGAGTAATGGCATCCTGTATAAACGTAATCATGACTCTATTCTGCTCCGTTGTGTGGATAAGATTGAGGCTGAAAAGATCATGGCTGAATTACATGAAGGTACCTTTGGCACTCACTCCAGTGGGCATACGATGGCGAATAAAATCCTACGGGCAGGCTATTATTGGTCTACCATGGAAGCAGACTGCTATCAACACTCTCGGACCTGTCATAAATGTCAAATTTATGCTGACAAGGTGCACGTACCTCCGGTTCCTCTAAATGTCTTGACGGCTCCTTGGACCTTTGATATGTGGGGAATCAACATGATTGGGGAGATCAAGCCTACAGCCTCTGTTGTACCCCAAAATTTGCCCTCCCATATTCTTCAAGAAATTGCCAAGTCAAGCTGCAAAATTCCCCAAGGGTTGCACAGTGCAAAGGTCTCCTATACAGTTAAGATTAGGGTTTGTGTTCTAAGCAAGAAAATGAAGTTTTCAAAGGTCCAATCAAGTACTATATGCTTACAAACATGGCCAAGCATCCTCACATCAAGTTTCAAGGCATTCAGCTCAAAATTGCACAATCAAAACCCTAGATTGCACTACAGTCAACTGTAGGGGAAAAATGGTCATTTGACAGTCAAAAGTTCAAATTTTTGGTCAATATATCATTTTGAAGCCACAAACATCATTTGATCAATGCTTGATCATGATTCTCAAAATTTGGCTCAAAAATCATCAAGATGCAAAAGTTTCCTTATTTGGACAGCTGAAAAAGTCAACTGGAATTGACCAGGGCATAACTTTCACATGGATTATCAGAAAAATTCCATCCAAAGCTCATTTTGAAGAGAAAGACACTTCCTACAACTCATCTTCATACTTCAAGTCCAAGAAATGCTCTCACAAAAAGTTATCAATTTCAACATTATAGGTCATTTTCAAAAGTCAACAAAAAGGGACTTTAAGTCAAAGACCATAACTTGCGATTGGTAAATCAAAATGACATGGGACCAAAGACATTGGTTAGAGGACTCAAAGACCTTTCCAAAATGTCCAAGAACATGAGAAAAGCTTAAAAATTGAGCAAGTTATGCCTTGTAGAAGTTGGGAAATTTTTGGATATTTTGAAAAGTCAACATTGATCCAAATGAACTAAAATTGCTAATGGGCCCATTTTTCTTCCATGATTCATCATCCATGACATATGCACGACCACTTGGCCCAAAGGGAAGTATTTTCTCATTTTTTATTTATTTATTTGAATTTTTATTTACATTAATTCATTTAAATCATTTAAATATATGAAAAATATTTAACTTAACCTAACCAATCTTTTTATACATGTTTTAGACTCAATATTTCGTGCATATGCAAATGTGGAAAGATTTGGCTTGATTGGATCCTAATTGACACAAAAGCACATGGAAAAAGATATGGAAATCATGGTGAAAAAATCAAATCTTCAAATCATGAATGAAAGAGATTTTGATCAATTTTGTTAACCTAATTTGTTCACTACATAAGCATATACATAAACCTAATCATGCTAGAGGTGCAGCTGCTCAGAATACTCCATTGCAAACTTGAATTTTTCTCTAAAGAACTCAAATCTGAAAAACGCTTTTTAGGTCGATTCAAAGCACAAGACTTGTTTCAATAGCTTCCTCAAGGTCCCCTGAACACATTCCAATCACAAACATCCATTCAAACTCCAAGAATTGGTAACATGAACGCAAGCTGTATCAAAAAAATGCCATAATCGTATATCATATTCCATGCATTCTTTGTGAAATTTAATCATTGATTCATGATTATTATCTTGTCCTGAAACTAACCAATGCATTTAATTGCGTTTTTATGCTGTATATACGATTTCGCCATGACTGTTTTCTAGGGTTTACAAAGCTTCAAATTAGGGGTTCTTAAAAGAGGAAAAATTGGCCCTCAAGACCACCACCATTCAAACCAGCAAGCCTGGACGAATAAGAACCACCCATCGCGCCAAATTTCTGAATGACACAGGCCTAATCGCTATTTTCCCATAGCCGGCCTAATGAAACGCATAGAAAACCGTTGCTTTTGTTTTTGTGTTTCAGGCACGCGAAGAAGACGATGTGTTGGCAAGAAGTGATAGGCTGTTTTGAATTTTGCGCGTTTTAACCCACTAACGCGTTGTTTCCTTTTATTATATTTGTTGTTTGTTTATTTAACAAAAGAGTTAGTTGGCACAGTTGGCAAGCAGGAATGTTAGCAATGTATATGACCTGGGTTCGAACCCCAGGTCTTCAATATTGTCCATATTATTTTTCCAATTATCTTCCCATGCAGTACTAACGTTCAAAGCGCATCATACACCTTCTTAATCAACCGTCCACGCCCATCTTGAGATCAATCTAAAGGCTGAGAGTTGGAGAACACGCTAAGTCCTAGTCAACCATCCCACACGCTTGCACAAAAGTCAACCAGGCCTTGCAAAGTTAGGCTCAAATTGCTGATTAAAACCTCCCATCTGGGGACTGATACCCCCAAGGTTTGCAAAATTTTGTAATTTTTTTATCTTTTCATTATTTTTATCTTTTTTAATTATTATTCTTTTAGTTAAATTAATTATTTTTATAAACATAAAAAATACAATAAAAATCAGAAAAGAGCAAAATACCATAAATAATTTTTATTTCTAATATTTTCATAAATAAATTGGCATGTAAATAAAATTAGTTATAAACTAGGTTTGCAATATTAATTCCTTTCATAAAAAATCTAAAAAATGTAGAACTAGGTTTAATAGATGTTTTATTCTTTTTTTTAATTTTTCTTTTTCACAATAATGTTATTTATTTTATTTATTTTCATAATTAAAATTGTATAAAAAATTAGGTTTAATTTAGGTTAAAGTTTAATGCTTTCTTAATAAATTAAAATAAAGTAGAATTAGGGTTAGTAGTTAATTTTAATTAATTCTTTCTTTTTTCTATTAAATCTTAAAAATACCAAAAAAACACCAAAAACAAATTCTTGCCTCTTTTTAATTTTAATTTTAATTCCTCATTAATTTTAATTTTTTGCAAAAGGGTCCAACGCCCATGTTCTTAATTTCTTATTCGTTCGCATATTTATTTTATTTCGCTTAAATAATTATGTACCTCTCCCGAAGCCTTGTAATTACTTCTCGCATTTTTAATTCTTTATTTGCTTTATTTATTTTCCGTCAAATCGGGTCCTGGTTAATTTTGGCGATGTGGATCCGCGCCATTTGTAATAGTTTTAGATTTACTTTTTCTCGCAAATATTTTAATTGTTAAACAAAGCATGCAAGAATGAATGGCCTTAAATAAAATCAAGCGTAGAACACCAATGACATGACAAGACAAATACAAATGAAAACGACACACAATGCGCACACACCACCCCTAGGGTACGCCTCACTGTTGCCTTGCCTTTCGAAAGGTGATCGTCGAGTAGAGGATGTCTTAGTAAGTCCTCATGATCTGGGAACCTGGCATGAGGGTAGCTTCTAAGGTGTCTTCCCATTGCTCTGGTGATCACCATGTCCCGAACCTCGAATTGACCCGAACACCTCCAACGGTGGTGCTACCTACCTCTCAATGGTGGGATGGCACTACTTGAAAGGACATTTACACAGACGAATTCCTTAGGGTAGGTAGACGACTCTAGATACTTGCTCTAAATTTCAAACAAAATTCAAAAATACTTTTCACCAACACATTTTCAAAAAAAAGCTTTCGAAAGCAATTTTTCAAACACTCTTGAGGACCGATACAAGAGTCGAACTGGAATTTTCAAAGAAACTTTTTAAAACCCACAGTTGAAAAGCAAACAAACCATTTTTGAAAACACAAGTGAGCAAGTATCTAAGAGCCCATGGATAACCATGGATAGAAAGGGTGCTAACACCTTCCCTTTCTATAATCTACCTCCCGAACCGAGAGCAATCTCTATAAGGAATTTTTCTGTGCTTTTGTCCTTTCCATTTGGAGAAAATAAAAGACGGTGGCGACTCTTGCTTACCGCGACATTTCACGAACCAGCGTTAAACAGTCAGTTCCAGATCCACCGATCACAGAACTGGCGACTCTGCTGGGGAATAAACTTAAAGTGGGGTGTACCTTAGGGCTAGGTCATAACTATGTTTTCAATTGTCTTCTTTGCTTGCTTTATTATTGTGGGTTGCTTGGGAGTTCTATAGATCCTAACCCGGATCTGGGGATACCTTCTTAGAAAGTAGCAACAAGGCTGTGAGGGAACTGTGCGGGGTATACCGACATGGTTGAAACAGTCTGCTACGTTGATGTGGCACTTTGGTGTGTACCGGTAACCCTTGAGTTCAGTCAAGGAGAGTACGGGGCCTCCGCGTGGTGTCGTGAAGCATCAACAGACCTTAGGAACCTTAATTGAACTATCTTGGCCTCTTTAGGGTAGTGAGATAACTGACTTTGGTGCAGTCCGAGGTTGGTTGATACTCGATACTATGCTCAATTGAGGATTGCTTTCCTGGAATATTTCGGTCGCCAGTTCAGTGGCTAAATCGAAACGATGAACAATGAAAGCAATCCCGTGATATTGGGAACCTTAGAACCCGGTTACTTTGATTAGGACAGGTTGAACCCACCAACTTCAAGAGGGTACTACCCAGACCCCATGCTGGCCTTAAACCTTAAGGGCTTGTCTTGTGTGCCTTGTGTGCCTTACATGTTTGTCTTTGTAAATATCTGTGGTGTATTTAATCATAGCATCATGACATCATCCAGCATCATATGCATTGACTAACCATTTCAGGGGTTCGAATTTTCATCTTTGTTCTTGTTTTGTAGGACATGGAAACTGTTCGTAGAAAGACAATTCAAATCAGTCTTGTAAGGATCCCTCCTCAGCTTAAGGAGCTTATATCCAGGATTCCCGAGAACTCTTCATTCAGTGAAAGACATGGAAGCCTCATCAGCTTGGTCAACACCAACATTGAGGAAGATATGATCAAGGTCCTGTTCCAATTCTTTGACCCTCTACATCACTGTTTCACCTTCTCGGACTATCAGTTGGTACCTACATTGGAGGAGTTCTCCCGGCTCCTGAAGATCCCTATCCTTGATCAGCTACCCTTCAACGGTACAGAAAAGGAACCTAAGCTTGAAGAGATTGCTAAAGCCTTGCACCTGCAGTCATCTGACCTCAAGGGACATTGGGAAGTTAGAAGTGGTATCAAAAGGTTCTTAGCCAGGTTTCTGTTTGAAAAGGCCCTTGAATGTTGGAACTCCCTTGACTTGCAAGCTTTTGAAGAGGTTGTGGCCCTCCTTGTCTATGGTTTGGTGTTGTTCCCTAATCCAGATCAGCTTATTGATATCAGTGCTGTCCAGATCTTTATGTCCAGGAATCCTATACCTACATTGCTGGGGGACATCCTTCACTCATGTTACACTCGAACCATGAGAAAAAGAGGTGTCCTTATGTGTTGCACTCCTCTCCTGGGAAGGTGGTTTATTTCGCACCTTCCACAATCAGCCTTGAAGAATGAGCGGGGTTTGAGATGGTCACAACGGTTGATGACTCTTATGCATGTAGATATACATTGGTGCCCTAGGTCCAGAGAAGATGTCACTATCATTGATCGTTGCGGGGAGTACCCTAATGTTCCTTTACTTGGAATCAGAGGAGGTATTACTTATAGCCCATGCCTGGCTTGGAGACAGTTTGGTTATGCTCGGAGGGATGGTCCTCATGACATGTTAGTTCCTGACATAGTTTTTGACTTCGACAATGATACTCAAGGACTTCGCCAGAGATTTATCAGAGCCTGGAGGATGCCCAGTAGGATAGACAGCAAGACACTGGGGCACAGGAACTCCATCCCTTTGGAGCCTTATCTCAAGTGGGTACGCGCCCGCTCCCAGAAGTTAGTGACGCCTTATCCCCATATGCTCCCAGTAATCAAAGAACCAGTCTTGGAAGGGGAAGTGTCCTATACTATTCAGCACCCTGATATGCCCACATCCTGGGAAGAGATGCAGAAGAGCTGGATCCAGATTAAGGAGGAAAGGAATTCTCTTGAGACTAGTTTACATGCCAGTGAAAAGAAGGTCTTGGAGCTCACCCGCCTGTTGCATGAGGAGAGGAATCTCAACACTTACATAGCTCCAAAGAGGATGCGCAACATATTTTGGGATTGATTTGATTTTTGTACTTTTGCCCATGAGGCTTTGATGTATTAAACAATGATTTCTTTAATGATAACGTGTGTTCCTTTTTGTCTACAACAAAGTTGAACTTTCGAATCCTTGAATGCATTGCATGAACGCATCTCATTCATCATGTGCATAGCAGGTTTTTCCTCTTTTCAGGTTGCTTACAGTTCTTCGCTGTTTATTTCAGCATCATGAATCCCGAATCTGCATCAACTGAGACATCAATCAAGGCTCTTCAGGTGCAGAATGCACAATTCCAGGAATTAATCAAGGGTTTGGCCCAGGGCCAAGAAGAACTGAAGGCTATGCTCCTGAAGAAGGAGAAGAAGAAGAAGAGAAGAACGGTTCTGTTTAACCCGGGCCGAAGGTTTGGCAATACTCTGCAGCATGAAGAGGCTGGTTCTTCTGTTGGCAAGAGTCCTTCTCAGGCAGAAGCAAGGGTTCCTAGTCCGGTAGTCTCTGACAACGAGACTGATTTTGATGAAGAGCAGTACCCTCCTGCAGACGACAAATACAAACAACTGGAGGACAGATTGAAAGCTATGGAGGTTCAACAGGTACCTGGGCTGGATTTCGGAGATATGGGCTTGTCAACTGGTGTGATCATCCCTCACAAGTTCAAAGCACCATCCTTCTCTAAATATGACGGGGCGTCTTGTCCCAAGCTGCATCTAAGGTCCTATGTTCGGAAAATTCAACCGTACTCTGCGGATAAGAATTTATGGATCCACTTCTTCCAGGAGAGTCTTTCAGGGACTCATCTCGAATGGTTCTATCAGCTGGATGGGACCAAGGTTCGTAACTGGGAGGAGTTGGCTACTGCTTTCTATAAGCAGTATCAATATAACGCCGACCTTGCCCCCACACGTACCCAACTCCAGGGTATGTCGTTAGGTGCAAGCGAAGGTTTTAAGGAGTACGCTCAGAAGTGGAGAGACCTGGCTGGTAGGGTGCAGCCACCATTGACTGATCGGGAGCTGGTAGACATGTTCTTGGGGACCCTATCTGGGCCATTTTTCAACCACCTCATCGGGAATTCTTCTGCTGGGTTCACTGATTTGATTCTAACTGGAGAGAGAATTGAGGCTGGGCTGAAGTCTGGGAAGATTGCGAAGGGTGCATCATCTAGTTCGGAAAAGAAACCCTTCAAGAAGGAGTCTAGTGCCGTGTATGGTTCCAGGAAATCAGAGAGACCTGACCGCCGCCAATCTGTCAGTGCGGTAATGATTGCTAAGCCTGCTGCTGCTCCCAGGCCAAATAACCCTCAAAGGACTGAAAGACCCCGGAGAGAGTTTACCCGGTTAAACATGACCCTATCGCAGATCCTGCCACAGTTGCTATCCACCAATTTGGTGACTGTCAGGGAGGCTCCGAAGTTCCCCAATACTGCATCTCCTAAGTACAACCCGAATGCTCGTTGTGCTTACCATTCAGATAGCCCGGGGCACTCTACCGATGACTGTTGGGCATTAAAGAATAAGGTGCAAGACCTTATCGACGCGAAGGAGATACAGTTCGAAGCGCCTGAGAGGCCGAATGTAGTGACTGCTCCTATGCCTCAACATGGGGTAAATGTTGTTGACGAACACGTTTATGTTGTTTCTGTGGATGACCTAGCCACTCCTCTGAAGATTGTCAAGAAGAACCTACTGCAGGCCGGTTTATTTCCGGGTTGCAGTGAGGGTTGCCTGTTCTGTGCTGTGTCCCCATCTGGTTGTCCCTTGCTGAGGTTAGGCATCCAAAGCCTAATGGATATCAAGGAGATTCTGTTTAAGAAGTCTGTTGTTCGGTTGGTTCCAGTGGAAGAAGTTTTTGTGGTGACTATCTTCAATAATCCGATCCCGGCTCTCCCGAAGAAGCCCGTTCAAATCATGACCGTTGCACCTGTTATTATCACTGTTCCAGGGCCCCTGCCCTATGTGTCTGATAAAGCTGTCCCCTGGCACTATGGGGCAGATGTGTATGTAAAGGGGATTAAACAAGAGTTCAACGATGGTGCCAGCATTTGTGACATTACTGGCCCAGCCAAGATTACCCGCAGTGGCAGGCTCTTCTCGCCTGACATTGCACCACCTGCTGCCCGAAGACCGCTCCTGATAACTCCTACAAGTATACCTGTTCCGGTTGCTGATCAAGTTGTTGTTCCTACTGCCGATCAAGTTGTCTCTCCTACTGCCGAGTCATCCAATGCTCGGGGCAAGGGAATTGAAGTTGAGCCTGCCCAGATGGAGGCACCCGTACCTATAGCTGCTAAGGCCTCCCCACAGGAGA